>CM052701.1:19905762-20084129 GCA_028551405.1 Uromys caudimaculatus
AGAAAGAAAGAAAGAAAGAAAGAAAGAAAGAAAGAAAGAAAGAAAGAAAGAAAGAAAGAAAGAAAGAAAGAAAGAAAGAAAGAGGGAAGGTCCCCTGGCTGGCCTGAACTCCTAAGCAGCACTAGAAAGTTCCACAGTCAGGGCTCATGCCGGCTTGGGGTGGAATGTGGGTGCTGAGCTTCTGGAAGCCCCTGCTCAGATCACTCTCTGCTCACAGACACTCGGGGAAGTGGGTTCTTTCAGATGGGGAACCCCCAAAATGGTAATGTTGCCTAAGGACCCACACTAGCAGGTAGCAGAGCTGGGATTCAGACTCAGATCTACCCAGCTGGCTTCATACTCTGCCAAAAAAGAGGGGAATCATTTCAGTTCCTGTGGCACCTTCAGGTTTGCCATTGAGGCCCAGAGACGGCTAGGGAGCTGTTTCAGGTCACACAGCAAGTCAGCGGCTGGCAGCTCAGCTGGGGCCACAGATGAGGAAGGCAGGCCCATGCCTGATGAGAGCACAGAGGGGAGCATCTTCCCCCCTTCTTCCCTGTCCCAGGAGCCATCTGACCGAGGCTGCTGCCCTGTACAACCTTGTAGATGAGCAGCTTCATGGCTTGGTTACTGCGTCCAACCAGCTCCTCCGAAGGTTGGAGCTCCGTGTCCACCTGGGCCACCTGGAAACTGCCATCCACCAGGTGAGGGGGTGGCTACAGGGGACATGGCGTTTTACAGGAGTCACTATGTTCTGGGGTTAACCTATCAAGCTGGCAGGCCTTGGTGTTTGGGGCAAGGTAGCAAACATGCATCCAACCAGTGATTAAGATACGACCATAAGGGCTGCATTTATTGAGCACTAACTGTGTGCATGCCCCAGACTAGAGTATTTGTGAATATCCTTGTCTTCCAGCATGGTCTCTTACCAGTGACAAAGGCGCTTTGGGGATTCCCCACCACACATGGGGAAACGGGGGCTGGCATGTGATGCCCACTCTGTTTGCACATCGGGAATCTGAGCCTGGAGCTGTTGATAACCCTTCACCTGGCTTCAGACCTAACGTCAATACAGCCCTCTCTGCCTTGGGTCAGGTCATCCCTGCTGGGTGCTTAGTCCTAACTCTGGCACCCCCAGGTCGCCTGACGGCTCAAGCCTCTGCACTCTCATTTCTAGCCTTGAGTTTTGTGAAGACAATGTAAGTTCATAGGAATTGTCAGTATTCCTAGAACAAGAATACCTCATTTTCTTTTCCTGTTGCTATGATGAAATACTGACAACAGCAACCCGAGGAAGTTTATTCTGGCTCACAGTTCAAGGGTGCGTCATGGTAAGGAAGACAAGGCCCCTGAAACGGCTGGTCATATCACATCCATAACTGGGCATACACAGTCCAGGATCCCAGCCAGGGAATGGTGCCACCCACAGTGGGCGCGTCTCCCACTGCAATTACCAAAATCAAGATAAGCCCCCGGGGCTAGTCTCCTAGCTGATCCTATACTCTGTCATGTTCAGAGTTAGCACTAACCATCCCAGGGTCAGAGGGACCATCTGACCCAACTGTTCATGCCTATCCATTACCACCCATAAACTGAAGAGAGGGGCATCAGTGACACAGTGAGTTCTTGGGAGACTCGCTGCCACTGGCATGTGTTTCTCCAGACCCAGTTACATACAGATGACAGGGAACTCATCTCCCAGAGACCAACCTTTTATGACCAGGTGACTGTAAGTGGTCAGACTGACCCAAGTTTTGCCTTCCTGTGACTTTACTCCATCTTGGCTTCCTCCTAAAACCATACAGCCAGAGGGTCGCCCAGGGACCGAGCACCCACAGAAGCATGTCCCCTCTGGGGTAAACTGAGCGAGGCCATTGCCCTCTGACATTTGCAGAATGCAGCCACATGCTTTCCTCCCTGATTCTCCTGCCCGGCACTGCCAGGGTTTCCATGCAGGCCCATGACCGGCTGAGGACAAGAAGGCTTTGGTCCCTCAAGAGGTCGAGGGGTCAGAGTGAAGTGTTTTACCACACAGGTACATGGACCTGAGTTTGATCCACAAAACTTACATAAAACGCTGGGTATACTGGTGTGCACTGGTAACCTCAGCACTGAGGCAGCAGAGGCAGAGACCCTTGGGGCTCACTGCCAGCCAGGCCTAGCCTAATTGGTGAGCCCCAGATCCCAGTGAGAGACCATGCATCAGAAATAAATAAATAAATAAATAAATAAATAAATAAATAAATAAATAAATAAATGGTGGGCAGCTCCTAAGGGAGCAACACCTAGGTTGACCTCTGACCTCCATATACCAGTGCACTCACATATGCTTACCTGCACACACACACACACACACATACACACACATACATACACACATATACACACATACACAGACATGTACACACATACACACATACATACACACACACATGTACACACACATACACACATACATGCACACACTCATACACACACATACACATATATACACACACATACACACATGCACACACACATACACGCAAACATACACACATATACACACATACACACACAAACACATATGCACATACACACATATGCACATACACACATACACACATGTATGCACACACTCATACATGTATAGACACACAAGGAAGTAGGCAGTTAGCCTGGTGTGCCTCCCTAACCCCCCCATCCCACCTTAACTATTGTCTTCTGCCCAGGTCAGTGACTGGATGGAGGGCGAAGGCAGCCAGTGTCTGCAGGCACTTGCCCCTGTGGATGTCTGTGCAGAGACAGTAGAGAAAGTCCATGCCGAGTTTGAGGATTTCTTCCTGCAGGTTGCGGTATGTTTTAAGACCCAAGTTACTCAGAGGGCATTGGAGTGGGGTCAGCTAGGTCCTGGATGCAGGGGCGGGAAAATGCATGGGAGCTTCCAGGGGCAGCGGTAGCAGCCTGGACCACAGAGGCATCATCTTAGGTTCTACCTCCTCCAGGAAGTCCTCCAAGACCTAGTACCAAGAAGTCAGAACCCTTGGTGGTTTCTTAAAATGCAGGTTCCAGGGCCCAAACCTAAGCCTGCTGGGTCAGCATAGAAAGACAGTCAGGGATATCACATTTGTGATGACACAGGAGGCCTTGACCTGTCGCAGTTCTCAGGGAACTCTGGGCACTGGAGGGTGAAGCTAGCCTGGACACAGCAGAGAAGGCTGTTGGGGATCGAAGCCTCTGACCCAGGCTTGAAGGTCCGGAAGACTATGACCTTCCAGGGCAAAGGCTTAGACTGTTGGATGTGTGACAACTTCTGTGTTAACCTTTGGCCATGGGCTGAGCTCTGTAGATAGGGAAACTGAGGCTCGTGGCCCATGGAGGCTCCTGACTGCTGGGTGTATCCTCAGGTAGGAGTTGAATGTTCTTTTCCTTCTCAGGCCCAGTACCGCCAGGGCCTGGAACTGTCCAAGCAGGCGGCCCAGCTGGGAGCTGCGGAGGAAGGGGCAGGTGAGACAGAGCTCCCAGACCTGGCAGCCTTTGCCTCCACCCAGCAGGCCTTCCAAGCCAGGCTGACACACTTCTACATGGCGGCCGAGAGGCAACGCACTGACCTGGAGACCCTGCTCCATCTCCACCGCTTCAGAAGGAAGGTGAGTGAGCCTCCTAGGCCATCAGCACAAAGCTCTATCCTCCCACGGGGGTGGCACAGGATGGGGGCGGCCTGGACACAACACTAGGCACCTTGTAAGAGTCATCCCCACGGTGGTGAGAGGAAGCTGAGTTGGAAGCAGGTGTGGCCTGGGACCTGCCTGGGTTCTTCTCCAGGAGAGGCAGAATGACAGTGGGTTCCCTTATCCAAGTAGGCAGGGTGAAGGTGGAAGTGGTTAAGTTAGAAGGGACACCTGCCTGAGCGCATACCCTGTGAGTGAGTACACACCTGTGGGTGACTCAGGGCCACCTGCATTGCGCCCAGTTTACAGGTGAGGAAACTGAGGCCCAGAAGAAGTCAGCTACTCAAATAGGATTAAGCAGTGGCTGCGTAGGATTTAACTTCCAAGTTTCACCTCCTAAATCCACATAACCAACCCCCCCCCCATTTTTCTAATGGAAAAACTGAGGTCTTTAAACAAGAAAGCCGGCTGGGAGGGCTGGGAGCCAGCTGGACAGGAAGCCACGTGGCTGCTTTATGCCCTCAGCTGCCCCTTGAACTTGCCAAGAGGGACAGCGTGGGAGGAGCTTGACCTCATCCCCAGCTGTTGGCTGGCTGGGCATGAAGGGACAGATCGGAACATGCGGACGCTTTAGAGGACAGTAGGAGGGACCCAGACAACTCACGCATGCCTGGGGACCCGGAGGACAGGGCTTCTCTGTTTCCTCAGATTAGGACAAGGCAGGCAGATGTCAATAGTGGCAGTGAAGGGACACCTTTCCCCCCCCACCCCGGCACGGGAAGGCAGAGTCTAGGATTCAGAGACATGGGCCATCTGTGCCCACGTAGGCTATGAGACCTCCACAGCTGCCCCCACTGCTCCGAGCCTCCGCTTTTGTTGATAATAAAAATGGCTAGTGCTGATGTTGGATCTCCAGTGCCAGTCTCTGTGCCAGTCATTGTCACACCAACCCTATGCTGAAAACAGAGAGGTTAGACCACTCACCCAAAGCCACAGAGCTGGCAGGTGGCAGGGCTGCAATTCAAACCCAGACCTTGGGCTTGAATGGATTCCCAGCCGGGTGGTAGGACAAGCAAATTTGAGCTAGAGAGAAGGCTCAGTGATTGTGAGCTGAGCACTGGCTGCTCTTCCAGAAGACTCAGGCTTGATTCCCAGCATCCACGTGATGGCTCACAATGGGCCATAACTCCCATTCCAGGGAATCCAACACACTCTTCTGGCTTCCCTGGGCACCAGGAGTGCACGCAGTGCGTAGACATTCACGTAGGCAAGACGCCCAATTGTGAAAAGTAAAATTATTCTTTTAAAGACAGAAAAGCAGACATGTGAGGAATCCCCAGAGCAATACATCTAGAGTCAGGGGCATCTGGAAGCCTTTTTGTCCAGTGATTGCTGCCCACTTTCTCCCTGAGACCTTCCCCAAATCAAGCAAAATTCCCTAGCACTGAAGCCTTTGTGCCTACTATTTCCCACCGCCTGGAAAGCTCTCCCTTGGCCAGTGAAGCTGAGGCCTGTCCAGATTGCTACACCTCCCATGCTATAGCTTCACAGTGCTCCCGAGAACCTGAAATAACTCTGCAGTGTATGCACTGTGGGTTGTGAGCTCCCTGAGGCTGCAGAGCATACTTAGTGTTTGTGGAGGGTCAGCCTGAGATGGGTAAGGAGGGAGAGCGGAGAAGATAGGCTGGGCCTGTGAGACGGTAGCACTCGTCCTAGGTTGGGAGATACCATGGAAGGGGGCAGGCCTGAACATGCCCCGTCCACCTCTGGTGGTTTGATCAAGGCTGGACACCGATGCTCTGACTGCTCCCCTGTGCCACTGAGGAGTTGGATATGGTGTCTGAGTCACTGGCCATGACTGTCAGGCTTGGCTGGGAGGGTGGAGCCACAGACAGGACTCTGCCCAGGTAGGAAGCCCAGGCGCTGGACCTCCTGCCCTAAATAATCCTAACTAGATTCACCACTAAGGGAGATTTATGGTGCCATGAGTTTTGAGTGCTACCGTGAATATGAAGCCATTTATCTAAAGACAACCTCCCTTGATCCACAGAATGACGCCTCCTGGTAGCAAATGGATCTGCTGTTCCCTGGCCAGTGGCATGCTGTCGGCCCTAAATTAATGGAGAGAGAGATTATCCTTTGTATGAGCTACTGTGGCAAGCCAGAGGATTGTGGGGGTGGAATGGAGAGGGTGTCAGGAAAAGGCAGAATCACATGACAGGCAGAGGCCCAGCTGGTATGGGCTGTGGGGCCTGCTGGGCTGACTGCCCACCGTTGCCTGAGCCAGCTTCCTATGGGTGCAAAGAACAGAACTATAGGGGCAGAAAAGATCTGGGATGGGATTGCAGCTCCTCCTTGCTGCACTGTGTGACTTAGGGCCAGTGATTTCAGTGCTTTGAGCCTCAGCTTCCCACTTTGTGAAATGGGCTGCAAACCAGCTCAGAGTAGTGACACAGGACACTCACGGAACCAGGCAAACAGATGACACTTGGGATGCATTAACGACGCTCCTCCCTCAGTGTCTCAGGTCCCCCCTACCCCCAGGCAGGGAATTAAGGCTAAGGTCTCAAGCCAGGTAGGGAAATGCTGTACCACCAAGTCACGTTCCTAACTTTTCACTTTTCATTTGGAGACTGACTCTTCTTAAGTGGCCGGGGCTAGATTTGAACTCGCTCTATAGCCTAGGAAGGCTTTGAATGAATGTATCAACCTCTAGCCTTGACTTTCTGAGTGGCCAGGACAGTCTTACACCACCAGGCCTGTCTATACTCAGCTTGTATGTGTGTGTGCCACACATGTGCCTTTGGAGGTCAGAGGATAACCTCAGGTATCCATTCTCGACTTCCACATTTTTTCAAACAGTCTCTTGTCATTTGCCACGGAGCATGCTGGGCTGGCTGGGCCTAGAGCTGGTGGGGACTGCCCTGCCTCAGCCTCCCATCCCATATCATGGGCATTGGAATTACAGTTGTAAGCTCCGCCAGACAGCCTTACATGGGTTCTGGGGATTTGAACTCAGGTCCTCACACTTGAGCTGCAAACACTTTACCCACTGAGCCCTCATCTCTCCCCATCCCGGCTCTCAGTCTAAAGAGGGTTTTCCTGGTAATTTCTGTAGCTCTGGCTTTACAGTATGCCCTGCTGGCCCATGGATCTGTTAGAATGTACCTGACAAGCCCGAGGGTGCTAGAGGCCATTTGCAGGGGCAGCCACATGGAGCCCAAAGGAAAGGGGATAGTGGTCATCACAGTGAGCAGATTATTGTCAGCAGGCTGTGCATATTAGTTCACTCAGCCACACTGTCTCCAAAGCCCCTGCTCAGAGACTCATTGTCTTTACGGAGCCCCCATCTCCCTTTCTCTTCCTGTCCTTAGATGTCCCGGTTCCACACGGACTGCCAGAATCTACTAACCCAGCTCAGGTTGGGCAAGACTATCAAGTCCAGCCCTGGAGACCAACTCCACCTCCGTCTCCACTGCTACCTGAAGCGCCTGGCTTCTGAGTTCCAGACTGAGAAACTCCTGGTCATGAAGCTCCAGGTGGCCTCCCTGAGCCAACCTAGCCTGGGCCAGGAATTGTGGGAAGAGGCCCAGGAGCGACACCAGGAGATCCAGAGTTTGCTGAGGAAGGCACTAACCTGCTGCCCATGCCCAGAGGCTCCTGCTGCCCACTCGGCACACAGAGACCGAAGCAGGCCAGCTGCTAAGGGTCAGGGTCTGCCTAGAGAAGTGGGTTCCAAATGGGACAGGTCTCTACAGGACTCTCTGGCTGTGAATCATGTGTTAAAATCCCAACGGTCTCCCCAGACCCCTCGAGGGGAGCAGAGCAGAAACATGTGGGCAGGCCTGCTATCCCCAGAACCTGGCCAGTCTGGGGACACTGAGGAAGGCAGGGGTGCCCCCAAGCTCCCCGATCCCACCCTGGAGAGGCTTCGTGTCTCCCTCTTCTCTTGGCCATACCTTCCCAAGCAGAGCAAGACCTCCCGTCCAACTGGGGGCAGCTTCTCCTCGGAAGGGACAGACTCACAGACATCCCTGGAGGATTCACCCCACACGAGCCCTCCTGCGTCCCTCTAACTGGATCTGAACCACCACACCAGTTTGGGAGCTGTGACAGGATGGACAGAAGGGATGCAGAGCCTGTGCCACCCCATCAAACATAGCCATGGAGCCATATTAGGATGACCAGCTTCTGGCTCCAGAAAACTCCAAGACGATGGATTGTTACCCACACAGAAGAGTGCATGTGGGAGTTAGAATCCAGAGATTTTAACTGAGGGTTGTGACTGCAGAGTCTCATATGGCAAGGTGGTCAGGGCCATCTTGTCAAAAGAATTGTCCTTAGGAAGCCCAAACTGCCACTCGGGGTTCACATGGGTAACAAAATAGTGGGACTGGCCTCTTGTTATGAGCCCCAGATTAACAGACCCCGAGACAAGGACTTTGCATTTGGCAGTGACCCCAGGAGCCACTGAGAGGAGGGTAGGCAGGGGGAAGGAATTTGTCAGGCAAGTTCCATCCAGTTGAGGCCTGTCAGGAGACAGCAAGGACAACAGCTGAACTCTTGAGATGCCCATCTGAGGTGGAGGCAGCCCAGCACGCCTACTCCTAGGAGCTGGCTCTGGTGGGCAAGGGCAGCAACATGGAGGGGAAGAAACTGGTTGATGCAGAGTTCTCCCCAGGGATCGGGGTCCCCAGCTCAGACTCAAGGAACCACATGGAATCTTGTCTGTGTGATCCATAGATGTGCCCCTGGTTCCCAGGGTGTGTCACTTCATCTCCAAGTCCCACTTTCAGTACCAGCTGTGCTGAATCATCGGGGCAACGGTAGAGGGGGGCAGTGCTGCTGTCTTTGAAAGCTAGTGAGGGTGGGTACAACAGACAAAGCACCTGGCTTTTTACAGGGCTGCATAACGCTCCCTAGTGCCACCTTTAAGCACTGCCATGTTGGATGTATTCAAGAAGGTCTGAATGGGTCTTCACTACCAAGATGGCCTCCTGGCAGCCCTGGCTGAGATTTCCAGGCCCTGAGAGAAGAGTAGGCTAGCTATTCTCCCACCAATGAGAATGAGACAGGGAGACAGAAGCCTGATCATGCTTGGAGGGGAGGAGGTGCCCCAGGAGACATCTCAGCCCCAAACAGCTTCAAGAATCTTCTGTAAGACTCTGGATTTCTCTAAGCATAGCCTGGGGTCTGCCTGCTTCAGACCCACCAGTGAAGGTGATTGTAAGGAAGTGTGCTCAGGGACTAACATCCCTCTGTAGACACACTAAAACCAGGCTCCGGGTCTGGGGGTTTTCCAGCGGGTTGTGGTCTATTCTGCCGCTATCACAGATTGCCACAGGCTGTATGACTTAGAAACAATGGAAGGTTTTTGGATTTACAGTTCTGGAGTCTGGGGAGTCCAAGGTCAAGGGGCTGCCTCTTGTGAGGACCTTCTTCAGTGCAAGCATCACCTGTAGATGGAGCTATGTGAAGGGGGGGGGGGAAGGGCCAAACACATCCTTATGAGAAGGCCACTCCCATGTTTATCTTGCAGGACAGTGAGCACCCTTTTGACCTCCACCTCCATCTCTCAAGTTTCCAACACATGAATTTCAGGGGACCCTCGAAACCTAGGGCGGTTCCCTCGGGAAGTTCTTGGGGCTCCAGGCTCCAGGCAGCTCAGACTTAGCATTCTTCTTCCAGGCCTTGCATCCAGAAGGCTGAGGATGCTCCAGGAATTTGATCAGCCGTCTCCATCCAAGCCTGTCACCCCAGAGGGGGGCCTAAGGCTCTTAAGCTGTTGTTACCATAGCAACAGCATCCAGCCAGTGGAGACCACAGGCTTGGAGCAGGAAACCTGGGTAGAAAGAATGCAAGCTGGCTTTAGTGAGACCACAACCACTGCTGAGAATGAGGACAGGGAGTCAGAGTGTGTGTGTGTGTGTGTGTGTGTGTGTGTGTGTGTGTGTGTGTGTGTGTGTACATGTGCATGTGTGAAGGATGGGTGAGCCAAGGATCATTGGATAGGAGGGGGTCTCAAAGTCTTGCACATTCTCCTGTTTCCAAAAAGACTTGAACTCCAACTATTGACCTGCTCACATCAGCTCCTAGGGAGAAGGGGTGCAGACATAGAATAAGGGAGAATGACATTAAAAAACGCGGAGGGGCTGGGTAGATGGCTCAGTGGGTAAGGTGCTTGTGACGCGGTGAGATATCGTGCAAGCATGGGAACCCGAGCTCAGATCTCCAGTGTGGTGTGGCAGTACATGCTTATCAGCCTGAGCAGTGGGACAGAGGAGACAGGCAGGTCCCCAGGCTCGCTGGTCAGCCAGCCTCGCTGAGTCGGTGAGCTCCCGATTCAGTGAGAGACTCTGTATCACAAAGCAAGGTGGGGAGAAAGAACACAGTTGTCCATGCCTGGCCTCCATGTGTGCAGGCGATAGCTCCCGAGTGCACCTACGTATACCTGCAAGAATTTACAAATAAAAAACAAGGAATCAGCTGGTGTTTCGGTTGTATCCAGCTCTGTGCTGAGATCCTCAAAACCTCTGCAAGGCTCAGCTGACTGCACGCCCACAGCCCTGTGGAGCTGGCAGCAGTTTCCTATCATTTTCTGGAGGAGGAAGCCAAGACTGCTGCTAGTGGCTTGGTGATGTCTTGTCTGATGTGACAGCAAGTGACCGACGTGGACCTTACCTGTGAGGCTGATGCCTTGGCCACCTCAGGCAAGCTGGAGCTGATTGCTGGGTGCCGCTGGGTGTGGGTTTGTCTCCTGTTGTCTTTGGCCATTAGCATGTGCTGGGAGTCATGGTTCTCTGGGTGGTACTTACACCAGGACCTCTGGTAGAACATGAGCAAACCTAGAGAAAGGTTAATGATGAGGACCTGGAGTTGACTGCCCAGGCTGCATCAGTCACAGGCTGTGTGTCCTTAGCCAAATGAAGTACCTCTCTGTCTCTTGGTTTCCTTACTTGTAAACTGAAAAATGCAGGGCCTCAGAGACTTGTTGGGAAGCATTATCTGAGTTGGCCTGTGGGGATTCCTCAGATAGATGCTGGAACGTAGTAACTGCTCACTAAATGGTAGTTAGATGCATAACTTTGGCACCAGCCCCGCCAGCCCGTTATTGTTACCTGGAATATCCAGGAAGCCATTTCTCCAGAGCCCCAGCAAAATCCCCTACTGACTCCCCAACGCCAAGTCATGTGGCTTCCTGTGTTCTCCGAATCCCCAGTTGACTCTTGAAGGCCACAGGGACTTAATTTATTGGCAAGGTGGAAACATGGCAAGGAGTTCCCACACGTGGAGAATGGCCCCATGGCCATAGCTTCGAATAGCAAAGCCTTGTCCCCAGAGGCTGCTCTGTGAGAAGGGGACTGTGGTGTCCCTCCGTGGGACTTTAGGCAAAGGTTTATAACCTGCTGTGGGGGAAGAAAAGTGGAGTTCATAGAGACCCCTAAGTAGGTGATGATGTGACCAGTTATCCTACTGTCTTGGGACCCCTTTCTAGCCCAAGGAAGTGGGAGGCTGGGGACAGTTGAAGGAACATAGCCTGAGGTGTTGGAGCAGCCCCCGGCAGGTGACTCCTTATCTCTGATGGATGGACAGACTCCCTCGTTTATCACACGGGTGCTCTGGATGGCTGGAAACCCTTTCCACCTTGGGAAACACAAAGCCCTGGCTTTGAACCAAGGCTTACTAGCCCGGTGTTCTCAGTAGAGAGCCACTCTCCACTTCCCCATCTATCAAATGGGTTGGCAAGCCTGCTGGGCCAAGAAACTGGTATCTGGATCCCTGAGCTCAGCAGTAAGCCTTTCTGTGGTAGTAAAAATTAATTGGGGTTTCTGCCCCACCTTAGATCATTTAGTTTGCAGATAAAAGACACAAAAGTCTTACTCAACACTAAAGCGGGGCAGATATCAACCCTCTAAGCTATTTTGTCTATTTCCCTGTCAATAACCGAGATATGACTTGCCATGTTCCACTGGGCCACTCTTACTCAGACTGCCCAGCCCTCATGGCCAGTTCTCACAATCCCTACCCCATGGGATCTTCTCTCCTCTTCTCTCCTCATGGGTCTCTGCCTCAGACCCTCAGACACCCAGCCCGGAAACCAAAGCCCTGCTTACCTCTCTTCTGCCCAGCTACAAGCTGTAGACATCTCCCCCCCTTCTCGCTCCAGGCCCGCTTGCTCCGGCCCAAAGATTATTTATTTATTATATGTAAGTACACTGTCACTGTCTTCAGACACACCAGAAGAGGGCATCAGATCTCATTACAGATGATTGTGAGCCACCATGTGTTTGCTGGGAATTGAACTCAGGACCTCTGGGAGAGCAGTCAGTGCTCTTAACCACTGAGCCATCTCTCCAGCCCCCAGCTGTAGACATCTTTATACAACCAATAGTTTTAAATTAAGGAGCATCTTTTGGTGTATATGAGGGTCTCCTTGTCCCTGGGGGTGAGCAGACCTTGGAGGCCAGTGTTTAGCATTATAATGCATAGCAAGCCTCAGCATCTTTCCTTTCTGCAGCCATCAGTCCTGTGAAGGGGCAAAGCTTTGAGAGTGATCTTGACAGAGGTAGGGGCAGAGGCAGGACTGAGCCCAAAGGGAAACCGAGGCCCTGCACCGTGTTTCCCATCTGGCCTCAGCCCCGATGGTATTGCAGCCATCCTCTGAGACACTCCCATTTCCCAGCCAAGGAGATGGATGCCTAGGTGGGGGGACTTGTTTAAGGCCAAATATCTGGGAAAGGAATGGAGAGGAGGGAGCTCGGACCCAGACCTGTCTGATCAGTGTGGCATCTGGGACAACACAGAGCCTGAACGCCATCCACTCTGATGTACTCAGTACACGCTCTGTGCCCACCAACTACTCACTCCAGATGTAGACGGGACAGCTGGTCCGGGTCAAAGCACAGATTGCCCTCAAGAAATAGGGCTGCGCTGTTCCCAGGGGCTGTAAGTGGCTCCCTGCCCAGAACAAACTGTCCAGCCCAGAACCCCACCCTCACCCAGATGAAAAATAGCGAAATACATGTGAGCCAGCAGGACCCTGAGGAGGAACCCTGAGGACAGCGGCACCTCGGGGGGGCTCTGGAGGGTGAACACTGACCTCCTTAGGCCTCACTGTCCCCTCCACCAGATGGGGGTGTGATGCTGAAAAAGACTCAGACGTATCTAGCTGATCTCTACCCCTGGCCCCTGGCCCACAGCTCCTGAACCCCAACAGGTGTCCAGAGGGGTGAGAGGGTCTCTGAGTGTGAATGAGGAATAGGATCACCAACCCTCAAAATCCCGTCTGTGGACCCAAGGAAGACCAAGGGGCTGAAAGTCACTGTGATCGCCCACAGCCTTTGACTCAGCAGTGAAAGCTGCCTTACATGACCTTTATAAAGAGTCCAAGGCCTGGGTCAGGGAAGCTGCCACAGGCTGGACACTGGGAACAGAGGAAGATGGAGAGCCCAGCTGGGCACAGGCTTTTTGCCTTTCAGTTGCCTGGTTCTTTCCATAACTCCCATCAGGACATTCCTCTTTACCTTTGTAGTTGGCCTGTATATACAAGTGGGTTCCCAAGTTCTGTGATCTCTCAGCAAAGAGATGAAGCCCAAGGAGGGGGATGGGACCCCCAGCTTATAGCTGTTTGTTCAGAAGCACAAAGCACAGCTCAAGGCATGGGTTAGCATCCAAAGTTGGAACCATCCTGTGGGACCAAGCTGGTAGCCTGTGCTAGCCAACTGTGACCCCAGGGAGGCAGTGCCTGAGTTGATGGACCCACCCAGGGGCCAGCAGAGAACTGGTGGGTTGTGGAAGAACCCTGTGGCTTTAGCTTTCTTGGAGAGATCTAGTGACCTGTGGCAAAGGACTGGCCTTCTGAGGGAGTGGAGGCAGGGTGGCAGGATGGCCTCTGGGTATTGTCACTTGAAGCTCCCATCTATACCCTGCCTCCCTCTCCACCCACTAACAGCCCATCCTGGCACCAAGGAGAAGAACAACATGCTCTTAAACCTCTCCAGAACTCTAAACACACTGTAAAAATAGAAGGAAAACTTTCATGGAAACATCATTAAAGAGACTTTTAAAGATGGCACCGACCCGTCCAGAAGCAAGACTTAGGCATGTGCCCAGCTGCTGCTGAGTGGCTCTGACTGCTTCTGACTGCTAGCCATAGAGACTCAGGTGCATAACGGGAGGTGCACAGTATTATTATTATTATTATTATTATTATTATTATTATTATTATTCATAGTCTCATGTAGGGCAGCCTCTAACTCATGTCTGATCCAACTGCGCCCACATCCTAAGTGCCGTATTACAGGCACACGCCACCATGCTCTGTTCTATGCAGTACTGGGGATCAAATCCAGAGCTTTGTGAGTGCTAGGCAAGCACTCTACAAGCCTCATCCTCAGCCCTGCATGAGCCACAGAGGCATCGCCGTGTAAAACACTTGGCAGAACAAACTGCAAAGAAGATGGAATTGTCTTGGCTGAGGTTTCTGAGGGTTTGGTCCATCATGGCGGAAGGGCACATTGGAGCAAAGCAGTTGACATCTCGGGAGCCAGGAAGAGCAGAAGCGTGAGAGTGGGTGTGGCTGGGGATGATACACCCCCAAACATGCAACCCCAATGACTTATGTCTTCAGCTAGGACTGCTTCCAAATTTTCCAGAAACTTCTAAACCAGCACCATCAGCAGGGGAAGAAGCCATCAAACATCTAGCCCATGGGACCATGTCAGCATCAACCATGTTTTAATTTTGTTGTTGATGCTGTGAGGTAATGCTAAAGCAACCCGGGGAAGAGGACTTCTTTCAGCTCACGACTTCAGGGTACAGCCCGTTGACAACAATGGGAGTCAAGACGGCTGGTCACATCCACAGTCAAGAGCAGACAGAGAATAAATAATTAAGGTTTTCAGTTCTCTCTCTCTCTCTCTCTCTCTCCTCTTCACCCAGCCCAGGACTCAGCCCAGGAAATTGTCCCTTCCACAGCAAGGGTGGGTCCTCACCTCAATTAATCCCATTAAGACACCCCATCCCACGACAGACATGCCCTCCGGCCGACCCGAAGGCCTGCTTCATTGAGATTTTCTTCTCAGGGGACTCTAGACTGTGTCCAGGTGCCAGTTAAAACTGAGCATCACCTGCTGCTTCAGGACGTCGCCAGCCTGTGCTGGATGACTGTGCTCTGCACACAGTCTTTACTTCTGCCAGTCACAAGGCCCTGAACCTGTTCTCAACCCTGACAGAAGAGTCCTCACAGATTTGTAATAAATCATACAAAGTTGCTTTCTCTGAAATAGCGACTGGGAGCCGTCCAAACACACATCTCCCAAAATAGCAAAAGCACATGAGTTTAACCCTGGATAGTTCGAGATTGAAGGAAAAGTCTGGTTATACAAAGACTTGATCTCAGGCCTAACCTAATGTTTATTAAATGAAAGGTTAATTTTGAGTTTACTTGTGAAATAGTAGGTGTCTGATACCTTAAGGTGGTGATTCTCAATGTATGGGTTGCAGCTCCTTGGTGGGCCCACATCAGATACCCTGCATATCAGATATTTACATTATGGTTCACAAAGGTAGCAAAGTTACATTTATGATGTAGCAATGAAGTGATTTTATGGTTGGGGGTCACCACAACGTGAGGAACTGTATTAAAGGGTTGCAGCATCAGGAAGGTTGAGGACCACTGCCCAAGGTGATAACTCGTGGGATGGTTTTGGTATATAACTTTCAAATACTGCTTTTTAATTAATTAATTGAAACTAAAGCTGGAGGAAACCCCTCCTTTTATAATATGGGTTTCTAGAAAATTTTCTTTTACAGATTTATTTATTTATTTATGTATTATATGTAAGTAGTACACTGTAGCTGTCTTCAGACACTTTTTCTTCTCTCTCCGGCCCCACTTGCTGTAGCTGTCTTCAGACACCCCAGAAGAGGGCATCAGATCTCATTATGGATGGTTGTGAGCCATCATGTGGTTGCTGGGATTTGAGCTCACAACCTTTGGAAGAGCAATCTGAGCTCTTAACTGCTGAGCCATCTCTCCAGCCCAGAAATATTCTTATATTAGAATTAATTTATTATTATTGTGTATGTGTGCATTGATGTGTGTCGCCAGGTGCACATTTGCCCTGGTGGAGGTCAGAGGTCAACTTTTGGAATTTGGTTGTCTCCTTCCACTGAGGATTCCCGGATCGACCTCAGGTGGTGAGACTTGTGGGGCGGGCGCTCTCACTCACTGAGTCGTCTCACTGGCCAGATGGTCTTAATGTGAGACTGATAAATGTAAGCTCTCTATAGGTCCAGTGTAAGTTTTTATTAAGGCTATTACAGATATGGAAATCTAGATGTATATCTTTATGTTAAATGTCCTTCTCATAATGGAGTTTCCAGGAGAATTCAGCCCTTATAACGTGTAGCTTTCAAGACTCGGAAAGCTTACTCTGAATGTAATAGAACAAGGGCTTATCCTTAAGTCCTATCAAAAAGAGAGAGCTAAAATCTGGCGTTTAAAAGTGACTAGAGTGTTAATGTATGCTTTTGTTAAGTGCTCAGGAGTTTTCTAAGCTGATTTTGCCAGGCAAAGTTAAAAATGTAAATTTAAAAGATGCATTTTTATACTGACCTACATTTAGAGATTTTTTTTTTACAAGGTTTCTGGGTTTTGTTCCATATAGAACGGCATATATTTTTGTCAGTGTTGAAATGGGCTAATTTTGGCAGTTGGAATAGTAAAGTTGCCACTCAACGTTAATTGGTTGTTGAATAGATCGTGTATTTTGTTATAAATGTTATGAGAGTGGATATTTTAATATCTAATGGTGTGTGTGTACATTATGAAATCATTAGATTTGTTTTATCGGAGTTGCTATGGTTTCTGTGGATTTTGCCAGGTTTCCACTACTTGGGAAACTAAGTTTGAATAAAGTCAAGGTTCATGTAAGTATCTATTTGTGTTGAAGTCTTTTAAATAACTGCTTGATACACAACAACTTTAAAGTGATTTTAGTGCATTTAATTCTATATATCTACGGTTAGAAATACATGGAGTGGTGTGTCTGAAATTGACTACATTTATTATGTGTATGCTTGTGCGCAGGTGCAGTTGTGTGCATCTGAACATGCTTGCAGGAGTCACTTCTCTCCTTTCACCACGGGGTTCCAGGAACCAAACTCAGGTCGTTGGCTTGGTGGCAATCACCTGTTTTCTGAGCCACATTGGAAACCCTTTATCTATGTATTATGCAAAAGCTCACAGAGGTAAAAGCATGTAAAGTTGATGTGTGCAAAATGACCAGTAAGTGGTCTCTTTTATATGATATGTTTTATATCTGGATTTTTAACACATAAAAGGGCCAAGGAAATTTCCCCTGGAGTTACTGCCATTATTAAATCAGTGCTGTTTATATTACAAGCTCACCATGTAGGCAGGCCTGCTATCTAAACCCTGGTCCTCATCTCTTTGCCTTGTCTAAAGATCTTCTCTGCTGTTGTGTCTACGGGTGTATTTGTGCATCAGAAGACAGGTCCATTTGTTGTCACTAGCACTGGCCCTTGCGTTTGTACGAGGTCTAACGTTTGGGTGTTTGTCTGCGCAGTGGCAGTGGTGGCTCCTCTACCTGTTCAGTGTACCAATGCCCCTCCTCTGTCAACTCAACTTTCTACAATCCAAAACACGAGAGAACCCTTTACCGAGCCGGTCTGCTCCAAAAGAGAATTGTGTACCTTTCCCAGGCCCTTCTTCGTGTGTTCCTAATTGTATCATGATTGTTCTCTTGAAGCAAGGTTAATTAGACAGGCCCTAGCACTGTGCACTCCAAGCACTGCTTCCCAGTAATTAAAGAGGTATTAGACACTAGTCACTTAGGGAATATGTCTGTAAACAAGCAGTTAATCTGCAGGCTAGTTTTCCTTAAATATTTGCTCCTGTTGGTTGTGTTTTGGTAAACTGTATAACTGTTGTCTGGTAACAGTTTACAGAATTACAGCTGCCATTTTTACTACATAAATAATATTTGTATGTGTGTGCTGGGTTGCTTTCTGAAACACATCACCCATAAAACCGACAGCGTTAATTCTCTTGGTTGACTGCCAGAACTTGGCAGAAGACCCTGTTGCTGAAGACACTGTACATTTTGGTTATAGGACTTGGCAGAAATCAAGATGGTACTTTCCTGGAAGCCTGGCCCCTGGAAGCTAGCTCTCACAGTGGCAGAAGGAGCTAAGCAAACTGCTAAGAGAGAACATTTATCTCCAGTTCTATCTTGCTGTAAGCCTGTGAAGCACCACAACCACTGGCCCGCCAAGATAACTCAGCAGCACAATAGTGGCATGTCTATCTTGGGGCAACCAATAGCTGTGTGATTGGACTTACGGCCTGCTCAATAGAACAGAACTCATGCCTGCTACCATCAACCAAGCCAGGAACCCGTGGCTGGAGAGTCTTAGACCCTAGAATCTACAACTACAATGTAACTAAGTTAATATAGCTCCCAACTGCCTTCTAAACAGGTATCCTTATGCCCATAGATAAATACAGCTTTTACTCTCTCATCAAAGAAGCTGCTTGCTACAGCAGATAGAAGCTGTTGCAGAGATTCCACAACTGGTCATGATACACAGAACAAGGGACTCGGGGTGTGCGATCCCCAATGGAACGTGTACAATCTTATCTCTATGCCTAAGGCTCAGGGAACTGCAAAAAAGAGGGCAGAAATGTTAGACCCAGAGGACGGAGAGGGTGGCCTCAAGAGTGTGTCCGCTGGGTATGCCAGGGAAGCTGTATTCATGGACTCTGAACAATATGGCTGCCTGCATAAGACCACACCACTCGACATAACATTGAGGATGGGGGGAGGGGGAGAAAGAAGGGATTGAAATGATGTCGATATAGCGTACTCACTTATGAAGTTCTTAAAAATTAAAATAAATTCAAGAACAGATTCCAGTGAGGCCTGATCTAAGAGTTATTCATTCTACACCCCCTTAGCTGCTTAAAATGTGTCATAAAGGGTTTATTTGCACCCATCCCTTGACATCCGAACTTACCACTGCCCTCCAATCTGGTAGCAGGAGGATCATGAGCTGAAGGTCAGCCTGGGTTACGTAGTGAGACCCCATCTCAAACCAACAGCAGAAAGAAACTGCTTGTGCCTGCCCTTCCCAGTTCCTAGATCAGAGAGGAAGAGAACAGTTCTTCGCCATGGTGACCCGACACTAATGGAACATCTTCTAGCCTGGGTTGCTATTTGTATATTATAATTGATGCTTGTTTAAGACACAGGTGAATTTCAGAAAATTTCACATCAACTCCAGCGTGTCACCTCAAGTCCCATGAGACTGAAACCTAAAACCAAAGAGAAGAAGGCTATCTTAGTCTTGGCAGGAGAGACGGTATCCTAATGAGGCTACTTACACAGTGTTAGATACTGAAGTTATGGGCCCCAGAGAATTAGAGTTTCCTCAGCAGCCCTATGCTGGGGGGGGGGGGGAGGTGAAGCCTGGTACAGTCAGAGACAAGGAGCCTGCCTGCCGGGGAAGAGGTTCCACATTCTTCAGGTAAGTCCCCATGACCATCTTGTAGGACAGACTGGAGCAGAGACAATGATGTGTCAGTGACAGGCAGGACACACCTGGACCAGGACTGCCTACTTCTGCATACCTCTCACCTTCCATTTAAACGTAGAGCTCTTGTCAGAGTCCCCAAAATGGACTTGAGTGGCCCTGGGCATTTGTTCTTCTTTCCAGTGGGGCCACATTGACTAAATCTCCCACCTCAGCTTTTCACTGTTTCTTGTCTCTTGAATTGGCTTCTTGAGGATGGATGACTGAGTCTGGCTTGCCAGGGCCCAAGTTTGAGCCTAAAATCTCTGGTAGCAGGAAGACTCTACACGGTTAAGAGCATAGGGCTCTCAGAAGCAACCTGCAGATTCAGGACAAGCCTGGCACAATTCCTGCAGGCTCTATGGCACAGATAATAAAGCAAATCTTTATATCCAACTTCAAAAAGCCCCAGACCACCAAAACTCCAAGTTCCCAGATAAAGGCTTACTATGAATCGGCACTGATCAAAACAGAGCCATATTGCCAGAAGGGGAAAGGTGCTAAGTGGGACAGAGTGAGAGGCGGAAAGGAAGTCAGGTGTCCACGACCAGTCGATTTGAGCACAATGCCAAGTCTATCAGTGAAGAAAGAGTTGTCTCGTCAGGGCCAGCAAGATGGCTCAGTGGGTAAAGGTGCTTGCTGCACAAGCCCGATGACCTGAGTTCTATCCCGGGCCATAACTGATTCTGGAAACATTGTCCTCTGACCTCCACATGCTCGCTGTGGCACACATGCACCCAAGCACACCATATACACACAACAATAATAAATGAGATAAACCTTTGGGACATAGAGTTGTCTCCTCAGCAATTGACTTTGGGACTGCTGGATGTCCACAGGTAAAAGAATGAAGTCGGATCCCTATTTCAGACTCCATATACCAAAGTGTATGAATCACAGACCTAAAAGAAACCCAAGAAAGCCCAGGAGAAAGCCTGAGATTGTACTTGACAGTGGATTCTCAGACATGACTCCTAAATCACCAGGGGAAAAATATAAAAATGTATAAATTAGACTTCTTCAAGATTAAAAATTGGTAGGCTGGGGTGGTGACACATACCTCTAACCCCGGCTTTCAGAAAGTGAAGGCAGGAGGGTAGGTCGGTTTCAAGGTCAGCGTAGGCTGTGAAATGAGACACTCTCTCCCCAGTTAAAACCTCTGTGCATCAAAGGACCTTATCAAGAAAGCAAAAAGAGGGGACAGAGGAATGGTTGGGAGGTTAAGAGCACATGTCGCTCTCGCAGAGGACCCAGGTTCAGTTCCCAGCACCCACACGGTGGCTCACTACTATCTGTAACTCCATTTGACACCTCCTTCTGACCTCCACGGGCATCAGACATACACACACAAGCATACATGCAGGCAAAACACTCATACACACACACACACACACACACACACACACACACTAAAAAAATTTTAAAACAAAAGTGAAAAGACAGTATGTAGAATAGGACACGATATTTGCAGATAGCGTGGAATGAGTCAGTTTTCTAGGGCCCACTCAGAGAGCAAAGTGCCGACCACACAAGCCTGACAGTCTAAGTTCTATTCCTGGAACTCTTGTCAAGGTGGAAGGAGAGAAGCAACTCTCCAAAGCTATGCACACACACACACACACACACACACACACACACACACACACACACACGTGCACGCACACACAAATACAAAAGTCTTTGAAGACTTCTTTAGCCAGGGTACATAAAGAACTGATACAACTCAACAGAGACAGTCTTCTGTTTGAGTTGACCTCGTGAGAGAGAACACAGCAATGGCCGAGAAGCACATGGAAAGACACATCCTTTGCCATGAGGGAATCAGATGAAAACTGCCAACACCTGCCTCTCACCTCCTAACGAGATGATAACAAGAACAAATGCAGAAGATACCATGTGCGGGGAGGTCGTAGACGCTGAACCTTTAGACATAATGGCGCAGCTGCTCTGGCTTAGATAACCCAACAATCCCACTCCAGGAACTGAAAACAGGAACAACAACAAACAAGATATGTTATGCAAACTATGCAGTATTATTCACCTAAAGGCAGAAACAACACAAATATCCAGAAAATATGAATAGATAATCACACACACACACACACACACACACACACACACACACACACACACACCATCCATATATAGAGAAAGGAACAATGTCCTTGTTTGTTTGAGACTGGGTCTCTTGTATCCCAGGCTAGCCTAGAACTTACTATGTAGCCAAGGATGACTTTGCATTTCTAATCTCCTCCCCTTCCCTGATCAGGCATGTGCTACCACACCCAGAGCTTAAGGACATGCTCAACCAGTGCTCTACCTACTGAGCTACACTCCACTTAAACGGGAGCCAAGTTCTGATGCATGCTGCAACTCAGGGCAAACCTTATGCTAAGTGCAATGAACCAGACACAGAAGGAGGGCTGTTTGCAGTTCCGTCATGTGAAATGGCCAGATGTTCACAGAGATGTTAAGTAGATAGGAGAGGAGGTAGTTGGGGCTGGGAGGAGGAGAGGGCGGGAATTGTTAGTGTGTGTGTGGGGGGTTGTTTGGACATATGAAAGATATTCAGAAATAGCCAGTGCTGGTGCCCACACATTTTGGAGATGACCCCCAGTGAACTGTGCATCTGAAAGACATTAAAGTGGCCCATCTTACACCGTGCGTATTTTCCCACGGTGAAAATTCATGGAGAGAAATAGTGATACATGGGGCAACATGGAAGACCTTACAGACTTCATGGTATGTGAAAGAAATCCGTCTTGGGAGGCTGCGGTTACCGTGACTACATCTACACTGAACGCAAGAAGAGTTGGTGGTGCCTAAGACTACAGAAGAAAGCATCGGGCCTGGCGGTGATGCTTACAGAGCACAAGACACTGTTTACTTTCTCCTTTTTCTCCCAAGTGGATCTTATGCTGAATGTATTCATTTTATTTTCTGGGGGAGTGTTTTGCCTACAAGTTTGTATAAGTACCACTTGCATGCTTGTTCCCTTGGAGATCAGAAAGGGCATCAGATCCTCTGGGACTGTAATTAGCGATGGTTGTAAACCACCATACAGGTGCTGGGAACGGAGTCTGAGTCCTTTGTAAGAGCAAGTCAGATCTCTCTGACCCAGCTGTCATCACCATCTTCACCACCACCACCACCATCTCCTCCTTCTCTTCTCCCCCTCCTCCTCCTCTTCTTCCTCTTGAGATGAAAGTGGTCTAAAATTAAGTGATCATGGTAGGATCCACTTGGAAATGTATTAGAAATTGTTGTGTTGTGTGTTTTAAATGGGTGGATTTTGTGGCATGGGAGCCTTATCTCTATATAGCTATTTAAAACATACAAAACACAGACAGACAGAAGCCAAGAAAGAGGAAAGCACAGAAAAGAGAAAAAGTGACTGTGGGACTCTAGACAGCACTGATGGTATCCCGTGCAGGTTTTCTTTTTCTAGGACTCAGCGAATTCTGCCCGCCTCTTTAAACTATCAAGATTTCCTTAGCCTTCCGATTGACAGGGTCAGCCTTTCCTGACAACCTTGAAGGCTAAGACTCCTTTTAGGGCTCAGGGTGTAGCTCAGCAGTAGGGGAGGCCCTGGATTCAGTCCCACTCTAACACATACATGTTTACATGTTTACACACACATATACACACCTTACATAGACCTATACTTTCCCTTGATATCATGTATTTAAATTGCCATTTTGCAATATTTTATTAATGCTCATGTCTTGTCCTAAACTGTTTTGTGAGAACAAGAACTGAGTCTACCTACTCTGTGTCCTTTGGACTTCATGGTGGTCAGCTGCATGAATGAATAAGTGAATGAACAGTAACTCTTTTCTATTAATAAGGACTGCCCAGAGCTCAGTAAGAACTCTATGATTGATTAATGATGTCTGCCATGGGTGCTGGCAGGTATACAGCTAAGGTAGTAGATATGCCCTAAATTCACTAACCTTGAGCTTGATAGGGCTATGCCTTGGGGTCTCCTGCCAGAGAGAGCTCAGGGCCACCTAGGAACAGTCACATCTCTCCCCCAGCTCCCAAAAAAAGAGCCCAGTTGTCATCCCAGCTGGCCTCGATAATCAATCACAGAGCCACGCTGTGCCCATTAGGATTTGTCATTGAGCCACATCCAGGTGCAGGAGGCAGACAGAGGCAGGTTCATTTGCATCTCGTTTATGTGGAATTTGCATATGCCTCCGCAGCCCTGTCTTCTTGCAATTTTCAAGTTAAAATGTCATTACTGCTCCCGTGAAGCCTGTTATTTCCTGATCTCATCTCCCGCTCCCGTGCTCCCACTCCCTCCTCTGCCACAGAATAGAGGATGGCAAAGGAAATAGGGTTTGTTTGAGCTGGGGCTCAGCTGCAGACCCACTTAGGAGTTCCCCCAGGCTGGGGCTGTGACATCAGGGACAGGGACAGGGGTGTAGCTGGGGGAGTTTGCCCTTCAAGCAGCCACTGAAGGGCTGAGACAAGCCTACCCAGGTACCCAGCGTTCTGCACTCTGAGGTCAGATTCCCACACCTAAGCTTCTGCCCTGACTGTGCCCTCTAGAAGCCTCCTCTCTCTCCTGGCACAGTAATATCTATCACTGGGCACAGTTGGCAGCACTCAGCATGCCTGTGGCCCTCAAGGGACCCGGAGGCATGGCCCTATCTAGTTCTATGTTCTCAACTTTGAAACACACATATCACCTATACTCAGCCGGCACCTGTGGCAGACATCATTAATTGATCATAGACTTCTTTCTTACCCACCTCTATTTGTAGTTAGTCCTTTGCCTAGCCTATGCTTATACCTCATCATCATAGACTGATGCTTGGAGAGAGAGAGAGAGAGAGAGAGAGAGAGAGAGAGAGAGAGAGAGAGAGAGAGAGAGAGAGAGAGAAACTAGCTTAGGATTTTAAATTTTAACTTGGGGGGCAGAGAGGTTAGGCGACTTCTGAACCAAGCATATAGTCAGAGGGCCATGTGTTCTTAGAAATCAGAAGAAAAGGCCTCCCTGATGGGCTCAGAGGTACATTTGGGAGGCCTAGAGGCAGCAGCCCCTCTGCCTCCCTAGGCCAGGCTCCACCATTCCCCACCCTGCTCTGAACACCTTCTCCCACTCTCTTCCCACCTGGACTAAACAGTATGCAGGTGACATGTGAGCCCAAGGACTTCAAGGAAAACCTATGGAGGGAAAGCGTGGGGTCTGACATCTCAAAAAGAGCCCTGTGGTTCTTCTCTTAAGGTTTATTTATTTTTATTTTATTGAGTATTTTGGCGGCATGGCCTGGTGCCTTCACATTCCGGAGGAACAGAGCCGGGCTACTGGGTTAAGTGCACCATGTGCATGCAGTACCGGCAGAGACCAGAAGAGGGCGTAAGGATTGGAAGTACAGGCAGTTGGGAGCCATCTCGTGAGTTCTGGGAAACCTAAGCCGGACCCTCTGCAAGATCACCAAGCACTGAGGTTTTTTACATGGGGGTGAAACGCAGCTCATCAGCAGAACATGGGCTTTCTATGGTTCCCAGGCATCCATCCATTATGGAGGAGCTGTACGCAGGAAGCCAGCCCATCCCAGCTGCAGCTCCCCCTAACCAGTCCACCTTGGTTTATCCATCTGTTAAAGGGGTTGTTACTTGGGCCAGGATGGCTGGGGGTGAGATGTCAGCACAACCCACTGCTTCGAATGCCCCAGAACCTCCTACGGAGGAAACTACATGCAGAGGGTCTCTTGGGATCACTAGTTTTCATTGGCCTGGAAACTCCAGTAAGCTGAACAAAGCTTGGGAACATCCCAGCACTCCAGGATCCTGTGGGAGGGCCTCCCATAAACACGGTCCTGAGCGTGACAGCCAAACTTTGTGGTTCCAGTCTCTGTAAGTCACACTTTTCTCTCTCTGAAAACAGGGGCTATAAATTGTGGCCTTGGGCTTGCATGAAGCAACATGGAGGATTGTTGGAGAGGTGGGTGGCACAACAGGGCCATTCCAAAGCATTTGGCACCCTACGAGTCCTCCACTGAACTAGTGCAGTGGGTTCGTGTCCTGCTCAGCCACTTGCTTAGTGTGAGAACCAAAGCCAGCCCCGCCTGCCAGGCCAGCAAACTCCTCACCACCACCACTCTCTACCCCTACCTCCCACTTCCCGCAAGCCCCCTGAGCTCAGGGTCATTCAGATCAGAAGGTCTTCACAGGCTGCAGCCAGACCTCTGCAACAAGTTGCATTAGAGAGTCTTGGTTCACTTACCACTCTCGAGCCAAGGCGGGAGTTCTCATCTTCCTGGAGGTCCAACAGCTGGGATCTCAGGATTCAGCAATGACCCTGCGTGCCCCAGCATCTCCCAGAAGCCTTGTTTCCACTCATTGTACTCCAAGGGTCCCCGGTCCACCCTCTGACCCTCATCACAGTCACACCCTCTGGCCTGGGAGGCTTTTCTCAGCTGGCTGTCTCAGGGTTTCCATGTCTCCTGGACCAACGCTGCGCCCACTGCTGGGTCATGAGGAGATGTGTAGGTGGGGGCTTTTACTTCAGTGTTTGTAAGGAAGGCCAGTGGCCAAGGCCAGGCTGCTGTACAGCTCTGAATTCTCTGAGCAAGAAAGTCCAGGATTGTGAGAGATTGACTTAGCCCAGAAGAGGGTCTCACAGGTCTGTGAGGAGCTGGGGCAATTGCAGACACAATTGATGTGTCCTGGAGTCTCAGAAGCAAGACTCTGACCCAGACTCCCTTCAGGGTCCTCACATTCTAGATAGGGTGCTGCCCATAACAATGGGCATCTCTCATTCCCGGAAGGCTTCTTACAGATTGACCTCGGCTCCCGGATGGTGCAGGTGGAGGTCTGTGTTCCCTTCCCTTTGAGAACAGTGTGACAGCCGTTTGGCTCCATGTGACTTCAAAGCAGGGTCATAAAAATGCACTTTTGCTTGGCTGTCTCGGAGCCTGGCCAACAAGCTATTAGGAAGCTTGACCTAATCCCCACACAGAGAGTCCACCCTGAAGGCCAGAAGGAAGTATTCTGGCCTGTGGTCCAGTGCGAATCTCCCAGCTGACAGTCAGCATCCATCACCAGACTTGCGAGTGATGAAGCCCCTGCCCCCAATGACTGAGTCACCCTTCAAGTGGCCCCAGCTGACAACATGGAGACAGAAGAACTGAAAGACAGGTGACAATTGCCTTTCACAGGACAATCATACAGCAGAACAGAGCTAGGACTCACGGTCCCTTAGTACCACTCACCACACACCTGACCTTAGGCCTGACCACGCACCTCTTTCATAGTTCCTTGTACCACACTAAGGAACAAAAGGCAGTTATTTAACAGAAGGGAGTCCCACCCAGAGCTGGGCACAAAGTAGCCAGGCCCACCAGATGCTTCCACCCTTGCCCAGAAGACGAAGCAGTGCCCAAGTCTTCCCCATAGAATAAAATGTACATCTGAGGCACACCTAAGCCCTGACCACTCTACTCTGTCCCTTCCATCAGAGAAGTTTCTGGCACTGGGAGACTAGGAAGTGTGGAGCTGAGGCCCCCTGAGAAGTTCGCAGCTTGGCCCCAGGCCTCACCTCATTTGTGATGTTAATTGCATAGATTTGCATAATGTGCTCAGTGAGGCGGTGTTTTACTTGCACATTAGAATCATCTAATCATCTGTGATTTTCCTTCTCTTTATCTTGATGATGCCAGGAAGTGGAGGGTGGGGAAGGCAAAGAAGGCTAGAGTCTTTCTGGGTCTCTGTCTCTATCTCTCTCTGTCTGTCTCTGTCTCTCTCTCTCACAAACACACACACACACACACACACACACACACACACACACACACACACACACATATAGAACGCATGACAAAAATGTCCTTGGTCCCACAACTTTAAGAGATTGAGATAGCAGGAGCATCTCTGTGAGGCTAGGGTAACCTGGGCTACATAGGAAGCCTTTGTCTCAAAGAATGCACTGTGGTTTCCACTCCTGAGGGTGTCTAATTCAAGACAGACAGACACACACACTCACGGTGCATGTCTACCTCAGCCTGACTTACATTTCTCCATCCTTGCCCCCCACTCCTCCCCTGCTCCCCCAGATCACGTAGCTTACTTCTTGTTTCCTTTGGTTCTTCCCTCAGAAGATGTCACTTCTTCAAAATATTTTATGTTTGAGTATTTGGCTATACATGTGTGTGCCCCATGTGCGTGCCTGGTACCCATGGAGGCCAGAAGGGGACATGGGATCACCTAGAACTGGAATTACAGATAGTTGTGTGCTACCAAGTCAGCCTGGGTCCCCTGCAAGAGTTACCCGCTGAGCATCTCTCCAGCCCTGACATCGCCTCTTCAGGAAGATGTCTGTGATGTCTCATTTAGCTCCTGTGTGTTGGGGGCGGTGCTAGTGTGGACATGCTCTTGTGGAAGCCAGAGGTTGGCATAACCCACCTCATTTTTGAAACGGGGCCTCTCACTGAATCTGGAGCTCATGGGGCTGAAGAGCAGGTGAGATAGGAACCGGTTAGGTAGGGCGAGGACTGTGAGGTAGCTAGCAGTTACCAGAACATCCTGGCTGAAAGCAAGAATGCAGGCAGGGGTCTGGTTCCAGTTCCTGTGCCAGCTCTTAGATGAACTATTCTGCCTGAGGTAGCAAAGTGACTTCACAATGTGACTGAAACAGAACAAACAACGAATGCTTGGTGGGCCAGCTGGGCTGACAGCTCTCCCCCGCCCCTCCGACTAATCACTGAGAAAATGCCTTACAGCTGGATCTCATGGAAGCATTTCCTCAACTGAGGCTCCTCCTCTCTGATGACTCTAGCGGTGTCAAGCTGACACACAAATACAGTACCCTATTTCCTAAGACATGCCCCCCCATCCAGGAGATCCTACGCTCCCCACCTATGAATCTATAATAAACATCTCTCTAAAATTCCTCCTCTATGGCCCATGAATTCCATTTTCTTTTTTTAATCCTGAGACAAGAACCCCCAAAACATTTGCTTGAGCCAGTTTAGGCAGCTTTTGCTCCTCAGAAAGAGCCCGTCAATCTCAAAGATGCCCCAACATGGCTGTATCGAAATCAGCTAGGCTTGCTGGCCAGTGATCTCCAGGTATCCATGTGTTTCTACCGTCTTCTGCCCTCACCTAACATCTGCCCTCAATCCTTCTACAGTCTGTGAGTGGTCAGTGTGATAGCAACTGCCTGCTTAGTTGCTTCAGTGGAGCATAAGCACCACAAGGACAGGTCAGCCCTGTGATTTGCATCTTCTGCTTGACCTTCGATTGATCCCTGTGTCTCTCTGGGGTGGTGGCAGGTACTCCGCAAACATTTGTCAGATGAATGAACACTTACAAGCCAGATAAGATTAACACGTGACATCGTAACGTTGGTGACGGCTGCCCAGGCCTGATGTCACTAAAGTCAGCCTTTCTGTGGAAAGGAAACTCTTTCCAAAAGCCTTGACCCCAGGTCAGCATGACCCATAGCTGGCATTTCCCAAGCATAGGGGATGACCATCGGCCTCAGGGGAGCCTGGGAGAGATGGTGGTGTTTCAGGAACTGGACAGTGATTTTGCAACCCAGGCAGCTAAGCGGGGCCCTCAGGAAAGACTGGGGGAGAGATGACCACAGATCGCAAGGAACGAAAGGCTTTGAGGTCAGTGGAGCAGACCTCAAAACAGGAAACTGGGAAGGTGGCTGCTGTCATTGTTCATTGGACATGTGAGTTAAGGTAACCCCTTAAGTCCATGCTCTCGCTGTGCCCCTGAGCACACAGTGAATGGACTTGACCAGCCTGAAGGCGCCAGGGCTGAGAGGCTAGGAGGAAGTGCAGGGTGCTGGCTGCTCCTCTCTGCCTGTATGTGACTTTTCTTCCTGCAACTCTCAGATGGGGGAGGGGGCAGGGTGACGTCTCGGAAGCCCTCTTGGAAGCAGTCAGGCCAACATCTCCTGTTCTCAGGAAACCACGCGATTGATCTTCATTGGCCGCATTTCCTCAGTGACCTTCTGACATCTGTCACCCAATTGTGTCATACATTCTACAGTGTGATGAGTGCCTGGTTGTGGTGTTCACTGGTCTGTTCCCAAGCCCAGGACATGCTGGGTACAGTGAAGACGGCTGGTTAGATGAATGCACAGTGTTTGTGTGTGCTAAAGAATTGGGGGGGGGTGATAGGTTAGAAGCACTTCTCAAACAATGAGGTGACACAAAGACTGGCCAGGAACCAAATGGCACCTCAGCATCCCTGGGTACTGCTACAGAGGGTATGGGTCCTGCTTGGTCCACCACGGGCACTCTGCCTCACTGCCACCATCATTAGATTTTGATTCTAGATGTCCTCGACTGAGGCATGCTGAAACACTCGTGTATAACACCAGGTCAGGAAAGCTGCTCCGTCCCTGAGCCGTGGATGGAAACTTCCTGGCTTTCACCTTCCTCCTCTGCCAAGGGTATTATTTAGCCCAGTGCCCAGCTTCTTGTGGTCCGAGTGTCTGGGCTCAGAGGTCATGCTTCCTCTCTCAGCATGCCAAGCCACCTTTAGTTCCCTAAGCAAGCAGACCTTTGCTTGTCTGGGCTTTGGCACCTCCAATCCCAGCTGTCTGCCTAACTGGTGCTTATCTCCCCCCAGAGCACACCAGTGCCATCTGGAAGCGCTCTCTCTCTCTCTCTCTCTCTCTCTCTCTCTCTCTCTCTTTCTCTCTGACTATACCTCTTCAGGTTGCAGTGTGTCCCTTGCCCAGCACAGAGGTGGTGACATTTGTGCACGTTTGCAACATAACCTAAGCACCAAGTGCCAGGGATCAGACCCAGGCCATTGGCACGCTAGGCAAACGCTCTAATCATTAGGTGCAACCCCAGCCTCTTGAAGTGCCTATCTGGAACCTTGGGACTGGCTCCTGTTCAACTCGATCCTGCTGGTCCAGTGACCTAGCCTCAGGCTGGGAATGTAGTGACAAAAGCCCATGGGGGAAGGAATGATGCCGACATCTAGCCACCTCTAGCTTTTCCATCCAAGCCTGTGGCACAGCACTGATGGATGAGGAAGCCCTCTGTCCACTGTGAGTCTGTCTGGCTTTTAAAATTTCACTTCCTTTTTCTTTTTCCTAGCAAAATGATTTCAACCCGGAAGTGCCCCATGCTAACTCTCTCATTCTACCAAATGAAGCGTGGCCCCTGGCATCACGTTAACATCTGACAGGATGTTCCTGAACATTCCCTCTGGAGACTGTAGCTCTTCTGTCCTCTCCTCAACCAGTCCCCACTTCTCTGGCAGGCCTGTAAGGTTATGTGGAGCTGGAGTCCAGAATTAGGCAGATGGAGTTCGATTCCCACATCTACCATTGTGCTAGCTGGCTAGCCTCAAGTAAACCACTTCTCTGCCTCAGGTTCCCCACTTAGTGAATGAACAGCCCAGAAGTCCTGGCAGGCATTCTGGGGATCTTTCTCCTGTTCCTTACATCTGTGAACAGTAAATGGCCAAATTATATGGTCAGTGAGAGAAGAGAGGGGTCTCTTTCAGTGAGAGGGACTGAACTTTGAGGTGGGACTAGATGGCCTTGGGGGGAACATGGCTTTGCCACTGAGGTTCCTAGCCAGGCTGGTAGGCCATGCTGCTGAGGAGGGGGCCTGTTCTCTAAGCCTGGCTTCCTTGGTGACCCCTCCTTGAGCCAGCCAAACCTCAGCTGGCCTGATCCCAGCCACACTTTCTGATACCTACCTAACTAGTTTTGCTTTGGCTTCCCAGCTTTTGGCCTGGATTTGTCTCCCTTGGGGGCCACTCCAAGAGGCCTGGCTCTCCTGGTCCACAGGAATGCAGTGACTCCAGCCTGGGTTTGCAAGGCACTGATGGCCCCAGGACAAGGTTTCTGGACAACAGAGCCTGGTGGACGAAGAGACTGGGTCTGCTGTTTTAAATCCTGGGTCTGTTTTAATAGTCTTTCTGGGCCTCAGTGCACTCATCAGTGAAATGGACTGGTAGTCATCTGAAGGTTGCAGATAGATCTGTAGGCACACTTAGCTGCTTATGACCAGAGTTCACACAACAGATCTCCACAGAGGTTATACTTTGGTCCTGCAAAGGTTAGAAGGGCAGCCCTGCATGCAAAGGTCTGGCTCACTGGCTGAATAAAACCAGGAAGGTAGACAGAGGTCCAGACCAGGACTGTGGAGGGAGGGAAGACTCTGGGCAGCAGAATAGTGGAAAGAGGTTTCTTCCATTGGGAAGGGGCTACTTTAAAGGAACTTGGAGATATGTGCACATCCTAGACCAAGGTCAGGAGAGCCTGACTGAGTCCCAGCCCCAGCTGAGCCCTGCATTGCTGAGTGACATGGAAAAGCCACAGCCCAGTTTTAGACCTGGATTTCCTGCTCCTGCACAAGGCCAGGACTCAGAATCATTTTGACCCTAGTAGGTGATTTCAGAGCCTAGGAGGCTGGAGCTGTCAGTCCCTGACTCAGAGGCAGCAAGGGATAGCTAGAGTTTTACTCCGATTACTGCTTGCCTGGGCAAGCCAACGACAATTAGAGAGGAGGACACAGGTTCGAAACCACCGCAAGGTGGTTCTGATGCCCCGTGCATGAATAATCACTAAGGAGAACACTCTGGCTTGTGGTCCATCACATGGGTGGAGGAGAGGGCTTGATTTAAAGCTGTAGTCATATTTGTATATGTATGGGTGTTTTGTCTGCGTGTATGTCTGTGTACGACATGCATGTCTGGCGCCTACAGAAGGCAGAAGGTGTTGGATCCCCTAGGGTGGAGTTACCGTCCAGTCTATGGGTGCTGGGAATCAAATCCAGGTCCACCGGAAGAGCAGTCAGTGCCATCTCTCCAGCTCCAGATAGTCTGATTTTAAATAGCAAGCTCCTTGACTACTCAGTGTTCTCTTAGGGTTTCCAGGGGCTCCCCAGGGTATCTCAAAGGAAATACAGCATCATGAATCAGCCAGAGCTGGGACATAAGGAAAGGCTGTGGGGACCATCAAGTAGCCCAGCAGACAGAAATACTAGTGGCCACAGGATAGGTGCTCCCAAGAAAGGCATTCATGTACAACCACATTGCCCTTCCTCAGAAGGAGGGTACCCAGAATCTGACCTTTGACCTTTTAACATCTGCTCCCACTATCATCCCACACCTGGATGATGGCAGTAGCCCCTCACTTGCCCATCTGCTTCAAGGCTCCCCTCAGCGCTATCCCCCTCCGCTAGCATCAAGAGCCTCCCGCTAAAACCCAACCAAGGTGGACTACTTCTCACAGCTCTCGTTTGTTCAGTGGCTCCTGTGACAGAACAAGTCAGTATCTTTGGAATGCTCTAGAGAGTCTAAATCGTTCAGGCCGCCTTGGATTCTTACAATTACCTTTTTGGAGGCAAACGGGGCTTGGGGGAGGTTGTAATGATTATGTTCCTGGTCACTACAAAAATATCTGTGACTGAAGCAACGTAAGGAAGGGAGAGTTCATTTGGCTCGCAGAGCACGCAGTCCTTCACAGCGGGGAGGACGTGGGGACAGGAGCTATGAGGTTCCATCGGAGACAGGAACTGGAAAGTCATGAACTCAGTTTCTTGAGATTCCAGTGTGTGGAATGGTGCCGCCCACACGAAGGCTGAGCCTTCCCACCTCAGTTAACTCAACCTAAGGTTTGTCTCCTAGGTGATTAAAGTTGCTGTTACATTGACTATCAATCAACACAAATTAACCACCATGGAGGGGTTGCTCCACTTTACTGATGGGAAAACCGAGTCCAAGGCACAGTGGAGGTGACGTGCCAGTCCCCCCATCCACTACTCTGACACTGATGCCTGAATGGTGTCTCTAATCGGACAAAGCTGTGCACATGGTTCTCTCCACAAAGTGCTGGCTCACTGCCCTTCAGTGGCGTCTAGCCAGGTGTTGAAATAAGACTGTGGACACTGTGCACTTGGCTGGAGCAGGTCCCTGGATTCCACCCCTTTTTAGGTCAAATCTGAGCAGTGTGTGGTCCTACTCCAGGCTGCTGAGTCGATATCAGAGGAATTAAAAACCCCAGGGGCTAGAACAGGTCAACTGCTGAGTCCCGGCTCCACTGACTCACTGAGGGATCCTGGGCAAGTCACTTCTCCGCTCAGAGCCGCACAGTTTCCACCGATGAACTCTACCATCTAAGCTTTCTTCAGAAGGAATTGATGAAGCACAGGCTCACACTGTGAGGTCAACAAGTTGTCCGCAGATTCCTTTAAAATAGAAAGATGACCCAGGAGAGGCAGTATGTCACAGGACTTCAGAACCACAGTGTCCAAAGACCTGGAGCAGCAGGACAGATCGGCTAAGTGTGAGGAGATGGAACGCAAGGGGCACTTTCTGACAGCCTGTGCCGTGCTTGGACTCAGACACCAGACTCCGTCACATAGACAGTGTGAGTTTAAGTCAGCAGGTCTCCGGGGGACATTTTACAGTTTATAAGGTCATTTTGGATGTCACAATGATTAAGGAATTAAGAGCCGTAGCGAGATTTGGAGTCCAAGAATCAGGGATCCTGGGTCTCACCAAAATGTCCAGAACTGTCTCCTCAGAGCATCCTCTGACTTTCGTCATTGCTCTCAAACGCCCACTGACAAAAAACAAAAACAAAAACACAAAACAAACAAACAAAAAAGACACCACAAATCTAAACAGGTCAGGTTTTCATCCACAGCAGAACCAAAGGACTTCCCAGGAAGTCACAGAAGGACTCTAGCTCAGGAACAGGTTGTTACTGACAGACATGGGACAAGAATGGTGACTCAGTTTCTGAATAATTTTCTCATTCCACACAGTCCGTCTGGTCAGAAAATTGAACCATCTCCAATGGCAGAATTATGCAAAAAGGGTTCTGAGCGTGGCTGTAATTCCTGCAAGCACAGCAAAACCGACTGCTGGCGTGGAGTGGAGGCTCCTACAGGCTTAGCATCAGTTCTAGTGTGCCACTGGCTTCCCCGTCTTCTTGTGACTAGTCCCCTCTTCCAAATAAGGGATGTGGTCAGATGGCGTTGGCCGGACTGTGCAGGCAGGAGGCATCTCTGAGCTGGGGGTGCACTTTCTAATAGTGATGTCAATTGGGAACTGCGTATCCCTGTTCTCTGGGGGACCTGCTGACTCTCTCCAAGTGACAGGTGCCATGTGTCTTCCTGCACGCTCTCCTTTTTCAGCTTCAGTTATTTCTCTTCCTCCGGTCACATGCAAATGAGCCCAGGCTGCAAATGAGCCCCGCCCTGACTGCAGGTTTTATTTCCTTCCCAGCTGAGCCCCTGCCCCTTCATCTTCTTGGACTTCCTGGGTCTAAGGGTCGCTAGGCTGCTCACCTTCCTGGACTCTGAATTTACTCATTATGTGTGACCCCAGTCTGGTATTTGTCTTATGCCCTCCTGGGTGGTTGTTCCCAAGACTATATTAAAATACATTATTTTATTACAGATAATTTCCTTTCTATTCCTTCTTTATATGATAGACTAGTCATTGCACGTGTGTGTGTGTGTGTGTATTATTACCCATGAGTTCCATTTCAAAAATTTAAATGAAAAATAAGATCAAGCACTTGATATACATAAAAGACTTGGGTAATTATACTTGTGGGTTCAGGCTTGGGAGCTGAAAGCAGAGAGATCAGGAATTCAAGGTTATCCTCACTACAAAGTAAATTTGAGGCTATCCTGGGCTACGTGAGACTCTGTCTCAAAACCAAATGAAACCAAAAGTAAAGCCTCAACTAGGAACTGTTCACATATGCAAGAATCTTTGAGCTTGAACCACTCATAACAGCTCCAAGTGGGAAAGAGTGCCACATCCATCAGAGCTGAAGGGCTGTGCCCCCTGAGGTAAAGCACACTGGGAACTCTCTATAGCAAGGAAGAGGAGCCAGGCATGACTGTTCACAGCTACACAGCTAGAAGGATCACACTCAAACATGCAAGAGAGTGGAAGATGCAGACAGGAAGTTCGAGCCACCTACACAGAACTCTAGCTGAGCCTGGTAAATTCTGTACTGCCAGACAGCAGGGAGGTGCCCGCCTGCCTTTGTGGTCAGTGACCCAGTGAAAGCGAAAGGAGACTTACAGGAAAATGTGTGGTGCCCCACTTCCTGATCCGTTTTGTCAGTGTGTGAAAAATCACCAGGCTGCTCACTTGTGAGCACTTCCTTGTAGGTACTAAAGCTTTTCAGAGAAGTACAAAACAGAACCGTGTGTGTGTGTGTGTGTGTGTGTGTGTGTGTGTGTGTGTGTGTGTGTGTGTGATATTAATGATAGACAGACAGACGGATGAATAGAGTTACAGATAGACTACTGATACAGGCTTGATCCTCAGCATAGACCAACAGGCTAGTCAGGAAGGAGGTGACATGGCTGCTTGAACCACAAGTCAGTCTTTGGACAAAGACCTCCCTCCGGAGTAATTGAATGGAGCCTTATTAGCTATATGCAAAGTTTCTTGATTTAAATGTTAGATGTTTGTTTGTCTTGTCTGAAACAACAATAACAACAATAATAATAACAACAACAACAAAACAGAAGACTTCTGTAGATACAGCTAGGATCTTACCCAATCAAATAACAGACTAGCATGACCTAGTTAACTGGACACTTAAAGTGAACTAGCACAATTTTATTCCCCAACGAAACAGTCATTAGGGGGTAGGGAGCTTCCTACTAACAAGTTTGCGAGTCACTAACATGAACAACGCTCCCAAGAGGCCTTATTATAGTTATAGTTGCTGCAGAGCCATGTCCACCCTGTGAGTGTGAGCAGAACTCTCAGAACTAGATCAAAGGAGAGACTGTGCCCATGAGCCCCTATCCTTGGCTTGCCAGTGTAACCTGGAGAAATTTGGTTACTTTTGTTATCAAACTTGGGAATCACAACCTATGCCCCAAGCCAGGTTTAACCACAGTGTTCAACAAGCCAATGAAAGGAGCCAAACTACAGGCTGGAGTGATGACTCGGCAGTTAAGAACTTTTGTTTTTACAAAGGCCTTGAGTCTGAGTCTCAGCATCCGTGTGCCAGCTCACTACCATTTGTAACTCCAGGCCCAAGGGATCTGACACCCCTTCTGATCCCTGAGGACACTGTGAACATGCAGACATATGTACGGACAAAACCCTCAACATATGTAAAATAACACATAAATCTAAAAAGTTTTAAAGGAGCTAGTAGGAAGCAGGGAAGGGAGGTTTGCTCGGTGAGTCCACACTGAGGAGATCCGGGGAACGCTCTCCCCAGCAGACTTTTACTTTGGGGGTCCTGAAGTGAAGGTAAATTTATGAACAGAGAGCCAACGATATGTACATGTAAAACAATCCTAGTCAAGGTGTGGTCCTGCTTGCCTCTGACCATGTCTGGGATTCAGTCTCATCCTGCAGTGAAGTCTGTTTGACAAGTTGGTGGAGCATCCTGGAATCTCTTTCAGAGACAAGTTCCCTCTGGCTGGTGCCTTTCCTTGTCCCAAAGGGAGAGTCCTGGGGAAAATCCCATTTCTTTGGGGTCTACTGCTTTAATAATCTGTCTCTTTAGAATATATTTATTTCTTCCAGCCATGTAACATTTCTAAAAGGTGACCTGGGTGAGGGTGAAGGGGGCATCCTTGGAATTCCAGTACTTAGGAGGCTAAAGTGCTAGCTCCAGGCCATCCTGGGCTACACACCTAGTCTCAAAGAGCAAAGCACAAACAAAGATAACAAAAACATCTCTGTTTGCAGATGCCATAAGCTTATATAGGGAAGTGGTAAGGGATCAACAGGACATTATTAGAACTAATGAGCCCCTTTGGTAAGGTTGAGGGACACAAGATCAATGTACAAAATCAATGGTCTTTCTACACCTTGGCTGTGAACGGTCTGAAATGAAATTAAGAAAGCAATTTCAGTTCCAGTAGCAGCCAAAAGAATAAAATACTCAGGAACAAATTTGATGAAAGTCCACAGCTTGGATAACAAAAACCATAGAGCATCTCTGAGAGCAAAGACAACCCTGGATGGGAAGAGGAGGTCATAGGTCAGATGGCTCACCAGCAAGATGGTGGCACCCTCCGAATGCTGTGGTGAGACTCATTACTCTGAGCAGTAACCTAAAAAGTAATTTAAAATAAAAGAGAAGAAAATAAAAATAAAGTGGATCTGGGGGCATAGAGAAGCCCATAAAGTGTATGACATCCTCAATTCAACCCCTGAGACCAATATGGGGGCAAAGAAGAACTCACTCTTGAAAGTTTTCCTCTGATCTCCACGTCACTGCCATGTCAAATAGGTGTTCTACCTCCCTACACACTATCTAGCTAAATAAATTAATTTATATATATATATTCTGGGCAGCTCTGGGAAGGAGACAGGGGATCACTGGGGCTAGCCTAGGCTATTAAGCAAGCTCCAAGTCAATCAACAAAATTCTCTGCCTCAGAAAAACAAAATGGATGGGTCCTGATGAATGATACCCTTGGTTGATCTCTGGCCTCTATACACAAGACCCCATGACGGAAAGAAAGAGTTGACTCTAGTAAGTTGTCCTCTGTCTTCTATATCTGTGGCATGTCTCATGTGCACACACATAAATAAATAAATAAATAAATAAATAAATAAATTAATTAATTAATTAATTAATAAATAAATAAATTAAATAAATAAAGGAAATAAAATATGTGTGTGTGTTTTTGGTTTCTGGTTTTGTTTTGCTTGCTTTTTTTTTAATTTTTACTAAACTTTATCTTTAAAAACTTCAAATTAACAAAATCACACACAATAATTAATCAGAACCAAAGTCTATACATCTCAATGAAAAAAAATTAATATAAGGAATGGTTTTCTAACATGTGTCTCACATCCCTGGACCCTGAACACATTGTGTTTAAGAGACAGTTACAATGAAGACATAGTACTTAAGTCTGTGTATATGAAATATCCAGAATAGACAAACCTAGAGGAACAGAAAGCTGATCCCTTGTTGCGTATGATATTGGGAGGGCGATAGGGGTGACACAGACCGGAGGAAGTGTTTGAGGGCGGTTTTAGATTTCTGAAGCACTGCCTCAGTCTATAGCCCAGGATCAGCACCAGGCTCCTGTTCCTCCCAAGGGCTAGGATAATGGATGCAAGCTGCCACCACTTGCTGAAGCCTCTTCAGGAAGTAAGGCAGCAAATATTCTGCTACTGATGCTAGTGATAAATCTAAGCTCTGTCATCCTCTTGGCTTTGTGGTGGAACACATTTAAGGCCAGAACCTGGCATCTCACAAAACAGCTGAGGGAATGAGGAAGGCTGACCTAGTCTACACAGGCAGAAACTCATCCTGAAGAGAGTTGCCGACAGGCTCCAGGATAATTTGTTACTCAGGGTTCACACCCAGAGCCCAGAAAAACCACATTTATTACTCTAAACAGAAAGTAATTTAATACAGGAAGCTGGGACTTGTGAAATCATTGGAAGACCTGGAGAAGAGGCCCTGGGCCCTGAGGTAGACTCTCAGGTGTCACCACAAAGCCGTCCTGTCTAGAGGAGCAGTCATCCCTGATGAAAACCCGGAAGCTTAGGGGTCATGTTCAGGAATGTGTGTACCTTAGTTTTAATCTGGGGGTTGGAGAACCCCAAACCATTTTTCAGCCCAGGAGCTGCTGACAGGCACTGAGACCCAGCTATGGAAAGGTGAAGCATTCGGGGGTTTCCTCTACCTTCCTTTAAAAGTCACACAAGCACTCACATGCTTGTTTCCTGAGACAGGGTCTCAGTACGAGCTCTGACTGGACTCATACTTGGGGCAATCGTCCTGATTCTACCTCTCAATTGCTGGGATTTATATGGCCATCCCAGATGAGTATATTTTAAGATTTAATTTATGTGTATGTATACACTCTGTCTCTGTATCTCTGTCTCTCTGTCTCTGTGTGTCTATCTCTGTCTCTGTCTCTCTGTCTCTATCTCTCTGTGTGTGTCTGTCTCTGTTTCTATCTCTGTGTGTGTGTGACTGTCCATCTGTCTTTATCTCTGTCTCCATCTCTCCCTTCAGGTTCCCACATGTGCATTTTAATAAACACAATCTAGTTGACCTCCCACCCCTAGCTGCAAAGGAGTCTGGGAAATACCATCATTCTCCTTCCAGACTGCATACCAGAAAGCACACAGAGGAGGTTGAAATGGACATTGAATGAATGAGTCGCCCTACCGTTTCAGCCCACAGTGGCAGGGATGCCTCTATCTGCAGTAATGAAAACAGAGAGAAACAGCTTGAGCGAACGATAAAAGGGGGCAGATCAAACTGAGTGCATTTACCAGGTGAGATTCTAGACCACCGACACACACGCTGCAGAAAGGCAAGAGGCTTGAGAGCATTGGATTGATCAAAAGGAGGCAGGTGGCAACCGCATTGTCGTGGCGACTTTCACAAGAGTAGGCACCATGTCCTTCTTGCCCACCACCCGACATGTTCTTGGCACAGAGGAGGCTCTCAAGACCCAGATCTTGAAGGATAGCGTGATTCTGTTTTTAGGAATTCAATGCATAGCTATGCAAGTCTACAGCTGTTTGGCCGTAATAGAGCAAGGCTGGAGAGATACGACAAATGCCAACAGTTGCTCTCTGCTGGTGATTTTCAGTGACTTTCCCTCTCCTCTTCTGGCTCTTTGAACTTTGTAAATGTCAAACAGAGAGCAGGCATCAATATCAATTAGAGAGAGCGCAGATGTTCTGGAAGAGCCTCAGAGGGAAAACACGCTGAGCTCATTGCTCTGTCTCTCGTAGGGCTGGCCAAACTGGGCCCACAGTGGGTACTGCTCCCTGCTTGCTAAGCAACAGTGTGAGTCTCATTCAGCGTTGGTGGGGGTGGGGGGAGTTTCTGAGTCTTTCTCTGAGAGCCTGAGGGGAACTGAGCTTCCAGGGTGAGCCCAACTCTGTTCTCACCCACAGTTCTGAGTACCAGAACCTGGAGAGCCTTTGAAAGGGCCAGTCTTAAGTACATCTGAGGCTGGCTCAGGTCATACTCATGGTCTGTGAGTACAGATCAGTGACTCAGCCCACTGATATACCCATCCATACACCCATCAGGGCCCTGGGCCATTGTACCAGCTCCCAAACCAGGACTGACATCAAAGTCCTCAGGTGTACCTAGGGACAGAGGCTTTCTGGAGATGGAAGGGTGAGAGAAAGCCCATCCTTCCTCAGGGTTGTCCTACACATCACCTGGAGACCCTTAGGGAGGTGTGCTTATTATGGGCTGGAGGAGGAGGTCTCTGCCACCCAGAACACATTAGGTGTGATGAGGCAACTTATGTGCCTCAGTTTCCCCACCTTTGCCAACAGCCAGCTGGTAGACAGGACTTCTGGTGACAGCTGCCCTCTTCCTTCTTGGTGCCCTTGTAAGTTGGGAGGAGGTCAACTGTTGTCCTCAGCCGTGTGGCATCTCTCACACCCATCAAGAAGGCAGGAAACTGAGGCTCTAGAGGGGCAACAACACAGCCAGGAGCACACACTGGGAACGAAATGTCTACAAAGAGGATCACTGTCCCCACCAAGGTCTTCTGAGAATCCAGGGCAGGACCAAATGAAAGAGATGGGGAGTAAGGTTATCAAAGGCCCAGGTTAGCCTATCCCCAACCTCTGTCTCCTTCCCCTGACAGGTAGGTAGGAGCTGTTGTCCTGTGGGTACCACTGCCACCTCTAGCCTCAGTGTATTCATTTTTCAAAAGGGCCCAGGGCTGTCGGCATCACAAAGACCAACTCTAAGAGCCCGCAGCTAATGAGTCCACTGTCATCACCCCCAAACTCTGTCACACACATGCCATTCCTGTTGCATCAAAATAATTGGCTCTTTGTAGGTCAGCCCCAAGCCTGGGACACTTGGCTATCTCTACCCCACTCATTCATTCATTCCCTCCATGGGCCCCGAAATTCCCACCAGATGTTTCTCCACACCTCCTTACCCCTCTGACTTGATCCTGTGAGCACCCCCAGGTTGCTCTTGGTTGGAAATACCATGCTTTGCCATATCTGCCCAACTCACACTGTAACACTCAGACTGTCACCTCCTCCATGGAGCCTGTCCTGATCTTCCAGACAGCCTCACCTCCATAACTCTGAGCACAGGCTGTGAGCCACTAACACAGTAAGCACCTTGGAACCTGCTTGTTTACCCACACAGAGACGAGAGTTCCTCAGCAAAACTGTTTCCAACTCAGGACACACGAGGGGCTCAGTAAGTGTTCAGGAAATTATTCTGTCAGTAAGCCAATCTCCAAAACACCCACAGCTCGCTCTGCCTCTACGTGTTTAGGGGTCTCTCACAATGGGAGCTATCGTTTGCTAGCCTGGGGTGTGGCACAGTGGTAGAGTGCTTGCCTAGCATCATAGTTCACCAGAAAAGAATAAAGAGGAGGGAGGAAGAGGAAGGGGGTTGGAGGAAAGGAGGAACAGGCCATTGGGGGGGGGGGGGGATTGAACTAGCTACTTCTGAGGTAGCTCATGACCTCATGACATCTGTCTTCTGTCTGTGTTTTCCCGGCTGTGACCAGCCAGGCCCAGCCAAGCTGTCAGCTACTTCCACTCAAGAGGAAACAAAGAAAGTGAAACTGACTTGTAGGCCACACAGCACCTCCTCACAGGTGAGGCCAGATCTCCACTGTGGCCCCTCTCTCTAAGCTTCCTGCAGATAAGGTACAAAGTTGGAGAAATGTGTCTGTCCTGTCTAGGTAGCGGGAAGAACCAATATAAAAGTAATGAGAGCCAACTCTGTCGGAACTAAGGGAGCAGGGACAGCTCTGGGAGAGGGGGTCTAGGAACACTGACCAGGACGGGCAGGTCCTGGAATGTGGGGTAGCCGAAAGCAGACATCTAATGACCCCAGACTGGCATCCGTGACAGACCGTGTGATGTCACAAAGTCCAACTTGGTGAGACCAGTGAGTCTACTGGCTTTCTTACAGAACACAGGTGAGGAACTGCTTACAAGAGGGTGCATCACCACAAAGTCTCACCCCTACCCTGGTCACCAGCTCTAGCCCCATTACCCAGACCTAGCCACCACTGTGTTGTTCTGCTGTAGTTGCCATGGCTACAGGGCAAAGTCCAAGAATGGCATCTCGTAATGGCCAGAGGAAAAGGTGCCATATAACAAGAGGCACATGAGCACTTCAGCTTAAGTGAAATGGAGAGGAGCTATTGCCAGCTCTGGAGCAGGGGAGTGGTGTAATCTGACTTAGGTTTTAAAGCATTGTTCTAGTTTGCTCTCTGTTGTTCTGATGAAACATTCTGACCAAAGGCAACTTAGGGCAGGAAAGATTTTAGTTTATCTTACAATTCTAGGCCACAGTTCATCTTTGAGGGAGTCAAGGCATGAACCTGAATGCAGGGCTGTTTGCTATTTCATGCATGTGGGATTATCTCCGAGCAGGGAACTCACAGTTAAGGAAACCCTGGAGAAACCTGGAGGCATGCTGCCTCACTCAAAGGCTCATGCTTAACTTGCTTTCTTATACAACCAAGGACTGCCTGCCTAGGGAATGATGTCACCCACAGTGGGCTGGGCCCACCAACATCAATTAACTATCAAGACAATCGTCTGTAGAGATGCTCAAATGTCAGCATGACCTGAGCAATTCCTCAGTTAGAACTTACTTCTCAGGAAATGTAGGCTGTGTTGAGTTAATGGTTAAATCTAACAGGCCAGAGGTCTTTCTGACTACTGCCAGACTAGGAACAGGGGACAAGGGAGGAAAGAAAATATAGCCCAGGTGGAAGGTACTAGGACTGGGGTTGTCCTTTTACAAGAAGCAAGAGTACAGAAACCAGGGAACCCTAGTCCTGAGCAAGTGCCTCAGTTGTTCCATCTGTAAGAGGGTGGACCATGGTGGTCATTAAGCTGCTGTTCCAGGCATCCTGTGGACTTGGTGGGGAGGACTGGTGACAGTTAAAATCATGAGGCCCTGTCTTGAGGAGTCCTAGGGACAGTCTCAGCTGAGTCAGAAAGGTGCCCCCAGCATGGGGGATGGCTGATGCTGGGTGCTCTGGAAAGAATAAACAGGGAAGGGAGGTGACACTTTGTGTTCACTTGGGGATGGGGAGAGGGGTGCAGCTGATGCAGGACACGTGGGATCCACAGGGATGGATCCAGCACAGGTGTGAACTCAGCCCACAGATCCAGGACGCAGCAGCACAAGTGTGAACCAACCCAGGCCAGCAAATCCCACCAGAGGCCACAGGCAGGTGCCCTGCTCTCCTCTGCCTCAGTCTCCTTGATGAACACAGGGCAATGGAGCCATTATGCAGAAAACTTCTGAAAATAACAGTGTGGGGTCAGGTGAGGCTGGAAAGAAGCAAGAACCAGTGGTGGACCAGGAGGAGGGGAAAGCTGCACAGGGGTGGCCACCCAGGCATTAGTGTCCCCACCTCCTCACCCAGCCATACCTACTGCGCAACAAACCGACTCTGGGAAGTGACAGGGTTAATCGAATCAGTTTCCAGATTGTGCAGTGACATTTGCTTTATTTTTAAAAGGTGGGGGAAAAAAGCCTGTCAGGTCTCATTTAGAAATTCGAACATTCTGAAAACATTGGCTAAGAGAGGGGGCCGTGCCCACTTAGAAGAATCCTCTAACAGAGCAATGCTAATCCAAGATGACAGGGGTATCTCTCTTTCTAAAACAAAAAGGCAGACAGTGCAAATTGCTCTTCTGGGATTGATGGCCTGGGATGCTAACTTGGTTGGGCACCCAGCAGCTCTACCGCCCTGAAATCAGTAGAGAGGCAGATGACACCCTCACCCCCACCCTGTCACAGCAAACAGCAAACAGCAAAAAATGGCAGGAAGTGGAACCATCAGACATGCATTGTTTGGTCCCGTTTAACCTTTTCACAAATGGGAAACAGAGGCCCACAGACAGGATGTACAGAATTCCCTTCAGCCAGTCGCCTGGACATTCCCTGCCTCCTCCATTTGTGAGGTGCTTGCCTACTGCCAAGGCCCGGGTTCCTGACACTTCACCTTGCAAGGAAGTCCTCAAGTTCAGTGTGTGTCCAGGAGCATACTGTTTGGAGTTCCTGAGTCCTGGTGTGCTGGGCAGATTGATGACAGAATCATTGAAGGGGAGAGGGGTTTATGGAAGTCGTTACCACACTAGACAAGGAGACATCTGAGAGTGTCCATGCAGTTTTTAGCTGGGTGACATCCCCCAAGTCAACTGGAGGGACATAGGACAGCTTCAGACACTTACTGGAGAGTGAAGACACAGGTCCTTACAGAGCAGTACCTGGGGGCTTATAGCATCGTCTAGGGTGATGACAATCTGAAACCAGTCAAGTGTTCACACTGATGGGACATTCCTAACATGGAATACTACTTCGAAGCGAAAAGGAACAGGTGAGGTCTGCAGCAGCATGGAAAAATCCACCATGCCAGTCTAAGTAAGGGAAGTAGGTCAGCAGAAGCCATAGTTACCCAGGATTCCACCCATACGGCATTGCGGAAACAGTGAAACAAGAGACTCAACAGCCAAGTTGGGTCTGGTGGCTCAGGCTTGTAACACCATGCACTCCGGAGGAGCTAAGACAGGAGGATTGCAAACTTAAGGCATGTCTGGCATACAGGGTGGGTTCAGAGCTAGCTTGGACTCATTATTGACAACCTGTTTTAAAATAAAAAGGCTTCTGTTGTTGTTGTTGTTGTTTTTGTTTTTTTAAATGAGTACTGGGGCTGAAGCTCAGAGGTAGCCCTGGCCTAGCATGCCAGAAGTCCTGGGTTCCCGGTAGACACATCAGGGGTTGCCCGGCACAGAGAGGAAGCAGCTATGCTTGCAAGAGTCTGGGATTAAATTGAAGGGCACCAGGAACTGTCTAAAATCTAGATCATGACTACGAATTAGCACTGTGACTGAGTCATATCTGACCTGCATGAACTGCACTATATGGAATCAGGATGGGTGGATTGCATGTAAATTATAATTCAGAATCAGACAAAGCTAGGAAGGTCAAGCTTCATGAAAGGCCCGAACTGAAGCCACTAGGAATGGACCAGCAACCGCCAACCCTTTGTGGTGGTTCTCGTTAAGACCCGAAGTCCCATGAGAGTGTCCGATTGGCTGCGTTTGGCCTTCAGGCCCGCCCTTAGCTAGAATTGGATAAGACCACTTGATTGACAGTCTTAAAAACTTATAGAAAGGGACTATTATGCAGCTGCAAAGCAATGGGCCAGCTGTGTTTTTAGAGGATGCTATCAATTTAGAAGCTCACACTTGTTGGGGGGGCTCTGATCAGGGCTCGAGCGATGGCCTTCCAAGTGAGAACCGGATATCGAGCCGGATCTCCCAACCCCAGGATGACAGTGGGATCCAGCCTCAGTGTGTTTCACTGCTACAAGCCCTAAGGAAGCTCAGGATACTGTGGTAGACAGCGCAGTGAATGAATTAGACAGGTGACCTCAATTGGGGCCCTAGAGGCTCATTTGTTTCCATGAAAGTAAAAGCGCTTGGCTGTGAATGACTGAACTGGGTGTGTCTTGCAGACCCAACTCTGCGTCAGAGGAAGGGATGAGGAGCTGAGCAACTTTGCAGAATCCGGGCGGAGGACCCCAGCATCCCAGGCAGCCCCACTGGGCCTTGGGAGCTTGGGTGGTCACCTATGCCCTTACTCAGCTGACCTTTTGTTATATCCCAGCAGTGTTGACTGCTGTCCCCCATCTCTTCAGTGCTCTGTGTCCTTGGGCCATTTGATTCACCTCTCTGAACCTTGCTTTATAGAAAGCGACCCTTTTCAAGCGCTTTTGAGACTTGAGTCTGAGGAGGTGCTGTTGTCCAGCAGCAAGCAAGCAAGCATCATTAATCCCCACACACACACATACACCGGCAGAATGCAGGAGCCAGCCTGGTCTGCATAATGAGTTCTAGGCCAGCATAGTGGGACTCGATAACTTTTTTTTTTTTTTTTTTAAGACTAAATAAACAGGACTGTGAGGTGTACAGAAGCTCAGCGTGCAGTTGGGAAACCACAGGCTTCAGATGTGGAGGCCCCTGAATCTTCGCTCTTCCTAGCCCCATTTGTGGCTTTGGCAGGGATATGGTGCCAGTATTCATTCACAGTGTTTTCTGGGTTGACTGTGGGTGCAGAGGGCGTGTCCCTTCGCTTTTCTCTGTACTTCCTCCACCCACTGTTCCAGCACTCCTCTATTCTGTTTCTGAGAAAGCGCCATTCTGAGAGCGCAGAACAGCCCATTCATCGCTAAATTAGCCTTCTCCCAAGTGAGGTGGAAGATCGTTTCTCCACTTAAAAAGTCGTCTCCTCCCAGGGAACACTGAAACCTTTAAGGATAGCAACCCACCCTCAGCTAGGACCGCCGCCCCTCCCAGGACTGTGGGCAGCTCAGGCTGGATTTTTCCAAACCCTCCCCTGCCTGTTTACCTTCACACAGTGAGCGCATGTTTACTGTCTGTCCCCACACGACAGGGCTGGTCTGTAGAGCCCCCACCCCCGCCCTGCAAATTGCTCTCTTTGCTCAACACTGAGACTCAGAATTCCTTTGGGCTCAACACAGAGAAGGAGCTACTCTTGCCCTTTTTTTTTTTTTTTAAACTGGGGCGGGATTTAATTAAGGGCCAAGGTAGCCTTGTGCTCTGCCGCTGAGCCACACTCCTAGCCCTGTCTCTTCTTTAAAAAAACCAAACCAAACCAAACCAACAACAACAACAACAAAAAAATCTTCCTTTTTTTTTTTTTTTTTAAAAAAAAGTGTTGTGTGTGCATGTATGTACACACACACGCTTGTTAGTTTGAATGTGTGCAAATGCAAGTACACACAAGGTTTACATGAAATTTCTTTTCTTGCATGCTTTCCACCTTCATATTTATTTATTTTTGAGGCTGGAGAGATGGCTCAGTAGTCAAGAGCACTGGGTGCTCTTGCAGAGGACCTGGATTTGATCCCAGCACTCCACATGGCAGCTCACAACTGTCTCTAACTCCAGGTCCAGGGAGATCTGAAGCCCGCTTCTGACCTCCGAAGGCACCAGGCTCATATATGGTACATATATTCAATATACACACAGGTAAACATCTGTAAACAGAAAATAAAGATACATACATCTCTTTGAAAATGTCATACAAGCCCATTCTGAGTTTTTCACGCCCTTCTTCATTCTCTGTCACCCGTTCTTTCTCCTGATAAAACCCTTCCTTTCTTAACAAGACCACTCCTCTGTCAATGTCTCTCCCCCTTTGATCCACTTAGTTTCATTGAATTTCTGGCATGAACGGGAGTGGGAGACTGATATGTGGGCAACTTGGGAAAACGACACCCCGACTCCTACCCAAGTCTGTCAGGTTTTATTCAACTCCTCCCTCCTGCTTGATACAATGTCTGCCTTTGTTTTTTGAGACAGGGTCTCTCGCTGACCCTGAAGTGTATGGCTAGGCTGGCTGACCAATGAGCTTCAGTTCAGCTCCACCCCAACCCCAGTGCTGGGATTACAGGCACACCACTGTGCTCAGTTGTGGCGATCCAAACAGAGGTCCTCAAGCTTGCTTGGTAGGACTTTACCTCGGCCCCTTACCCCTTCCCCTCTTTTAGTTGCTAAATTATCTTGGACGTGGCTAATTTATCAAAGCCCTCTTGGGCGCTTAGGTTGTGGCTGGTGTTTTATGTGACATTCAGTGCTGTTCAAAGTGAGTTTCAAGCTCTTTTCCGGATGTGGGTCGGTGGAGGTAGGATGTTCCAGAAGCATTTTTAGGACATCAACAGAGACGGAAGTCTCCTGCCCCCAAGGCTCACAACCTGAGTTCAGTCCTCAGAACCCATAGTGTGAAGAAGAGAAGTGACCCCCACAAGTTGTCCTCTGACCTCCGTGTGGTGTGTGTGTGTGTGTATGTGTGTGTGTGTGTGTGTGTGTGTGTGTGTGTGTGTGTGTGTACAACTGGCAAGTCCTCACACATACACTAATAAAGAAATAAATGTGCTGTCAGGGGAACTGCACGTTTCAGGTGTGAGATCTGCCGCTCACCGCTGGCCAGATGTGCTCTGCTTCCTCTGACTGTTGGGTCAGAGTTTGTAGAGGCTTCCAAACTTAGCCCTGGCTTTCTTTTTAATGCGCTGACACTATTCCTTCACATCCCGTCATTACATATATATTATTAGCTACTAATCACAGGCCAGAAAAACGCCATTCATTTAAAGTGGTTTTGTCAGGTTCGCAGGTTTGGGTAGCCACCACGATGCTCTAATTTTATAATAATTCTTTACATACCCAAAGAAATGGCTCATCATCACCACCCATCCCTTGGCTTTTGATGGCCAAGATTTACTGTCTCCAGGGATCTGCCTGCCCTGGCATCATAAAAACAGAGCCCTGTGGCACGAGGCCGAACAGTGGAGGCTGGTTCTTCCTGCCCACATGCAATCCTGACGCTCCTAGGGTGGCTCAGAATTCTTTTTCCCCCTAGTAAACAACCTCCTTCTGTGAGTGTTCAGGCCTACCAAGTGTGATGTTAGACTCAGAGAGAGTTCTGTCTTGTCATCGCTGCCCACCTTGCAGAGGGGGAAGCCAAGGCTTGGAGTAGTATTGTTGAGACCAGATAAAAGACAGGAAAAGTTATGAGGCCGTAAGGAGGGATACAGACGTGATTTCAGTCTGTCACTTTCCGGAATCAATATTTCTTCAAAGCTAACAGCTGTGAAGGTGACTCCATAAGGGGCAAGTAGAGGTACCCCTTTCTGGTGACACCTCAGACATGGTTGTTAAAACACCCAATGAACCATCCAAGATGAACTGTAACCTTATTACACTGCTTTCTGCAAGTCTGCGTGCTTCTCTGATGCTCACAGACATGGTTATAACTCTATGTATAATTTTAAAATACCTTTTTTTTTTTTTCTGAGACAGGTTTTTACGTAGCCCAGGCTAGCCATCAGTTTCTCCATATAGCTATACTTAAGATATTCAGATACATACAATTGCTTTTGTGTGTTTGTTTTTCAAGACAGGGTTCCTGTCTTGTACTAGAACCTGGCTGTCTTTCAGCTTATTTTTTTAGATCAGGCTGGCTTCAAACTACAGAAATCCATCTCCCTCTGCCTCCTGAGTGCTGAGATTAAAGCCATGTGCCAATGTGCCCTGTGATGCTTCTCTATTTTAAAGGATATTTTTATTTTATGTGTTTGGTAGTTTGACTGCATGTATGTGCACCGTGTGTATGCAGTATCCTTGGAGGCCAGAAGAGGGTGCTGGGACCCCTGGAAGTGGAGTTACAGATGGGGAGCAGCCTTGTGGGTGCTGGGAACTGAACTCAGGACCTCTGCAAGAGCAGTAAGCTCCCTTACTCACTGAGGCATCTCTCCAACTCCCCAGTCCTTTTCTTAATGAACTACCACTGATCTCATCTTGGTTGGCCCTGGAATTCTTTACTGTGTAAGCCAAAATCCAAGCCGCACCTGGGTGGACATTCCTGTGAGGAAATCCTGCTGGCAGTGTTGTGTTGCCTCCTGTGACACACCCAAGGTTACAACAGAAAATAGCTGGCAGAACTGAGCTTGAACCTAGGTCTGTCAAGTCCCTGGCCTATGTCCTGTTGCTGGGCTATGACACTGCTAACGGTAAGCTTAAAAGGGACTGTAGGCACCGGGCAGTGGTGGCACATGCCTTTAATCCCAGCACTTGGGAGGCAGAGGCAGGCGGATTTCTGAGTTCGAGGCCAACCTGGTCTACAGAGTGAGTTCCAGGACAGCCAAGGCTACACAATGAAATCCTGTCTCAAAAAACAAAAACAAAAACAAACAAACAAACAAAGGGTCTGTAGGCGATTACTGCTAAGTGTCATTTGGAAGCTGAAATCACCTAGGAGATGGACCTCTGGGCATGCCTGTGGCAGATTACCTTGAAAGTTGTCATCTATTGATATGGGAAGATCTGTTCACTGTGGGCAGCACTATTCCTTAGTTGGGACTCTGGAGTGGATGGAACAAGGCTTCTCCTCCTCCTCCTCCTCCTCCTCCTCCTCCTCCTCCTCCTCCTCCTCCTCCTCTTCCTCCTCCTCTTCCTCCTCCTCCGCCTCTTCCTCTTCCTCCTCCTCTTCTTCCTCCTCCTCCTTCTCAATTACAGATGCAATGTGGTCAGCTGCTTCAACTCGCTGACCCCATACTTTCTCCAAAATGATGGACTATAACCTCGAACTGTGAGCTGAAGTAACCCCTTCCTTTTAAGTTGCTTGTCAGGGGATTTTATCACAGGGACAGAAGAAAAGCTAAGACAGGAAGGCTAGAAAGATATCTCAGTTGGTGCCATATCTGACATGCAAGCCTGAGGACCTGAATGTTGATATCAGAATCCACATAAGAGCTGGGTTCTACAGCACACACTTATATGCAACCCCAGTGCTGGTCAGCACAAGCAAGCAGAGGACTTTCAACACTGACCTCTGAACAGAGCGCTACGGGTGGCCTTCCAGTCAGAGCACCTTCTGCCATTCCCCACTCTTCACCGCCCCTGCAGCCTGGATACACCATCTTCTCCGAAGGCCTGCAGGGTCTGGACTACCCTTTGACATTTCCACCCATGCCCTGTGCTAATGGCCCCACCGCACCCACCATTTCAGCCAGGGGAGTGGCCCGGCTGCCTCAGGTCCTTCACACCAGGTCCCGCTCATCCTTGTTAGTCACAGCTGGTAGAAGAGGGAAGGCCTCCTAGTACCCCGTCTCTGTCCCACCCTTGGCTCCCCTCCCTTCCCTTTCATGGAACTCAGAGTCAGCTCTGGCCTGAGGACCTTTGCCCTACGGGAATGGACAATGTCTGGGAGCCCAGTCATGCTGTGTGACCTCAGGTTTGCTCAATCTCTGAGTCTAATTTTCCCCTTCTTCCTTTCCTGTCTTGTTTTTCCCTTCAGCTTTTTCTAACTCATCCTCCTCTTTTATTTTTTCTGTAATGTGGGCGCCCAGTCTGTGACAGACCACAGGTCAGAAGCATCAGCACAGCCCAGAGGGCCTCCCTTGCTGGGAGGAGACTGACACAGGGCCTGAGGGCTCCCCTATGGCTGGTAGAGACAAACCTTTTATCTGATGCACTTGACTATGTGAAGTTAGGCCATCACTCACCTTTTGCCTCTCTTACGTCATTTAACGAATAGCAAAACTCATGTAGTGAGGCTTCCACAGGATTCATGGCCATAAATGGAGTATTCCAGTATCCCAAAGCTAACCTTGTGACACAAGCCTCCTTTCGGGAGAGACCCAGTACTGAGGATCATAGAATTCAGTGTTCTGGCTTAGGCACAGAGTCGTTGGGGGACAGGGAGCCCTTTGGAGCATCCCAACAAACAGTGTTCAGCATTGTGACCTGCTTCCCGTCCCTGGGGAGCCCCACTTTATGAGGAGGTACCAAACCCTTTGCAAACGCCTTCATAAGGAAGTTTCTGGTGATGTTTACTGATTCTTTACTGTGTGATCAACACTGGGTAAACAATATCTAATCCCCTCAGCTGGAGATGCATCCATTTCACAGAGGGGTCTAACCACTTGAGGATGCTCCCACAGGCAATAGCGAGCTATGGGATTCTTCCTGTTCTAACACCTGCACTGTTCGCTCCCAGCAAAGTAAGGCAAAGGGCTCCTCACAGTGCTCTCCAGGGACCTGCAACCCTTGACCACCTTCTCCACACCACCAAGGCACTCTGACTCTTTTTTTTTTTTTTTTTTTTTTTTTTTTTGGTTTTTTGAGTCCGGGTTTCTCTGTGTAGCCCTGGCTGTTTTGGAACTCACTCTGTAGACCAGGTTGGCCTCGAACTCAGAAATCCACCTGCCTCAGCCTCCCAAGTGCTGGGATTAAAGACATGTGCCACCACTGCCCGGCCTCTTTTTTTTTTTTTTTTTTTTTAATTTAAAAAATAATTTGTTTTTATGTACATTGGTGTTTTGCCTGCATGTAGTTCTGTGTGTGTGTGTGTGTCTATGTGCAGGTGTCAGATCTTGGAGTTACAGACAGATGTGACCTTTCATGTGGACCCTGGGTGTCAGATTTTGGAGTTACAGACAGCTGTGAGCTTCCATATGGGTACTGGGAATGAACCTGGATCCTTTGTAAGAGCAACCAGTACACCCAACTGCTAAGACATCTCTCCAGCCCCCACTTCTGAGTCTTATCTGCCCCTATGAGGTACAACACGGCTGGGCCTTACAGACTGTCTCAAGAGAAAACTGAAAACTGAAGTCAATGTCAGGCCAGGGACCCAAGTCACAGGACTGGGAACCAAGTCTCTGAGTCTAGCTCTGCCCTGGACCCTGCCTGCCACCTTACTTAAGTCAACAGACCCAGCCCAGTATGGCTTAAGGCCCTGAGTCACCATTCAGGTGGCTACAGTTCTGTAGAAAGAGACAGAGAAAGGATACAGGGCTGGCCACTGGGTGAGGGGCAAGTCTGCAGTTTCATGCTGAGTCCCTCACAGGCACCCCAAATAACTGGTGGGACGCCCCCCACCATCTGCTCAATGAATCACACTTGCTAACTCTTGCACCAGTTCCGTCATGGTCTGACCCCACACGGACCTCTCAGGCCATGCACAGTGACCCAGTGCATGTCTCTACGGTATGGGTGGGAGATACAACGGCTAAGGGAGGCCCAAGCCACACCACTGTTGGGGAACCCAGACAGGACTTTAAAGAGAAGGAGCTGACACCATAAAAATAAGAACACTGTGGTAGCAAGAGTGACAGGGCCTCCACATCAGCCCTGGAGGGGCTGGCTGTGGGCCCCATGGCAGCCGTAGCAAGGGGCTGGACAACTTCATAACATTCCTGTTCTCTGAGGCACTCAGGGTGGAGACGAAGGTAGGAAGGATGCATCCTCCTAGGGCAGGAAAGGCATCTCTAACCTTCTCTGACAGGGCTGACACCCTTAGGTCAGCCAGGGCTCAAGAGTCCCTAGGTGTTGACCCCTTTGACTATGCCCCATTCAAACTCGTGAGGAATGAGTTCTTGTCCTTGTTCCTCACAGGATAGAATGGAGGTCCCCAAAGGTGAGATACCTCCCTGAGCCCCTAGCTGTCAGGGGCAGCGAGAGTAATCAAGAATCGCCTCTTGCCTGGTGGTCACTCACCAACTCTTCCCTCTGATCCTTCACCAGTCACAGGGAGCGATTTCTATAACAACCACCATAAAGGTGGGTGACCCCGGGCTCCCCAAGGACTGTATGGGCTTGTCCTGGCACCCTGAGTCACACTTGAATAGAGCCTCAGGGTGTCCTCTCAGGTCAAAGCGGCCAGTCATGCAAAGTGTTCCAGCAAAAGGGCTGGGGGATCCACGGGCCCCCAGGAAGTCCCCCATTCGGGCTTCATGGTGGTGAGGAAGCATAGCAAACTGGCATCAGAGAAGCTGGGGTGGGGGTTGGTCCATGGGAAAGGTCAGAGGTACCGTCCCTGTGCTCTCCCTGCTGTAGTTCACAGTGGGCTAGCTACAAAGGAGGGGAGCGGGGGAGGGGGAGGGGGAAAAGGGATAAGTGAGTGGATGGGCAAGCAATGGGTGGGTGAGGAGTTATCGGAATGAGTGGCTGGGTGGGTCAGGAAGGAGATGGGAGTCTGTGGGTGTCCACATGCCAGTACCTGTGCCCCTGTCTGCCAAGAGTCTATAAGCTCCCACATCCAGATACCTACGCATTTGAGGGCTATGTGGGGCTTAGTGGGAACCCAGCCCTGTGTCTGCCTATGGCTATGTTCTGGCTCTCTATGCTTGCAGTGTGACTTAATGTGGGATGTTGATTTAATCATTGTGTGTCCAAAGTTGTCCGTTGATTCTGTGGGACTATGTGTGGATCTCTATATCTGTCTGCTTGTTTGTGTGAGTGTTTATGTGCATGGTGTGTTCATGTGTGTGTGCATTTAGTGTGTGCATGTATACTGTACATGTGTAGATTGTATATGTGCATGTGTATATATGGATGTGGTATGTATGTACACGCGTATGCGTGTGTGGTATATGCATGGATGTGTGTGAAGGGGTGCGTGTGCTTGGTCACTGGTTTGGCTTGTGGATCATATCTATGTGTCTCATGTTCAGTGGCCTTGGTCTGATCTGGGTGTTCGTCGCGCTCCAGGTGTCTGTTCCGAGGTCGCCCTGTGTCCAGCAGGGGGAGCTCCCGGCAGCCTTAGTTCCCGGACCGACGGCGGGGGGTGTCCGCCCCGCCCCTCCCGGGCCCGCCCGATCGCCCTGGGCTATAAGTTCGCGCCGCGCGGCTGGCCCGCAGCACCGCACTGGTGATCCTCGCTCGAGTGTTCCGCTGCGTCTGAGTTGTTGTCGCTAGCCTGGCCATGGCCGAGGGTGAGTGCCTGGGCCGCGGGGAGGTAGAGTCGGGAGCAGGCTGAACTGTCTCAAAGTTCCCAGAGAAGAGCGACAGGTGGGAGGCACCTTGCTGGCCCCAAGTCGTTGGCCTCAGTTTCCTCTACCCCCGAGCATAGCGGTTAATTCTGTCCCTGGATGAGGTGAAAATGCTACCCCGAAGGTGTACTGGGAAGGGCAAGGTACTGTCATCGTTCCCCCAGTACTCAGTTTAGAGCTGGGTCCCTGCTGTGTGCCAGGTGCAGAGGAGTCACTCAGGGATGCTGGACAGCTCGGGGCACTTGGCTTTCCTCTGTGCCTGGAAAGGGGTACAACTTTCCAGGCTGATTGTGTGGTTTCAAATCGAAGGGACATTCCAGCGTCTGGTGGAGCACCGCTGAAGCCAGGCCTGCCTGATCTTTTAGGTCCTCTTGAGCCCTCGAGTTCTCCAAGCCCAAATCTTGACCACTTGTTGAAGCTCAGAGATCTCTGCTGTAAGTTAGGGACAGTCGGACCAGTCTTGATTCAACCACAGGGCTGAGAAGAGTGGAAAGGGTCCAGGGTCCTGTTCATTTTCTGCCTACCTTCTTCATGTGCTCACATGTGTACATATGTACTTGGGAAGCACACGGGATCACATGAGTCAGGCCTTGTACCATGGAGGATGTTCCTAACACTGTCAGACCAGAATCCCTGCTGACTATTAGGTCAAGACCATTCAGGGATAGCATGTGCCTGTACCGTGACCTCGGGGAAGGGACTTGGGGCAAGAGGGGGGATGTGAAGAGGGACCTGAAGCAATAGGGGAATTCCAGAGGATTAGCCCTGCTGTGGGGCCTTGGTCACTCCCTTTTCTGAAACCTCAACAGGCTGTAATATGTCACCTAAGGGGCTGCTTATCTCCAAGGCAGTTTCCCATTCTTATCTCCAAAATCTGGGGTGACCTCGAGATATCCCAGGCTTACCATGTTGGGGCTTCCTCCACCAAGGTCCCTCCTGGCCTCTGTGACTCTGAATCCTGGCTACTGCACCCTTCAGCCTGTGGGTGGGGTACTGTACCCTGTCTCCCCAGGCCAGGGGATGGTTGCCACCAGGGTTTCTAGAAAAATGGCCTCTTTCCTGCCTGAGCCTTCCAAATTTGAGGATTCTGTGGGTCTGTCCCACCGCAACGGCGTGGTATTAACCGCTTTGCTGTAGTGTGGCCCATCATTACCAGGGAAACCTATGAGTTTTGCTACAAACCAAAAAGTCACCTGCTGTAGAGCCAGGGTCACAGACATTTCATTTGAGGTGGTTTATGGAGAAGCCTTCTGCACTTCCGGGATGGTTTCCCTGAATTTGGAATTCTTGCACAGCAGGGGGCCCATCACCTAGGCTGACCGACTTTGGCCTGTCCTCATCCTGAGCCTCAGTTGGACCACATGTCTTTGAATGGCCCGACATCTCTGAGACTGTTATGTCTACTCTCGAGCAGAAGGACTCAGAGTCCTGACCATGAGTCTGTTCAGACCCCCACCCCCCCCCCCACCTGTCACCTAGTGCTTGCCCAGGTCCTCAGCTCCTCCTGGAACTGAAAATAGACCTTCCACAGCACATGCCTCTCTCCAGGGCTGGACCCGTCTTGACTTCTTAGCACCCTTTGAGGTTCGAGGGTGGGAACACTTGTCTAGGTTCACAAAGCAACACAGGAAAATGAAAACATAGGTCCGTAATACTTCCAAGCTGTCATTTTAAAGCTTTTTGTTTTGGAGAATACTGGGCACCTGTAAAGTAGGGAGGATGGGGTGATAAATTCCTCTGCCCTCACTATCCAACCTACTTCTGCCTCCCGCCCCTGTGCTGTTCTTCAGTAAAAAATCTCATGTCATATCAGCTGTGAGTCTATCAGCACACATGTATCAAAAATAAGGCTCCTCCTCAGAGACAAGTCAGCGGAATCCCTGAGCTCTCCACTCTGTCACCAGTTCAATTCCTAGCTGTCTATCTCCTGCTCACAGTAAATGTTTAAAACCATCTTGTGAAATTGGTCTTAATAACAGCTGTACATCACAATGGGCAGAACACCCTCAGTTTCCCATTACAGGGTCTCCTTTCAAACTTTTAGGTTTTCTTTCTTTCTTGCATTTGATGTGTTAAGGAAACCAGACCCTTTGCTGAAGGTCTCTCAGACTCTGAATTGTGTTGGCTGGGCCCTGGTTCTGGCCTTTAGTCTATGGTATTTCCAGGACATTGAAAGTTGGGTCTGAGCCAGTCAGGATAGCTGTCTTCAGGCAGGAGGGACTGGAGGTTAAGGCCAGCCTGGGCTACATGGTGAGATCCTGTGTAGCAAAGGGGGGAGGGGAAGGGGGGGAGGGAAAGGAGGGAAGGGAAGAGAAGAGGAAGGAAGAGAAGAGGAGGGAAGAGAAGGAGAGGGGAGGAGGGGGGAGGAGGGGGGAGGAGGGAAGGGGAGGAGGGGAGGGGAGGAAGGGAGGGGAGGGGGAAAGTATTTGGTTCTGGCAGCAAATGCTGAGTACCTTCAGCACAGCAGGTCCCACCCTTGTATAAATCAAAAGCCAAACGCCCTTGAGGGCTGTGACCATGTGTGGTCGTGGAGCAGGGGCATGAGCATTAAGTGTCATGCTGTGCTTCACACACATTGATTTACTGAACGCTTGCCATGGCCCTGTGAGGTGGGCTCTGGAAACTGAGGCCCAGGAAATTTGAATTGTTGGAGATCACATGACTGGGTCATGGCAGAGGCCTCTCCCGTTACAAGCAGGGACTTGTGATTAAAAGTCCTGTTGATACTGAGCCTTGCCAGACCGCAACCATGGGAAGCTGTGGGTTGCAAGGGTCAGGGCTGTGCCTTATAGAGGTAAGAGAGTGTCACCAGGGTCTAGAGAAGGTCACAGGGGGGTGCAGTGAGTAGGATTGTATCACCTGAGGTCACAGCCCGCTGAGAGAGGCCACAGTGGCTTATGCCTGCCTGTCTCTGCCTCTACAGAACTGATCCTAGAGAAGTGTGATTTGGAGATACAGGCCAATGGCCGTGACCACCACACAGCCGACCTGTGCCACGAGAAACTGGTACTGCGGCGTGGCCAGCGCTTCCGGCTGACGCTGTACTTTGAGGGCCGTGGCTACGAGGCCAGCGTGGACCGCCTTACGTTTGGTGCCGTGACCGGTGGGTACCTTTGATTCCTTCTGTGTCCTGCTCCTGATAGGAACAGGACAGGTGAATTCCCACCTCTCTGCATGACCTCCCCCATCCTGTGGGAATCTCAGCTGTCATTAGCCCCATTTCACAGATGAGAAACCGAGGTTCAGAATTGAAGAGGGAGAGGCGACCTCAGGCTCTACAAGCCTGTGTGTACTGGTTTGCTGCTTTCCATAACTTCCTGTCTTAGAGTTTCATCAAGATTCTCCATAATCTTTCCCATCTCTTCTTACCAGGGCTCCCGAGAGCCCCACTAGGCCTCTGGGATCAGACTTAAACCAGCTCTGGGTGGTGGGGAAAGTCTAATAGTCTAGAGGCAGGGTGTACTCCTAACCTGCTGTGTGACATTGAGTTAGTCACTTAGCCTCTCTGAGCCTGAGTTTCATCAGCAATTCACACTGGAGGGTTCAGTAAGAAGGCCCTGGAAATGTCCTGTAGATGTTGGTGACTGTTGGTTGTATCACTCCAGGGGCTCCAGAGATAGGCGAAGGGGTGTTGGACCCTGTCCACCCTATTCCCAATCTCTCTGGTTGACTGTTCTAGGAAAGTGGCCTTGAAAACCAAATCAGTTGTCTAGCTTCTGGTGGAAACCACTCCCTCAGGGTCAGCAAGGGGCCACCTGGCTGGGATTCTGGTCCAAGGGTGTAAAAGGCCAGCTTTCTTTGGTCTTTGGAGGTAGAAAGAGTGGTAAGCCGGAGCTGCCGCCCCAGCCCAGCTGAGGCCCTTTCTATCTGAGGGACACTGATAAGCTTATCTTGGAGCCCGCAGGCTGCCAGGATATCCCCTGCATCCTTTCCTCCTCCTTCCTCATCCACAGAGGCAGCCATGACCTTGGGACACCCCACACCCTCACCTGTAAGCCCCTTTCTATCACTCAAAGGGTCCTAGCCAGTGTCTGGCCTTCCAGCCTCTGTGGAATGGAAGGTTGGTAGTGTTTGATTGTGCGGGGCGGGGTCATGCTTGGAAAGGTGGAGCAGTCCACATGCCCACCCTGATGCCCCCAGTGTGGAAGCATAATGAGCTCCCATTTTGCAGACAGGGAGACTGAGGTAAGGCTGCTCAGGTGGTTGAGGCACACACTCAGTGGGTCACATGGTGGTTAGAGGCACAGCTGGCTTCAGTTCCTGACCCAGCTATGAACTGAGGCTCTCTGTCACTTAACCCATGTCTACCTGAGTGACTGCCTGGCCTCGGTGTACCTCTCTGTGACAAGGTGACAGGTGAAATGGCAGCTGAGAAGCCTGTGAGCACCCACATTCTCTCTCCTCCCTGACATGGCCTCTTCTTTCTTCTTCTCCAAGGTCTGGGCAGTATAGCAAAGGTACTTAGCATCCGGAGTTCAATGCTGGGAGGGACGTTGACCTCCTGAACCCCAAAGTTAATCTCTGCTCACCAGTCCCCATGGGTCACTTCCATCTGTAGACAGTCGTGGTTTCCCTGTCTGCTATCCAAGACCCTCCCGGGTGCCAGGGGAGCCCGAGGGACAATACCAGGAAACCAGGCTCCCACCAGGCCAGGCTTGAGTCAGTGCCTAACCCAAGCCTGACTGGGGACCTCTTCCTTCATTAGAACTGTCTAGTTTATGCTCAGCTTGTCCTACCACTTCAGGGAAACTGAGGCCTGGAGAAGGGAGAGAGTTAGTCAAGCCACACAATGAAGAGCTTTGTGGTCCCACCCCGGCTGTTTATTTTTCCATAGGCAGTGTGGGGTCTGCTGGACTCTGCAGCAGGCGCAGGCCACAGTGGACAAACAACCCTTGAGAAAGGACGAAGTTCCCTCCCCTGATGGAGGGTGGAGAAGCATGAGATGAAGCCAGCCCGAGGGGGTGAAGGGAGCCACTGGGAGACTAATTGAGGGTGTTACCCTGGAAGCCGTACTTACTCCAGCCCAGCCTGTCACCATGGTCTGGGCAATGCCAAGACCCCTTGGGCCTCTGGAGTTACATGGATCTAAAGTGGTCATCATAGGACCCTTGGTTTCACCAAAACTAACTTGTAGAACCACAGTCAGGAAGTTTGCAATGCTAGCTATGCAAGCAGCCGTGGGACCAGAGGACAGTATGTCCTTGCCTGTTCCCCAGCAAACCCTCGTAGAAGAAAGGTATGTGTGTGTGTGTGTGTGTGTGTGTGTGTGTGTGTGTGTACAAGTACATGTGTGACTGTTCCTGGATAGAGAGGTGTGTATGTGTGTGTGTGGGGGGGTGTTTCCTGACCTACCCTAGGGATTACCATCAACAGATAGTGGCCTCGGGACCTGGCCCAGGCAGGTTACCAGAGTGACCAGATCATTGATCATCCAAACAGGGACACTTCTGAGAAGGATTGTGCTGGGGCTGCAGGCATAATTATGACTGTTCTGCCCCGCCCACCCCTCCCCAGCCTTATTCCCTTTGCCTCCATTTCCACATTTGCAAAGTTATTTCACTGTGCTAAAAGTATCTACCTGTGTCACAGCCCTCAAAGCTTGCTATCTGGCCTAAGAACTCAGATGTCTCATGTCCCTTAGAGGGAGCACATCAGAGGCAAGTTCCTACTATAAATGCTTCCCATGGGCCCTCAGTGGACCTCCCCAGCGGTGCCAGAAGGCAGTGCTGAGAATAACAGGCCATAGTAACTACTTATTGAGCACTTACTGTTTGCCAGGCTTGCCTCCCTAAAGCTTCTTGGCAACCTTAGACAGAATGACTTCATTCTGCAGATGTAGAAAGGCCCCATTGCACAGATAGTGGAAGTCGGGTAGAGAAACAAAGTTTCTTGTTACAAGGTTACAAGGCAGTTTCAAACTTCGGAAGGGACCTTCCAAGGCCTGTGGTCCAAGCCTGTTTCTTTGAGGAAGATACTGTGTGTCAGAGAGGCCTGGGGTCTTGGCTTAGGTGAGTGGCTCTCTTGAGTTCCAGAGCAGGCTGGCTCCTTTCCAAATGTCAGCCCTGGAAGTCAGGGAGGGTTTGAATGCCTCCAACTCAGCCCCTGGCACCCAGACAGGCTCTTGAGGCCTGTGTCATGCTTATTAGCTCACGGTTATATTTGGGCCCTGTGTGCAGTGGGGCTGGCAGACAGGGAGGAGGGATGGAGACTGGGAGGGAGTCCCTCAGTGAGCAGGCCCCAGTATTGTCAGCAGCGGATGGCAGAGCCACAGGGAGGGGGTGGAGAAATAAAAATAAACTGTCAGGCTGCCTCCCAGCTAGCCAGAATGCTCCTCTGTTTCTTCGCTCTCTGCCCAAGGCTAAAGTGACCAGCCCTGCCCAGCTGTGACTCAGGCCTGCCTGCTTCGGCCAGGCCACCCTTTACCTGGAAGAGGTCTGTGCCGCCAATGACATAGGACGTCACCCACCAGGAAGCAGTATCTTTTGAAATGGAGCAGTGTAGAGGCCCCTGGGCCTCCAGACCCCGGAAACCCAGGGTCTCCTAAGAGTCTTCTTCTCTAGGTCTCATCTTTCTAATCTCTGGCAATTAAAGGGAAGTCCAAAGAGTCAGAGCCCCCTGTAAAGTGTACAGGCTGTAGGGAAATGATTGCCCTTGTGTGCCTTTCATGGGATTGGAACCCACAGCCAGAGGGTCCCTGGTAAACCAATGCCCCCGCCAGCCTATAGCCAGGATCTCAGATGTCCAGGTCCTTCCTACTCTGAGTGTGTGGGGGCAGTGATATGCAAGAGAGGGCTTCAGATAGAACTGAGGGGCCTTGGCAAGGTCTGCCTTTCTTCCTGCTGGTGTCATAGACAGGCATGCTGAGCCTGTCCAACGTGATGTCACTTCAGATCCGAGGCAGATGACTGAGGCTCTCCCAAGCTGCACAGTCCTCTTTCTGGGGACTTCACCATGAGCCTATGGCTACTTCACCAATGAGGAAACAGGCTTAGGGAGATGGAGCCTCTTGGCAGAGTTTCTCCAGTGCCCAGAGGTGAAACTAGGCCTCGACCTTAGCCCTGGGAGCTGGGCCAGTGTCCTGCCAACCCTTCACTCACAGCTGTGCCGTCTCCCTCTCTGCAGGCCCAGATCCCAGTGAAGAGGCAGGGACCAAGGCCCGCTTCTCGCTGTCTGACGATGTGGAGGAGGGATCCTGGTCAGCCTCAGTGCTGGACCAACAGGACAATGTCCTCTCGCTGCAGCTCTGCACCCCAGCCAATGCTCCTGTTGGCCAGTACCGCCTCAGCCTGGAGACTTCTACTGGCTACCAAGGCTCCAGCTTCATGCTGGGTCACTTCATCTTGCTCTTCAATGCCTGGTGCCCAGGTGATCTATTTTCTATCTATGGGGGCTGGGGAGCATCAGGAACCAATAGAGGGGGCATAAATGAGCATTGGGTGGGGCAGTCTCAAAATAGGGATTCTTTTGCATCCCAGTTTATAGACAAGGAAGCCAAATGACTCATCTGGTACCAAAGGATGCACTCCTGGTCTGGGGCCTGTGAGTTCCTACAGCGCTAGGAACCAGGTGCCTGAATCCATTTGGCTGGTAGCCCATAGACAAGTTAAAAACATGGCCGACAATTCTGAGGATTGGGAGGTCCAAGATCAAGACCAAGGGGGTGTCACATCCAGCGAGGGCCTTCTTGCTGTGACCCAACATGGGGAAATGCATCATGTAGCAAGAGAGCCACCCCAACCTCTAGCTAATTAACCAGTCCTCAGTTAGAACAGGAGTTCATTCGTCAGGTCCCTCCTCCTAACACCCTTACCTCCGGGATTAGTTACAATGCAAGAACATTGAGGGTACAAGGCAGTGTTGTGCTTCAGGAGTCCTCATCAGGGGAGAGGTGCCCAGCTCATGGCCTGGGCCAAACACTGTGTTCATTCTCTTCACGGGGCTCTGATGTATACCCATCCAGGTTGGCTTAAGGGCAGGAAACTGAGCGAGCCCAGAGTCTGACGCATGGCTACCTCCTTACACAGCTGGTGGGGATGTGTCAGCATCCTTGATGCTCAGACAGGAAATTGTGACTCTGGGTTAAGAGAGGTTAAGAGGTTCTTGGAAGCTCCTTCAGTCATCTAGGGGACAGTGGCAAAGCGAGAGGGGAGAGCTGGAGAAAGCCCAGGCCAGCTTGAGTATCAATCAGGAGGAGACCAAGCTGGGGTGCACCTTCCAGACTCAGTTTCCCCATCTCATCAGCATGCACTCAGTCTGACCATTTTGTGTCTTTCTTCCTCTGACACGGTGAAGCAGAAGAGGACCCTCAGGCTGTCCAGTCTGGGAATTCAGCGGCCTTTCAGGCTAGCCCTGAGTCTGACCTCTCTGCTGTCAGGCAAACCCTTTCCTGGATCATTGCTTGTTTTCTTCTCTATTTGGGGACATTTTATGGCATACTTGATAGAGAAGCTTTTAGAATTCTTCTGGTTTGCCTACTTTGGTTTATGTGCCTACTTTGGTTTTTATTTCTAATTCTAACAGATGCCAGAGCACCTTTTTTATCTTTTTATTTTATGTATGTATTTTTGAGGCAGGGTCTTATATAATTCAGGTTGGCTTCCAACTCACTGTGTAGCTGAGGATGACCTTGAGCTTCTGAGTCTCCTGCTTCCACACAAAGTTAAAATTTCATCCCCCACCCCATTTTGTAGGACTGGAGAGATGGCTCAGTGGTTAAAAGCACTGGTTACTTGTCCAAAAGAACGGAGTTTGATTCTCTGCACCCATGTGGTGGATAACAACCACCTGTAACTCCATGTCCAGGACATCTAATGCTCTCTTCTGACTTCCTTGATGGTGCACATACATACATGCCAGCAAAACATACACACACACACACACACACACACACACACACACACACACATACACACACACACACATACACACAAACACAGAAACACACACATACACACAGACACACACAGACACACACACAGACACACAGAGAAACACACACATACACACACATACACACAGACACACACACAGACACACACACATACACACAGACACACACATACATACACACAGACACACACATACATACACAGACACACATACAGACATACACACAGACACACACACACAGAGACACATACACACAGAAACACACACATACACACACACAGACACACAGACACACACATACATACATGCCAGCAACACACACACACACACACACACACACACACACACATACACACACACACAGAAACACACACATACACACACATACACACATACACACACACAGACACACACACACAGACACACACACACACACACATACATACACACAGACACACACACAGACATACACACAGACACACACACACACACACAGAGACACACATACACACACACAGACACACACATACATACATACCAGCAAAACATACACACACACACACACACACACACACACATAGACACATAAACACACACAGAGAGATATACACACACAGACACACATATACACACAGACACACACAGAGACACATACACACACAGAGACACATACACAGACACACACACACAGACACAGACACAGACACATACACTCCTTTTTTATCAGAACATGGGCTCTACTCTGGGAACTCTATTGTCTGTGGTCTTGCGTTAATCTCAGCTCCGTCCATATACACCTGGAGAAATTGGTCCATTGCTCTTGAAAATTGCTATTTTCAAGATGACTACTCGCAAACATGAAAGGCCAGGCCTAGTATTGCAAGCCTATAATCCTAATACTTGAGGGCTGAGGCAGGAGGATTGTGCATTCAAGGCCAGACTAGGTAACTGAGCAATCCTGTCTCAAAAAAATAAAAAGTAAAGAGAAGACTGGAGATGGAGCTCAGTGGTTAGTCTTTGCTTAGCATGCTTGCAGGCCTGGCTTCCATTGCCAGCATCGAAACCAACAAAACTACAGAAGGACCGTAGTCCAGTCAGCTAACGTCTGGTTTCTCCTGCAGTCGTCTTCAGATCTACGCACAATGCTCTGAACACCGCTGCCCAGTCGTTCCAAGAGTCCAAATGCCTTGTACGTTGCCCACAAGGGCTGCATCTGCCCAGTGCCCCGTTAACGGCCCTGAGGTCATCCCCAGTGACCTGTGGGGTGTCTGGAAGAGCACACGATGCAGGGATTGTTTGGAACAGAAGTGACTTTGCTGAGACAAATTACAGTTTGTTTGGGTAGAGCAAGAACCCTTGCCAACCCACAGTGTTTTAGAGTTCAGGACAGGGAGAGGGCGGCTCCTGGGGATGTCCCCCTTCCTTTGGCTCAGTCTTACCCTGCCCTGAGGATTGGAGTGGGTCCCAGTCAAGCAGTACAATGAATGACTAAGATGACCCACATTGCAAGGCCTGGGGGAGGCAGGAACTTGGGTTTGGGCGGGAACAGCTATAGTGGGGGGAATTTTCAGGATGGATGGGAAAGGGCTGATCTGCCTGGAAATGGGTGCCCCTACCCTGGATCCAAGGCCACAGGATAGCACCAGCGTGGGTATGGCTTCATGTCCCCAGTGTACTCAACTTTCCCAGAAGTCAGAGCCATGGTCCTAATACCACATGTGCTAAACACACTTCATGTGGTAATCCTGAACTTTGCTTTCTCTTTCTCTCTCTCCTTCCTGCAGTGTCCACAGAGCTCAGTACTGTAAAGTTAATCCCCCCCATACCCCTCCTCCGCATTCCCTCCCCCTCTCCCACACCCTCCCCCTCACACCTCCAGTCCTGGCCCCTGCCCCAGCTCTGGAGCCAGAAAGCAATGTGCCCAGGGTGCCAATGCACTCATGTTTCTTGCTACAATGCAGAGGTGCTGGACACTGTACAGGTCTCTGAAGGTCTAACCTTGCCTTTTAGTGCCCCCTAGGACTCTTTCTCCAGCAGGCCCAGAAAGGACTGGAGTTTGCCATTCTTTTAGGCACCATGAAGATATTTTAATTTCTTTTAAAGAAAATAGGAGGGGGCTGGGATGTACCTAGGTTGGTGGGGCACTAGCCTAGCTGATGTGAAGCCCTGGGTTTGATCCCGAGGTAGCGCACACTTGTAATCCCAGCACTAAAGAGGTAGAGGCAGGAGGATCAGAAATGTGAGGTCACCTTTAGCTGCATAGGGAGTTTGAAGTCAGCCTAGGATCCACGAGGCCCTGTCCTTAAAAAAATGTTTTTTAAGTAAATATGCCATTGTGTGATATTAAGACATCAACCGTAGCTGAATTTTCTCTGTGATGGAGAGAGGAATTCACAGAGAACGCACACCCAGTCCAAGGGCTCACCAGAGTCATCGGGAGGCTCTGGGTTTCCCCTCCCACTTCAGTTTCCCTGTATATGAAGCAGACATCATAAAGCCAGCCTGGCCACCAAGCCCCAGCCTCCTTGGCCCTGTACCCTCCCCACTAGTCACAGGGAATCCTGTAACCCACATTTTCTCTGGGACAAAGTTTTGTCACCTATGTCCTTGGCTTATGCTGCCAGCCGCCAGCCTCCTCCTTCACATCTCAGAGAGCCTCCCTGACCCCAAAGCTGGCTGTGCTCCACCTCCTTAGGACTGTGGTGACCCTTCCTTGGTGGCTCTGGTGCCATCTCCCCAGGGAGTCCTGCACTGTCCTAGCTGGTTTAGAGTTCTATGCCCAGCACCTCACCTCTGCCACACATTTCACTTTTAGGCAACTTCAAGAGGTGCTAAGAGGGGCTCCAAGGCCCAGATCACACTGAAAATAAACATCAGAGCCGGATGCAGAACCTTTAATTCCCTGCATTCAGGAGGCAGAAGCAGAGGCAGGTGGATTTCTGTGAGTTCTAGGACAGCCACGCCTACACAGAGAAACTCAGTCTTGAAAAACAAACAAAACACCGGGCAGTGGTGATGCACGCCTTTAGTCCCAGCACTTAGGAGGCAGAGGCAGATGGATTTCTGAGTTGGAGGCCAGCCTGGTCTACAGAGTGAGTTCCAGGACAGCCAGGGCTACACAGAGAAACCCTGTCTCGAAAGAAAAAAAAAAAACAAAAAAAACAAGTGAACATTAGGACCAAGGAGTCCCTCGTCCAGCCCTTCCCCAATCATTTATTTGGATGTCTGCTTTCTCAATTTGGAAGTATGTCTGAGCCGGTTTCCCTGTCTTTAACATAGGGCTCGTGGGAAAGTACATAGATTCATGTGTGTTCTCCTTTCAGCTCAGCTCTGGGCATGCTGGGAAAGTATATATGACAGCCTTGTCTCTAAGGATGTGACCTGATTAGTTTTGCTGATTGAGGGAGGCTGGGACTAGGGAGTGAGCTCCCAGCTGCCACGTTGCGGGGCTAAGCTGAGACCCTTTCTCCTGTCTGCAGCCGACGCTGTGTACCTGGATTCCGAGGCGGAGCGACGGGAATATGTCCTCACACAGCAGGGCTTTGTCTACCAGGGCTCTGTCAAGTTCATCAAGAGTGTGCCTTGGAACTTTGGGCAGGTAGGACAGGGCCTGCCCCTCCTGGTGAGCTCAGGCTGCCTCTCCTGGTGAGCTCAGGCCAGCCTGTGTCTGGGAGCCTGAGATTTCACGATGTGAGTGGGTGGCAGAGTCGCCCATCTCATCCTGTTAGGAAGGCAGGTACCCATGTAGCTGCAGGCCCAGAGAGGTGTAAGGCTTGCCTAAGGTCACACAGCAGAGGCAGCACTCCTGGGCCCAGGGTGGAGAAGAGATGAGGAAAGCCTGGGAAGCAAGAAAGCCAGCTGGGGTTCTCAGAGAAGGGAACAGTGAAGGCCCCTTGACACAGTGATGGCCCTGGGAGGATGAGCAGTGTGTGCTCAGCCTGTGTCAGTCAGTGGGGGAGGATCTTGTTGGGACAATAGTTCCTAATGAGAGCCTCCCCAAAGCACTAGTGGCCAGGCTGCACCCCTCGCTTTGGATAGGCAGATCTAGCTAGGGGTGGGGTGTACCCTCTCAAGGCATTCCCAAGGGTGCTGATGTTGCTATTTATAGAAAATCTGTTCGTATCAGCCACTGCTCAGTAAGAAACAAGGCTAACATATACATGGCTGAAAGTAACAACCATATCAGGACACGGCTCCTTACAAATGGAGACCAGCCAGAGCAAGGCTGTAAAGTCTGGGCTGGGTTGGATGCAGATGGCTGGCTACTATCTGTCCTGTTGTGTCCGGTTCCCAACCAGGGCTGGTTCTGCAAACCCCAGGTCTCATTTTCTCCATTAGCCACCCTCCCAGGAAGCCTCTTGATCCTGTAGAGAAAACATGGCACCGGCCCCTGGTGTGTCGGGGTCTCCCAGGGTAGAGCCCATCTTCAGCCATCTTTCTGCGGCCTCTGGATCAGTGTCTGATGTTCAGAGCCGGGAAATCCTTCTTAGGGGTAGGGAAGTCCTCCTGTATGTCTCAGTGTCATGCTAACCACAGCTTCCTCACAAGCAAAGACTCCTCCCTAACGCAGGCAGTCTGGCTGTGGGAGGGAAATGAGCCATATCTCCATGATGTATAAACCGCACCACAAGTCAACCTCAGCTCCCAGGGCTTTGCATTCTCATCTGAGAAACAGGGTTACAGTCCTGCTGTGGGACTTTCAAGGTTCTCCTTTGCAAAGACTTAAGAAAGAGGAAACCTCACTGTCCATTAGTGGTCAGAATGGCTTCTGGAAGTTGGAAGCATTTGAGCTGGGCTTTGTAGAACAAGTAAGCGTTTCTCATAGGAGAGGCTAGCTCTGTGGGAAGAACTCACAGGTGGACTCCTTAGGTGCCCCTTCATACTGACGTCCCCCAGATGTCACACTGCTCCCTCCTAGACCTTCAGCAGCTGGCGTCCTGGGGATGTCCAGAACCAGCTGGAGTCCCATTTACTAGCGAGATGGAGTGGGGTTCCTGCAGCTGTGGGGGTACAGGACAGCTTCCTGAAGAGGCTGGCACTCCAGCTTCCTGTTCTGTTGTTTGCTTGGACACAGTTTGAGGATGGGATCCTGGACACCTGCCTGATGCTCTTGGATGTGAACCCGAAATTCCTGAAGGACCGTAACCGGGACTGCTCACGCCGCAGCAGTCCCATCTATGTGGGCCGTGTGGTGAGCGGCATGGTGAGTATGGGATGGGGAGATACTGGGAGAGCTGACAGGCCGCTCCCATCTGAGATGATGAGGCCACGGTGCCCTGTGTTGGGGATGATGAGGACTTGGGGCAGGAGTAGGCCTCAGCAAAAGCAGTTTAGAAAGCTCTACACAAATGAGGTTCCCAGGGCAATTCATTCAGCCTTTCATCCAGAAAATATTGACCAACGGCCACTAATGTCCTGGGCGCTAGGGTAGAGCTGGGTCTAAACCCTATGTGGTCCCAAAACCAAAAGCTCTATTCTAGTGGGTGGGTGAAGGGAGACAGACACTAGTGGAAATAAACATGAGAAATGAGTGTTCACCATAAATCAAGATGCGTGCACTGTGGGAACAGGGTTTGTGAGTGTCTGAGCACAGGATTCCACCACCGGGAGGGGCTGAGGGGCCTCCCTCAGGGGTGGTCCCCAGAGATGACTGAGAGGAAGAGATAGCCTGTGCTAAGGCCCTGGGGGAGAAGCTAGAGGAGAGTGAGCAAGGGGAGTGGGCGGGTTCAGAAAGAGCTGGGTGGACAGACGGGCCCGGAGCACACAAGGCCTTATGGGGTGTAGAGCAGAATTTGGATTCTATTCTGGAAGCAGTGGGTGTTTCAGAGATGTGTGGGAGCACTGTAGGTGTTTGTGAAACTCAAATCACGCCATGCTACGTGGGAGGGACCCTGGATTCACAGGGCAGGTTCAGCCCCTGAATCACATTCTCAGCAGTTGGCTCTGCTAGGAGACTGCCTTCCTCTGTCTCCTGAGCCCTTGCTGCACCCCAGTCAACCCTGACATTCTATCCGTTGCACTACAACACAGTGTGTCTACAATCCTTCATCCTGGCATGGCCCGACTTTGATTCCTTGCTGTTTGTACGCCTCCTGATCCACATGACAGGCTTCGTTTCCCATGATGCTCTGTTGATTCCAGGTCAACTGCAATGATGACCAGGGTGTGCTTCTGGGCCGATGGGACAACAATTATGGGGATGGTATCAGTCCCATGGCCTGGATCGGCAGTGTGGACATTCTGCGGCGCTGGAAGGAGCACGGCTGTCAGCAAGTGAAGTATGGCCAGTGCTGGGTGTTTGCGGCGGTAGCCTGCACAGGTGAGCTGCAGCTGGGCAGTCTGGGACCAGTCTCAGCATCCAGTAGGCCCATGAGGACACGGGGAGACCTGATTTCAATACTGTTTCTGCTGTTAGGATACCGCGTGTCCTGAGGACCAGTTAGTCCATTTCCTGCCTCTCTCCTTCCCATGGGTTCCATACCCTGATCCTTTTCTCTAGGGTCTAAGACACCTTTTCTCCACAGGACCTCCTGAAGTCTCCTGGAGGTATCCCATAGCCTGACCTACCTAGGTGCCTTTGTCTTTGGCTGTGGCCACCTTCCGGGCTGGTATGTAAGGAGACAAGAGAACCTCACCCAAGGCCATGGCTCAGAGGCCCAGGGAACAATGTTTAGCCTGTTTCCAGTCTCTAGGTGGACTTGGGACAGTGTCTTCATGCCTCAGTTTCTCTGAGAAATAGAGACAGCAGTAATAAACTAATCACAGGGAGCCCTGGGGCCTGGGACGATACCACTGATCAAGAATGACTTGGGCTGGGGTCTCAGGGCATCAAGGATTCCAGGGCATCTCGGTGGCACCATGACATTTTCTCAGTGCCTGGCACTCAGCAGCACCAACCACACTGAGGTTTGCTTTGGAGGGCATGTGACATGCTGGCTGCCCCATGGTAATTCCCAGCGCTGCTCTGGGCACTAGGCAGATGAGCCTGCCCTCACCCATGCCTTTCTCTGAATCACCACATCCTAGCAAGTTACTATTATTGGCTCCTCTTCCCCAGTAGGAAATGGAAGCTCAAAGAGGGGAAGTGACTTGCCCAAGGTCAAACGGCTGGTACAGGGCACAGTCTGGCCCTGAACCAGGTATGCCTGGCTCTGGGGAAGCCCCATATCCTTAGACTGTGGTGATGAGGTTTCTTAAGACACTGTCCTGAGGACAGCAAACAGGCAACACAGAGCCTCCCATCTGTACCCAGAGGCAAGCTGCTGCATGTGGCAGAAGAAGTAGGGCTTATACCAGCTTCAGCGGTGGCTACAGGAACCAGGCAAAAGGTAGCAGGTCACTGCTAATCCTCCTCCTCCAGGCATCTCCTGCGGCTCCTGGTCAGAAGCCAGAGCCATCTGGGAAGCTCCTTCTCAGGCTAATGTAGGGCAAAGGGCAAAGGCCACATTCCCCCTCCCCCTTCAAAGATTCAAAGTCAATCAAAAGGAAAAAACAGAGTCCCGTGGCTGGCATGTACTGTGGACTGGTTTCATCTGTTGGATACTTACCCCTTTTTCCCACCCTGAGTCTATCCCATTTATGGTAAGGGCTGAGTGTCTCAGGGTTACCCTGCGTGCTTAGTGGGCCCAAGGCCAGAGAAGCAAAGAAACAAAGGAGCTGGAGCAGCAGCTCCGTTGGTAGAGTGCTGGTCGAGCATACACAGTGTGTTTGAGCATACCCATACCCTAGGTTTGAGCCCCGCCCCCATCACCACGGAAATGGGCCTTATAGTGCCTGCCTGAAATCTCAGAGATGGAGACAGGGGATCAAGTACAGAAGCTCAAAAACCAAGTGTTCAAGCTCTTCCTCATACATAGCTGGGCTAACGGGGTTACATAGGACCCAGCCTCAAAGACGAATTAAAGTGGGGTGGGAGGCACTTCTGAGGGGTGCTGGGAGTCATTGTGACCGGAGTGAAGTGTGCAAGGAGATCAGGAATCAGGGGCCACGACAGAGTCTCCCTTTGATGTCCATGAGAGCCATGGTGCTATGGGGGCCACTGAAGATTTTATTGTGAGGAGGTAAGGAGGAAGGAACATAGTGGCCACACGGTCACCAGCCAGGTAGGCACCATTGCAGGCCAAGAGTGGCAGCTACATAACTTCACCACTTGATCAGTGGGCACATCGTCCCCTGGGGTGTAAATGAGCCTATGGATGCCTGGGAGGGGCAGCTTTGTCCAGAGCCTCAGCAACAATATGGACCCTTCTTCATCCGCCTCTCCCCCGACCCCCAGTGCTGCGGTGCCTCGGTATCCCTACCAGAGTGGTGACCAACTACAACTCCGCCCACGACCAGAACAGCAACCTGCTCATCGAGTACTTCCGCAATGAATTCGGGGAGCTCGAGAGCAACAAGAGCGAGATGATCTGGTGAGGGGCTGAAGGGAGGCTGGGACCGGAAACCGGAAGCCGGAAGCCTCTTGGAATAGGCCATGGTTCAACTGCTGAGCAGGAGCAGGCAGAGGAACTGGTTGGGGTTGGAAGGGTTCACGTGGGGAGAGAGGGGGCCTGGACTAGGCAGAGCCTAAGGGCAGGAAAGTAGCCAGAACCGAGGAATTGAGACCTGGGGGTGCTGAAAGGGCTCAGAGATGGCGGAAAGTCAGAGGACAAGAATGAGTCCCCGCTAAGGAGGTTGCTACTGAGACTGCTCCAGGGCAGGGGGCAGAGACTTGGGCTCAGGATTTCCTGGTCTCCTATGGTGAGTAAGATTTGTGGGAAATGACAGAAAAACTGTCTCTCTGTTGCCTCTGTCCCCTACTAGGAACTTCCACTGCTGGGTGGAGTCCTGGATGGCCAGGCCAGACCTGCAGCCGGGCTATGATGGGTGGCAGGCCATTGACCCCACACCGCAGGAGAAGAGCGAAGGTAGGCGGGGACTGCACTCCCTAGGGGTCGGGAAGCTGCAGCAGAGTGGGGCTGAGATGCCAAGCCAAGTGGGGCCAGCAATGGAGTGGCAGCCCTTGGTCTGTGTGTTGGTAGTGTACTTCTTTAGGGAAGGTGTGAACAAGCCCAGTGAGAAAACATCTCCTCACCCTCTCCCAAAATAGCAGCGTCACCTACCCACTGCTTCCAGCAATTCCAAATGTGATGTTTGTGTCAGACAGACAGACAGACAGCGCCAAGGCAAGATCTGAGAAAGCACATGGACTTCCTCTCAAAAAAGATTTAAATGCACAGATAGGGATACAAGGAGCATCGAAGTTATAGAAAGTTCTAGAAAAAAACCCTTTATGGCATAGTAACACTTGTTCCTCTGTGGAGCATGTTCTGGTGCTGGGGACAGTCTATGTGACAGCTCCTCCTATCTGGGACAGTTACAGAGATCAAAATGTCTCTGGTTCTTACTAGTGGCAGCTGCAAGTGCTCCTATGCTTTGTCACCTTGTCATCAGAGGACAAGCTGCCAGAGCACAGTATGTTCAAGATCTTCATTCATCTCAAGTCATTGGGCCCTTAGGTTCTGTTGGAAGCGGGGCAGGGACTGTGGAGTTGGTGATGAGTGTCAGCGTTAGGCAGCCTCTTTGTAGTCGTGTCCATATCCCAGTGTGACCTTCCCGTGACTTCAGTTTCCATGTCCTATCTCAGGATGTGCCAGAATAGCCCCCAACACTGTAGGTGTGGACAGGAGTCAGGCAGTTTTACCTTTGCAAACCCAGATCTCACATTCAGTCCTGGCTGAGGCCAGGCTGTGGCAGGCACTGATCTCTGCTCAACATGCTCAGTTGGTGGGAGCCGGACCTGGCCTACTGGTGTTCTTAAGATGATGTCTTAGTCAGGGTTTCTATTCCTGCAGGAACATCATGACCAAGAAGCAAGTTGGGGAGGAGAGGGCTTATTGAGCTTACAAATCCACATTGCTGTTCATCACTAAAGGAAGTCAGGACTAGAACTCAAGCAGGTCGGGAAGCAGGAGCTGATGCAGAGGCCATGGAGGGATGTAACTTACTGGCTTGCTTGCTTCTCCTGGCTTGCTCAGCCTGCTTTCTTATAGAGCCCAAGACTACCAGCCCACAGATGGTACCACCCACAAGGGGCCCTCTGCCCTTGATCACTAATTGAGAAAATGCCTTACAGCTGGATCTCACGGAGGCATTTTCTCAATTGAAACTCCTTTCTCTGTGATAACTCCAGCTTGTGTCAAGTTGACACAAAACCAGTCAGTACGATGCCTTGGAGTACATTTCTGTTTGACTTATCAAAGGCTGGGGAGTTTTATACAGAGAACTTTGCAGATATAACCCCACAGTAAAAGGCAGCTTGGAGAAGCGACTGACTTACCCAAAGTCACACAGCTAACAGAAGGTCAAACTTAGACTTGAATAGCAATATCCGGCTTTGGAGTCTGTGCCCCGAATCCTCATCCTACGTGCCTTCTGGGAATGGCTTCCCTGGTTATCTGGTCTGAGAGTTTTATGCATGTGGTCCAATCTTGGAGGAATGTGGTATCATCCCCTGTGTAGCTCCACTCATCTCTCCCTTTTATGACAAACAGGGACATACTGCTGTGGCCCAGTCTCAGTTCGGGCCATCAAGGAGGGGGACCTGAGCACCAAGTATGATGCACCCTTCGTGTTCGCCGAGGTCAATGCTGATGTGGTGGACTGGATCCGGCAGGAAGACGGGTCTGTGCTCAAATCTATCAACCGTTCCTTGGTCGTGGGGCAGAAGATCAGCACCAAGAGCGTGGGCCGTGATGACCGGGAGGACATCACCCACACCTACAAGTACCCAGAGGGTAGGTACCTGCACCCTCAGAGCCTTTAATGGAACCTTGCAGAGAACCCTTCGGGCTTGCGTATGGGTTACGTCAGTGACCCCTGGGTTATGTTGTAGTTTAAGAAACTCCTCAAGAGCAGGGGCAGACATTAGGGTATAAAAGTAAGAGTAAAGAGTGACTTGTTTAGAATATTGTTCAACAACAAAATTCTGTCTGAGCTGACACCGGGATACACACCTGTAATCTCTGCTACTTGGGGAGCTAAGACAGGAGAATCATGTATTCAAGACTAACACAGTGAGGTCCTCTATCTGTCTATCTAATTTGATCTGGAGAGAGAGAGAGAGAGGGAGAGAGAGAGAGAAAGAGAGAGAATGTGGTTGGTGTATGTGTGTCCATTTGGACATGTGCTTGCATTTGGAGGCCAGAGGTGATGTTAGTTTCTTCCTCTATTGCTGTTCATTCTTTAAAAAGACTTATTTTATTTTTTATTCCTGTCTGTGTGTGTGCCCAAGGAGTCCAGAAGAGAGTGCTGGAGCCCATGGAGCTGGAGTTATAGACAGTTATGGTTTGACTGATGTGGGTGCTGGGAGCTGAACCAAGTCCCCTGGGAGAACAGGAAGTCCTCTTAACCTCTGAGCATCTCTCTACCCTTACCTTCTTCTTTGAGTCAGAGGCTCTCACTGAGCCCAGAGCTCACCAGTTGGCTAAACTGACTAGCTTGCCCTGTTATAGACATACACTATCTTGCCTGGCTTTTACATAGGTGCTCGGGATCTGAAGTTGGGTCCTTGTACTTGCAGATCAGGCACTGACAGAGCCATGCCCCTGTCCTTGTCACCCTGCATTGTAAGCCTTGCTTTTTCATCGGTTTGACTCTCAGTCAACCTGGAGAGCACATGGCCACTGTATAGGAGAGATGTGCGTCTCAAGAGGAAGGCTGATAATATCCATGCCGTGTGTTACTAACGGGGAGTGTCAGGCAGGACCTGTAACTACACACGGACCTCTGTTTTACTACATGTGTGCTAGAGAGGTCACGAGGAGCATTCCTGGAAACTGGATAGTAACAGTGAAACTGTCTCACCCAGAGGCCGGCATCTTCCCCTCACCATGGTGAGTCAGTTGAGGAAAAGACTGCGAGGCTGACTGGGTGCATCCATCAGCCCACCCAGTATGAGGTTTCTCAAGTCTCACTGTGTGGCAGCCTCCATTATCCTTACAGAGGTGACCGAGAGATTGCAATCCTTGCCCTGGCCTGGCCCCCAACAACTCCAAGGCTGCCTGGGAGTTGGAACTCTCTGGACATGCTCTAGGAGTTGGAACTGTCAGGACATGCTCTAGCTGAAAAGAAGAAATCATGCTTTGTCTGGCCTTCCACAAGTTCAGGGATGACGGATTGACTGATAGAAGGACAGATGTAGGGTGGAAGGGGTGTCACAGTGTCTAAGAGTGCTTGCTGCTCTTACAAAGAACCATGGTTTGGTTCCCGGTACCTACAAAGTGCCAGCATCCACCGTGGCTCACCACCACTGGAAACTCCAGTTTCATGGAACCTGACTCCCTCTCCCGGCTTCCGTGGGTACAAGGCGTGCACACAGTGCACATACATATACGCAAGTAAACACACACATAAAATAAATAGATCTTTTAAAAACCAGATATGAACTTAATAACACTTGAAGGAAAAAGAGAGGGTACACAGGGGAGAGGTGGGTGGAACACAGAAAGAAGAGAGTGTCTCCATGGGAGACCTCAACATTAGGAAGCTGAGGAAGGGCAGTCAGGCGGGGTCGTCCCTGCTTCTGAGTGTGGCACAGAGATAAATAAAATGGAACCTTGACTCTTGGGCTTCTGGGGTTGGGGGTAAACACGTAAACAGAAAACCACTGAGGTGGGGACAGTAGGAAAGGTTTTCTTGGGGCAGGGGTCATTTAAGGCAGGATCTTGAGGGTTCTACAGGAGTTCATCTGTGAGAGTAGCATACACCCTCCTCCTAGTCCAGAGGTGTGGAGCAGGCGTTCCTTGGGGCTGCTCTGAAAAGCCAGCTTGCTCCATCCCAACACTCTACCATTGATCCTTGTCGCAGGCCTGATCAGAGTTCTCTTCTCTACTGCACAGGGTCTCCCGAGGAGAGGGAAGTCTTCACCAGGGCCAACCATCTGAACAAGCTGGCGGAGAAAGAGGAGACGGGAGTGGCCATGCGGATTCGTGTGGGGGACAGTATGAGCATGGGCAACGACTTTGACGTGTTTGCCCACATCGGCAATGACACCTCTGAGAGCCGTGAGTGCCGCCTCCTGCTCTGTGCCCGCACTGTCAGCTACAACGGGGTGCTGGGGCCCAAGTGTGGCACTGAGGACATCAACCTGACCCTGGATCCCTACTCTGGTAAGGCTCTGCCTGCCCAGAGCACCCAGTGTTTCATGTGTGCTTCTCATCTTCCGGACTCTTGCCTGGCATCACCAAGGCCAAGTCTGTTCTTAGTATCATGGTGTTTAAGTGTGTGTGTGTGTGTGTGTGTGTGTGTGTGTGTGTAGGCAACCATAAGTGTAATCCCTTAGGTACAATCCACCATTTTTTTTTTTTTTTTGCATATGACAGGGTCTTTCCCTGGCCCAGAACTTTTCAGACAGCCTGGACAGCTAGTCCCAGGGATCTGGCTACCCCCACCTCCCACCATTACAAGCCTGGGTTTTTGTGTTCTATGGAATTTGCATTCTTTTGCTTGTATGCAAGGCCTTTACTGGCTGAGCTGTCTCCCCAACCTCCCAGCATGCTTAATTCTTAAAGCTAAGAGAGAAGTGGGAGCTAGCATACTAGACCACACCTGTAATTCCAGTTCTTGGGGGTGGAGGGTAGGGAGTGGGGGTCTCTGAATCAGGAAGATTGAGAGTTTGAGGCCAGCTTAGGCTATATAGTAAGACCCTGTCTCAAAAAGAAAAAAGGGGTGTGTGTTGGGGGTGGGGGTGTATATTCCATCCCTGCACCCATTTTCCAGATGCAGAGACAGAGGTACAGAGTAGTCAAGTCATTCTCCCATCAGAGTTGTGCAGCTAGTAAGTGAGGGGATGGGGTTTGTCCTGTCTTGTTCCATGGCATCTTCCCATGAGTCCGCTGCCTCTCCCAGCTCCTGTCACAGCCAGTTCTCTCCTCAGTGTTCTCCTACAGTTGTTCTGGGCCCGAGGTCACACACTGAGCTAGCCCAGCACCAGGACACAGTCAAGCTCCATAGGCCATCCATGTCTCCCCTTTGGGGAAGGCAGAGGGACTGGGACCTGGTGTGAGCACCCCTCATCCTGGCCACTCGGTGAAGCCACCCCACCACCTCTGAGTCCCTGTCCATTGGGCTCACGAGGGTCAGCATCGGCCAGTGTGGACGGTGTGTGCTTCTGTACTGTCAACACTCAGTCCTGGCGAGCCAGGGTGACCTCCTTGACAAGGAGAAGACCCAAGTTGGTACTGTCCCTGCTCCCCTCCTGCCTATGTGCACAGAGCTTTCTCCTCTCTCCCAGCCCCTCCGCCAGCTCTGCATAGCCCAGATTTTCTGAGTAGACAGACCCGTGCCCAGGTCTGCCTCTTGACTCTTCTCTCATAGGCCTGGCAAATCCCCTTAGCCCCAGGCCTGGGTCCCAGCCCTGACACTATTGTAAGATGCATTCTGAAGGGAGCTGGACTCACGTGGCTTTTGCCTCCACAGTGCACAGTGCACAGGCTGGCAAGGTGACCATGCCCATCCCATGAGGAGCAGCCTGCTCACCTGATGGACAGCTCTGGGGACACAGAGCAGATGTGGTGTCACTGTGACTGGTGCTGTCTGCTTCCGTGTGAGATCCAGGGAGACTGAGGCTGGGTCTTTCTTTACCACGGTGGTGACACGTGGCAGTGTCCGCTCAGGGCATCTCCATGACCTGATGGAAGGACCTAACTGATTCTCTGTGTCTGAGGATAAGGGGCAGGGGTTCCCACCATGAGTACCTAGGGTAGCCTGGATGTCCATACTCTAGTTGCCACCACCTGCTGCTGTTACCCTGGACAACACAGCTGTAGTTTCCCATTCAGGCCACAGACACCCCCATTTGTACAAAGGCCAGTTCCTGCAGCTGATAGCACTCACTCATGAGCTATCCCGAGGAAAGCAATGTGCCTCAGGATGAACGTGGGACCAGCCCTAAATACCAGATGCCTTGCTCGCAGCCGTGGAGTCACCTCTGCCTTACAGGTGCCATCAGAGCACCTGCACTGTGCTGCAGGAGCTCCAGCCAGGCCCACAGTTCAGTCAACAGTGTCCTGCCTGCCAGAAACCCATGAGGGACGGCATAGGAAGCAGGGAGAACAGGGCAGGGGCTCTGTGTGCCTGGCTCTGGCTGGAAAGTACAGCAAGTCCAACATGGCCTCTTGGGGCTTCCAGAGCCAAGGTCAGCCTGAGACTGAGTCTTTCCCCCCTCGCTGTGCTTCTTGCTCTTTGATGATACGATCTGGGACTTCCATGTGCTAATGGACAGGAAGCCAGGCCCAGGACAGCTGAATGGAGTCCAGATGCTCTCCCCCCACCCCCACCCCCCTCTCTCTTCCTCCTCCCTCAGCCACCTGGAGGGCAGGAAAGTGTCAGTGTGCTTCAGTGGCCCTCCCCAGGGACCCTTCTAGAACAGGCATAATGTCCAAGGGAAGACTGAGGCGGACCACATTCAGTTTCCCCTCCCAGCCAGCATTTGGCCCAACGCCAAGGCCTGGTGACTGATCCATAAACCTCGAGCAGCTCTCCAGGACCTGGCCTGGCCTGGCCTGGCCAAGCCAGCAGTCATGGCCACACCCTCCTAGTGTCCAGTGTTTCCTCTTTCTATTTTGCCCCCAGGGTGGGGCTGGCCATTCCAGCCTTTAGTCCTCCCGGACACGTCATCAGGCTGGGGCAGGTCCCTCTGGCGTTGACGCAGCTGGAAGGCCACCCACTGCCCGGCTTTCTAAAGGCCGTGCCACCGGCTGCTGGAGCCAACGATGGGCAGGCCACTGTAACCCCAGTTTTGTCAGTCCTGCAGGTAACCTGAGCAGCAGTCCCCAGGTGGAGAGCCGTTGACTCTCCAGCCCTTGTGAGTCACTTCATTATTAATTAGCTGTGACCCCTGTGGCATGAATGTTCTGCCAGAATGTAGCAAGCAGGGCTTTGTTGGTTTATATTTATTGTGGTGTTGGTTTGCTACAAACAATGATGAAAGTCTTCTCTTAGCAAAAGAGGATGGTGGGGATGGTGATGGTGATGATGATGATGGTGATGATGATAATAAGGTTAACAATATAAAGCAAGTTGCAGAAAAATATCATATAAATATGAGGACCCTACTGATATGTGAAATCATTCCACTCGGGATGTGTAAACGCTGATCTAGCAAGGGAAGGGGAATGCCTCTGCTGTCAGAGTGCTAGCTGCTCTCTGCAGGGCCACAATGATGCAAAGTTGGCTTGGTACCAAAGAGCGTGGTGAACATCTCCACAGACCTCTTGTTTCCCGGGGAATCCAGGAACAAAAGGGACTTGCCCAGGGTCTCAATGAATGAGGAGACAGGGTGGGAGGTGCAAGTCAGTAGATCTCAGCTCTTGGCTCCTTTCTCCAGACTGTCCTGCTTCCCACAAACCCCTGATGCCCTTAGGCCGCCATTTTTTTGTCAGAAAAAAAAATGAGATAAAGCCCATGTTCAATTGGGTCAAGGCTGTGTGGCCCAGTGGTGAGGGAGTGCACTCTCGGAGGGCAGGTGGCGCTGCCGATATGACTCAGATGCCTGGGTGGCCTGTCCAGTGTGGGATGAGGCGTGGTAATGCCATTGTACTTGCTCAAGCCTCTGCTTTCTTGTCTGTAAGCTGAGTGATCAAAAGCAAAGCCACCCTTGGGTTGTCACGTGGGAAAAACGGACGGCACTGGGAGAGGCGTGGTGTCTGACAGACAGTTGCCCTCCTTCTCCAGAAGACTGGTGCCTCCCTGGCCCACTCAGGAAACCCTCCCCAGTCTCCCAAGCATTCATATTGCCCAGGTACTATTAACAGTTCCTAGAAGATGGAGACCTGCCAGGTTACCAGCTAGAAGGAAGTGAGGCAAACCGAGAACACAACTCCATAAGAGAGTGCCCACTTGGCATGCGTGAGGCTCTGGGTTCTATCCGGCTGTGGCGGTGCCACTGTCATCTCGGCAGTAGGTAGGATCCAGCCCTCACAGCTTACATGCCACATGTCACTCCTCCCTCCCTCTCCCTCATTACAGAAAACAGCATTCCCCTCCGCATCCTCTATGAGAAGTACAATGGGTGCCTGACGGAGTCGAACCTCATCAAGGTGCGGGGCCTCCTCATAGAGCCTGCTGCCAACAGCTACCTGCTGGCTGAGAGAGATCTCTACCTGGAGAATCCCGAAATCAAGATCCGGGTAAGGAGCGGATGAGGCCCCAGGACAGCTTCTCTGCAGCCTGGAACCTTTCTGTGCCTCCGGGTCCTTGTGGAAGGAAGGCAGCGTAAAGATAAGAGAATGCAGGACTTGAAGCCTCTGGGAAGGGCTGCTGGAGCCTGGGGTGGGGGGGGTGTGGTTGTCTGGGTCTGGGACCCAGGTATCTTTAAGAGGCCCGTGTACCCACCTTGGTGATACTGCTGGGGCCAAAGAAGGGTGGCAATCACGGTGGCCCAGGCTTGTGCCTGGGTGGCACTGAAGATGCTAATTCACCCTTCTGGTCCCCAGTTCATGCCTCTGTGGGACCAGGTCAGTGCTGGCACTTTGGGGACGCTGTGAGAATCCAAGTATGTTCACAGGAAGCAGCTTAGAGCCTTATACTGCACGTTTGGAGGCTTGGTGAAAGCCAACTGTACCATCATCAACATCTTCCTCCCAGCTCTCTTCTGGGGTGCCCCGAAGCCCCAGCAGCAGTTGCTGTAGAAGCACCTCACAGTCATGGGCCAGAGTCTGCTAAGTGTTTACAGACCTTATCTGTCCTGAAGAACTGGCAGCTTTCTCTTATCAGCAAACCAGGGCTCAGAATGGGTCAGCTTTCCCCAATATCACACAGCAGAGAAGAACAGAGTCAGCTTAGCTCCAGTCCTGACCTGCCAGCTTTTGGACCCTGGGACACAGGAGATCCTTCATACACCCCAAGGGTCATGTGGAGCCTCAGTAGAGTCCCATGAAAGACCTGGGGAGTATCCATCATTTGTGGTTTGCCTATGGGAAACTGAGGCACCAAGATGCGTCCTAGAGTTAGGAGCAACTTCTTTTAGCAAACACTGGGAGAAACTCTGTAGGCATTGAGCCTGGATCCCTGCCCTAACCTTCACCTGCACCCTTCCAGATCCTGGGGGAGCCCAAGCAGAACCGAAAACTGGTGGCTGAGGTGTCCCTGAAGAACCCACTTTCTGATCCCCTGTATGACTGCGTCTTCACTCTGGAGGGGGCTGGCCTGACCAAAGAGCAGAAGTCTGTGGAAGTGTACGTACTGGGAGCCCCGCCTATAGCCCAGTCCGTTCGTCTGCCCACCTGCATCCCGCCCACCCTAAACCCCAAGCCAGAGTGCCCACAAGGTGACCCTCACAACATGCTAACTGCAGGTCATTCCCTCACCAGCACACACCTGTCACTGTGTGCTCCTTCCATAGAGTCCTCACAGACCCCGGATGTCCACATGTGTCTGTGTGTACATGCACGGTCAGGCGTGGTGTGTCTTTATCCATTCATACCTGCACATGCATGTGTAGGAACACATGCTGTTTTTCTCTCCAGTGCCATGTAATTCATAAAATCAGAACAAACCAAGAGCACGCACAGTCCACACCATGTGTTGTCTCTCCTGTAGCCACTGGGCATGTCCATGGCTCCCAGCCTACTGCCAGTACACATGGTCAGATCTACTCAGCACATATGCTTGCCCTGGCCCCCCAAGCAACATGCTTGCTCACACGTATACACACACAAACATATATGCATACTGTTTCATACACACTCAAACTTGTGTACATGCTCAAATGCGCGCGCGCGCGCACACACACACACACACCAGTCTAGGAGGCCTAACCCTGTAGAAGCCATGAGCTGGACCCATTATCAATGGCCAGCCTTCCTTCTCCAAAGTCCTGGACTAAGTCCCATTGCGTCTTCACTGGTGCTCCATAATTCACATAGCAACCATGCCTGTCTCCTTACCTCCCCTCTTTTCTTCTGCAGCTCAGACCCTGTGCCAGCGGGAGATGCTGTCAAGGTGCGGGTCGACCTGTTCCCGACTGACGTCGGCCTCCACAAGCTGGTGGTGAACTTCCAGTGTGACAAGCTGAAGTCGGTGAAGGGTTACCGGAACGTCATCATCGGCCCGGCCTAAGGGACCCCCTTCACCCAGACTCAACCCACCACCTGACAACCCTCAACTCAACCTGGTCTTTATCCTGAGATAATGAACAATTCCACCCCTTCAGGCTGACATGGCTGCCTGGGGGCTCTTCAGAAGACAATGTACTTCTGGCTCATCCTGTTCCTCTGGATCTGTTTCCCCATCTGTCCCCTTAGCTGTCAGGAATGTTCTGTGCCGACACAGTGGGTACCCTGGCAAGGGTAAGAGGAGAGCTATTACCAGCACTCTGTATCTCTGTATTGTTTGAACTCTCTCTAGAGCTTCAACGTAAGCACAAAGGGATGGTGAGCCGACCAGCTTAGTGAAGGAACCCAGCTGCCCCGGCCAACAGTTTCCCGCCCAGCTCCCCCCTGAACAGGAACTATGTGTGCTAGGCACCTTAAGTTCTCACAGGGACATCAGCCTGTTGAACGTTCATGAGAAACTTCAGGGTAGAAACTGAGGCTGCTCGTCCTGTACTGTGCCAGTAGGCAGGCCATCACTCGCAGGGCCAGTGGATGAGCTTGGAAACAGGGCCTGTGCCACCTGGCTTGAACTCTAGCACTCCAACTGTGACACCAGGTCTGACCTGAGGGTGTCAGAGAGGCCATCGGTTAGGGTGAGGAGGAGAGGGAGGGGTAGGGAGGCTGGAGAACTGGGAGTCAGAGCCTGGGTTTAAGCCCCAAGGAGGGCTACACTCTACCCTCCTCTTCTGGGCTTGATCCTCCTTCACCAGAGCAGTGATTGACAAGCTCACCTCCAGGGTCTCCTGGCCCTGTACTCCCAAAGCCTGCAGCCCAGGCCCAGTACATTTCTGGGGTGTCCTGCTTCTCACCTGTGCCTGGGTTCCTCAGATGCAGTTCTAGGACTACCCACAAGCTCCCCACACAGTGCCTAGGCTAGAATTCACAGAAGGAGCCTTAAATGTCCATGCTGGTCTCTACCCACCAGGGCCACACCTCCACCGGCCCCTCCTCCTCAGCCAGCATCCCTAGATACAGCTCTTGTCTCCAGAAAAAGCGTGGGAGCCTATGGGTCATCATCCCGCGTTAGCCCACTCCTACCTCTCTGTGGCTGGGCCCTCAAGCTGGAAGACTGCAGTGGTGGAGGGGTTTCTGGGTGATGAGGCCAGAGACTCTGGGATCCCCTGAAACCCCGGAGAAGAGCTTGGAAAGAGTCACACTGATGTTTTTAACATGTTCCCCTTTACACAGAGGGTCATGCCGTGAGCCGCGTATCTGCTCCGTCCCCACGTGGTTCCGTTTCTTTTGGTCTGTACAAGCTTCAGGTTCCAAGCAGGCAGTAGGTATGCTTTTGAAGCACATGTGAACACTGAAATAAAGGTCTATTTTTCACATTCAAACAAGGTCTGCCTTGTCCTTTGGGAGCTTCTGAGGGGGTGGGTAGCACGCACACCTGTGCCCGCCCCCTGCCTCCTCACCCAAGGCCCTACCCACAAACTCCTCCCACTAGCTGAGCCAGGAACTTCCTGTGTCCCCCCAGTGTCCTTCCCTCTCATGTGCCTCCTAGTTTTTGCTGTTTCCTGTGCCTAAAATACCCTACCTTGTCTTTTCCTCATCGGCTTGGCTTAACAGTAAAGCTAGCTTTCATTGTTTTGGTGTAACAAATCCTGGTGTGGTGATGCTCAACTCTAGGGATACACTCTCAGTTCACTGGCCGAACAGCTTAGCCTACTTGGTAAGCTCGAGGCCAATTAGAGACAGAAACAAGATGGACAGTACCTGAGAAATGACACCGGAGGGCTGGCATTTGGTGCACACACATACACACACACACACACACACACACACACACACACACACACGCGCATGCATTCCTACACAAACATGCACACACACAAATGCAAAATAAGTGTGATTTGGGCACTGGGTCAGTAAGCGACGTGCTAGAAGACAGAAATGGTCAGCAAAATGGCTCAACAGCTAAAGGTACCCAGCACCAAGGCTGATGGCTGAATGCCAGTGGTGGAAGGAGAGAACCAACTCTTGAAAGTCGTCTTCTGATCTCCACGTGCGCCTGCATACACACAATAGACAGATAGATAGATGATAGATAGATAAATAGATGATAGATTATAGATAGATGATAAATAGATGATAGATAGGTGGTAGATAAATGTAACTGTCTTTATTATTTTAGTTGTTTATTATTTGGTGATTTGTTATTATTATTACTATTAGTTGCTGCAAGAAACTGCAGAGGCAAGCTAGACTGGCTAACTCTCCCCCATGTTGCCTGCTGGCAGATCCTAGCCAGAGACCAGCTGGGAGAGGACTCTGGGAAACTCCCCTAGGAAACAGAGGTGGTCAGGCAAGGGGAGGGATGGGCTGGGTGGGACCACTGTCATTGACTCTTCCCATCAGCCTCACATGGAGAACCCCTACTGGGCTTCCAAAATCTCGGCTCCAAAGAGGGCTCTTCTCGGAGGCTTCCCCAGGCTGCTGCCAGATGCTTCGGCCTCTGTGCATCTTAGATGTTTATGCAGGTGGCAGCTGGGACTATGAACAGTCATCTGTACCTGCCTGTGCCCTGGGTGCTCTGGGGCAGGGTCCGACTCACGGCAAGAGGCTCCTGGGAAAACTCAAGACTGCCAACTAGCTCGCTGCCTGACTGTTCACTCCTAACAAGAAGGGACCAAGCTGCCCCAGCCAGCTCTGCATGGTTCAGCTGGCTTGAACCTCTTCTCTTGTTTACTCCACCCCACCCCCAAATAAACACTTCTACTTAGTGCTTGTTCCATGTGATCAAAGAGCCTCAGCGTTGGGGTGCTGGCTCAGCTAGAAAAGTGCCTGCCACACAAGCGTGAATCCTTACCACACAGAAGCTGGGCACACAGCACCCAAGCTCACAGGCCCAGCAGTGGAGGATGACGCTAAGCAGGTAAGACGCGTGGATCTTGGGGCCAGCCAGTGTAGCTAAATCAGTGATATCTAGGTTCAATGAGAGACCCTGTCTCAAAAAATAAGCTGGCGAGCCACTGAGGAAGACAGTTGATGCTGACCTCTGGCCTCCACGTGCACGTGCACACCTACATGGGAAGAAGGTACACATATAAACACAGAGGGGGGGAGAGGGGGAGAGGGGGGAGAGAGGAGAGAGGAGAGAGGGGAGAGGAGAGAGGGGAGAGGAGAGAGGAGAGAGGAGAGAGGGGAGAGGGGGGAGAGACGGGAAGAGGGGAAGAGGGGGAGGGGGAGAGAGGAGAGGGGGAGGGGGAGAGAGGAGAGGGGGAGGGGGAGAGAGGAGAGAGGGGGAGAGAGGAGAAAGGGGAGAGGGTTGAGGGGAGAGGATTGAGGGGAGAGGGAGAGAGGGGTAGAGGGGAAGAGAGAGAGAGAGAGAGAGAGAGAGAGAGCAGACCATTCTCTATTTAGAATACAAAAGTTTTGATAAAAGCCTAGAGAAATAAACTGCATGTGGCCTCCGTTGTGGGGCTTCAATGGCAAGGCAGAATGTCTCAAATGTGCTTATGTGACACACTCCTAAATCTTCCTCTGGGATTTTAGAAACCCTAAAGGTTATGCCATTTCACCTATTTGTAGCTACAGAAACAGAGGGGCAGAGAGGTTAAGCAATTTGCCCCAAGTCACACAGCTGGTAGGTTGCAAAACTGAGCCTTGGTCCATACAGGCAGCTATGCCCAGCACAGAGCACAGAGCGTGGTGGCGAAAGCCCTGTTCCTCCCAGGATTCTTCCTGCTTACCAGGGGCTGGGACTTCTGGGATGGAGGCCTTCATCCATGCCTGGCAGCCCTCATGGAATAGGGGGGTCAGGTTCATCTTCCCACCCCAAAGGCCTCTTTCCTTTCCAGCTGCTGTTGTTTGTCTAGGATGCCTGCCAGCTCACCCCTCAGCCTCCAGCCAAGCCAGGAATTTCAGAGCACTGTTGAAGTCCAAGAAGGAGGTTGGGGTGGAGTCAAGCCAGCACCTCCTCCAAGTACATTTACCTTGGGGCTGGGACTACCAGGAACCCCATCAAAACAGCCAGTTGCTAGAGGACATGTGGCCGGGACAAAGAAAATATTTGTTCAGAAAGCCAACAAACCAAAGAAGATGGAAGTGTCTTCCCACAAGACCACTGTGCCTGGGATGCAGGCGGGGTAACAGAGGGCCCCGTGAGCAGTTGGGGGTGGAGCAAGCCTTTCTCCTAAGTGGCCTTATCTGCAGGCCACTTGGGGATTCTGGGTTCAGCAGGTCTACAGAAAAGTTACTGATTAGAAAAATGTATGACTTGTGTCTTTTTGGTTCTATACTGGCAAAAGTTTATTCAACAGTTAATTATTAGGCACCAAAAGGTATGCTTTCACTAGAGAACAAGGAAGGGGAAATGCCACTCCAGAAGCCACCAGGAGGGAAAAGAGAAATCCTATAAGCCGCTGTTTACAGCCAGGCCAGGGAGTGTTAAGCACAGGTCTGAGCAGGTACTCAGGGACTAGGGACCCCATGCAGCCCGGGTTCTGTGTCCAGTGGGAAAAGAAATAGGTTATCGCAATGAGAAGCTGTGCCCACAGAAGGCATGTCTAGACTGGGAGAACAGAACAGGACTCTCAGTGAGTGCTGAGAAAATTTACAGACACAAAACACTGCTCTGTCACTCTGTCAGCCACCATCGAGAGCCTCGGAGTCTCAGCTCACAGACTTACCCAAGGTCCAGCAAACAGAGAGGAGCTGGGATCTGGTTGGCTGTCCCACTTCTCTCCGAAGAATGGCCTAAAGAGAGGAGGGGAGAGGACGTGGGGAGGGCAGGAAAGGGGAGGCTTGTTTCCGGGACCCTGGACATTGGAAGCCTTGGGTTTATCCACACGTTGTTTCCCCATCAGTAGCCCTGGGGTCTGAGAAAGTCAGGCTCAGAAGACCAAGGTGATAAATATGGAGCAACCCCACGACCCGGAAATCCCTTGAGAGATGAGAGCACGCGTGGACACAGAAAGATGCTCAGTGATGTCCATGGTGCCATCATTCGCAGTAGAGAAAATGTGAAAACAACCCAACTGTCCATTAACTTAATTAAGAGACAAATAAACTATGCTGTATAGATCATGGAATATTACTTGGCAGTGAAAAGGAACGAAGCCCCAATACATGGTACAGTAAGGACAGAAATAAGCTAAGTGGAAGAAACAGAAACAAAAGCTGTCAGAATGTATGACTCCCCGATAGAGAGGAAGCAGACAGGTGGCTTCCTGGGCCTTGAGACGTGGAGGGATGGAGAGTAGGAACTGAAGGGGATTATGGGAATTCTGTAAACTGTTCTGATGGACGAAGTTGTCTGGACTGGAGGCCATCCAACTAACTTGCACAGCATGTGCATTCTGCCTCAATAAAGCTGTCTAAATAATTAATATGAGCAGGGGGAGGAGAAGGCTGAATTCAGAGCTGCGGCCTGGGTTCTGTCTCGGGGATTTGCTTGGGCACGCTCAGTAAACACCTCATCCCCTTCCTGCTTCTTCGTTTTGTGAAATGAGGGAGCCGAGAGGAGGTGGTGCCATCAGTTTGGGAGTGTGGTATATTTTCTAGACGGTTGTCCATGATACGTGTACTCCTGCCCACTGGGTAAAGTCAGAAGGTTCCTGGGGCCTTTGTAAACCCCTAATCATTCAGTACCATGTCCACTCTAGCCAGCTGCAGGTCACACTTGATCTACACCCTTCACGGAAGGCTACACAGCTGCCTCTAGACAGTGTCCTCAGCTGCTGCCCTATAGCAAGAAATATAAAGTATCTTAGTACACGCCTGTCATCTCAGCACTGAGGCTAGTCAGGAGGATTGTGAGTTTGAGGCCAGCCTGTGCTACATAGTGAGGCCCTGTCTCTGAAAAAGAAAGTGAAGACTACCAGAGGCAAAGGTCCAGCCTTGTGAGTTCTACATCCACTCCTCTAGAGTCGTTCTGGAGCAGACAGACAGACAGACCAAGGGAAAATGCCAGCTAGGTCAACCAGAGCAGCGATTTACCTTCATTTGCTAAGATTACTCTTTTTACAGAAGGGAAACTGGGGCACAGGTGGGAGCAGGGTGTGCTCATAACAAAGAATAAGGGCAAACGCTGATCTCACCCCGTTTCCACTCTTCTTGGAACAGATGAGTGGTTATATGGCTAGCTGGCAGAGGTTCCCCCGAAGGGATGGCAGTAGCTTACTGCCCTGGGACCTAGGGTGAGATGAACCAAGGCGTTCTGGGTGATTGATATTTCATCTCCCAACACTCTCGGGCTGTGTGACTATGAGGATGTAACTTGCCTTCTCTGGGTCTCAGTCATAATGGAGCACCTGGACACTGCCTGTTACCCAACCTTGAACTGAGAAGTGTGGGGCTTACAAACCACTGAGGGCCAAGGACACAGAGGCCAACAGGAACTCTGGCTGCAAGACAACGGTGAGATCAGAGTAGGTGACTGGGACGGGGATCATTTATTTAGGCATCCTTCATAGCTGGGGATGGAGAGGTGGCTTCTGAGACTAGCTACCAGGAGGCAGTGGTGTAGACCAGCTTGGGAGCTATAGCTTGAAGACACCTGGATGGGTCAAAGTTCATATGGACCAGGTGCTATACTAGATTTTAGGGACACAAGGTCACCATGGCAAGACCAACCTATACATAGACTGTATGAGCAAACTCCAGGGAGAAAGAAGAGGAGGCAAGAGGGCTGTGGTACCAACTCTAAGATCCAGCTAAGGCTGGCAAAATGGCTCAGCGGGTAAGAGTCTTTTACTCTGTAGACATGAGGACCTGAGTTTGAATCTCCAGCACCTACGTAACCCTAGGATTGGGTATGGAGGCAGATGGATCCCAAGAGCCCACTGGCTAGTCGGTCTGAGTCAAGCTTCCTTAAAGTGCCTTGCATACACAGGGTCCTGGGTCCTGACATCCCCAGCCTGCAGTATAGCAAGCAGAGCGAAGAGTGACCCGAGAGCTTACTGCACAGGCCCAGGGTCGCACTGTTGGAAATACACGGTAGAGCGAGAGTACCAAGCAGACAATGCAACCCCCAGTCACCAGTCCCAACTTCCCACGCTGTCACCGCTGTCACACTGATGTGTGTCATCTATGGGAGTCATATGTTTGGTTTTGAATGTGTGAATTTATTAAGTATATAGCAAGTCAAAATAAGAGAGAGAGATCAAAATAACATCAAATTGGATGTTCAAAACATCCAGCAGAGCTGGGCTGTGCTGGCGCACGCCTTTAACACCAACACTCTGGAGGTAGAGGCAGGTGAGTCTCTGAGTTCGAAACCAGCCTGGTGTACAGAGCGAGTTCCAGGCCAGCAAGGACTACACAGACTAAACTCTGTTTCCGGGGGAAAAAAAAAACAGCAACAAAAAAAACCAAACAAAAACAAAAAACCCCAAAAATAAAAAACCAACCAACCAAAAAAACCCTAAACACCAAAAAAAAAAAAAAAAAAAAAAAAAAAAGAACAAAACAACAAAAACCTCCCAGCAGAAATGGACCCAGGGTGCCTTAGCAGCCAGCTGAAGTTCCCAGTAGCGAGAGTCTTAGGTAGAGCAGAGGGTCTCCTCAGATGCCCCTTCCAGATAAAAGAACAAACACATTTAATCCCAGCAGAGGCAGGCAGATCTCTGAGAGTTCAAGGCCAGCCTGGTCTACAGAGTGAGTTCCACGACAGCCAGGGCTACACAGTGAGATCCTGTCTCAAAACAACAAAACCAAACCAAACCAAAACCAAAAGCACACCACCAATGGTTACAACATCTGGCAGAGATCAACTGAAGATGGGGTCTCAGTCAATCAAGTTCTTGTAGCAAGGGATGAATGTAGCAATGTCTTCTGGGAATGGTTTACCTTCTAGCTGTTTCTTAAAGACACAATGTTTTTACTCTAGCTGTTTTGCTGTTTCCGTTCAGAGTTAGGATGCTCGTCCCATCCCCAGACAAAGGGGCCTTAGAGGACATTTTGAGACACACGTTTGGGTGTGAAATGGGGGTGGGGGTGGGGATGACCCTCACCTCCAGGGGCAGATTCTCAGTGAGTTCCAACAGCACATGACAGTTAACAATTAACATAATATACATTACACACACAGGCTGGACTCGGGCAGAGGCAGGGAAGCTGCTGCAGAGCCTGGAGCCTGAGGAGGCTCGGCCAGAGACAGGCAGGAAGTGTGCTGGCTGATCAGCCAGGAGGTGCAGCAGCCTGAGAACTCGGTAGGGGAGCAGGAAGGAGGGTGGGAGAGACCATTTTCTAGGAAGCAAAGGCTACCTCAGCCGGCATGCACGTCTGTGTGGGCTCAGCTTGGAAGCTGTGTGTGCTGTGTTCCAGGCAGGGCCCAGCCACCTCAGGAAGTGTATGAGGGAAAGTGTTCTGGGAACAGCCTCGGCGACTTCAGAAGAAAGGAATCTGTAGCTTAGACGCCTCCAGCAATTTGCTGTGGTTTATTTTTGCAGTCTTGTTAAGTATTTACTTTTGTATCCGAATCGATAGTCATCATTTTCCTTTGTATTCGCCTTAAATCCGATCTGTCAAAACAAAAAGTAAAGCTACAGTTGCCTTGGCAGAGGAAATAAAATTAAGAAATTAAAAAAATATGCACTTGTCCAATTACAATGAGTCATAAGTTTAAGACTTTATAGTAAAAATGTATTTATGGGCTGAGGAGATGGCTCACAAGGTAAAGTGCTTTGCTGAGAGAGGGAGAGAGAGAGAGAGAGAGAGAGAGAGAAAGAGAGAAAGAGAGAGAGAGAGGAGAGACAGAGAGAGAGGAGAGAGGGAGGAGAGGAAAGAGGGGGAGAAAGAGGAGGATCAAGAGGAGTGAGAGGGGAGAGAGTGAAGAGAGAGAGAGGAGAGATAGACAGACAGACAGACAGACACAAAGATACAGAGACACAGAGACAGACAGAGAGTGAGGTACTGAGACAGGAGGACCCCCAGAATTCCCTGGCCAGCAGTCTGGATGAAACATCAAGCTCCCAGTTCTGTGAGACCCCTGTCTCAAAAACTAAAATGGAGAAGTGATTGGGGAAAGAATGGACATCAGCTCTGGCCTCCACTTGAGCACTCCCTCCCCCCTGTGAGTGCTCCCACAAACTCCTCACTGCCTTCCAAACAATGTATTTACTGCACAGCCAGCCAAAAGCCCTTGTTCAGCCCAGCCCTCCCCCAGGTGCTCTGACCACTGGGCAGCCTATGGTTGGGAAAAGCGCAACATGTGTATTACAACTGACTGATGGTTTGACTATCAGTAAAACTTTTTTTACTTTATGACAAAGGCTTGGCTAGCTTACCTGGGCTTGGTTTGGATTGAGGTTGCTTATTTATTTATTCATTCATTTGTTTGTTTTGAAACATGCTCTCCTGTAGCCCAGGCTGGTCTTGAACTCGCTATGTAGCCCAAGGATGACCTTGAACTCTTGATTCTCTCACCTCTACCACTAAGTGCTAAAGTTACTTTCACCACTATGCCCTGCTCTTCTTTGTTCTTATTATCTATCTATCTATCTATCTATCTATCTATCTATCTATCTATTTTTATTTCTTGCTTTTTCAAAACAAGGTTTCTCTGTGGAGCCCTGGCTGTCCTGGAACTCACTCTGTAGACCAGGCTGGCCTCGACTCACAGAGATCCTCCTGCCTCTGCCTCCTGAGTGTTGGGATTAAAGGTGTGCTCCACCACTGACCGTTATTCTTGATTTTTTTTTAATGTGGCCTAACAAGTGGAAAACAGTCATGTAAGAATACTGTCACACCACAGTGAAGTTTAAATAGCAGTAGGTCTATCAGTAAGTTGTAATACACATATACACACATCCACACACAAACACACACACTCATACATGCATACATACAAGCACACTCACATAATACTCACACGTGCACACAGTCATATAAGCATACTCACACATACACTCACACACAGGCACACATGAACACTCACACACTGACACACTCACACACATGCACACAAGCACACACACTCACATTCATGTATATACATACTCGCACACACATGCACACACACACACACACACATACATTCATATACTCAGGCGCGCACGCACACACACACACACACACACGCACGGTGTCATTGAGGATGTGGAGTAGGCTAGGGGAAGAGGGAGTTGGCACATCACCCTAAGGATGTCAGGCAGGAACTTAGAGGCACCACTCATCTCTCCCTGAATGCCAGCATACCCTGCTGGACATAGAGCAGGCAGATGGGAGCTGACACGCCCTGCAAAAGTCACAAACAAGAAGAATTCTCAGGGAATCTTTCTCCCCACATATTCCAGCTTCAGGCAATTTTTCTCCAAAGCTGGAAACACGTAGGGTCCAACATTTAGAGCATAGATCAGGAATCAGTGGCTAGTCATGTGGGCCACACCCCAGGAAGAAGAAATAGCCAACATGGAGCTGTGGGATAGTTGGCTGCATCTCACCTGCCTGTGAGCACAGACAGGATGGTTTCACTCACTGGAAGCTCCCTGCCAGGCACAGCTGATCCACAATAATGGAAGTCAGGATGGTGGTGGCCTTTAAGGGCCGGACAACAGCTCAGAAGGGGAACATGGGACGGGAAGCTTCTTTGAGGCCGGCAGGGTTCTGACTCTGGATGCTGGTTAGCATGGCGGGGATTTTAAGAAAACACACAGGAAACTGTGCACCTAATGTTTCTGTCTCCTCCTCCCTCCTGTCCCCACCGGGGGAGGGATTTGAAAATGAAACTCACACATCTGCACACCCGGTCCCAGCTGGAGGCGCTGATGGGGAAGGCTGTGGAACCTTTAGGAAGCGGGACCTGAGCTCACTGCCGATTCACTCTCTGGATTCCTGAGTTCAGATGCAATGTGACCGGCCTGCACCCCGGTCCCGTCGCCTTGTCTTCCCTCGATGGTGGACTGTATCCCTCTGGAGCTGTAAGCTGAAATGAACCCTTTCCTCTTACGTTGCTTTATCATTGTATTTTATCACAACGACAGAAAAGTCATAGTTACGACAGGGTCTCATGTATCTCAGGCTTGCCTCAGACTGCCTGGTGGAGAGAATGACTCTAAACTTCTCATCCTCCTGCCTCCAACTCCTTCGTATGCATGCAGTGCTGGGGAAGGAATCCAGGGCTTTGTGCAAGTCAGGGAGGCTTTCTATTAACAAAGCTGCATCCTGTGCCTGCCTTTGTGTACATGTTTGCACGTGTGATCTTGTACACACATGCACAAGCGTGCATGTGGGGGTGGGGCTGAAGGTGACGTTGGGTGTCTTCCTCCATTAACTGCCACTTATTTGTTGGGCTGAGGGTACTCCTTGAGCCTGAAGCTCACCAATTCCTGTTAGTTTAGCTAGCCAGCTTGCTCTGGGAATCCCTTGTCCCTGCCTCCACAGTGCTGGGATTCTAGGTGACCACCAGGGCCGCCTGGCTTTTGCCTGCGGGATGCTAACCAGTCCTCATAACTGCTAGGCTAGCACCTTTACCCACTAACCCATTATCCCACCCCTGCCCCTTCTTGTTCCTTTGAGATAGTTTCACTCACTACATAGCCCAGGCCTCAAACTCTCAGTAACTCTCCTGCTTCACGCCCCTAGTACTGGGATTACAGTTAGGAGCCCACACACCATTGATTGTGCCTTTTCTATTTACATGTCAACCCTGAATGGGAATGCTGTCCTGCAGCGGCAATTATGTTGGGATGTCCTAACTGGTGCCCCCTGGAGGGCTGTGGGTTGACAGCAGTGGCAGCCAATCTTGTCACTCTAGAAAGCTAGGTTCAGCAAGGGGGTGTTGGAGCAGGGAGGAAGTGGGGAGATCTGAGAGGGACAACTGCCAAGGGACCCTTCGGGAGGCAGCAGAGAAGCTTCCCACGGTGGCCATGCAGAGTAGAAGCAGACAGGAGGCAGGCTGGGAGGTTGGGGCAAAGCCAGGAAGAGAGAATTATGCAGGGGCTGTGATGGGGACTGAGGAGGAGGGTGCCTGGTCTCTGATGCTTTGCTGAGCTACAGTGGTCCTGCCCTACAGCGGTGGCAGAAGACGCACGCTGGCAGCCCACACCCCACCAGGCCCCACCAGGCCCCGTGCCCCCTGAAAAGATTTCCCTGCCAACTCCCCCTCCATTCCTTCCCAAGCTTGGCCAGCCCTGCTCAGGGCTGACAAGCCATCTACACCTAATGCTTGACAGTGCCAAATCTTAACAGCCCTAGCGATTTGTCTCTCATCATCACAGAGGCCCCTCCTCCTTCTTTCTATCTCCTGTTTCATTGGCGCACTCCTTCATTAGGTGGAGAGCTTCTTGAATTTGGTGCTGCTGAGGTCTGTGTTACTGAGTCCCCTGATGGTCCTGAGAAAAATGAAGTCCAGCAAAGCAACTTAAGTCACCCCAAATCAGTCAGAGCTGGATTCTTTTTTTAAATATAATGTTGGTTTTTTAAAAAGTCTTACTTATTTTACTATATATATATATACACATATATACACATATATATACACATATATACATATGTACATATATATGTGTGTGTGTGTGTGTGTGTATATATATATATATATATATATATATATGTACATGTGCCTAAGTGTATATACGGGCTCTGCATGCATGCAGGTATCTATGGAGGTCAGAAAAGAGATGTCAGATCCCCTAGGACTGGAGATACAGGTGATTGTGAACCACCTGATGGGGGCGTTAAGAAATGAACTCAGGCCAGGCGGTGGTGGTGCATGCCTTTAATCCCAGCACTTGGGAGGCAGAGGCAGGTGGATTTCTGAGTTCGAGGCCAGTCTGGTCTACAGAGTGAGTTCCAGGACAGCCAGGGCTACACAGAGAAACCCTGTCTCTAAAAACAAAAACAAAAAAACAAACAAAGAAATGAACTCAGCTCTTAACCACTGAGCCATCTTCCCAGACTCAGAGCTAGATTTTAACAATAACCACAATAACAGTGACCATGTGCTGGCTCTTATCGGTGTGAGACACAGTGTGAGGCACTGTGCAGACATCACTTCAGCCCCTCATGGTGACCCAGAGGAGGAATCAATTGTTCTTTTTTGTTTTGTTTTGTTTTTCAAGACAGAGTTTCTCTATAGTAGGCCAGGCTGGCCTGGAACTCAGAGAGTCATCTGTCTCTGCCTCCCAAATGCTGGGATTAAAGGTGTGCGCCACCATGGCCAGCTGGAATGAATTGTTCTTACCAGAATCTTCAAATGCTATTGAAGTCTTCCATTGCAGAAAATGCACACACATCCACCCTTCCCACATGTATGACCCCCCACATCTACATACACACATGCACACACACACATCTACACACACACATGCACACACATCTATACACACATGTACACACACAAATGTACACACACATGTACACACACAAATGCACACACATGCACACACACATCTACACACATACATGCACACACACCCTCCCCACACACACGGATGCATACACACGTATGTACACTTATACATCTACACACACACACACACACACACACACACACACACAAAGTCAGAGGAGAGGGAGAGGTTCTATACAGATAGCTTACTGACCACATGGGAAGATGCTTAGTGTCACTGAGAAGTTGAGATTATGTCACGCCCACACAGGGGCTGTAACCCTGAGGCAGATAACAACAGGTGAGGGGGGAGGGGGATGTGGAAAGCCTGGACCACTCTCACACCTCTGCTGAAGATACTCTGTGGTGCAGTTGTTTGGGGACACTATTCCATATGACAACAGGTTAGGCACGAAGCAAACATTGGGCCTTCTGGTCCCCTCCCCTCCCCAGGGTGAAACCAGAAAGTGAAAAACACATCCACACAAAAAGTTGTACATGAACGTTCACCGCAGCCAGAGTGGACATAACCCAAACTTGCACGGATACGGAACACTGGATTCTACACAGTGGAATATTACTCTGCGACGAAAAGGAAGCAGTGATACGAACGCAGTACGGACATGGTTTGTTGGTTTCTAAGACCCAGCTCAAAGGCCAGTACAAAGCCTTCCTCAATAGACTCCAGTCAGAAGCACGTGCTCGCCCTCTAAACTTCTGGCTCAGCACTCACTAAGCATCCCTTGGGTTGATGACATCTATTACAGTTGACATGATTTAAGGACTCGCCTTCCCTCTGCTGCCTCATTGTGAACTTTTGGAGATGGAAGAAGACCACACCCTCTTGCTTTCTGAGTACACGGAGCCCAGCCCTGGGACTAGAATGGAACAGGCGTCCATGTTAACTACTGTTCTGACCTCTGGGCTATCTGTAGTTTAAGGAGGAAGCGTTTATTTGGGCCCACAGTTTGAAAAGGTGTAGTCCATCAAGGCAAGGAAGCCACAGTGGCCCTTTGAAGTTTCTGGGTCCACGCTGGCAGGAGCAGGAGGCTGCTTGCTCACACCTCAGTGGACCAGGCGTGGGGCGGGGAGCACAAGTGTGCTCAGGCTAAAACCAGGCAAGTTTACCGAAGACTCATGAGCCTCCACTAAAAGTTCTACAGCCTCTGGACAAGACAGTACCAGAAGCTGAGAAACAAATGTCCAACTTCATGACTCTGTAGAGGAAATTTTACCTTCAAACAATAGCAACAATGGCATCTTTGTTTTTTAATTAATTTATTTATTTTGGGGGGGTTTTGTTTTTTGTTTTTCTTTTGAGACAGGGTTTTTCTGTATAGCCCTGGCTGCCCTGGAACTCACTCTGTAGACCAGTCTGGCCTCGAACTCAGAAATCCGCCTGCCTCTGCCTCCCGAGTGCTGGGATTAAAGGCGTGCGCCACCACGGGCCAGCTGGAGAATTCACTCTTAATGTCCACTTTCTCACATCAGCCTCCCTTTGAGGAATGATTCACCAGCTCATACACTGTGGAAATACCCCTTTTTAAAAAGCAAACACAAAATGGCCAAATGATAAAGACAGCTGTTTTCCAGTGTGACTGGCCAGGCAGTTGTTTTAAGGACATGGGGCTCGCCTCCAGGACTAGGGATAGATAGAGGTAGGCAAGGATCCCTAACTCAGACAGGCGAGATCTACGTCGTATAACTAAGAAGATAATTATTTAAAAGTGTGTGTGTGTCAGCCAAACATTTCAATGTGGTAAGAAATTATCTGCCTGGAACAACATTAAAGAAAAGGGTCCATGGTGGTTCATGGCACTAGAGGTTTTGAGTCCATTTGGGCAGGGATGTCAGAGTGAGCAGAGCACTTAGCTCCAGGAAACAGAGAGAGCATGTCTGTGCCATTGGGCTCTTGGCGTGTCTGCATTTTCCCACTATCTTGCCTCTTTAGCTCACTCTCTCTGGAACCGCCCTCACGGCCTGACAACAGGTGTTTTCCCCTAATCGCAAGCCCTCGCCAGGAAACAGCTTCTCCGCGTGCTCAGACCGCACAGGACACTTTACCAGTGTAATGCACATCACGTCCTCGGTTGCTCTCCACCTGAGTTTGTGAAATTGAATCTCTCACTGAGCCAGGACCTTGACATTCCAGCTAGAGCACTGGCCAGTAAGTCTTGTCTCTATCTTCACCCTGAGGTGCCAGGGTTACAGGCATGTGCTGCCATACCTGGCTTTTATGTGAGCGCATGGCGTCAGAACTCCGATCTCCTGGTTTATGCGGTGAGCACTTTACCCACAAGGCCATCTCTTCAGCCCTATAAACTGCTGTATATACAGCACCCACACAGCCTCTATGCACACTTCATTAGCTACAGGAAGAGGTGGTCCAGCCTTTTATCATGGGGGTGAAATATTTCCCTAAGTACTACCACGTCTCGCTCTTGCTGGGATGGAGCCTACATGCAGCACTTAACTGACCATATTCTCTCTTGACATAGTCCTCTCCTTGGCTGCCAGGGTTCAGCACTCCCTGTTCTCCTCCGAGCTCACTGGTACTTCTTCCTGGTCTCCTTCACACTGCCTCCTCTTCCTCCACCTGACCCCAGATGGCAGGACACCTGAGAGCCTCCCTGCTTGATCTGACACCACTTGCTCCGCTCATTTAGCTTTGCGTGTTAAGCAGCCCAGAGCTCTCCTCCACACACTACACTGGCACACGGACTATCTATCCACCCCCATCCCTGTGAGGCTGCTGCTGAGGACCTCAGGCTTCCCATGGATCAGAAGACTCCTCCTCTCTCTAACCTGCCCCTTCTTAGATCTGCCCTGTCTTATTAATGGGTACCACTGTCCATTCAGTCGCTCAGAACCAAAACCTACCAACTGCCCTCAGCTTTCTCCCACCCCTCAAGACTTGATGATTTTTATTCCCAAGCCACTGAGTCTTTAGCTCGAACTCACAAGGATCACCCATGAGCATAGGCCCACTGGCACCCCAGGGTGTTGTGCCCTTCCTCACCCTCTCTCCTCTCAGACGCCAGGAGGTTCTCTAGGACAGAATCTGTCCTTCCTTGCCTTTGCCCAAATCATTCATCAATCCTTCTAGTCTAACCCACGCTTGCTTCTCTCAGTCCAGCTAATATCCAAAGTCCTTTCCTTCTCCAAAGCCTGTGCTCAAAGATATTCCATCTAGGTCACCAGTATTCCAGAGCGTTCTGTTGCCGGAAGTCTCCCTATGCTGCAGGATGCTCAGACATCTCCTTCACAAGGCTGGCATCGATGCTACAGTGCCCACACAGGGACACTCCATGTAGCTTCGGCTTCTCCTAACATCTGGTTCCAAAACAAAGTGACCTAAAAACAAACTCCCAAGAATACAAAGGCAACATCAGCCACTGCTACCACAGTCCGGATGTGTGTGTGTGTGTGTGTGTGTGTGTGTGTGTGTATCTGAGTATGTCTGTGTGTGTTCATGCATTTTCATGTATTGTGTACAAATGTTCATATGTGTGCACGCGGTAGCCAGAGGTCACTTAATGTCTTCCTTTCCTACCTTCCAATCCTACTTATTGAGCCGTGGTCTATCACTGAAGCTGGAATTCACTGGAATTCACCTAGACTATCTTGCCAGCAAGACTCAGGGATTCCCTGTCTCTGCCTCCCCAACTCTGGGATTACAGGTGTGTGTCCTGGTGCCTGGCTTCTTACATGGGTGCTGAGGACTGAATTCACATCCCTGCACTTTACCAACTGGTCCCATCTCTGCAGCCATCTTTGCCAGCCAAGCCACATCTTCAGTCCTCATCCATTCATGTTTCCCTCGCCGCACCTATGGCCTGACATTGCTGCCCACAATGAATGACAGCGTTGCAACCAGATAAGCCACTGAGGGTGAAAATATTGTAAGTAACAGGCACTGAATATCCCTGTGGCGGTTTGAATAAGGATACTTGCCATAAGCTCATATATTTGAGTGCTTGGTTCCTCAGTAGATGGAACTGTTTTGGGAAGGATTTGGGGATGTGTGGAGGTTTCAAAAGCCTGTGCCATTTCTAGTTAGCTCTCTGCCTCATGTTTGTGGATCAGGATGTAAGCTCTTAGCTACTGCCCCAGCACCATGCCTGCCTGCCTGCTGCCATGCTCCCTGCTGTGATGGTCATGGACTCTAATCCTCTAGAACTGTGAGCCCCAAATTAAATACTTTCTGTTTAGAAGTTGCTTTGGTCAAGGCATTTCATCCCGGCAATAGAAAAGTAACTAAGACAGTCCTTAACCCACAGACGCGTACTGGGGTCTGTTGTCTTCCTTTGTGATGGTATGGCTCTTTTGGAGCTGCGATCCATCCAATCACTGCCCAGGATTTCAGGAGAAAATTGCGTCTCCTATCACTAGTCCACAAAATAACAGATTTCAAAGGCTAAAGTATAGTCTACTGTGTTCTGTTTTTATACCATCACAAGACCAGAAAATTCCAAGTCCAGCCATCACAGGCAGGAGACTGAATGCGTCTGTTTTACCTCCTGGGAGTAGAGACTTGTTCCTACTTGGTGCCCAGTCTTTCCCCCTTTATAGCACCGGTATGTGATAGGTACTCAAGGAAACTGCCAGCGGAGCATTTATGTGGCTTAGGCAAGAAGCTCTTGTGAACATTCAGGGGTGACCCCTGTGGAAACAGATGACTCTACATCCAAACACGAAACCATTACCGGAAGAGTTCAGGTGGGGACAGAACAGCTGCCTCCAGAGCTGGTAGATAGGGAATTAGGGGCCACCAAATGAGAAGTTGCTCCTTCCCCAAGCAGGCCCTCAGCTCTTCTTCCGAGGCCGTGGGAGGCAGCCTCAGCTTGACTCTGGCTCCTCTCAGAGTCCACTTAATCTCCTGATGCTGCCAGTAAAGCGAGCCAAGATTTATGGCTCCGGGAAGCGGAGGCAGCAATTCCTCATCTTGCCTCTGTCTAATCGGCTTTTGGTTTCAGGGAAAACCCCACCATATCATTCCTCCACCGTCCCCAACTCCCACCCACCAGGGCTAGCCTCCTAGCTCAGGTGTGTGCCATCGGAGGTGGCTGATGAGCTGGAGACTTCTCCACAACTGTAAGGGAGGTCTCTGTCAGAGCTGCTGCCGCCCAGAGCCAAGACTCTCCATATCACACCCTGTCACAGGGCTTTACAAACGCAGCACCGCTCCAGGCATTTGCCCTGTGCCTTGTGCTCAGGACTCTTCATGCTTGACTTCCCTGAGTCCCCACCATCACAAATCTCCAGGAGTTGGGATCCGCTTTAGCTCCCACGTCACACAGTACATGAAGACCTGAGACTTGGAACATTCTCAGATCAGACCACACACTCTGAAAAAAAAAAAAAAAAAAAAAAATCCAGGCTGCCTGGTTTGGTTTGGGGTTTTGTAGCTGTTTCAAATGGAACTTTCCATGATGTGGCACGGTCCAGTTGGTTTGTTTTTTTGTTTTGTTTTGTTTTGTTTTGTTTTGTTTTGTTGGTTTTTCAAGACAGGGTTTCTCTGTGTAGCCCTGGCTGTCCTGGAACTCACTCTGTAGATCAGGCTGGCCTCGAACTCAGAAATCTGCCTGTCTCTGCCTCCCAAGTGCTGGGTCCAGTTGGTTTTATAAGAGCAGGTGTGGATGAGGAGTCCTGTCTCTATGGCTCTCCGATCTTACCTCAAAGCAGCTCTCCTAAATCAATAAAGCACTACTTCTCACTAGGGGGAAGCTGAGGAGGCTGAACAACTTTGGGGCCATACTGACAGACAGTCCTGAATTTGCAGCCTCAAAACCCATGACCCATTTTCTCCCCTGTAAAATGGGTTATGGCTGTGCCTGCTTCACCAAGGAAAACCAGTATACAGGCTCCCCATTCCACAGGCCCCCTTATCTGATGTCCTCAGTACCAGGGGTAGCCCTGAAGTCCCTCTCCTGACTCTTAAGACAGAAGACCTTGGGCTGAAGCTGGTGCCTGTTGGGGACCTGGGCCTAGCAGCTTCGCTGGCTCTGTTCACATCTGGCCCATCAGGAACAGATGGAGGATGGTGAAGCCACTAATAAATGCCAGCTGTCAGAATGTCCCTTTCCCCAACAAGAGCCCCTCCTCTGACCAGCACCCCTGGAGAGCTGAGAAGGGCAGCACCAAACACTCCTGGTCTCTGAATAACACCTCACTGCCTCCCTTGAAGTGCAGGCTCTAGGGTTACCCCTTCCATCCGCAGCCTGGAGCCAAGCAAAGCCCAAGGAGGATGAGCTGAGATGGTCTTCTGTTGCTGCATAACCAGTCACCCAGGACACAGCAGCCAGGGCCACGAACTAATTCCATCTGTTTCTGATCGTCCGCTCTGAACCTGGCTTAGTTGGGTGATACTGACTCACTGGGGTTCTGAGAGGCTGTACTCAAGACATTAGCCTTCCCAACAGTCACCTCAAGGTTTGCCTAAGGGCAAGATCATGTTCCACAGTCCCTCACTAGCTGCTGACAGGTCTCAGAAGGTCCACGTCCAAGCCTGTCACATGTCATCGCCGCAACACTGACCTCTCCATGTGGTGCCTCTGTTTGGTTAGATCCAGTCAACAAGTGAAGCCATGCTCAGGAGGAGGCAATGATCAAAGGGGGGGGGGGCATCTCAAAGCTGCCTATCCCATGGGAGTTGTTGCTGGGACCTGGCACTCATGGACTCACAGAGATTGGAGGCAGATTCACCTCCACAGCACTCTCCAGAGAGCCAGGCATTGGTCTCCAACATCTGCAGGTCTGACTCTCCCCAGACCTTGGCCATACCTTGCATGGCTTCCTCCCACCATGTGAGATGACACGGCCTTTCAGACTTTAACTTAACCTTGTACCCTCCTGGTCCAGACTTGCCTACACTGTCGTTCCTTTTCTAGGATGACTTTTCTTGTTCTGACTAACCCCTAATTGCCCTTTGGCCCAGAGTGTGGGTCACTTCCTCAAAGGAGCTGTCCCTGCCCGCCCCAGCCAGGTTTGAGTTATCTGTGAACATTTATCTGTCTTGTCACAGTATGTTTTGTGAGCACCCTTACTTTGGGGGACTGGTCATCACATCTGCCTCAAGACTGCTTATGCCAGACAAACATGGACTGTGGGTTTTGTTTTGTTTTGTTGAGATGGGATTTCATGTAGCCCAGGCTGGCCTCAAAGTTGCCATGTAGCCAAGGACGACCTTCAACTTCTGATCCTTCTGCCACTATCTCCTGAGTGCTGGGGTTCTAGGCATGTACCCTGTAGTGATTATTTCTGATTGTCAACTTGACTATATCTGGAGTGAATTACAATCCAGAATTAGAAGGCTCACCTGTGATCTGGATCTTGAGTCTGGAAGACACAAGTTTCAGGTGTGGTGGTGCGCACACCTCTAATCTGGGCCACACCTGCTGCTGGAGATCTACATAAGGACATTGGAAGGAGGAAGATTCAATCTTCTTCACCTGCGAGCCTTGTGGGACTAAGTGACTGCTAGATCCTCGGGTTTTCATTCACAGCTGCTGTCGACCATTGTTGGGGAGTTTGACTACAGACTATAAGTCATTAACAAATTCCCTTACTATATAGAGACTACCTATAAGTTCTGTGGCTATAGAGAACCCAGACTAATACACACAGGGAGACCCAGACTCAGACAGATAGAAAAACAAACAACCCAAACAGGCCTGGGAGGATAGCTCAGTCGCTAAAACCCTTGTATTCCAACCATAGTGACTTGAATCTAACTCCTAGGCTTGTGTGTCACTTGTAACCCCAGCTCTAGGGAGGCAGAAGCAGGCAGACCTCTGCAGCTTGAAGGCCACCCAGCTCAGCCTTCTGGGAAAGCTCCAGCCAGTGAGAGGCCCTGCCTGAAAGGAAACTGGTGGATTGGAGCTGAGGTATGACATCCGAGGCTGCCCTGTGGCCTTCATATACACCCACACGCAGGTGCCCATGATCCATGTACACAAGCATGTTGCCTTCCACATGGCCACAGTCGAAGTCCTTCTGGTGGTAAAGAACAATTTGGAAAAGATAGGCCCATTAGAATGACCCAATTCTGGGATGAAGAGGGGACTCAGAAATCAGCTTCATGTTCAGGAGAGGAAACAGACCCAGAGACAGGATGGGGCAACCAGTGCTGTAGCCTGTAGGACTCCTATCAAGAAGCCAGGCCACTGGTGTGACTAGCTTCCCTGCCAATTTCCATGTCACAAGCCCTGCCTCCATCCATTACTGCCCAGCCTTCACTATGGGTAGCAGACAAGTGCCAGCAGATCACTCTGTCAGCCTTACACCTCTGGCACGAAGTCTCTGCAAGCCACCGACAGAGCCTCCTCTTGGCAAACTCTTTGGGTGCCAGCAGTCCCTAAAAACACGCAACCAAACAGGAAACAGTTGCTTTACTCCAAATCAAGAACTGCCTCCACAGCTCACCAACCGGCCAGCCCTTCCCTCTCCCACCTTCCACCCGAGGCCCGTGCCCCGCACCTGGCAGCCCCATGTCCTCCTCCCAAGGCAGTCCGAGGCGCCGGAGCAGGCTGGGGGATGGCGCTGCTGGACCTGACCCAGGAGAGAATGGCCTTGTTCAGCTTCGTGTTCTTCATGGTGCTGTGGCTGATGCATTTCATATCCACCATCTAAGCCCAGTTAGTTACACCTCAACAAGAAGGCAACAGGCAAACAGCCGTATCGTAAGCTCCCTGGTGTCTCTTCTGAGACCACTGAAGGGGATGGAACCTAATCAACAACTTGGAGACATTCTTTGAACTGGACTATCCCAAATATGAAGTCCTCCTTTGTGTACAAGATCACGATGCTCCAGACATTGATGTATATAAGCAACTGCTTGGGAAATACCCAAATGTTGATGCTAGATTATTTATAGGTGGCAAAAAGGTTGGCATTAATCCTAAAGTTAATAATTTGATGCCAGCATATGAAGTTGCAAAGTATGATCTCATATGGATTTGTGATAGCGGAATAAGAGTCATTCCAGACACATTAACTGACATGGCCAATCAGATGACAGAGAAAGTGGGGTTGGTCCACGGCTGCCATATGTAGCGGACAGACAAGGTTTGCTGCCACCTTAGGACTTCACACTCAAGACCCTATACCTCTGTCAACATAACTGGCTTCAAATGTGTGGCGGGAATGCCTTGTTCAATGAGGAAGGATGCACTAGACCAGGCAGGAGGGCTTGTCGCCTTTGCTCAGTACATTGCTGAAGATTACTCGATGGCCAGAGCAGTAGCCGATCGAGCTTGGAGGTTTTCAATACCTACTCAAGTTGCCACGCAAAACCCTGGTTCATACTCAGTTTCTCAGTTTCAATCCAGAATGATCAGGTGGACCAAACTGAGAATAACACACTTCCAGCTACAATAATTTGTGAGCCAATTTCAGAATGCTTTGTTACTGGTTTAATTTTTGGGTGGGCAGCCCACCTTGTGTTCAGATGGGACATCATGGTTTTCTTCATGTGTCACTGCCTGGCATAGTTTATATTTGACTACATTCAACTCAGGGGAGTCCAGGGTGGCACAGTGTGTTTTTCAAAATTTGATTATGCGGTGGCTTGGTTCATCTGTGAATCCATGACAATATGACAACATTTTCTTGTCGGCATTATGGGACCCTACTGTAAGCTGGAGAACTGGTCGCTACAGGGTGGGCTGTGGTAGAACGGCAGAGGAAATCCTAGACGTGTAACAATATCTTTGTGACTGTGCACAGGACAGAATGGAAGTGTTATAAATTATGTTTATAGAAACGCTTTCAAGGGTCTACCTTCAGTGGTTTATCACATGGAGGTTTTGGTATCTGCTCTTTAATTTATTTGCATGGCACTTGCATCTGTGAAAAGCAAAAACAAAACAAAAACAAAACACGTCTGTAGTCTTGGCCAAGCAGTACATTTTGTGGAAGTAGAGAATCAAGACAATTGTTCTAGGAAGTGGGGGTTGTTTTGTTGTTGTTGTTGTTGTTGTTTATTTTTTAAACATATCTCTATCTCTATCTATCTATCTAAACACACACACACACACATACATGACTGCTCTGCAGCAGACACTATGGCAGTCTCCGTCAGTAGGGAAAGTTTCCGACCTGAGTTACTCACTCTGAGATCTGTATGGGCAGAACAGCAGCTCCGTGAGAGGAGAAGGGGACAGGTCCCAGCCTCCCTGTGTGAAGTGAATGATGTACAGGTAGGCGCCAACTGAGAAACTTTTCTTGCTTTATGCCTGCCTCTTGTAGTTGTTGCAGAGCAAATAGAAGATGTAATACGGTAGCTAGGCCTTACAAAAACAAATGAAAACTTTAAATAATAATAATAATAATAATAATAATAATAATAATAATAATAATAATAAAAGAGCTGGAATCTAGTATTTAAAAAAAAAAAGAACTGCCTACACATTTCTAAACTCCGCTTCTTTGAGGTCCCTCCTGGAAGGTTCTAGACCTTTAGAGCTAGTCAAGGGCTGGGATATTCTAGGCCAACTCCAAAGGGGGGTTTGAGCCTTGAAAGCAGGATTAAGCTCCAAGCCTGGGCTCCAAGCACTCAGATAGGATGGGACTCAGCGCTACTCAAAGGCTAGCAGGTTGTTCCTAGAACAGAGTCCTCCCCTGCCACTGACCTCCAGAGGAGGGGACCACTTCTAATAAGAGTGGCGAACTGGTATTCTGAAACCAAGAGTTTTTACATGAAAACCCAGGTTCTGGCTTCCCTGAGGAAAATCAGACCCTCTTTCAGTGCAGTCCAGCGTGCCGACACTTGGCTGAACTGAGCATGGCTGGCTGTCCAACAGCCACATCTACCCTCTTCTCCAGCCTGCTTGTTTGCTTCTTTCATCTGTTTGTTATCATGGAGAAAATGGATTTTTTAAAATGTGTATACAAAATAATGGGTCTTGTTAGGACATCCTCACGCAGGCACATCTCCTCCTTGGCTCATACTCACCCGATTGCCCATGCTTGCTCAACCTCTATTTTCTTCTTTCTCTCAGCAACAGTCCCTCTCCTGCTTTCATGCTTTCACGTCTCAAACACACGCAAACATACACACAGGCACACGCGCGCACACACATGCACAGCTAGATTCTGTGTATTAGAGAAAACTTTCTATTTTTCTTTTGGATTGGGCATGTTTTCCCGAAGATCACGCCCACTCCTCTGCAAGTCCCAGAATCTCTTCTTTATGGCAGAATGAACTCCACTGAGGGGGAGTCCCACATTTCCTTCACCCACTCTTTATCCTCTCTTTGCCTCCCCAGCCCCAGGGCATTTATGGCCTCTCTTCCACCACAGCTAAGACTTTTTTCCTCTCAATCTTCTCCCTGCTGAGTTGATTGGCTTAAGAGGGTGCCTCTAGCAACAGGGCTAGTTGTCCCCTTGTGGGAGAGGGTTGGGGAGGTGAGAGAGAACCTGGTTTAAGCCATGGCTTATCAGAAACAGGTCCTGGCAGAATGTCATTACAAGGCCATTTAAACTTTGATTGCTTCATTGCCAGCTTCTCTCGCTCTTGTAGGCTGAGGCAGATAAGAAAGCCATAGCTGGGGATGACTTAGGTCACGACAAGGAAGTCCAGATGCAGCTGTGTTCTGGGTACACCAGGGCCACATCTGCTCGGCCCTTCTGAAGTTCTGCAGGCAACCTTGGCAAATATCAAAAGTGTTTGGAGGACCTCCTCTGGATTCTTGAGCAACGACCAAGTTTCCCATATGGTGCCGATCTGGGTTGACTCCCAACTTTGTCAGAGACGGGCGGACCATAAGCAATGTCAGGGCACGGAGCACGTAATCAGGAAGCAGTCTGGGAAATCTGTAAGGACACCATTTATCAAATTCTTGGTGAGCAGCCAGCTTTAAAATAGAAGTGGCCCTGTCCCTACCATGGTTATCAATTAACCGCATCTCAAAGCCAACAAAGGTGTTAGGAGTCTAGACCACTGGCTCTGGGAGGGGGTCTGGTGTGTTGTAGGCTATTTAATTCTCTTTGTAAAGAAGGGGCTCTGTTAGAGCTCCCGGCTGAGAAGGGCTAGTTGTCTCAACAGCTCTTCCTCCTAGAACTTCTAGCTCTTGGTCCCAGTTTTACCCTCCACGTAAGAGCTATCTACCTTTTGTGAAGCATGCACATGCATAAACCCTGAGCACACCCTACTCGCTTCTCTTTCTATACAAGCTATAATCTTCCAAGTCCGCCAGCCCTTCCTTGGAGGTCTGTCCACCCTTCTCTGACTGGCTGGTGTCCCTTTCAGCATCTTGTCAGAGCAGCTGTGACTTTAAAAGCATGGAGCTCTTGCAGCAACCTCTCCAGAAGAGAAAGGCTGCATCAGGCCAGAGCTCATCTCAGGCTACACCCCCCACTCCCGCTGCCGCCGCTGCCCCCGCCCCAGCCACTGCCCCCGCCCCTTCCCGTCCCCTCCCCCAGTGTACTCCCCCCCACGCCTGCCACATTCTTCATTAGCAGCTTCCTCAGAAATATGTAGCTAGGCTTAGGTGAGCAGTATGAATTCAAGCCCCTGCTGCATACACCTACGTCATAGGACCGATTGTCATTTTTTTGTTTGTTTGTTTGAATAATGAAGCCCACGTAAAAGTCAGTTAAATGATGAGGTCGAAATTTGAACCCACTGGGGCCTAGAGTGAACGATTGCTTCTAACTTCCTGTGTACTTCCTCGCTGCACAGCAGGCAGTGCTCACCTCCAGAGAGAGCTTCCAGGGAGGTCTGAAAGTAGTTAGCATCAATCTGTGGTCATCTGGTTGGGGCTTCCATGGAGCGGAAGGGCAAGACTCTTTGCCTTGACCTGAAGCCTTCTGAATGGACTAATCTGATTTCAGTGAAATGGAAACAAATCCCGCAGGGAGATGGTGTTACTGCGATCTTTTCTAAGGAAACATTTGAACCTGGCTTTCAGCCTAGCGCATATCTAGAGGCTGTGTTACACAGTAGGTCTCTAGGCCACTGTATTCACAGTAGGTCCCTAAGCCAGAGTACAGAGATGTACGCACTGTAAGTATCCGAGAGTCTGACAGTGCATGTGTTGGAAACACATGAAGACCTCATTAATTAATAGCAAGATAATTCAGGGCCATCACAGTCTCTGCTGGGGTGAAGAGCATGTCACTTGAAGCCAGAGCTCTGCAAAGCCTGCCCTGTAAAGGGCCCTGCAGAGAAGGCTGTGCCATGCTGTAATTCATTGCCCAGAACTGGTCCTAGGCAGAGGGTCCTAAGGGAGCAGTGATCATCACACACGCCACACATACAAACACACCCCACACACATACACACACCACATACATATACACACACACACATACACACACACCACACATACACAAACCACATACATATACACATACCACATACATATACACACATACACACAAAATATACATATACACACACACACCACACATACACATACCACATACATATACACACATACACACACAATACATATATACAAATACACACAGCACATACACACACACAACATATCTCAAGCCACAGCACCAAAAAGATAACAGCCTGACTCCTCTTACCATAAAACCATGTCTGTATATTCTTTATTCCATCATTCTGAAAATATCTTGGACTCTCTGGCCTTGCTCTGAGAGGTGCACAGAGCACAGCCCTTTCGTGTGGGAGGTGAGGGCTCTGGGGTACAGCAAGAGCACCAGACATAACCCAGGCCCAAGACTGATTGATAACTGTCAGCTGGGCTGGAGACGTGTCTCGGTGGCCCTGAGTTCCATGTCCAGCATATCACACACGGGCACACACACACATGCCCACACACACATACCCACCCCTTCACACCCAATACACCCACACCCACACCCCTATACATACATACAAACCCATAAACACACATATACATCTCTACACACACATACACGCCCCTGCACACAAATACATCTACACACAAAATACACCCATATACACACCCCTACACATACACATATACATATCTTTGTGCATGCACAAACACTCTGCTACTCAGCAGCTAGCTCTTCCCTAGCAATGCTAATAGAAATATGACTATCTGCTTTGGAACAGCAGTTATCTGTGTCATGTTAACATTACACTAAGTCAGGCTCTGTCTCGACGCTCACCTCTGGTTGGCTGTAACAATGGAGCAATAAATCGGGAGGCAAGAGACAGCTGCAAGAACTCAGAGAGAGGTTTCTTACTGGTGTAAAACAAAAGGCTGTGTGCTTTCCAAGTCTGGTCTCCATCTATGGAGCATGGCAAAGGGAAAGCTGGAGCCAGCAGAGCCTGGGTGCTGAATTCCACCCTTCACACTCTTGGGTGAGCGGTGACCTCTCGGATCTTCTGTTTCCCCATCCATAAGATGGGCTTGTCGTGCAGTCACTGAGATGCTGTGAGAAATGAAGGGGAGACGCCCACCTCCCTAGTGCAGAGGTGCACACTGCTCATCTGAACCTTCGTGTGTGTGTGTCTGTGTGTGTGTGTATTTATGTGTATGCATATGGGTGTGTATAGTGTGTGTGTATGTGTGTGTGTGTGTGTGTGTGTGTGTGTGTATGTGTATTCAGTGTGCTTGACCATACATGAGCATGTCAAGGCCAGACTTTCTTTCGGGTGTCTCTTGAAAGATTTATAGTTGGCATGCATGCATCTGTGTGCATGAAAGTGCATATGTGTATAGGGTGTGGTGTATATGTGTGCAGTGTGCTTGCCTATATGTGTACGTTCAGGCGAGGTCAATGCTGGGTGACTTCCTCTATTATTCTCCACCTTTAAATTTTCTCTTTTTACATTTTTGTTTGTTCATGAGCATGCGCAGCCATGCCACTGCATGTATGTGGAGGTCAGTTCTCTCCTTCCACCACGCAGTTTCTGGGGATGGGGCTCACATCCAGCAGCAGGATGCTCAGCCATTGAGCTGGCTCTCCAGCCACCCTCCTGGGTTGTGAGATAGGGTCTTTCACCAGCAGCTCACTGTTTTGCCTAGGTTGGCTGCCAGAGAGCCTCAGGAGTCCGACAGTCCCCCAGGGCAAGGGCTACACTGTCACATCTGGCTTTTACATGGTGCTGAGAGTCCAAACCTAGGACCTCATGCTTACACAGAGTCTTTACTGACTATCTCCATAGCTCTGCTAGTTGGGCATTTTGATGGGGCCGGCCAGTGCATGTCTGTGATCTGCCCGTTTCCAGCTTTGCCCACCTTACTGCAGTGCTGGCGTTACGGGCCAGCATCATAGACTTTTTTAATGTGGGTTCTGAGGATCCTAACCCAGGACCTCATGCTTGTGGCATTGAGTTTTCTGTGCCGTTCTCAGGCTGGAGACCCGTCTTCCCGTTCGCAAGAGATGGAGTGCGTCTGCAAACTTGACAACTGTGCTTTCATTTTCATCTGCTCTCAACACTTTCTAGCTTGCCTTTGATTTCTTTTTTAATTCGTGTATATTTCCAGACATTGAAGGGGGATTCCTTTTTGGTGTTCATTTCTAACTTAGCTCCCCAATGGTAAGAGAACATACTTCCTAGGGCTGTTCAATTTTACTAGATTTGTGGGGCATGGTCGTGCACACCTTTAATGCCAGCACTCCAGAAGTAGAGGCAGATGGATCTCCAAGTTCGAGGTTTATAGAGTGAGTTCCAGGACAGCCAAAGCTACACAGTGAGACCCTGCCTCAAACAAACAAAACTAAACTAAACAAACAAAATGGTTGTATTTGTTTTATGGTCTTCATTACTACCTCTGACCTGGAGAAGTTAGTATTCTGCAATAGTTGGGCACCAGGGCTGGAGAAACATCCCTGGGTCACAGCAGTCGATGTTCCAGTCAGCTTCTTTGTTGTTTTTGTTTGTTTGTTTTGTTTTGTTGTTGTTGTTGTTTGTTTTTTGTTTTTTTTTTGTTTTTGTTTTTTGGTTTTTCGAGACAGGGTTTCTCTGTGTAGCCCTGGCTGTCCTGGAACTCACTCTGTAGACCAGGCTGGCCTCGGACTCAGAAATCCACCTGCCTCTGCCTCCCAAGTACTGGGATTAAAGGCGTGTGCCACCACTGCCCGGCCTCAGTCAGCTTCTTTGTGTTGGCAAACAGCATAGGCAGTGTGGTTTGAACAACAGAAGTAATACTCTTAGTTTTAGAGGCTGGAAATCCAAGATCGAGAGGCAGTGTGGCTGGGTTCTGGAGAAAGTTCACTGCTAGGCTTATAGACAGGCTTTCGTGCTGTGCCCTCACTAGGAGGCCAGAGAGAGGACACAAGTTCTATTTAAAAGTGTCTTTCTAGTACAAGGGTATCTTGGTAATGGGGAGCCAAGGAATACCACAAAGTCACACCACATAGCAAACCTTAGACAAGAGAAAAACACAGAATGGCAGTTGCCTCTGACTGTGTGAAGGGGAGGGCGGCTACAGGCTCTTCGGAGCATGCGCAGTGAGCACATGGGCAAGCTCAGAGAGGTGAGAACTCTCTCTTGGTCGGTAACTCTGAAACAACATTTGCTTATTAATGCTGAGTTATGGGGAAAGGTAGTTCCAAGTCTCCAGGGTCAAGCCGGGCGCAGGGCATTTTTCCCTGGGCCTTTTACCCTACCTTTCCCGTTTTTGTTTACTTTTGATAACTAAGCAGAAGTCGGGAACAAGGGCAACATTATCGTTAGACTACTTCCTGCTCTATGGGACATCAAAATCCTCGGCAGCTTGATCTTCACCATCAGGGCATAATCTCGGGTTGTAGGCCTCTGATTCCATAGGTAGGGGGCTGAAATCCTATAACAACAATTGATTTAAGGTCTGGTTAGAAATCTTTCAAGTTTATTGAAAAAAAAAAAAAAAACTAGACAAGAATTGTATAAGGCAGGAAACAATTAGGATTAGCAAAAGGAGACGGGAGGAAGAAGAACAATATCAACTCCATATTGGAGTGTCAAGGATCCGCTGGCCTGAGGCATTGAGCTGTTCCTTACGTTTTTGAAAATCTGTCTGGAGTTGTCAGATCTTGTCTTTTACTGTACCTGATTGGTTGGCCTAGAGCAGCATTCCTCCCTGGGGAAGAGGCGAAGGCTACCCTTCCCCACAGTCAGTGGATCTAATCCTAGCTGGTTTTCTCTAATAGTTCTCGAGTGGTTTGTGTAGAACAAGATTTTTTTTTCCCTTAGAGCCACACAATAATCTCCTTGTCCTGCATAAAGCCAGTGGAGTGCCCTATCATATTATAGAACTATTTCAGCTAAAGAATCTACCTGCTGATAGATTTGGGTCAATTTGGTTTTAACATGTACCTTCCTGGTATGCCCACAGGCACTAGAGTAGCCATTTTGTCCCCTATGCCAGGGAGTTTCCTTTTGATCTAATACTCTAGCCTGATAGAAGGGGCAACATGTAACCCTTCTGTAACCACTTCCTGATGAAACTAGTCCAGGCCCAGGAAGGCTGGAATGCTAGTCAAAGGCTGGGAGAGGACTCATGCAATGGAGTATTTATCTGGTTTGCTGGCCCAGGCAATCACTTCGACTGGACTGATTTGTATCAGCTTTCAGCAAGTCCAGGGCTCGAAGCCACTGGGGCATTGGTAGTTCATAGCTGATGGTGTTTACCAGCTGAGTGGAACTTTGCTGAGACAGATATAGACTAGGGACAGAAGTTAAAGTTTAGGAACTTAAAGGAAAATCATATATTTGGAACTTTTGGGCCCATAAGACCTGGTAACTAGGGGAGGGTGGTACCCCAAGACCAGGGGACAGAGATCCCGCCCTCAGGAATAGGCAGACAGGAAAACTCAGGCTGAACTTATTTTTAGTCCAGTTGACCTATGAGAGGTGAATCCAAGTCTTATGACTCTCTGAATTCCCCAAAGCTTACATGATTTTATTGTTTATAAGAAGACATAAAAGTTTTCGATATATTAACATTGTCACTGTTTGTAAACTGTACTGAAATCCACACTGTAGAAAAAGCAGTTAACAGCTGTCTATAAAACAGCTGGAGTGGAGTCACACTTTCAAGTCATAGTAGAAGCTTTGGGTTAAAAAGCATGAACATTATTCTTCTGTCTGGAGGGACTGGCACAGAGATTGGGCAGAGATGGTTTTAGCACAATGGAAAGCACCTTAGGTCTATACTTAGACAACCAAAGAAAATGTAAAATCTAGAGTTTTCGATAGATAACAGCAGTCAGTGCTTATCAGAACTCCATTGATCAATCTTAAAACTCTGTACCTTCAAAAGAGAAGGAGAAAGAAATCTGAAACACCTTTCATACCTGAGATTACTTTCTTAAACCTTTACAACTTGCATTTACACACCTCAAAGCACCAGAATTGCTGTCCTCAGACACCTTCTTAGACCTTTGGAACTTATTTAAGCTTTTCCATTCTCCATCTAACCATTCGCCAGAGCCATGAGCAGTTCCTGCTGGGAGCCCTCACTGCAATTCTTTTGAGTCCTTTTGTCTTGTTTTGCTCTCCTTTCTCTGTCAGTCAGGTGGCCCACCTGATCTAGGACAGAGATTTTGGAGGAAACCTTTAGATAAACTTGGTAGGGTCTAGAAGAGGGGGAGCCATCACCCAACTCCAGAGCCAGCTTTCCAATAAAGCGGAATAGCACAAAGCAACTTTGATATCATCCACAAAATTTGAGGATTTTCATCCTCAAAAGACAGGTGAATCCTGGCTATACTGAATCCAGATGCTCAGAGATAAATTCTAAGCCCTGGCCATCAAAGCAGCCACAGCAAGCAGTATTAGTGATGGTGGCTGGCTGGTGGCTGGCAGCGGCAGAGAGAGCAAAGATATAACTAACCAGTAAACAGAGAACACAGAGAGGCCACATGCCCCAAGGAGACCAGTCAGAAACAAAACATGCAGTGGCCACTATCATTCAAACATTCAACTGAACCTGACCTATTATCATCTCCGCTCACATGTTTGCCACAAGACTAATGGGTACCCCAGAAAGCACATAGCTATCAGCACACACAAAAGAGGCAGACAAAACTTTACAAACAACCAGAACCAGGCGGGCAGGTGGGAGGGTGACATCTCACCTTTTGCCATGAACAGCAGTGAAAGGAGTTTGTAGTTGGATGAGAAGTGGGTAATATTTGGCTATAAAAGGCTTTGAGTGTCCCAGACTCAGGGATGTACTTGGAAGTCAGTCCAGCAAGGGAAAAGGTCAGATCGTGTGATTGGAGGAGAAAGCAGAGAGGAGTGGCCAGTGAGCCTGGGGTCAAGCAGATGAAGGGAACAAAGGAAATAGAGGCTCCCACTGCGACTAGAAGGTCTCTCTCTCCCGCCAGCAAGGGGATGGAACAGGTTGGTACCACTAGGAGTGGGTAAGCGGAATACCCCTAAAGATACAACTGAGTGGTGTGGTGAGGTTGGTAAGAATGCCCACCCAACCCTGATAATAGAGGAATAAAAGGAGGAGGTGGGTCCTCGAAACTCGGTCAGACCAGAGTAAGTGGTCCTGATGTCCAGAAGGAAGGAGATTGGTCACTCTGATACCATGATGCCCACCCGTAGCTACCTGTTGGAGTTGGCAATGGTTGGGCCTAGGATGTCCAGGCCCCTTCAGTCATTTATGACCAGGCCTAAGAGGTAGGCTAGAGGATGATCTGGGCCTTATGTCTCCAACTCTGAGGGACATAGGGGCAGACGACACCATGGCACTTTGGACATGGGTGAAATGGTTTACGAGGGCTTGGGCAGGCCTGGGCCCAGTGATCCCCCTGACCACATCTGAAGCAGGGACCTGAGGTTCTCAGGCTTTGGGAGGCAAGGGATTCTGGGCAGTTGCTATGCCAACTGAAAGGCCTTAGCTAGCATCAGGTTTTTTAGTTTGGGGGCTTTTTCATCTCTCCCATGGTACACCTTGAAGGCCACCGTTAAGACTTTCTGCCTGTGGAGCCAGGGCACCCCTCTCTAGGCATTTAAGTTTGGCCCTAATATCAGAGAAACTCTGGGAGAAGGAGACCATAAGGAGTTGCTTCCCTTCTGGGGTCTTGGGATCCAGGTTGGTCTATTGTAGTGGAGCCTTTGTAAGGTGGTCCAGAAATCTAGACGGGGTTTGTGCTTGTCCTGGATGACCTCTTAGATTTTTTCGTAATTTCCCTCTTTTGGGGCAGCCTTACAGTGACTGGCCAGGAGGCAAGCTATGAGTTTCACTCTAGCTAAAATGCCCCTGAGGTATTGTTCCATTCAGAATCCAGGTCAGGGACTGCCTCGGTCCCAATCGAGTGGGCAGCGTTAATTTGGTGGACTCTGCCTGTGCCCTAGCCTATTCCCAGACTCACTAGCGCTCTCAGGGATAAGGTTGTTGGTGAGAATCATATATATGCCCTGGAAGGTGAGGTTGAAAGGTTGGGTATATATTGGAGTTCTTTAATAAAGGTGGAGGGATAGTGATATAGGACCCCAATACTTTTTCTATCTGAGAAAGTTCGTTTAGTGAAAAGTTGAAATGTACTCTGATGAAGCCGTCCATCTGAGAGACTCTGCAAAGGGAGAACCATGGCCAGGTTAGGCTGGGTAGGGAGAGGGAGAGGGAGAGGGCACCCCATGGCACAGTGGGAACCAGCTGCGGGGAGAACTAAGGGCTGATGGTGGGCAGAAAGTGAGTGCCAGGGAGATTTAATTAGTGTGGCCTGTTGCTGAAGAGGAAGAAGGGAGACCAGAGGGGCCAGAGGAGGAGAAGGAGCTGTGGGCTGATGCAGATAGGGAGGCTCATGAGCTGGATCAAAAGTGGTGGGAATCATCTGCTTCAGGCTTCGCCACCAGGAGGAGCTGGGCGGAGGAACCGGAGGACCGGAGAGAGGACTTGGAGAGGTGAGAAGAGAAAGCCTGGACACAGGGATTCTCTTCCCATTTCCCTGCTTGCTTGCAGTAGTTATAAAGGTCCTGAATAATATTGGGATCTAGGGTGCCATTAGATAGCTATTTGGGTTGGTAATCTAAGGGTTCTTGAGGCCAAATTTAGGGTTCTTCATGTCAGGTGCCAGGTGGAGTGGTAGGAAGTTGTCTGGGAGGCAGCTGGAGGGGGAGTGAGAGGATATGGATGTAACTGTCCCACGGATTGGGGAGGAGGGGGTGTAGGAACAAGGGTCATAGAAGCCTGTAGTCGGGAGCACCCCCAGGTTTCAGGGAGGACTTGAATGAGGACCAGGGCTTTTGACAAATTCCAAAGGCTTGCCAGAAGGCAAGAAAAATCCCCTAGCTCGGGAACAAGATCTAATCCACAGGAAAGGGACAGGGAATGGGATTCAATCGTATCTTAAAAGCCACGAAAATGTGGGGAAGCTGTGGGACTACAGGCAGCTTCGAGGGGGAGGCGAAAATAGGATGGGGGCAGGAAAGGGTCGCACTAGCCCAGTCAGACCTAAGGAAGCTGCAGGATTGAAGCTAAGGCGGAGGGTGGGGGAGGGGAAGGGGGAGGGGAGGGGGCTATAGGTGAAGAGAGCCAGCTATAGTCTTAAATACCATGGCTGGGGGTACCTCCACTTCAGCAGTCACTTCCTTGGACCCAGGAAATTGTTTACGCTGACTGACTTCCTGAATTACTGCTGGGAGATGCCGAGTGATAGGTGAGTTGGAAGGTGAGTTCATTGTAGGTGGACTGGAGATGAGGGACGATAGAGTCTTGGTGTGGCTCGGATCCCGACAGCAGGAGCACAGGCAACAGAGGAGCCTGAGTCACGGCACCAAAAAAGAGTGTTTTTCCACTGCAAGGGTATCTCCGCCATCAAGAGCCAAGGAATACCACAAAGTCACACCAGGCAACAAAACTCACACAAGAGATTTACTGGGAAAAACACAGAATGGTTGAGACTGGGAGGAGAGAGAGCAGAGGGCTGGGCAGAGGGGCAAGTTTTTATAGGGTCTTTGAAGCATGCGCAGAGAGCTACTGGGAAAATACGGGGCAGCCGGAAGTATTGCTTGGCCTTTAACTCTGAAACAGTTTGGCCAATAAGTCACAGGGATTTCCAAGTGTCTGCGCTCAAGGTCAAGCCAGGGTCAGGGTGTTTCTCCCTAAGCTTTTTATGCTACACGGTTGCCAGTGAGCTAATCTCCTCTGTAGGGAGCCAGGTTGGGGAGGTGCAGGTGTGGGGAAGCCAGGGGTGAGTAAAGTCCTAAGTAAATGTCTATTGTTGGTGTGGGCACAGTCATGCCCAAGGCTTCGGCCCCTGTATGCCCAAGCTCAAGAAGTATGGCAAAGCTTTCCTTGGTGGTCTGGGTCTGAGTGTTTATGAATAATTGATTTGTGTGTGTAAAAACTGGCAACCACAGCTTCCCCCTCCTGGGTGTTTACAGCCTGACACTGCTCCCTGTAGAGACCTCCCGCTGAGACCCAAGCCTTATCTTCAGATATCACTCTGGGGACCAGGGTTCTAACATCTGAGATGGATGAGTACACAAATGTGTAGTCTGTACTCCTCATCCGTCAATCATTGAGAGTAGGTAGTGACATCTCTATTACAATAGTAGGTTTGCCTATTTTCTTTTCAACTTCATCTTCTTTTGTATTATGCATTTTCAAGCTGTTATTAAATGCACAATTGCTTAGGATTACACCTTTTTATTTATTACCTTAGCTTTTTACCATTACAGCATAAACTGTTCCACCAATAGTAACACTCTGTTCTTTGATGTCATTTTCCCAATGTTATTACCCAGGTTGGTGCAGTATAAGCATGATATATATTTGTCATCTTTACTTCTCTAAAGAACCAAAAAGAGACAGTCTCATCTATCTCAGGCCGCCCTTGAACTCAGTAAAACAAAACAAAACAAACAAAAAACTCAGCAGAGAATGATGTTGAATTTCTGATTCTCCTGCCTCTGTCTTCCTAATACTGGGATGAGACACGTGGGACTTGAACTCATGGCTTCATGCATGCTAGGTAAGCATTCTACCAACTGATCTATAGTTCCAGCCCCCATTCTTTAAACAGTTTGTGTCCTTTATAGTTAAAGTTTGTTTCTTCCAGGCAGCACATAGTTGGGTTTTGCTTCTGTCATCTGAGATGTTCAGACTACTTGCATTTTTTGTGATTGCTGACATGGTTGAGTTTAGGGTCTCCCATAGCAGAGAATTCTTCATTGGTTACTTATTTTTTGTTATTAACTCTTATTCAAAATGCCATTTAACTAATAGATGATGCCCTTACTGAAGGTTGGTAGAGGGTTTTTTTTAGTGAGTCTAGAGTTAGCTCATGAATAGTCTTGAGTTTTACAATTCTACCAGGAAGCTAAGTTCTATGAACATTCTTATTAAGTGTTGAGCTGGAAAGAAAATCCTTAAGGCTAACCCAGGTTGACTTAGTCATCACATGACCCAATGAACCTTTAAATTTCCATTTTAAAGTGTTTAGTACCAGATATGGTGATGCGCATCTGTAATCCTAGAACTCAGGACAAGAGAATTAGAGGCCAGCCTGGGCTAGATAGTAAGGCCTTGTCTCCAGGGTCCAATAGTAGGGAGGGAGTAGTTCTGAGGGGAAAAAAAACCTCAAGGTTTTGAGAAGAAACCCAAACCATTTGAAGGAAAAGAATAATTTCTTCCACAAATATTGCTAGGACCAGGAAACAAAACCAAAAATCGACCAATGGGATTATATCAAACTTAAAAGCAATCAACAAAAGACAACTTAGAGAATGGGAGAAAATATTTGCAAAGTATTCTTCCAGCAAGGGATTAGTATCCAGAACAAATAGAAGTTCAACAGTAAGACAGTAATAATCCAATTAAAAATTGACAAGTGCTCTGAATAGACATTTCTCAAAAAAAAAGACACCAAAGTATTTAACAAATATTTAACATATGAAAAAATGTTCAACATCACTTGTCATCACAGTAATGTAGATCAAACCCATGAGATGCCACTTTACAGTTAGACTGGCTCTTACAGAAGAAATAACTAATACATGCTGGCAAGGATGCGGGAGAAGGAGAACTCTCATGCATGGTCATTGGGAACCCAAAAATTAGTCCATTCATAATTGGAAACACCTTGGAGGGTTCTTAAGATAGAGCTGGCCACACAGCTCAGCACGTAAGAGTGCTTGCCACTCAGGCCTGGAGACCCAAGTTCAAGTCCCAGAATCCACAGAGAACCAACTCCACAGAATCATCTTCCGACCTCCACAGACATTCCATGGCACCCTACCCCTTACAACACACATATACACACTGTAATAAATAAAATTGTATAAAAGAAACTAAAGGACTGGAGAGATGACTTAGTGGCTAAGAGCAGTGTGGCTACTCTTCCAAAGGACTTAGGTCCAATTCCCAGCATCCACATGGTGGCTTACAACTCTCTCTCTCTCTCTCTCTCTCTCTCACACACACACACACACACACACACATGAGAAAACAGCTATTGCATGTTCTCATTCATGCAGGGAACAAAATTGTGACAGGAGGGGTTGGGGACAGATGGCTGATGGGAGCTCAGCCAGCTCATGTTCTGTGACACAGTATGATGACTGTGGTGGACAACATTTAATTCTGTTCCTCAAAATAGCTAGAAGAGGATTTTTAATGTTTCTAACACATACACTCAAAATAAATATTTGAGGTCACGCATATACTCACATTGCTGGGAGTGGTGGCAGACATCTTTAATACCAGCACTCAGGAGACAGAGGCACCAATATGGCAGCTCACACTGATCTATAACTCCAGTTCCAGGAGATGTGATGCCCATTTCTGACCTCAGAGGGCACCAGGCACACATATTCCACACAGACATGCATGCAAGCAAAACACCCATAAACATAAATAAATAAAAAAATATTAAAAACTTAAAAAAACAAAACAAAACTGTATCAACTTGGTTAGGCCACAGGCTCTGATACTTAGACACTGTTCCTGATGGTTCTGTGAAGGTATTTTTAGTTAAGATTAGACTGGAAATCAGAGCTGGAGCAAGTAGGGCTGGTTGCCTTCCATAACAACAGGTGTGGGCCTCATGCAGTCTTCTGCAGATTGAACCAACAATAAAAAATCAGCAGCCACTTCCTCCATCACCTCTCTCCTCTATCATTCATATATATGCATTTATAGTGGTAATGACCACTCTTTATAAGAATTCTATCAAATCTTGGAAGACCATAGAAAGTCTTCATGCTCTTGGATTGCTTGTTACGTATAACAGGGAGAATGTCGGACAGAAACTGGAGAGCTGCCCAATCACTGGCACAGATGGAAACGGTCAGGTGCTGTGGAAAGCTGCTCATGTCGGCTAATCATGTCACCTTGACTGGCTGGAAAGCAGCCAGCATTCTCGATTCTGGGTGAGAGCCTCTCAAGAGAATGATGGTTTGCATGAGAGCAAATGACGGGGAAAGGTCAGCCTGAACGAGGATGGTACCACGCAACAGATCCCGATGGAACCAAAGAGGGGAAGGAAGCAGCACATGCGCACACCACGCTCGCTCTACTGTGGCTACCATCACCCGTGAACGTCTGACCGCTTCGGATGTGATTCAAACCTGTGATCTGGGGAGCCTCCAGGTCTTCAGCCTCTAACTGGGACTGTATCAGCTCAGTCCCTCTTTTTAGGAGGCTTCTAGCTTCTTGGGGTAAGCAGATCCTGGGTCCTGGGTCTTCTGGCTTGCTTTTTTTTTTTTTTTTTTTAATAAAGATTTATTTTATTGTTTGTACACAGTAGATGTCTTCAGTCACATTTGAAGAGGACATTGGATCCCATTACAGATGACTGTGAGACACCATGTGGTTGCTGGGAATTGAACTCAGGACCTCTGGAAGAGCAGTCAATGCTCTTAACCACTGAGCCATCTCTCCAACCCAGTCTTCTGGCTTTCTAGCATGCATATAGCCAAGGACCAGCCAGCCTCCAGCTGTGTAAGCCAATTTAATAGTTTCTTTTTTACAATGCAATTTATCTCTGCAAGTTCAAATCCTCAGAGAACTCAACTAACATATTCCATGAGAAGTTAAGCAATCAATTACCCTGTGCTGGCCACTGCATTCCGAGGCATATACCTTAAGGAATTGAGAACAGGTGTGTAAACCAAGCCATGAATTCACAGCAGCTTCATCAACCAAGCCGGGAGGGGAAAGAAAACAAACAAACCTATAGATCCACAAGTTAACGGGTAAACATACCGTGGCACGCCCATGCAACAGAACGTCACTCCATTCTAGAAAGGAATGAGACCTGACACCTGGCACAAAGGCAGGTAGAAGAAGCAGGAAGCAAAGTGCAAAGTGCCAGGTCCAAAAGATCACATTTGTACAAATCTATTTATTTTAGATATCTAGATTAAGGGATTCAAAGAAATAGAAAGCAAGCTGTTGGCCAAGGGAGTGAGGAATCTCGGGAGTGACAGCTTCACGGATATCTGGTTTCCTAAAGGTGGGTGAGAATGTTCGGGAACTGGATAGTGGTTCTGTCCATACAATGATCACACACGCAGCAAATAGCATTTAAAATGGGCCAGGTGATTAATCATGTTTTGTGTATCTTACCACAATTAAAAGAAGAATTGACATACACACAGAGAAGGTAGTGTGTGCGCTTACTAATAGCTTAGTGCTGTGGAAAGGGACTCGGGTACAGAAATCCAGCAGCGAATGGAGAACTGAGGGCCCTAAAATAAACCAGCAACCTGATCACAGAAGGCCGGTGGGGCCCTGTTCCCAGCAGCGCCGAGACCCCCTGAGTGGGCCAGTGCCTCCGGCCGAAGGAAGACCCAGGCCCCCACATTCCCCTGTGGAGCATTAATGAGGGTGCAGGCTGTTCCAACTCAGCTCTTTACATGCACAGAGCTAAGGTGCAGCGCAAGTTGACAAGGCTGCGCTTGGTCCGCTGCTGGTTCCCAGCGTACCCTGACAGAGCATGCCAGAATGTAGCCACTGCTCTCACCCAATCTGCCCTCCCAGACCCGAAGAGTGGGGGCCTCACCAGGCTGGGACACACCTTTTCTTTGATCCCTCATCTGTGCGCCAGCTACTGGCACAACATCATTTAGCTTTTGCCAGAACACCATAGTCCACTGGACTGCCACCCTACAGGGCCCATTCTGAGCTCATGGAGGCCTCAGATATCAGTAAGAGGCTGCTGGCACCGCCCCCCTCGATGTTAGGAAAACCCACACATTGACCAGTGGTACTCTTTGAAAGAATTCACACCTAAGATATCTTCCTTTGGTTCTAACGCGTCACCCCGAGGTGAGGGGGTAAGAGTATGGGGTTTTGACCCCCTTTACTAGAAATAACACCTATGGTATACAGCCTTCCAACACATTTTACCTTCTCATCACCTGTGCATGTAAATACCTACATACTTTATCTAACATAGTCACAGACATCACTGAGGCCTAATTTGTCTCAGAGCTGGTACCAGTCCCACTTGACAGACCTTGTGCTTAAAGTTATCAATAGATATGTCTGTAATTGCCTCGTCTGTTTGCTAAGACTCGCACAGATAGCCAGCATATAAAACCCGTGGAGGGCACTATGCAGGCACCGAGTTCACTAGTCAGATCCTCACTAGGCAGAAATCTTCTGGAAGTCTAGGCATTGAACTTCAGACCTTGAAAGGACCTTAGCAGTTACTACTTGGCCAACCTAATGAAAATCAGCCAATCGCCTAAGTGACTGCTGGGAGACCTGCCCAAGGTCATCAAGCAGACAGGACAGCACTTTCCAAAGCCATTCTTGGTTTGCTTTTTTAAAGACGAATTGATTCATGGTGCTAATTTTAATATTTATCAAACCAGTGGTGGGAATGAATTTTTAATGCAAAATAACTATTTTGGTCTAAAAAATTGAGCAAACTGGCCTTTCAACACTACATAAAGCTGTATGAATCCCAACCTACTGTGCAGAGGAATAATGGATTCTTAATTGAATCTGTGCCTGAACGTGGAAGACTGATTTTTAAATGGGAAACCTCACAGAGATGGTGAGAAAGAAGTTCAGTCAGATAAATTATTCCAGGAGAAAGAGCAAAACCAGGCCAGAAGATGGGGTTTTTTTTCTAAAAGACCCCAAATAAACCCAGTTCAGCTGACAGCTGGCAAATCACAGTGCTCACCCATCTTCCCGGCCTCAGCAATGTCGACTGGTCCCCATCCCTGCAGACCCAAATCTCCAAGGTGTCACTGAAGCCTGTCTACTGGTTCAGGACGCTACTCACTTATCACATTCATTCATTCATTCATTCATTCATTATTTATTTATTGGTTTTTAGGTTTTTTGGTTTTTCTTTGTTTTTTTCCCCCGAGACAGGGTTTCTCTGTGTAGCCCTGGCTGTCCTAGAACTCACTGTTGACCAGGCTGGGCTCGAACTCAGAAATCCGCCTGCCTCTGCCTCCCCACTTACCGCATTTACGTTACTGGCATCCCAGGACATGCTACCCAGAGTTCTCAAAGGCTATGGAGGCAGCAACTACCCTCAGCTTTCAGGGCTGGCAGAGAGCCTGAGAATAAACTAGCACCATACTTCTCAAAGACAAGAAAACTGAGGTCCAGAGGGGGAGGCACCTGCTCCAGAAAGGTCACATGGAGTTAATGGCTCCAATCATACAAAGAAGTGTTTTGGCAGATTTGTCAACTCATGGGTTGCTCCATCTCCAGCTGCGAGGACCGCAGAGCCATGCTAATGGAACTCAAGAGACATACTATATATATATATATGTGTATATATATATGTATGTATATATATATGTATATATATATATGTATATATATATGTATATATATATATGTATGTATATAGTATGGACATACTATTTATAGGCAGGAGGTAAGGAATTACGAGGTCATGAAAGCTGGGACACAGGAGATCTTGTTTACTGAGATTCCCACTTTACTTTTAACCTTTATTAAACCAGAACACTGGGTGGGGGTGGAGAAGGGCTGGAGAGATGGCTCAGCAGTAAAGAGTGTCTGGGCTCTTGCAGAAGACCCAGGTTTGATCCCAAGCACATAACCATCCGTAATCCCAGTTGCAAGGGCTCCAGAGCCACCTTCTGGCCTCTATAGGCACCAGGCACGGACATGGCGCACATACATACTTCCCTGACAGTGAACTGGGGTGTTAGCTGCAGGTGGTCTTGATGCACCACCATTTCTAAAAAGAAACTCCCTTGCATCATGAAAACAGGTAACTCACACCTGGGAGGCAGCACCGTAACATCGTGGGAAGATTACAACCGTTTCTAAACACAGCGGTCGCTTCAGAGGACCCTGTCTCCAGGGCCTTCTCTATCACTTTGAGTTTTAACCAATACTACTCAGTCATGGGCTCTTCTACTGGATGTCAACACCAGGAGAAAAGAACTCCATGAAAACACATTAAAAAGACAGTGTTTGATGATTTCCCATTTTTCCAAGAGCAGCTTCATCATACTGCAAATCAAACAATTCCCAGGAGACCTGGTGCTGTGACTGAGAGCACTGCAGCCGAAGACCTCCCAAGCTAGCTGTCCTCTGTGTGTGGGGACGTCACCAGTCCTCCCACCCCATCCCAGCCAGCCTTTACTCCTGCACAAGGATGAAACCCAGTTGTGGCTCTCTGCGGCAGTGTGGACTGCTAACTGACCAATCAAGCTCCAAGAAAGACTTGGAGGGTAAGTTCATCCTGCTGTCTATGTATGCACCGCTTCCAGCCCCCGGGGAGGACTCTGTGCAGAAAGAGCACTCTCCATTGATGGTCACTAACTGCACAAGGGAGGGAGAAGAAACATCACATAATGTTGTTTAACAACACCATCTTTATTCAAAAATATATATCTATGAGACATTTCAGAATATACTGCTGCCACCAATGACAGCCTATACTTCTAAATAAAGTCCTAAATTAATATACAAATTTAAGCTTTAAAAATATCCTTTAAGAAAAACAAAACAAAAACAAAGACTGAAGACTTTCGGAGGAATATGGCCCTAAAGGAAAGATCCTTGAGGCCTATGGATGCCCTAAAGAAACACAAAACCAAAAGTCACCCACCCCACCCGCCAGAGCAACTCTCAGGGACAAACGTTTCTTAAGTTAAACGAGGGAAGTAAGCACACAGTTGGGAGACTGGGGGAAAGGGGAAACAACAAGGAAGATTAAAAAACTGAAGCATTTCATTAAAACGAAACTAACTTCCTCACAAGAAGTCTGCTAGCAAATGGTGTTAAGAGGCCAACACATTCATTTACATAATCGCTACTGGTTCATGTCTTGATCCTGCTGTAAGAGTTATGCACTGATTGCTGGTCAGAGACTCCAAAGAATAAAACAGCATTGAGCTGACCCCACTAAGTTGTCAACAGAGCAGAGCTGCTACAGTCTTTTGGTCTGTTTCGTGGGAAAGCAGTGTCTGGGGAGGTGTTCAGAGTGGCGTGTGCGTGTGACAGTAAAGTGGCACGGTGTCTGGGGTGTTCCGCAGCAGAGACGGGTGTCACCTGAGTCAGTGCTGTCCTGTAGCCTCTGGAGAAGACGGTGCTGACAGAAAAGGCAGAGTGAATAAGCAAACAGCAGCCTGCATTCGATGTGAACAACAGCTTCCACAAAGACCAGGCCGGACAGAGTGGAACTGAGTCTCACCTCATAGCAGGTGGGGTGGCTTCTCAAACCGAAGCCTGCCTACTTAGTGACACACAGGTTTGCTTTAACATGTAAAAACAATGTGTGCTTATTTTTTTTATTTTTATTTTTTGGTGATCCTGAAATCAGCAACTTAAAGTAATGAAGCTTCTCAAGGCCCCTTCACTGAATTCCTTCTTATGGCTTTTGGACTTCAGCTCTGGGCGACAATTCCTATTACACTAGTAGGACAAAATGGTTTCTGCCCTTTCCAATGTCAAAAATAAGCCTGCCAGACTACAATAATTTCCAGGTCCAGGCCCAATCTTTACTAGACGTAAAAATCTTAACTACATCATTCAGTCATAATGTCAGCTGGCATGATAATGGAATTAAAACCCCAAATTAGTCTCCCTCCATTACCTTCCTCTGGTGGAGGTGAGTTCTTTGTATGAGTACTCCTCCCTTTGCATGGGAGCATGGATGCATACAGTGGCATGAACTGCCCGGCACGCTCAGTGTCCTATCTGTAGAGATGTTCAAGTTTAGTCACCAGACTGTGGGTGTGTGCCCACATGGTGTGCTTCCGTAAGCTCCAGTCCCCAGTGGAAGGGTGGGAGCAACATGCACGGAGAGCCCAGACCCCAGCTGTGGAGCATGCATCAGCCTGAGCAGCTACCCAACAGTTCCTTCCCAGCACCAGGGGGCAGAGGCCCCGCTTTAGGAAGGCGCTCTGAAGCTGGGGGCCCTTGAGCAGTGTGGCTGGGAAGGCTGTGGTGAGAAGCCAGGCAAGGGACTCGTGATCCCTGCCACTCTGTGCCTGCGCTATAACTTTACGTCTCAGATCAGCTTCGAATCTTACTGTTGAATTCTCTAGAATGCTCACAAAACAAACACACCTAACCATGACAACACTTCTCTAATACAAGTGTTTAGGTCAGGAAATGCAGGCAATTTGGCAAACTCTTTGTGGCAAAGCTCTGCTGCCGACCTTGTGAGCAGATGGTGGCTAGGAAAGCCAATCCCTGCAGCCTGAGTCTTCACTGGGAGCCTGCTCTGAACCTGGTCAAGGCCAGCTCAGACTTCCATGACATGTGCTGTCATTGAGGCAAGTTTCTCCCGAAAGCTTCCAGAAGTACACATGATTTTCATGGTTTATGGGTGTAAGAGAGCTAAGGATGGAAAAGCAGCAGTGGCAAGAGACATGAGTGGGAGGGAGAGTCTGTCTTCTTAGCAAATACAAATCAAAACTGAGTCCATCTGCATGGTTCTGAAGCATGCTCAGGAGGCAGCCGGAGTGAGAAGACCGAGTTGCCCGCTTCATTACTGAGGCAGATGCTGGCTGAAGAGATGGAGCCGGGGCCAGGGGACTGTCTCCAACAGTGACTTGCTTCTTTTCTCTGGCACACATGGGAACCTGGGGCATAATACCTGTCCTAGTCAGTTGAAAAGAGGTCACCAGCTGAGGGCAGAGGTGCCAGGCCCCCTGTGACATTAGGCAGCAGCGAGAGGTCTGGCAAGCTCTGGATGTGGGACTTGAGCTCCTTGCGGACCTGGGTCACCCGAGCAAGCTTCTGTTTATATTCCTAGAAAGACAAAGGAAAGAGAGAACCGGGTTACACTGCTGAGCTGCCCGGTGCCAATCAGCTAGTCCCACCACCTTGCTCCACCAATCAGCTAGTCCCACCCACTTGCTCCGCATTCCCCAACCAAACCAGCAGAGCTCCTCAGGACCAGCACCACACTGAGGCTGCCAAGCACCCAAAGGTTCAGCTTTATCAAAGAAACAATCAGTTTGCCAAAATGCTGAGAGCCTGTGAAAGGACATGCAGGCAGCACATGAAGTGGGGAGGCTGTTGTATGCCTTTAACTGCTCCTCAACAGTTGTATAAATATATAGGTGCTCACATGCTGCTGGGATTTTTGAGAGCTTCATCTAGACCAACAGTTTTCAACCTGTGGATTGCAACCCCCTTGGCAAACCTCTATCTCTAAAAATATTTACATTATAATTCATAACAGTATAAACATTAGTTATAAAAGTAGCAATAGAAATAATGTTATGGTTGGGGTCACCACAATCTGAGAAACTGTATTAAGAGTCACAGCGTTGGGAGGGGTGAAAGCACACTTTTGTGTTAAAAGCCTACAGCGCACCCCAGATCAATCACTCACAAGCAAGTTCTCCCGTGCTCAAAGCCTACAGAGCACCCCAGATCAATCACTCACAAGCAAGTTCTCCCCTGCTCAAAGCCTACAGAGCACCCCAGATCAATCACTCACAAGCAAGTTCTCCCGTGCTCAAAACACCCACCTGCCACCACCACCTGGGTCTGTAGTCCTCGAAGAGTCTCTGTGCTAATTTCTCTAGGAATGCTGCCAGCCTTATCTAGAGTCTACTCTCCTGTACCCCCTCCACTGAGAAGGTGCAATGTGCCCCGTTAGCACCATGAGTCAGAGCCCAAAGCATTGGAGGGTCTCTTGCTTCTCTGGGTCCTAGCAAAGGCTGCTTCTGCCCCTCTACAGACAGACAGACCGACCGACCTATCTTCCTCCCTCCCTTCCCTTCCCTTTCCTTCTGTTTTGGTTCTTCTAGATATCTACTCTGTATATCCCTGTCTGTCCTAGAATTCTGCAAATTAGGCTGGCCTTAAAGTCATAGAGATCTGCATGCCTCTGCCTCCTGAGTGCTGAGATTAAAGTTGTTTGCCGCCACCACCACCTGGCATGAAGTCCTTTCATTAATTCTCAGTTCTTTTGGGGGACTAGGGAGATCTGAGGTAGAATCTCACTATGTAGCCCTGGCCATCCTGGAACTCACTATGTAAACCAGGCTGTCCTTTGAACTCACAAGAGACCCACACGCCTCTGCTACCCAAGTACTGGAATTAAAGGTGTGCACCACTACACCCAGCAGTACTTTCTCAGTTCTTCAATGCCAAATACCTTGACACAAGGAGACAAGCTTGAGAATATATGGAAACTATCAATGAGGACTTCCATCAAACCAGGAAGCTCTCGACACACACGTCTCACTCCACATCCGCAACGCCCACAGTGCCCAGCACAGCAGCGGGACAGATTAGCCACACAGAGAACAAAAATAGCTCTAGAGATCTTCTTCAAACTTGGACTTCAGGCAACACTTTCATTCCTGCAATGGAAGCCACATTTAAGCCTAGGTTCTACAAGGCCAAGGTCCCCTGCCTCTGCCTGCACCAATAGTTATGTAGTACTTGTCCAAGGCATCAGGCCAATGGTCTCTTTCTAGATATAACAAATTACTAATCACAGGACTTGGAGGGCTGAAGCAGGAAGGCCAACCTGGGCTACACAGAGAGATCCTGTCTCAAAAACAACAAATGAAAGCCTTGCAGGCCAAGAGGTTTAAATAATCAACAGGGCAAGCAGGCATAGCCTCCAAGCTCCTAAATGCAAGTCAAGACTGCCTTAGAACAACAGCCTCCTAGGGCAGCTGACGAGCCAGCTTAGAGACAGACAGGGGGACAGGTCAAGCTTTAGCTAGCCCGCCCTCTGTGGTACTAAGCAGACTCCATCTCTTCCCTTGTTGCAGAGTCAGGCTTTCCAAATGAAAGCAACTATAACTGCTGCCACAGTTTAACAAAACATTCGAGAACAAGCCCAAGCAAACTATCCTGGGTGTAACTTCAGTTCACATTTCTAATTCTTCCTGTTTTGACACTCCCCAAGGTAGGGAGGGGAGTGTACTCCCCACTCTGGCCCCCAGAGAACTTCCCAGTTTTCTGGTTTTAAGCAGGGCAATAAGAGCTCAGGAAAATCAAAGACTCTCACACCTTTCCTCTTGGCAGTGTGTGGTCCTCCAGCTGTTGCTGAAAGGTTCCCTGGGAGAATAGTACACTTTGAAATTCCTGCTCCCTCTACAATGCTACCTGTGGTGAGGTGAATAAAAATGGCCCTCTCAGGCTCCTATATTTGAATCTCTGGTCACTAGAGTGTGGCACTACTGTAGAAGTATTAGGTGTGGATTTATTGTAGGTGTGGCCTTTGCAGGGGAAGTGTCTCACTGGGGGTGGACTTTAAGGTTTCAAAAGCCCATGCTAGGCCCAGTCCCCTGCCTGTGGATAGGCTATAGCTCTTAGCTATTGCTCTAGTGTCATGTGTGCCTCCATGCTCCCTGCCATAACCATGGACTACGCCTCTGAAACTGTAGGCAAACCCCCAGTTAAATGCTTTCTCTTTTAAACATTGCCATGGCCATGACATCTCTTCACAGTGATAGAACAGTGACTACCACCCAGACCAACTTCCTGTAAGGAGGCCCACTAGGAGCATTCTGATTCCCAAAGGGTGCAGCTTTCCTGTCTCTTTAGCACACCCAAAGTCTTTCAAACAGGGCAAGGACAGAATCCACAGGCTAAATGAGTCTCCTATGCGTGTGTGGGACCCTGACCCAAGCATGGCATCTACTACTCAGGCCTCCCTGTTTGGTCCATGCATTAGGAGATTAGGAGTCACACCATGGACACCCCAGGGTGCTGCTGCTGCAGGGCTTTGTTGGCCATGGTCTCTCTGGCAGCCGTCCTCCCAGCCACAATACACGGCCTTTGTTGCTCTTTTTTCTTCACTGGTGCCTTCCCTGAGAAGCCAAGGTAAACTCAACAGCCCCACCTCTTCCCTTCCTGCTCGAGCATACTTCAGCCCCTAGCTGCAGCGCCAGCCTGCCCACTGAACATCAGTGCAGAACCTGAAACAGGGCAAGTCACATCTGACCTTCTGCCACCACCAGAGTCAAGATCCAGGGGGCTGTGATGAGCTTCTAGAGTCTCTGTGGCTGCCAAGCAATGTCTCAAATGTAGATAGCCTAAGGTGTGTTCTGAGATAATGTCTAAGACTTATGCTCTTGGCAAAGCTTTGCAGTCTTGCCTCATGCCACGAACTACAGGAGAAAGTGCACTAACAGCGCTGGCTAACACTGTGAACTCGGGCACTGTGCACATGAAACAAAGCACTGAGGGCGCAGGCCTTCCACATTCTCTGCCTTTTATGGCCAGGGCAGTGAGCCAGACCTGACATGCCGCAGATGAACTCTGGGATAAGAGGGCTAAAAATGACAGGGCTGGCAGTGCAGTGACCTGTCTACAGGAATTTCGTTCTCGAAACAAACAAAATGGCCCGAATATAAGCATTCTCAAACTCCTTCTCTCCCTGGCTAAGTATTTACATAAGTACTAACACTGGGGTGGCCTGAATGCTGAGAAGCAGCTATGGGGCACCATGGTGTCTCCTTTACCACACTTTGCTGTGCTACGGGACATAGGGCACAGATCCTCCTGGTGAGAATCATGGAGGACTGTCATGTTCAAGGCAGTTCATGAAGGGCCTTGCTTTAAATAATGGCAGTAGTACCACACTGAACATAACGCCAAGAGCTACTTTGTAACATGGAGAAGCTGGCTTTTTGTGCCTCTGTAGTAGAGCACTTACCTAGCATGCACAAGGCCTCAGTTCCAATGCTAGCACCAGGAAGTGGAAAAAGAAAAAAGGAAGTAAACTTTTACCTAGATATGGATTAACTTAGCCCAAGCCCTCTCATGCCTCCAGGTTCATCTTCTATATGCTCACGGAACCTACACTTACAATCCGAGCCTCAGTAAGCACATCTGTTCAACCATCATCTGGCTGAAAGAAGAGCACGTCTATCTTCATACTGGAAGTAAGAATACTGCTTTAAGAACATGTAGAACAATAATCATCACTAGCCTGTCCCCCTCTCCCTGCCGGCTCCAGGGCAGCTACCACATTTCAAAACGATACATTCTGGGTACCGGAGCAGGGCTGGGGCTGCTGAATAAGATGCTGGGGAAGATACAAGGAAAAGAAGAAACTGTGGCTGCATCCCCCAAGTTTGAGGACTGGTCAGCTTCATCACTAAAGCCATTAATAAGCATGCACACAGGACAAATAGCAAATGAGCACAGAGGAATGTCCTCTGAACACCCATTCACCCACCAGGCACCATCCATCTGTCACATGACAGTGGGCTTCTTAAACACTGGAACATACACAAACTTTTTCTGGGCACTTCTTTTTCCTTTGGAGACCCGCAAGTGTTTCTATTGCCATGACAAAAACCCCAGTCTTGGGGCTCGAGAGATGGCTTGGAGGTTAAAAGCACCCACTGCTCTTTCTGAGGATCTGGGTTCAATTCCTAGCACTAACAGAGTGGCGCACAACCATCTGTAACTACAATTCCAGGGAATCTGACATACTCTTTTGGCCACTGCGGGCACCAGGCATGAACATGATGCACAGATATATATGGAGACAAAACATGCATACCTATAAAAAGAAAATAATAAAAAACAAACAAATCTGATAGGGATTTTCACAAACAAGGCAAGAATACAAAGTTACATGTCTATACATACACTGAGAACATTATAAAGGATAAAAACAAAATTACATTTAAGACGAGGCAATTCCTGATAATTTTAGTGTGGTAAAAAAGAAAAAAGAAAACAAAAACAAAAACAAAAAAACCAAAAACCCAAGACATTTACAATTTGAAGTCACGCTTGGTGGTAGCAGGCCTGTAATCCCAGCTACTTGGGAGACTGAAACAACGGGATCCTAAATCCAAGGCCAGTTTGAACTACAAAGGAGTTTAAGGCTAGCCCCAACTGCAGAGGGAATTCAAAGCCAGCCTGGGTAACTTAGGAAACTTGGAAAAGAAAAAGGGAGCTGGAGACACAGCTTGGTGGTTGACTATTATGTTCAAGGTCTCACATTTAACCCCCAGTTCCTCAGAGGTGAAACCAAAACCAAAAGCAAACAAACACACAAACCCCACATCAACAATTTGATAGAAATCTATAAAATGCACTGGAGAGACTCCTGGGTCCTTCAAAATGCACATACTTGTGCGATGGGACCCCTCACAATACAGAATACCAGGAAAATCGAAATACTACATCTTTTTTTTTTTTTTTTTTCCCCGAGGCAGGGTTTCTCTGTGTAGCCCTGGCTGTCCTGGAACTCACTCTGTAGGTTCTAGCCCAGGCTGGCCTCGAACTCAGAAATCCGCCTGCCTCTGCCTCCCAAGTGTTGGGATTAAAGGCGTGTGCCACCACTGCCCGGCTTTTTTTTTTTTTTTTAAAGACAGGGTTTTATGTAGCTCAGGCTAGCCTCCATCTTCCCCTGAAATTATAGGCCTATAACAAGAATAGAAACCATGGCTGTACTGTGGGTGACTAAGTGGCTTGGACAGAACTGGTATGAATGAACAGATCTGAGACAACAAGAACATCCAGCCCTCCTAGTTACTATTACATTATGAGCACTATTTAATCTTTCTGATTTATATGTTAAGAGACATGTAGATTTGAAGAAAAAGAATTATTAATGAAATACAAAATTCTCTTCTCATAAACTATTCAAAAACAAAAGCAGAATTTTTCAACTAAGTGGTACCACATTCCAAATCATCCATCTACGGGCCTGGAGAGAGGAAGAAACTGGTCTACAAAGTGAGCCCAGACCACATGGGAACAGCCTCAGACTGGAGGAAGTTCCCTGCTAAGGATAAGACTCTTACCCAAGCTCAGTAATCCATCAATTATGACCAGCCCTGACTGCTGAGCTAAAGAGGCTGTCTTAGTTTGGCTTTCCATTGCTGTGAATAGACACCATGACCAAGGCAACTCTTATAAAGGACAGCATTTAACTGGGGCTGGCTTACATGCTCAGAGGTTCAGTCCATTATCATCATGGCAGGAAGCATGGCAGCATTCAGACAGACATGGTCAGAGTTCTACATCTTGTTCTGAAGGCAGCTAGAAGAAGACTGGCTTTCAGGCAGCTAGGATGAGGGTCTTAAAGCCCACGCTCGCAGTGACACACCTGCTTCAAAAGGCCACACCTCCTAATAGTGCCACTCCCTGGGCCAAGCATATTCAAACCATCCCAGGTCAATCTGAGAAACCAAGAGATACGACAGAGAAACTAGGAGGTTGTGGCAACAACAGGTTCTGTGAAGATGCAGTATTAAATGCTACAGACAGGGTCAGAGTGTGGAGCCACGAGCGAGACTGACAACTACCCCAGAACTAAAACTGTTACTTTACAAATGACAAAAATCAAATAACTGGAGAAGCGGCTCAGCAGCTGAGAGGAATCGCTGCTCTTCCAGGACATGGGTTTGGTCCCAGCACCCACATCAGCGCTCACAACCACCTAGAACTCCAGCTCTTAAGATCTCATGTCCTCTCTTTGGCTTCCAAGGACTCCTGCATACACATAATGCACATAAACTTTCTCTCTCTCTCTCACACACACACACACACACACACACACACACACACACACACACACACACACACATATGTACATGCATATATACATAAATAGACAAAAATAAAAAATAACTAAGTTTTAACAACAACAACAAAATCACATCAAAGCTAAAAGGCTACAGTAGCCACAATGGTCAAAGCCCTGGAGGGTCTGGAAGAGGCCATGCAGCTCCCCACCAAGGTATCACAGGGGGGCAGGGGGGCATGTCCAACTCTATGGGAACAACTCCCAGCCAGGCTATGCCCATTAGAAGTAAACACTGTGAAGAAAGCAACCACCAGGGACAGTGTGGAGAACTGGACCCACACACTCATAACCACTATGCTGGTCTCAGAGGCCATCCCTGCTGGGTAATTTTGCTATGTTGAAATTTACAAAGTTACTGTGTATGCTAAATTTAAAAAAGAAACTTAACCACACTTTTCTCCAAATAATACTTCAAGATAAAGGACCCAAAACATGAAACGAATAAACGAGGTGAGTGGAGCCATGATGACCTGGCTAGTACCTGATGGTACATGGAGCCATCTTAAGTTTCATCTTTACTCCAGTTTGTAGTAACCAGGAAGTTGTCCTACACAAAAAGACTAGTTCTGGCCTCGTTTTAAGCCCTACCTTCTGTTGAACTATTTCATTTAGTTTTAAAATCGTGTCTGGGTGGCGAGGGTATATAAGTGTAGTTGCCTAAGGAAGCCAGAAGAGGGGGGTCAGATCCCCTAGAGCAGCAGTTTCAGGCAGGTTTTATTTAATTTAAAATTTTAATTATTCTTTTTAAATTATATATATGGTAGGGCAGGGAGGAGTACACATGAGTGCAGGTTTCCCTGCCAGACAATGGACACTAAAACCTAAATTTGGGTCCTCTAGAAGAACAGAAGGTGATTGTGAACGACCCCATGTAGGTGCTGGGCCATGAAATGGGTGCTCTGCAAGAGCAGTGCACACTTGTGACCACTAAGCCATCTGTCCCACTCCTTACTTTTTTTTTTCTTTTTTAAGATAGTCTCATCTTAAGGCTGGACTTGAGCTCATATCACAATCCTCCTGCCTCAGCCTTCTGAATTCAGGGATTACAGCTGTGTACACCTGGCATTACAGAAAGAAACAGAGATGTAACTTCTAGACTGCAAAGCATACAATCATCCTGCAATTTCCCCTTTCCCAAAGCGCCAGCCTGAAGTGAGAGTAGAGACCCAGCTTAACAGCAGGGCACTCATACAGATTAAAATAGTACACACTGGGGCAAACAGAATTAGCTACCACAGCTCAAATGTCTGTCATCTGAACCCTGCTCTTAAAATTATGCTCACTCAAGTCAGTGTTCTAAGTATCTGCCATTTCCCACAGCTGTCACTAATGCAAACAAGATCACTTAAAAGCCAGAAGCTGGTCCACTCTGCCTAATTAACTCTTCACTATTTACTCCTTAACAAAACAAACACTCTCCTTAACTTGGGGGTGAGGGGTGGGCGCTGCATCTGTAAGTTTCAGAAGAGAACGACAGCTCCTAAGACAGGAAGGAGTGCAGAGTAAGGGGAAGACCCTGAAACACCCTTCAGCATGCAGAAAGACACAGAGACAGCTCTAGAAATCTACAGGAAAACCATCCAAACACCCAGAGTTAGCAGACGAGGTACAGGATAAAATGGAGAGGCAGAATGAAGAGAGAAACACTCTCAAGGGAACGGAGGAATCCAAACTGCTCACAACTTCTCTTAGCAAGGAAAGTCATTATGCAAAGTAAACAAACAAACAAACAAACAAACCCAAGATTTAAAAACTCTACACATCACCCCTTATTTCACAAATTTCTCTTTGTGGGGAGAAATGTGCCTCACCACATACAGTCCAGGCTGGCACTGGCCTGCGACTTAGGATCCTGTTGCCTCAACTTTCTCACTGTTGGAATTACGGTCTGTTCCACCATGCTTAGCTCTCTACTTTAAATTTAACAGAAATAGATCAAAATTAAAACCAATTCTTTGTAGGTTATAAACTACTGAGATTATGATTTTTTTCCTTATATATATTATCCAGGTTTCCTCTGGTCTATTATTTTTATAAAGAGAAAAAAGCAGAAAGAACAGAATATTTGGAGAGTTAAGAATGGCTAAATAGCAGGCAAGAATTGGGGGAGACGTAGAGTGGTTTGCAACCTATACACACTGTATGTGCCACCTCCTCCGGCAGAATCTCCGGGGGGCTGCTCAGAGGGGGGGTTCAAGGCTGCCAACAATGGGTTGGGGTGCAGCTCAATGGCACAGCATTTGCCAAGCACGAGTGAGTCCTGGGTTCCGACCCTCAGCACCACAGGCACTGCACTCACACACACCACTCACACCTTGCTAGATGTAAATCTGGCCTGACCTGTTAGGGTCAGCCAGAAGAAAGGATCAAGAGGAACCCAATACCCCAATGTCCAGCCCCATGCCACTCACGGATCCTCAAATACCAACTCAACAAGGAGTCCTCACAGATTGGAGAAAGACATGAAGGGACTGGGATGGGGAAGGTTTCCTTAACAAAGCAGGGATGACAAGGCAGGGAGCAAGCCATGGCCTGCTACAGAGAGGATTCAAGTGCCAGACCCCAAGATCCCCTGGCAGGAGTAAGCAGAATCGCCTGCTTCAGTAACTGTTCTAGCTGCCCTTAGAGCTGATAACTCTGGTCTGGTGAGGTCAGAGCCGTGCATTGCAAGGGTAGATATACGGGGCCCAGCTTGTGTTTATCTCAGGTCACTTGACTATCCTGACAAGCTCCATGTGATGCAGGCATAGCCATATTTACTAAGGCCATATTTACTAAGGCCAGGCGATCTTAGCACTGACACTGTGACCTTGAGCTCCTTATATAAACCTAGAGATTAATTCTTTTATAAAAGACAAGACTAATTCTTTTATGACTGCTTGCATATACTGTAAGGGACAGTGAGATAAGATATTGGCTTTGATCAAGTGGGAAAGGGGAAGAATGTATTCCAAAGCTGACAAAGGAACTCTCTATCTCCACCTACTGTTTGTCCCATTGTTGGAACAACCTTTTCTAAACATCTGCACCCTGAAGAAGAAGATATGCTGCCAAAACCAACAGGCCGTCAGTGTGGTTTAGAAGCCCCTTGACTGGAGCCAAAGAATTTCTCAAGTTGTTCAAACCTGCAGTGCGCAGAAATACAAAGAGTCACAAGGCAATGCTAGATTCTACATCATTCTGCCCTCCCAGCTGTGTTGTCTGAAGTCAAATTCTTAAGGATTCGTTACAGGCCAGGGCGAGGTGACAAGTGCAGAGAAACAGCAAAAGCTCTGACCAGAGTTCATGGAGTCATTTCTCCCTTGCCACTAGAGCATGCGCATAGACAACAGAGGGCAGCAAGGAGCAGAGGAGATTCTCAAACAGTCTTCTGGAATGCTTGCCTGGCAGCCACTGTTACCTCTCTGCATAAGATGTCATTGTTCCACAACACGATGCTTTGACTTGCAGGGCAGTGGTGGCACGCGCCTTTAGTCCCAGCACTTGGGAGGCAGAGGCAGGTGGATTTCTGAGTTCGAGGCCAGCCTGGTCTACAGAGTGAGTTCCAGGACAGACACGGCTACACAGACAAACCCTGTCTCGAAAAAACAAAAAAACAAAACAAAACAAAAAGATGCTTTGACTCAACTCTGGCTACTCTTGTAGAAGAATAAGACGTCTTCTCGCTGTTTGTCTCATGGAATGAAGTTTCAAGAAAACTTTGCAAACCTGAATGGAAAGTTACCAGATGTGTGTCCTGAATTCTATTCCTACCCTGTGGCTTCCTCCTCTGGGTCTGAGTTCCTTCATCAATTCAAAATCAAACCACATAATCTCTAAAATTCCTTTAGTTCAATAATTCTGTTACATGGATATCCAGGCATCTGTGTCACTCTGCTTTGTAAGGTGGGCACCCTGGTAACTTTACAGAGGGGGTACATATACATGCCTTCTAGAGATGAGGAGTACTACTGGCTACCGAAAAGTGACATTTGTACTCTCACTCTGTGGCCAAGGAGACTTATGGTGCCTAGACTGGACTTTCACAATGCCAAACACACCAGCAATATTCTGCTATGTTTATGCCACGACCAATAAGGATTAAATGGAACTACTAGTAAAATTCAAATGACTTTTTTTTCTTTTTCAGAAATTGAAAAGGTGATGGCAAATTCTTAAATTCATATGGAATTTTAAGAGTTCTTATACAAAAACAACACAGGGGAAAAACACAGACTGAAGACATGTGCTTCTCACTTTCAAGCTTCCTACAGAGCTGGACACTAAAGTGAGGTGCCATCAGTGGGCACGCAGACATCAGTGGTACACATCTGAGAATGCACACATCTGAGAATGCACACATCTATGGCCAATTATTTTTTGACAAGGGTGTCAGGGTGTCACACATTCAGTTGGAGGAAAAAACAGTCACTTCAACAAATCCTGCTGGTAAATGGACAGGTTCACTCAACAGGAGTTGATTCTCTTCCTCGAACCATATACAAAACAAACTCAGAATTGATAACAACTTAAATGTAAGAGCTCAGACACTGACGCTCCTAAAAAGCACAATGAGAAATCTTCATGTCTTGGAATTGGCCATTGGTTTCTTAGATGCAACACCCAAAACAAGAGCAAATTAGAGTAAAATTGGAACTCATTAAAATAAAAATAACTTTCACAGTAAGAAAAAAATATATGCAAATTTTGTCTGGTAAGAACATAACTATTCAAATACATAAAGAACACATAGACTCAAACTGCAAACGACCCAACTGGAGAGTGTACAAAGGGACTTGAACAGACATGCTTCCAACAAGGACAGCTAAGGTCTTGGAACAGGCAACGGTGCTCATCACCACTGCTATTCTGAGGAACACCACAGGTACAAGTTCACAGTCCCAGGCTGGTTAGGGGAAAGAAGTGGTAAGTACTGGCAGGAATGTGAGGAACTGAAGCAGAAAATGAGGCAGCCATCGTGAGCAACAGTTTGGGATGTGAGTGTCAAAAGGTTAGGGTTACAGAATCACTATTTGATCTAGCAACCTCAACTCTAGTATAACACACACCCAAGAGAAATGAAAACATGTCTACAAAAACTTGTGTGTGACTATATCTACAGCAGCATTACTCATTATTCACAGTAACCAAAAAGTAGATGTAATTCAAATGCCATTCGATAATAATGAACAAACTGTGGCAGATCCATATAATAGATATTAGCTGTTATTATTGCAATAATGATCAATGTTTGCACTAATGTTTATCCTCAGTAGGAACGAAGTACTGGTACATGGGACGTTGTGGATAAACCTCAAAATATTACCTAATTGAAAGAAGAGACCCGAGTATGTAAAATCCCCAGAGAAGCCCTGTCCAGACAGAAAGCATATTAGTGGTTCCCAGGAGCAGAGAGGGTGAGGGCATAGGGAGGGACTGCCTAATAGGAGTGGGGTTTCCCTCTGCAGTGATGAAAATGTTTGAGCCTTTACAGAGGAGAGCTGCTCTATACTAGGAAGTACTAAATGTCACTGAAATGCACGCTCTTTCAAATGGTTGACTTTATGTTATGTAATTTCATCTCAACCTACAAACAAATCTGTAGCCAGGAATCCATTTAGAGCTCTGACCTGTATGGCAGTCTTTGTGTGTACCACAGCCAGCCCCTTCCAGTCTAGATTATGGACCATGACTTAATGCACGAAGCTGCTGTTCTAGGAGATGACACGGTTTTACTTTAAAGCTTGTACAAGCTGTTTCTCTCCTCCACTTTCCCCCACCTCCATCCTGATAGCTCTGATGAACAGATGCACGCCACGTGTCATCCAAAATGACAGGACAGGAACTCTGATCAACCTGCTCAGACTAAGACTTGTGAGCTTTAAGTACCTGCTTGGCCTAAGAGTCACCTCTGTCAGCAAGAAACAAAGTCCCCTTGTTCTGACACTGATGTCTGAAAGCTGTTCCGGTACCTTCGGCTTCTACCCTCTTCAGTCCACCTTGCCTTAGGCCCCACGCTGTAGCTTGCCCTCTAAGCTGTTAGTAACACCGGTCCCTTCCACAGTCTTCTTTTCCATTTCTAGGTTTTCTCTGATTACGACACAGAGCATTAGAGATTTTCATCAGCTTTCCCTTGACCTTGCTTGTAGGGGAAGAGTGGTACATTAGAAGCATAAAAATGGTTTTAAAAAGGCATCATTTCTAAATGAATCCTAATTCTACTTAAAGGGAAAAAGAGGGGTGCACAAAGGGAGACCCGTATGGGCTTCTGCCACAGTCCCCTTACTAATACCTTCTCTGCAACCAGAGACGAAATCAAATCTCCCACACCACTTAGTGGACCTAGAAACAGCTCTCCTTGTAGGAAAAGATGACTTCCCCTAAGGAATCTGAGCCAAGAGCAAGCATTTTCTGAGGAACAAATATGTCTTTAGCGCTATGACCAACGTCAAAGAGCACAGTGCCCAACAGACTTCAAGAGGCTAGCTGGAGGCATCTGGTGTTCAGAAAGAACTCGTGCATTTATTTGACACTATACATTAATAAACATATGGTCAAATTAATGTTATCAATACGTTTTTCTTGGTCTGTGTCAATATAAACATGGTGAGCTCTAAGATTCTCTTTCCTCTAAGCCTTCTCACACTCTACATTAAAGTGCCTGCTTGCTGCAATTCTCTCTCTGGAGGGCAAGTCATAGAGGAAAGGAAGCAGGCTTTCTGTCCTTCAGGGCAAGTCTTGCTCCTGAGTAGCACCTCCAGCTGGGCTGCACATCTTACCCATCTTTGCACACATGTCCATGGGTGAACAGGTGAACTGGTTCTTCCCTGGAAATGAGATCCCGGTTCCCCACAGGTCTCCAGTGCCTAGGTCTATACACATGATGTCTCTTCACAAACTGCCCAGGCCTCTGGCTGTTCCCCTCTGATACACATAGTCCTCTTTTTCAATTGCCAGTTCCTTTTACAAAAACGGTTTGCTCTCAGCAGAGATGATCTTAAACCACAACCAGAATTGTTGATTGTCTTAACTCCATAAGCTGTCTGGTTTCATGTTCATCTATGCTGTTGACACAGACTATGCAATTTCCTGTGAGCCAGAATGGGTCCCCCTCCCCTCTAGATTCTGATCTAGCACCCCCTCCCCAAGGTTCAGAAGCCATAAGAACCCAACATAAAGTTCTCAATGCAAGAGAGAAATGCTTGCTATCTGAAGGAAAACACAAAGCTAAAAGAAGAAAATACAGAAAAATGTGACTGTTAGCTAATTAGAATTGTGGGGAGAGACTCCCAAGAAAACCACTCTATGTCCAGGAGTCCATCAACTTCGGCACTTACACTCTGAAGGCAATGAAAGGTTTCCAAACAGATCTAGCTGGCCTTCTGAGTTGGCAGTGTCAAGGACTGACTGTGTTATGGAAGGAAGGTGGAGGGATGTGCAGCACTGAGCCTTCACTCAGACTAAACACTGGATCTTATTATCACCATCAGGACAGCATGGAAGAAGATCTGTCTACTATAAGGGGTGGGAGAAAATCTTAAATTCAGAAGAGCAGACTGCTCATGTCTGTACGGCTAAAGAGCTGATGCCATCCCTCAGCCTTTTATATTTTATCTAGTCATTGGCTTTTTAAAACTTAGCAAACTTCATTTTATTTTCCCAGTGAATGGTCCAGCCCAGCCAGCTGGTTGATATGATTTGGGACAGGAACCCTGAGCTGACTTGCCTTGCTGTGCCAGGATCTTCCTCCTCCACCCTCAAGTGCTGGGTTCCAATGGCATGCCACTCGGCGAACTAACAACAGTGGAGCTGCCAAAGCTACAGAATGACTGACCTCTCATCTTCCATGCCTCTTAACTTCTTGGGGTACCCAGTAAGCTACCTATTCTGCAGAAGAAGCCCCGCTCCATCCCCCACCCAACAGATAGCCAATTATAAATGGGGAAGAAACAGAACAAAGAGTTAACAGGCTCTACAGCAGTCTCCTTCTCAAAGACTGTCCTCTACGGTGGCTTGCCACATTGCATCCAACAACAGCTGCTCATGATAATCAATGTCTGACAGATCAGAGAAAGCCCTTAATGTGTCGCCAAGGGGCAGTTCAACAGATGGCACGATGGCTTACAAGCAGAATCATTAATTACAATCTCTTATTAGTCCCAGGGTACAGTGAAAATGCTTCCTCAGTGAAAGATGAGCACTGCAGATAAATGGCCGTCTGCTCCTGCTGATGAAGTTCCCTTTAGGACTTGTGGTCAGTGCTGAATCTACATGAAAGCCACACCACTGTTCAGCCGTCTCGTATTTGCCAGGCATTTGAAGTCCCCCACACCTCCAGCCATTACACCTCCCATGATCACTGTGGGGAAGGGTATGGTACTGCCTCTCCAGTCAGCTGACCGCAGAATGGCGAGTGCCTATCACTGGAGCTAGCTCAGTAGTCCCTCCCTCTGTGCCACAGAACTTTCCCACTGGAAGAAGGGCAGTCTTCCACTGCCTTATCTACTGAGGGGGCTCCTCAAGGTGTTTCCTGTGGTCGGTATGACATTCTCCAGCTCAGCCCCACTCCTCCCTTCCTACTCTTTTCCATGTATCTTTTAATCAGAGAGAAGAAACTAATAAGAGGCTAAGACATACAGTCTAACAAGTGGGACAGGAAACCCCAGACAGCCACACTCTGGCTCTGCTCCCCAGGGACAAGGAGCTAAGGTGAATTAAGAAGCCAGACAGTGAGGGGACAACTCTAAAACCCCTCCTTACTCGAGACACTGAGGAACATGGTCTCAACTCAGGAAAAATGGGTTCCTACCCACCATTTGAGTCAGGCTACATAAGCAAGACTAAACTTTTAAAATATGTACAGGTAGGGCTTGCAGGCAGGTGACTTACTGGCCTTAGCATGTTTATATGCTGGAAATAAACTTTAAAACAACTCAGATTCCCAAATACAACCAATTGAGTACCCTTCCGTTTTGCTAACCCTTATGTACCTCAATTTATAATTTCTTAACTGTAACACTACACGGAAGCAATTTTAAGATCCTAAATGCAATGGCTAAGAGGCTCCTGTTTTTAAAATATGAGTTTTTATTTCCTGGACATATAAAAACATGACTTCAACTTCTAACAAGGTAATTATGGTTACTGGATGAATGTTCCCGTCTCATTTGTTTTCAGAAGATAAAAAGGTTGATCCAGGAATAACGGGATGTAGAAAAGGGGGATTCAGGCAGTCGGATCTGCCCTGCAGTGTACTCACTTCTAGCTTTTTCTCCTTTTCTGACAAAACCTCTTTCTGGTTCTGGGTGTACTCCACCAGCATCCGAGCCAGCTGGCGCCGGTCTTCCAGTTCTGCTGCCAGGCGCCCGTTATATTCCGCTAGTAACAGACATGCTTCATCTACTGTTTTTGAAAGACGTTCAGCTGCCTCTTTGTCTGAGTACAAATAAGAGCAGAAAACAGAGACAACATACAAATCACATAGGTATGTTTGCAAACATTCCTGAGAGAAGGTTCAGAGTCCAAGAATAAACCAGAACCTGTAAACCAACAATGCTGGCTAGCCAAGAATCCAAAGGCACCAACTCTGTCAAGAAGATGCATTTCTGAACTGCCTGAAGTGAGGCAACTGGATGGGGTGGGAAAGCTGGCAGGCTGAAGAGCTGCCAGCAAAAGCTCTCCAAACAAAACCAGCAGAAAGTACTTAGAGTCATCTGTGAGATGCTTTCTCTTGCCTGAGATGAAGTATGTTTGCTTAATATCACTACATTAAGAATACTTTCCCTACTGTTCTGAAGAAACAGAGCAAGCACTCACGTCTTAGGTGTACAGAGACTGAGAAAAAACAGAAGTTTTGTGAGAGCTTCAGAATGTCTCAGAAGCTGATCTGCAGGACTTGGTTCACCAGAGAAAGAGAGTCTAGTACCTGGGAACAAGCTTGTTTCCCCCACTTGCAAAAAGCAGGGCCTTTCAAATGTATGTAAACATGACCCTCGGTGGAAACAGTTTGTAAAAACACAAATGAGCAGCAGCACCACGCATGGTGGCGCACACTCATTTGAGTCAGCCTGGGTTACATAGCAAGATCCAAAGAGAGAAAGAAGGAAAGGAGAAACAACCCTTTTCTCACTATGTGTTGTATTTTCAAAGTATTGGTCATCATGGACCAGACTGATTTCATGTCCAAATAATGGCTCTTCACCGAGTTGGGGAGAGAAAAAGAACAAACCCTGAAGTGTAAGAAAGGGTACCCTTGAAAAGAAGTGGTAAACAAAGGCTGGTGTAGCGAATGAGCAAAGACAAAGAAGAACTTAGATCCTTAAAGAACTGCTGCAACTGTGTGGTGGTGGCAGAAGTTTAAACACACGCATCTTGCTTTAGAAGGTCTTTTGGGGGCTGAAGAGATGGCATAGTGGTTAAGAGCACTTACTGCAGTTGTAGAGAACATGGGTTTGGTTCCCGGCACTGATATCAGACAGCTCACAATCCAGAGGGCCCAATGCAATCTCGACACCTCCATGGATGTATGTGGTACATATAATTTCATACAGGTACACACATACACATAAATATTAAAAATAAATTAAAATAAAAAGGTCTTGTGGGTGAAAATAGCAGGTTGATGTTTTGAAACAAAGGGCACCAGAGCTGGCAGCAGTTAGACAATCCGGTGACACAACTCTGAGAGCCCTCAGCATTTTTCAAGGCAATGGAATTTAGGAATTTCTAGCACAGAACAGCCATCTGGTCCTTTCTTGCCTCTATGAACACTAGGAAATGAGCTGCTGAGGGCTCCCCAACTGGCACCTATGCCAAAGGGTTAGAGAACAACACATACTTGGGAGGGAGTGAGCAAGACAAGGTGGGACAAGGGACTGTGCCAGAGGGCAGGGGACCAACGCAGTGCTCCAGACTGGCAGTGCTGCCTGCAAATAAGCACGCATGTGGCTGCTTTCAGCTCGGTCAGTCTTTGACTATGGTCTCTTTATAACAGTACTTAAGATGCTAGAGTACCTGTGGCAAAAAAAAAAAAAAAAAGGCAAGAAACACCAATTTTTAAGAGATAAGATTTTTTAAAAAGCCAATTCCCCCCCTCAAGACCTTGTATAAGGAAACCAGATCATTTATACAAGTAATTGCAACCCAGAAACATAGTTTTTTATCACTCAAGAATTACACAAAGCAACAATGGGCTGGAAATGAGATCAGAGTCTTGTTCTGCCATCATCAACGAAGGTTCGTCCTGTAGGAGAACTTATACAGACCCACAACTGGACAATGTGCTTAGAATGAGAGACTTTGGAACATCCAGGTCTCAATGGGGTATCTTCATCTAATCACTTCCCTCAGGGCTCCGAGAGCCAGCGGGGACGGAGGACACTAATGAAATAGTGTCTTCAAAATATAACAGGACCGATGCCCATATTGAACTCAGAGAGACTGTGACAGCATGCACCGGACCGACACAGGTCCAAGCCAGATGGGGTCCCCATCTGAGAGAGGAAGTAGACAAGAGCTCCGATGCCTAACTACCTCCAAGTGTCAAATGCTTGCAAAGAAAAAATTAGTTTCTCCAATGGAATCCAACTGGACATACAAAGCAAACCACATTTAAGGGCAGGCCCCATGCCTAGCAGTAGATCACTAACACAAAACGTATTTAATGGTACTTTAGGAGATGTTCTGTCTTGAAATGCTTTGTTTGGGTAGCTTTTATCTGTCTTACTGCTCTTTGCTTATATATTATGGTTTCTGATTATCTGTTTTTTATTGGTTTTGTGTGTCTGTGTGTATATGTGTTTATGTCCCCCCCCCATTTTTTTCTTTTAATCTATTATTATTATTATTATTTTTACTATTATTTTTTGTTTTTAAATCTACCTTTTTTTTTTAAGATTTATTTATTTTATATATGTGAATACATTGTGGTGCTGTCCTCAGACACACCAGAAGAGGGCACCAGATCCCATTACAGATGGTTGTGAGCCACCATGTGGTTCCTGGGAATTGAACTCAGGACCTTCGGAAGGGCACTCAGTGCTCTTAACCACTGAACATCTCTCTAGCTCCTATTTTTGTTTTTTGAGACAGGGTTTCTTTATGTAGCCTTGGCTGTCCTGGAATAAGCTCTGTAAACCAGGCTGGCTTCGACCTCAGAGCTTTATAGTGAGAATTCTGGAATTTTGGTTTCGTTAAAAAACAAAACAGATATTATAAAAACACGTTTTTGTATAATCCCAGCTGTGGGGATACAGGGCCACTTTGCAGCAGCTGACTATGATTTGCCTTGTGCTCTAGCAGAAGCATGCTTTTGCCAGCTGCAGATAGTTTCTACAACTGTGTGACGTTTGGAATTCTGGGAACCTTTCAGAGCCCTGACAGGTGGGTTGGCTGGTTGTTGGTTTTCAGGGGTTAGTCACAATTTGTTAGTAGTCATGCTCAAAGAAGAAACAATAAGAAAGAAATTAGAACCAGAGAGCTCTCTCTCCTTTATCCTTTGTCTCCTATCTAGTGATAGGAGTGGAAATGGAGGGGTGGGGGTAAGGACAATAAAGGGTGGGACAAAGAAGAGTCCATGAACTGGCTAGTAAAGATCAACCACAAAGCTTTGCCTGCCTCTGCCTCCCAAATTCTGGGACTAAAGGCACATGCCACCATTGCTCAGTCTGTAGTCCAAATGTAGAAGCAGATCTTGCCTGGGGTCAACAGTGGCTGTGCTTTGGTCTGCCTTCCCCATGCCTTGGTGAACTTCCTGAGAACAGTCCTCCACTTGGGCTGGAGAATCCTGCATACCTGGCTGGCCCACTCAAACATCCAGTTTCTGAGAGTCCCCCAAGCTTTCACTGCCTCCCTACCAGCTAGCACTCCCCAGATACTAACTCACCTCCCTGCTCCCTTTAACAGCAATCTCAAGAGACACTCACGGTCCCGGAACCAGCCCCTCTCTCTCTCCTATGTCAACCAGCTCACCACAATGAGCCTTCCACGTGCTCAGTGCATGGCCTTCCAATCACCTAGAAAGTCCCTGAGCTCTTCCCACACGCACTGGTTCTCAGACAGCAGGCAACAAGAATCTCCCTCGGCCTCCAAGTCTGTATTCTTAGTAGGAAGTGTCATCCATAGTGCTGGATTATTGAAGATCAGTAGAGGAAAAAGCGGGGCTCTGGGCGTGAGATCGGCATTTTCACTAAGGGGGTTGGGACAGGCTCCACAGAGGTGGTAGAATACAAACCCAAAGCAAGGGAGGTTCCAAGACTCCCACAGCAGAAAGCTTTCCCTGATCACCTCAATCTCCTTCATCAATTCACTGCCCACCAACTCTGCCTCCTCCTTAACAGTTAATACCGGAAAGGCTATGGGCATGACACTAGTAACACCTACTATACAGTGAGCCTCAAAGATATGCCGACTGAAGGACGTTATTGCCTTAGTAACTTTGACTTCCTCTAGGTGGACATGGAAGAAGCCAAAGAAGCAGCCAGCTCAAGGAGATGGAGGGGAAATGACCTGTGGAGAGAATGGGATGAAAGGATTGGGAATTTGCAGTGAGAAGACCATGTGATCTTGGCCAAGATATATAACTTTACAGAGTCTCAACCCTTCATACAGGAGAATACAATTCTTCAAAGGCTCACGAGGTATATGTAAAGTACCACACAGAGTGTGCTCTCTAAGGTTAGTTCATACTTCACTCCCTTCTTCAACTGCTGCTTAACTGGGAGTGACTTTGATGAGCTCAACGACACACCTACAACTCTTGACACCGAATCACCTTCAGGCCTGTCTGTGCAATCCATTTAAACACCACAACCGTAGACCACGCATCCCTGTGAGCGGTTCACAGTCTCTCCCTTCTTGGCCTCCACTGCTCCACATATACACAGTCTGCACTGTGGCACAAGTAATCTTATTCAGACAGCAACGGGCTATGGCACCCCAGCATTTCTGCTCGAACTATTCAAATCACTACTCGGTTTGTTTCAAAAGCTTCTTTTTTTGTGGTTCATTTTTATCTATTTATTTAAGATTTTTGTTTGTTTCTTATTTGTCTGAGTGTCTGTCTGCATGTATGTAAGTACATCAGCTGTGTCTGGTGCTGAAAGAGGTCAGAAGATGACATCAGACACCCTGGAACTGATGTTAGAAGCGGCTGAACTACCATGTGGGTGCTGGGAACCAAACCCAGGTCCTATGAAAGGTCAGTAAGAGGTCTTAACCACTTAGCCATCTCTCTGACCTCAAGATTTATTTGTATTATTTTTATTTACATGCATGAGTATATATAAGTATGCCATGTGTGTGAGTGTCCATGGAGGCCAAAAGAGTACATAGACACCCTGAGCTGTAGTTGAAGGTATTGTTAGCTGTCCAATGTAGGTGTGTGAAATGGAGCAGAAATGACTCTTAATGTGCAGCTACCTGCCCAGCCCCTCTAAGAGCTTTCTTGTTTAGCCTGTAAATGGCTTCACACACCAAAATGGCAGCGTACCCAACATCACACAGAGTCTCTACCTAAAGACACAAGCATGACTTCAGATAGCGCCTTCTTTCTGATCTTTTACCTAACTACCTCCTCACCTGTAATTTTCTCCAGCAGCGACACATCTTGCACTTCCTGGGGCAGGGAAGCAATCTTCTGTCGGACAGTAGCATCCCCTGATGCTGCGTTTTCCAGATCCTGCAAAGCTTTGATTAACTCCTCAGTCTATAAAAGGCAAAGAAAAATATTATCCATTAAGACATAAAGAGGTTAAAGAAAAACAGCCAGAGGCAAATAATAAAAATCACCATCCTTAGCATTAAAAACGAGCCAAAAGTCACACAAACAACTGCTGTTAGTTCCAGAACTTTGTGGATGGATATGATATGGATTCTAAAAAACATAAAGTTGTTTTAAGTCTACAAACACATAAATAAACATCTACAGAATTCTGTTTTTTAAAAAAATTAAAGAGCATATTTTTGGCAACTTAAGAATATGGATTCTAGTTCATACTGCTTAATTTCAAATGAAGCATTATTTACAGTATAACAGTCGATATTATAGGAACAAGGCATAAATGCCAGATGCTGAACAGCTGTGTGTTGGATGATTAAATTCTTTCTAGAGTTTGCTTTACAAAAAAAAAATCCCTGCCAATATTGAAATGTCAAATAAATTAACTCATTAAGAGTTAAAACCAAGAAAAGCATATCTTATGTCTCTCAAAGCACGGGAAAGCAGGGGTGCTGATGGGTGGCAGAGCACAGTGACCTAAGGACAGCTGGCTCTGTGCACAATAATCAGATTACCCCGAAAGTTGATTAGCCAGGCTCTTCCTCTTTAAAGGTTTTAGATGCGAAGCTCTGACCTAACATTGCTATTATTTAATCCTGTCTAAGCCACTGTTTTAACACTACACAGTGCACACGTGCACATGCATGCACACATGTACTCATGTGAACTATTTACCTATCCCACGTCCTGACCACGCATGACCATGTAGAATACAGTTAAGATTAACCCAAGGCAGTCTCAGCCAGCAAACAGGGCACGGACAGCCAAGTGTGACGGCCACACCTGTCATCCCAGAAATGGGGAGCTGAGGCAGGAGGGCTCACTACACAGCCAGGTTGATCTTGAACTCATAATCCTCCGGCCTCAGACTCTCTAGTACTAGTAGTACAGGTGTAATCTGGCCATAGCAGGAAGATCTCAAGTTTAAAGCCAGCTAGCATGACACAGTGAGACTCTATCTCAAAACATTAAAAATAAAACAAACAAAAAAAGGACAATGACTCTGAATTATGACAGATCTAAATTCAAATTAAGATACTTGGCAAGTTACTTAAATGCTACTTAATCTGTTTGCTTGTTTTGTGGGTCTTTTTCTTTGACAGTAAACAGATGAACCAAATCAAGCTTGTCTCACAAGGGACTGTGTGAGGCAAATGTATCCTTAAGGACTAACTTCCTGTCGCAACACTTATAACAGAGTGCCGTAAACTTACTATGGTGGCTACAAGACTGCGTAGATAATACAGTATTTGCTTATAAACAAGAATGCTCCTAGCAACAGAGAGAGCAAAGCACTTCAGAACATCTTTATTATGTCCTATACATCTAGTTTTAGAGTATTTTTAGCTTTTAGAAGACAAAACCAAGTCCAAACATTTTATAAAACGTAAACCCATTGTAAAGTTGAGGGTAAAGGGCAGGGTGAAGTCAGGTGTCTGAGACGCTCTGAATGTGCTACTGCATCTGCGGCCCTTTGACAAGCCACACGACTGGTAACAGCGCCACCTTGTGGCCATGGTCTTCAGTTAAAGGTCACCTGGAGTCACTTTGTGCTTGGGGTCACTTACCAAGAGAGGGCCTGCGGAAGGGTCTTGGGGAGAGTAGCTTCCAGGGTAGTCATCATCTTCCTCCTCTTGTATCTGCTGAAAAGTTCGTTTTAGAGACTTCTTCTCTTCTGCTGCTAAGGGAAAGTGACAAGCGTGAGCTGCATGTCCTACCCACGTAAGCATCCAGTGCTCTGTACAATGACCACAGGCAAAAATCAGGGGGAAGAGGGGGTTTGTTTTCAGAAATGGCTTCATGCTAACTTTCTTGCCAGTTATTTTAAATTGGTGTAGCTCCTTATGTTACTGAAGAGACAAAAAGTTCCCAGTTATCTCAGATCAACTCTTAAAGTCCACGGAAATGCTACTGAAAAGGTATACCCCAATTATCATAATTAGAACCTTCCTCCCTTCAAAAGAAGTAAACAGTAAAATGGTAAGACATATGAGGCAGTGCCATGAAGTAAAGCAACATGTACGAGAGCGACAGAGAACGCACTGCACGTGAAACAGCTTTATGTTTTCCCAGAGTCATTGTAGAAAATAGGAGGGAGAGATTCATAATTAAACTGTCAAAGATCCCAAGTACAAGTACCCTTTAAACCCTTTCTTTAAAACCAGAATAAACCCAATTTTACTATAAAATTAAAAAACCCTATTACTGAGAGATGTGATTGTACTGCTGGAAGAAATTATTTCCATTTCCACTCTGGAATTAACTACTTTTGAGGCTGGCAAGTTGCATTCTTTATTATCTGTCCCCTGTGCTTTTACATGATTATGATAGATGTGTTAGTTCTAAAATAATTTCTATTGCATCACACTGGGCAATACAAAACAAGCACAAACAACTGAGGGAAATAAATCTAAATGATAAATCTGCATTTAACAGAAATATTGGACACCATGTATGTGCAGGGCATTGGAATGGTTTCTTTACCTTCATCTTTCCAACCATTTTGACAGAGCATTACATTACAAGAGGAAAACGACCCAGGGAGGTTAGACAACTCTCTGGCACTGCAGCCTCGCCAGTACTCTTTCCACTGTATGCAAAACGGGGGTACCAGGCACCCGCCCTGGAACTGGCTGCATGTACAGAGTAACTCACCAGGAAGTTGTGCACATGCTCACTTAAGTGTCTTTTGGAGCCAAAGATGAAGCTCTGTTTTCTCTCTTACACATTAATTAGCTAAGTTGTGACAGAAAGACCAGACAGTAGCATGAGTTGCTTTTTTTTTCTTATGGTTTTGCTTGTTGGAGAGAAGGAAAAACTAGGCAGCCACATTTACAATGGAGGCTGTCTTTGTTTCACACAGTGCTATTGCAGAGAACAACTCTCTCAGGCTAGTGAGTGACAGTCCTCAGCAGCACACTTCAGGTTTCACTGACAGCTGTATAACTCTGGGTCCTGGGATAGAGTGATTTTTCTAATATTTCAGTTCCCAAATCACAAATCAATAACCAATCACTCCCTTTCTGCATTGTCGTCAGTGACAGGCACATCGGTTCCTCAGCTGTGCCATCCCATTTCTCAGTGACAGAAACCATCTGACATTTCATAACAATAATAAGTAGAGAATTGGCCATAACAACGAAAGCACAACAAAGATGCTGTGATGAAAGCCATGGCGGAACTGAATCTGAAGGGCACTAAGAGGAGCTGAGGAGCAAGTACTTGAGAGGCAGATGAGGCAGAGGAGCCTGGTGATGCCAACTTAGCAGCAAAAGTGGAGAAAGAGGATGATGGTGGAAGAAGTGACCCCACAAAAACACTTGACACTAGAGCAACTTTCAGAGTGTATCTAGTGACAGAAACTTGCAACCTTAGCTGGGCAGAAGTTTGAGACAATTGAGAGTTCGAGGCCAGTCAGGACTACACAGCAAGACCCTGCCTCAAAATAAAGTAAAAAGTAAATAAATAAAAGTAAAAAGATGTTAGCTCACTGGCAGAACACTTGACTGACACACGTGGAGCCCTTTGTGAAAGCCCCAGCCTTCAAAAAATATTAAAAATAAAAAGAAACTCTCTTAGTATTTTAAAACACTGAAAGCAAGACTGTTCAAACTCCTCTCCATATATTGTTACAGTGAAAGTTACTTATTTCAGCGTTTCTCTTTTCTGGGTTTCTCTAGTGCTAAGCATGGAACTCAGGGCCTTGTCCTTCCAGGCTGACCCTGTTATTCAGCTTCAGCCTAGGTAATGGTTTATTGAAAGAGGGCCTTTGCTCTGCAGCTCAAGCTGGCTCAGGCTGGTCTCAAACTAGCAATCCTCCTGCCTGTCTCCCAGTCCCAGAACTTCAGGAATGTACCACTGTGCATAGCAAAAGCAAAGATTGGTTTTACTTTTTCTGTTCACTATACATTTGTAGGCAGCGTTTCAGCTGGGGGAAAAAAATAGCACAGAGAACTGTGATTTTCTACATGGATTAAGTTCTTTTTGCAGTTTCCATTTACATGGTCATTTTTACAGTTTTGAAAAGCAAAGATTGATATATGGTTAAGTGGAAAACCCACTAGCATACGGCCTACATGTGAACCTCACAGGACTATGTGCACAGTAGCTGCTTAGTGTGGCGTGTGGTAAACCCGCACACACTTAGCCACTGTAGCACAACAGTGCCAGGCAAAAGGAGTTCACCAGGATATGAACGTAAGAGCAAAATAAAACGCACAGTGTTGTGGAACTGAAGAGGTAGCTTAGTGGTTAAAAGAACTGGCTGTCCCACTGAGACCAGGAAGGGCAGTGAGCGGATGTACAGTGGAAAAAGCACTGGCTGCCCTCGCAGAGGACCCAGGCTCTGCTCCTATCATCCCCGTCGCAGCCCTCAACTGTCTATAACTCCAGTTCATGGATACAGAATTAAAATTTTAATTAATGAAATTAAACAAATAGAATTACCCCTGAAACAATACTACAATATAAAAGAACTATTCGGATTTGGAAATGAACCTTTGGGAGTCATGGGTATCTGAAAGAATTGTATAAATGATTTTGACCATCCAGATCCTGAGAAGACAAGAGTGAGCTGCCAAGACCAGAATACCCAGGGAGCCTGGTGAGTGTCAGACTTTAAAAGATGAAGGGGAAGAAAAACAATCTTTAGACAAATGACACCAGCACATGTCACTGCTAGCCTGCAAACAAAATCCAACCCCCAAAGGAGCCATTTCCAACACTGCCACATCTGTGACGGCTTCCTGGGGAGCACAATTGCTTGTTACTCCTCTGTGCTCTTTTCCAAAGCACCTAGCACAGCCCCACATACATGTGTGGTAATGCCTGAATGGACATTCCAACACAGGTTTCAAGCTTCCTTTAAGGCAAGAAATTCCCTGTTTGCCCCAAGCACTACTGAGTGAAGTGCAAGGCACAGGCAAAAACGCGGCTGTTTTCTCAAAACTGTTGTAGAGTGAAATCCCCAAAGGCCACAGTGCTGTCACTAGTAGAACCAAAGCAGGAAACAGTTTGCTTTTCAGGAGCATTTTTTAGCAGCTTTCAGTAAAACAACAATGGCCTGAAGCCTCAAAAGCATCATTTTTTCTTAGAAAGCCTCTTCCAGTTTACTGGAATTTTAGACCCGGAAAAGACTGTGAAGAGCACAAATAAAGGGCTGAGGAGGCATGTTATCGTCACTGTGTTAGTCCTGGGAGGTCGGACAGTACAAGTGTGTACACAGCACCAGAGAACAGGAGGGGATGGCTGCATGGCTGGCCCACAGCAAGAAAGGCTTGGAAGCCAGAGTGGCCTTCCTTAAGAACGTATTGCCACAAGTGAAAAGGACAGGTTGTGAAGACATGCACATGTGCAGAGAAAAAGGACTAGCAAAGCCTCTAGAAGGGACACTCAGAAACTCAGCCTAGCCAAAGAACCAGAAGCATCACTAGGGGATGGGTTTGGAAGAAGAATCTCAAAGTGGGTTAGTTCAAATCAGTAAGGCACCTCAAGATGGTTAGTTCTAGGTACTCAGACTTGCTCCTTAGCAGTACGTATAAACAGAGTCAGAACGGGGTGACAGCTTAGAAGCATGTCATGCCAGCTAGGAGTAACCCATGGCTAACCAGAGACTGAAAAACCAAATATTTGAACTTATTCTTTAAATAAATAAATAAATAACACGAACTCTTAAAAAGAACTTTAAAATTCATATATATTCTTCACAGAGATACCCTAGGCTCAGTAAAGATGAAAATCAATATACACAATAATCTGATAGTTATCAAAGTATATAAAACCAGATTTATTATTAATAAAGATGAGTTCTAAAAGGGCAAGGGACTTATCCAAGGCCCCGCTGTGGTCGATGTCAGGGCCAGGATGAGGTACTCTTTAGTCAACCACAATTCTAAAGGACTTGATTGTTCCTTTCCCTGCACAAGGACAGTCCTTGAAAGAGCGAGGAGGGCCATGAAGAACACACAGAAAGTGAGGGAGTGTGAGCAAGGCATCATAAGCAAGAGAACGAGGCCTGCCCGCTTCCAACACTGTGTAAGTTCTCACCATCGCTCAGGAGCTTCCCTCTGAAGTCATAAAGCGGCTGGTGGATCACAGCAGCCACAGTGGCCCCCACTGCAGCTTTTCACGTGGGGCTGGGAGTAGCAAAGACCAAGAGCTGTAAACATGTGGTGATGTTTCTACCTTTGGGGGGAGGGCTCTTGGAGTCCTCCATAGACAGCTTCAGCTGCTGTATGAACTCGCCGCCATACACACTTCGTTCTTGCCAGATGTTCAGCAATCTTTCTAAAGGTTTTTTACAGCCTTCATCTGCCTCTCTGCCCAGAAAAGATGAAAAGATATATATATAAGCTTAAATTTTTTGTTTTCAATTAGGACAGATTTACTTTAAAACAACAACAACTGCCAAAATGATTTACACACTTAAAACAAAAATGTGGTACACCCTGTGCTCCTTGGATGCTCAGTCTTGAGAGAAACCACATTTCTCCTGTGGTGAGTCGGGAAGAGGCATCCAACAACCCAGGGAATCTTTTTCCCCTTTGCAAGGTGGGAGGGATAGGGAAAGAAGCCTCTATGACTGACTTTAACAGACAGAAAATAAAACAAAACAAACAAAATTGACCATATTGATTTTGACAACTTGGCTTTTTAGAAGACATCAATTTAAATACAATCCTAGACATATACTGGACATTAAAATTAGCCAAACCTTTAAGATTTTAAAAGCACAAGTGTTTAAATTCACTATATTAACATTCTACACCTCTACATGCATAAATATGTGTGTACAATATGTATGTGCCACAAGTGTCTCAACCATAACAACTTTATAATGACTTTAACACTGGACTTAGTCTGAGTTCTGTGTTAACACTCATGTATCTAATGGGTAATCTTGGAAAGCTCTGAAAGTAATGCAATCCTTTGTCATTTTTATCTGAAAGAAAAGACAGGTAATCTTTTTCTGCTATGTAATACCTGAGACGGCAGCAATCAGGACAAGACTTTCTGAAGAGAGGCCCCTCCACCTGTGTGCTCTCAGGTGCTGTCTGTTTAGTGAGACTGCATAAAAGCAAACATCTTAACACTGGGCACTTAAGAAGGGACACCTTGCGGCTCACCAGATGGCTCAGCAAGTAAAAGGCCTGCCTCCAAGCCTGACAAGCTGATTTCCGTACCCGGACCACACAGTGAAAGAAGAGAAGCAATTCCTGCAAGTTTTTCAATGACCCCTACAAATAGGCCATGCTTCTTCCCAAATCAATTAATTAATTAAAATATAACTTTCAAAAATGAGAGACCTGAGCGTAGTTTAGTTGGCAAAATGCTTGCCTAGCTCTGGGTTCAATCCCCAACCCTGCACCCCGGCCCTGGAGAAGAGAAGGCAAGAGTTATCAGAAATTCAAGGTCATGTATCCTCAGCTTCAGTGAGTCTGAGGCCAGGCTCAGATATATAAGACTATGCCAAAAAGGGGAGGGGCCAAGACCTCCGCATCTTAGGGTTGAAGTGGGATGGATATCTTTACTAACAACATCGAGAATACCAAATTCAACAGATAGGAACGCTACTCACCGGCAGCACTGACAGCACGTCTGTGAAGCTTAAGCTGACACTCAGCCTGGTCTGGCCAAGTGACCTACATATAAATTGCTAGTAGCAAGTCCACTAAACTGAGATCAAAGTACTAACTCAGGAAATGCATAAGTTAATTTTTTTTTCAACTCAGAGGTTAAGTCCTAGAAAAACAAGGAAACCCTTCTGTTACATCTTAAAGAACTCAGCTATAAGCAAGCACCCTGGAGTTCATGCTAAGACACTCTAACTCTTTCTTCACAGTGTATGCAGAAATGAGTTACTCTCACCCTCTGCTCTGCCAACAACCTGGCCCAAGGGGCAGCCGTTTCCACTGGCTTCTCCAACAGAATCATTACTGCTCTCCCAGCCTCCAGCCTGCCCTCCTCCAGTCTTGCCCTCCTCCAGTCTTGCCCTCCTCCAGCCTTGCCCTCCTCCAGCCTGCCCTCCTCTAGCCTGCCCTCCTCCAGTCTTGCCCTCCTCCAGCCTTGCCCTCCTCCAGCCTGCCCTCCTCCAGCCTGCCCTCCTCCAGTCTTGCCCTCCTCCAGTCTTGCCCTCCTCCAGCCTGCCCTCCTCCAGCCTGCCCTCCTCCAGTCTTGCCCTCCTCCAGCCTGCCCTCCTCCAGTCTTGCCCTCCTCCAGCCTGCCCTCCTCCAGCCTGCCTTCCTCCAGCCTTGCCCTCCTCCAGCCTGCCCTCCAGTTTGAACAATGTAATTCTAGCTGTTGTGTGAAGGCATCTCTTGTTTCTTTCCACTCTTCTCAGAACAAAGTCTTTACAAAGCCCTCAAGGCTTCTGACCTCACCTATCCACTCTGGTCGTCAGGCCTAGAGCCTAAGTCAGCTATGCCTCAGGTCTGTCCTTTCCTCCTCTCCAGCAACAGCTCCCCAGTCCCACAGACTGGCACTTCTTGCTCTGCCTTCATTGGTTTCACACAACCCATCTCTCACTTGCTGCACAGAACACCTGTTTACTCTTCCTATCCAAATGCAACTTCCTGACAGAAGGGGCTTGGTTTTTTCCCCCAGAAGAGGCTTGGTTTTTTCCCCCTACAAACACCATTTTGGCTGATTCAACCTTTTTTGAAATAAATTTTATATATTTGACTTCCAACTTTTCCGAATCAAAGTAATTCAACTCAAAAATTAACTAAACTAAGTGGTTTTGAAGAAAGGCACTGTGGTGAAGTAGCCATCACTGTGGGACCTAAAACCAGATGTGGCTAGAGCAGGAAAGCAGTAGACAAAGGAAGGGTACTACCTTTTCAGGTTACACGGACTTCACTCTACACCAAGAGTTCCTGAGGCTGGGAATGTAGATCACTTGGCAGTTTGCTTGCCTAGAATATACAGAGCCCTGAGTTTGATCCCCAGCACTGCATAAACTGGGCATGATGGTGCACGCCTGTAGTCCCAGAACTCAAGTGGGGAAGGCTGGAGAATCCATTCAAAGCCATTCCTGACCACGCAAATTCTTTTAAGGCCAGCCTGGGTTACATGAAAGCCTGTCTCCAAAACAATAAATAAATAAATAATGTGTACATGAGAACTGTAATGAAAAAGTATTTTAAAAATATTTTCTATTAAGCCATCAAGAGGGCTCCATCACACACTCCCTGCTGTGATGCTCTGCCTTCCCTGCAGCCCAAAAGAAGAGGAGCTGGCAGCACAAACTGAAACCTTTGCAACCATGATAGATCCTTAATCCCTTGTTTCTCTCTGGCGTTCTTCCACAGTGACAGAAAGCTAAGACAGGAACAAACTTGGAGATGGGGGTGAGGGTGGGAGTGGGGTTCAGGACACTGCTCTACTCCCTAATGACCCCTAATGTTCACCTGTGTGAACAACATGGCTCTAAGTGAATGCCTACTTACTTTGCAGAAACAGTGGCAGACTTGTCTTCCACAAATCTTAAAGGCGGCTCTGGGTGCTGAGTCTCTTCCCACTTTCAGTCACAATTATTACCCACGCACTTTCCCCTTTGCTAATTTTTCTGTATCCCTGGGTGCAATAAATCCTAACAGCCTTGAGACTTCCTAGGAAGTAACCCACCTGGGAGAAGTATGAAGACCCACAAACAACAAGAAATTATCATGTACTTGGCAACAACTCCTGATTTCCCTCTCAAGAAATTAAGTCTATAATCACAAATTAAGGCCACCAAGCCAGACAACCTGAGTTCAATCCCTGGGACCCGCATGGTGGAAGGAGTGAATTGAGTTCTAGAAAGTGTCCTCTGACCTCTATGTGCTGCTGTAGTACATGTACATACACATGAGTGTGTGTATACACAATTTTAGGTGTTTGTTTTTTTAATTAATTGCTGAGAAATAGCTCATCAATTAATGGCACTTGCTGCTGCTCTTTCAGAGGACTCCTGATTTGATTCCCAGAATTCACATGGCATCTCACAACGACCTGTAACTCCAGTTCCAGGAGATCGGATACCCTGTGTGGTCTCTGTAGATACTAGGCACACATGTGGTCATAGTAGGCACACATGCAGACATAATACCCATATACATAAATAACAAAAATTAAAGTTTCTGTGACCTTTAAACTAGTTTACCCATGTGTCCATCCATAATTACCTCTTGGAACATCTAACCAGCCATCTCAGACTTAACATGGCCAAAACAAAACAAAATCATTTCCCCCATCAAATCTTCTCCCCAGTCTTCAGTTCAGATCGGCCATCTACTTACACCAAAAATATCTCTCTTCCCTCAATACCAGCTCCCATTTCATTTCAAGAAATCACGTACGTTTTACAAGGGAGAAGACTCCGACTACAAATAAGCATTCACTAAATGGAGAGAGCCTTCCCCTTGCAAATGTCTTAGCTGATCTCACCTTAGCCAACACCACAGCAACATCCTTCTGCACCCAGGCTTCCCTGCCCTTCACAGCCCATTCCCTACACAAGCCTTTCACATACATGGTTTGTGCGAGCCAGTGTGCGTGCGTGCGTGCGTGTTGTTCTCCACCTTACATACTGAGACAGGGTCTCTCAATTGTATCCAGAGATTTCTGATTCAGCTAGTCTGGTCTTTACCCACTGAGTCATCTCTTCAACCTAATAGAAGCCTTTTAAAAATATTAATTTGCTGGGCAGTAGTGGTGCACGCCTTTAGTCCCAGTACTTGGGAGGCAAAGAGCAGGCAGATCTCTGAGTTCGAGGCCAGCCTAGTCTACAGAGTAAATTCCAGAACAGCCAGGGCTACACACAGAAACCCTGTCTCCAAAAACACAAACAAACAAAACAAATAAACAAAATAAAAACTTTCTCTACAATATAATAAAAAGATATATACTCATCACCTTATCATACATTTGAATAGTTGACTAAAAAGAGATACATCTGCTAACATTGTCAACTTTTTTTTCTAGGTACAATTTTTACCACAAGTGCTTGCTTACTCATGATTTTACAAATGGTTAAAGTTTTCATGAACTGTCAATGGTAGCACAATAACAAATGGATTAAGAGGGGAAAAAAGAATCCTAGTTATATGGTTAGGTTTTGGTTTTTTGTTTTGTTTTCTCTAATTTTACCTGGGTTTTTTACAATGTCTATGGGAATCTTTTCCTTCCCTGTCTTACAGTTCTTGACTGACATCCTATCAGAATAGACTCCCAGGGAATATGGAACTATCTCTCTGATCTCATCTGGAGCCACATCTCACTTTATTTTCCATATCCATTCATCCTGTTCCTTAAGATGTCATGATTATTTCTTCCTTGGGTTCTCTAATGTCACCTCCTTACCCACGACGCCGGGAGAAGAGCCCACCCAGGAACACCATTCTACCTAGCTGTGTCCATGTCATTTCAAAGTGTCTGTTCACTTCACCGTTCTTACCTGCCTTCTTCCTTACTGTCCCCCAAGCTCTGGATCAGTGTGTGGCATAGAACAAACACACGCTGATTAATGAATGGGTAACTACCTCCAAAATTTAAGGAAATCAAGGTACTCATAAGCACAACATGTTCACAGTCTAGTTATTTAAACCACGACTCAAATCAAACCTATCCTATAAACATTGTGCTTTCTCTGAATTCAAAATTTTTTTTTTTTGGCTTGGAGATGAAAGCAGAAAAGCATCATAAAAATATTGCTAATCAATTTGTGAATTAATGGGTCAGCTACCTTTGTTCACCATCTGGTCACAGCAAAAGCACACCAAGAACACTTACTAATTACTTTTGGTTGATGAGGTACAATAGTATTAAAGTAGCTATTGTACTTTCTGTTCTAATGATAGGGTATAAGAAAGAAGCTGAGAAACATGGTCCAAACTGCACCTTAAACAGACTGGGTTCCAAACAGGAGCTGGGAAATGCCAGGTAGAATGTGACCACATGTTTTCCCAATGTCTCCTGTTTACATTTCTTTGTTTTCTTTGTGACAAGGTTTCACTACATAGCTGGGCTGGCCTCTGAGTGCTGGAATTACAGGACTGTGTGACTATGCCTGGCTTCTGTAGAGTTAAGTCGTGCCCACGTGCTAGGCAAGCCCTCTGGATCTTGCAATGCACCTTCTAGTCTTTCTACTTATCCTTTTCTAATTTAGAACAGTGAAGATTATTAGAGTATTAGTTTATTATCCCTATAGGGCAGGGATAGTACCCTTAAACCAGATCTTTTCCCCAGTTAGTCACAATTATCCTAATTGAATCAAAGAATATTTACTAACCCCTTCTTAGCACCAGAAATAATATTTAATAACACCCCGTTCAGCACCAGGACAGACTGCAGTGCTGCTACGTCTTGGAACACCCCGTGAAAGACTATGTTAGTGCACTCCTTCACCTGGAGGCTGGATGTAAGCACTACAAGGTGCATGGCCCGAGAGCTAGGAAAAGGCAGTCGTTCCCTGCCTGGAGTGTAGGACATGAAAACTAATGAGTAAAACACGGAGCAGGTCTCTAAGAAGTTCCCTGCCTTTTAACTAGAGGGGAAGCTTGGGCTCAGAAACTTAACTTACACACCCAAGGCTACTCACACGGCATCTGAGAAAGAGCAGTGTCTAAGGCACCCAGCTAAGCCTTATCAAAACAACAAATCTGGGACTCCAGTTTTAGATAGCTACCCTCAGTTTACCAGCTGTTTGAAGATTTGGTAATTTTCTTCAAGCTCCTAATCCATTCTGCTCCTTTAGTGCCCATGTTCATCAGAAGCCAGCACCACAGGTACAAGCAAAAACTTCCAGCTTCAGAAAGCTCAATGTGGTTTTCTAACATTTTGGACTACCAGGTTTATTCCTGTAAACATTTCAAATCCTCCAAAGAATACTGACTTCAGTCCCATATAAGACCTTTCACTCACACCCTCTTAAGACTCCAGAACATTTTTTTTTAATAGCTAGTCTCATTTTCACTCTTCATGGTTTCTTTTGCAAAGATCTGTGTATTTTCGAGCATACTTACGAACATAACAGTCTGCCAAAAAACAAACGAACAAAAGCCTAAATTTTCCTCCTGGGAACTAAACTCACACCCTCAACAAGATGGGCAAACAAATCCGAGTGATATGAAAGTTTAGCAGGCGTGAGCTTTCTACCCAGCTGCCCGTGTGCTCCACGGTGCAGCACTCTGCAGTGCGAGTTGCAGAATTACAAGATTGCCGCTCAAGCATCTACTTCTCCATACCTTATGTGACTATTTTTGTAGTGACAGTAATGACTACTATTTTTAGCAAACTAGGAATCAAGAGGGAAATAAAAAAGTCTTAGTAACCAATTTCTGCTATTGAAGAGACATTACTAAAATGCTCCTTCTACTACTAGCTCTGGTTTTTGATCATAAACTAATGAGACAACTCACCCATAGAAAATATACTTGAGAAAGAAATCCAGTGGGTGAATTCAGAGAAAGATGTGTTTCTGGTACCAGAATGAATCTCTTTAGTGTTTCAAAATGTTTACATGTCTGAGATGATAGTTAAGGGCCCAGAAAAACATAAAAGCATAATTTGATCTTCACAACACTCTGTAAAGTACAATGTTGTCCATTTGCACAGGATATCACAAAAACAACAGAACAAAAAGGTGGAAAATGTAAAAGACCCAATAGAAGACATACCTGGCAACATGAGAAAACGCATCCACCAGGACAGATTCAAATTCTCTTGTGAACTCAGGTCCTTTCCTTTTACTGTTTTGGATGACATCATTTGCTAAGTATAGAAAAGTAAGCTTTCTATTTGATTTGGCTGGGGAAAAAAAAAGAAGAAAGGACAATTTAACTTATAGCAAAAAAAAATCTAATTAGTGATTGTTAGGATACTCCTAAAGAACATTAGGTATGAGAAGCTAGCTTAGCAGGTAGGCACTTGACATACAAACATGAAGACTGAAATTTGGGTCCCTAGCACCCAAGTAAAATGCAAGGTAGAGGTGGGTTCTCTGGAGCAAGCTGGCAGCTAGCTCGCCTACATTGGTGAGCTCTGGGTTTACATAAGAGGTCCTACCCTGGTATATAAGGTGGATAGTGACCAAACATCAACCTCTGGGCTCCACATACGTATGTACCTGCACACAGCAAGCAAATGCAGACACAGACTTACTAATACTCTCTCTCTCTCTCCCTCTCTCTCTCTCTCTCTCTCTCTCTCTCTCTCTCTCTCTCTCTCTCTCCCTTCACACAAAAAGAACACTAATGTGAGTGTACCTCAGACAGTCAAGTAGGTATCTGAATAAAACAATGGAATAAAATAAAGGAGCCCTTTGAAGTCTAACTTGCACATCTGGGAATACAATTTTGGAAGAAAAATTAAAAAAGAAAAACATTAGCTTCATTTCTGTTACTTTAACCAGGGTAATTAATTGGCATCAAAAATAAAGACAGTGCAAAAAAGAATCTTAAAGATAAGCTGTCAATCTTAATGCTAAACCAAGGTGTCCATTTACTGTGCTATGAGGAAGTCTACTTCAAATACAATCTTCATTACCAAACATTCTAGAGTGAACAGAGGAGTCAGGATTCAATAGTGAAGGGTAATTTTGCAACTGATGCTCTCAACTGAGAATCTTTCTTTGCGATGCCAATAACCATAGTCAGCCAGTTACACTGACTTACAGTCCAGAAGATTCTCTAGATATACCAATGAATGTTTATTTCAAACACAAACATGTAGAAATGCTGTATTATTGTTGAAAATTTATACATATCTCAAATCAGAAATATGCAAAATTACAGCTCCTATAAAACCCATAATTCTTTGTTACACATACAAAATATACTTTTTTCTATTACTCTATATGGTATCATATATTAAACCATAAAAACCTGAATTACAGTTGCTTGGGGGAACATTACTGAATTTTCTGGCTTCTATGCACATAAGTTCTCAATCCTAAAGTTATATCACTACCATTTTTGGTCCCAGTTTTCTTTTACAAGAAATAAATATTAATATAATAAAATGTTTCAAAACACTAAATTTTCTTCAATGCTATATAGAAAACTCTAGCGGTATTTATGCCAATTTTTACACAACTGTGTACCTAGTCCTTGCTCCACTGCTCTTAAAAAAAGAAAAAAAAAACCAAACCACTTTTGAAAAGCACAGTAGGCAGAAGACTTGATATTTTAAAGCTACAGAATAAGCCAAATTAAATACATGGTTTTTAAAGGACATTATAGTTTGTTTTGGTTTATTTTGAGACAGGGTCTCAATATGACTGACTGCGCATTTCGACAGGGAGATGTTGAACTACATCTATTAGCCATCTAGTAATAACCTAATTTAGATAAATAACTGAGAAGATAGTGAGAAACCTTTACTTATCTTAATGATCATTCAGAAGGAAAACAAAGCCAGGCATAGTGGTGCATGCCTTTGACCCCAACACTGGGAAGACAGCAGCAGGTAGATCTCTATGAGTTTGAGGCCAGCCTGGGCTACCTAGTGTTAGCAAGTTCCAAGGCAGTCAGAGCTATATATTGAGACTGTCTCAAAAAGAAAAAAAAAAAAAAAAAAAAAGATAAAAGTATCAATAGTTGATACAGTGTCTTATTGTTACAAATATGGCATTACAGCAAAAGACTGGAGAGATGATTCAGCAGTTAAGAACAGTCCTAAAGGTGCACATCTTTCTCCAGGGCCTGATAAATGTAGTCCTTACCCTGTCAAAAAAACTTTTCTTTGCAATAGATGTAGACCATTACACAAAACCACAGCCAGTCAAATAGTAGTTGTGGTTTTGCAGTAGTCCGGTCTCAATGAATACATCTACAAAATAACACTTGCACCCAAGGCTCAGGGATCAGGACAAGGAATGGAAAGACTTTAAGAGTTGGAAGCTACACTCATAGTCTCACCAACACCATGAGCTGAATAAGGACAAAAGAGATATGCTAACACAGACCGAGGAAAGCCCATGAGTCCTCAACCCTACACAAAGAACTGCAGGCAACTAAGGAATGCTGAGAGTGGGAGAAATAGTCTTCCACAGCGAAGAACATACCAATTGTTTATCCAATACCAAATTTCAGCCCTGAAAACACACACATGAGTAACATTATAGAGACTGTTCAGGTTATACTTAAAAAAAATATGTATATACATATAGGTATGTAAAAACAATTAATAAAAAAAGAGGGAATGAGTTTGAAAGAGAGCAAGGGATATATGGGAAGGTTTGAAGGGAGGAAAGAAAAAGGGGGAAATCATGATTATATTATAATCTCAAAAAAATAAAGGAACTAATTTTAAAAATGATTCAATTAAAATGTCATATGAAGTAAACAAAATGAAGAGTGAAAACAGAAAAGAGGAATATAGCACTCTACTTAAACATATTGTCACTCAGATCAGGATGACTACAGCTTTTCCTTTCAGAATTTTTTAAGAAATAATAACAAACTATTATTTTGATTTAAAAAAACAAAAACAAAAACAACTCACTCCTACAGCTGGGCTTGACATATGCCTAGGAAAACTTCTTCATAGACACAAATGGCCATTTTTAAAAACTCAGGGTAGGCTAGATCGCAAGGGGCTAGTCAGTTTCAGTGTCAGAGTACAAAACCCTTTTCTATTTAATATAGGGGTGTTACCAGTTCACAAGGGAAGCTGGATAGGAGATGAATACACATCACAATGCTTGGGGAAGAACTCTAGTTCGGGAAGAACTCTAGTTCTGCAAGATTCAATCTGGGAGCCGTCAACCAAGGTGGCCAGTCAGCACTTAATTGAACTAATAAAACTGAGAAACTGAATCTTCAATTATATTTATTCCTTTGTCACCATTTTAAATTTCCAATAGCCACATGTAGATAGTGACTGGGGATAAGCTGTTTCTCCAATGGTGAAATGAGCCAATTTAAGCCAGATTAGAATATATTAAAGGCTGGTTTATTGGGAAGCTGTTCTCCAGCGGACAAATTCACTGGCCCCAAGGAAGGCCAGGGAAGTCATTATGGGTGCAGGGGGTGGGGTGGAGAAAGGGTGCTCAAGCAGACAGAAGAGGAGGAGAGACTAAAATATCTGGATTAATAGGGAAGAGCCTTTAGGGGAAGGGCAGCCCAGACCCTGGGCTGGAAAGTTCAGGGTTGGGGGTAGGGTGAACCAGCTAGGGACTGAGAGATGCTGGGAGAACCTGGAGACCAGGTCTGTTTTGATATGTAAAATATGCACCTCAGTCCCTTGTCCCAGGTCCAAAACCAAATTGCCCAAGAGCAGCTTCCCAATAAACCTGCCTTTAATCTAACCTAATCTGGCCTGAGTTGGCTCAGTTCACCAGTGGAGAGATAACCTATGAGCTGCCTTGTGGGAAAAAGAGACACAGCTCTGAAATTGCCACAGACACTTAAACCAATGCCATTTAAGTCCTCTCTTTACTCAAACAGGAAAACATTATCAGAGATACAACTAAACTACTAAACTAATTAACTGCGTGATAGACACAATTCTAAGTGCATTGAAGGGCCCTAATCAAAACAAACCTAGAGAAAGGGACAGAACTAAAATGAAGTAAAGGCCAGTGGTGGGATGGGATGGCAGAGAATACAATAGAGAAAAGTGCATCAAATTAAGATAATTAAGACACTAGGTACTTGAAAAAGTCTTGGTATTAGTCCTCCCTGGGCACATGTCCCAGTTTAGACCCCTGAACAAGCCACTGGTCTTGATATATCTTTATCTTCTATGAAATGGGGATACGAATGCCAGCCTACTTGCTATGTAAGGCCCATCAGATAAGATTATCGATAAAGGACTTCAGCAACAAAAGACTTCTCTAAATGGCTATTTTTCAGGAACTCAAATAAGTTAAGGTAAGGAATTGAGATGGAAGGCTTCACATGAGATGGACTTACGATATCAAGATGATCAAGAGACTCTGCCAAAGGGAATTCGGCAAAGGTCACCGACAGTTTTCTCATGTCTCCACAGATGCTGTAGATATGCTTTACCTAACTGCCCCAGAGGGCTGAAGGGATTCCTATGTCAGTATAGCAAATCATAACTGGGAGGCTCTCCAAGAAGCCTAGAGTCCAGCCCCTGAAAAAACCCTGGAGTTTCGGGCCTGCCATGTAGCCTCATCAGTTCGAAGACTTTGACTACACCACTCTCCACTTCAGTTTCCTCATCTATAACAAAGAATAGACACACTCATGAAGTTACTCCTCACTAAGCTTTGACTCTTCAGTCTTCTGCTAAGGAACCCAACACAGTGTGAGTTAGCACTGCCCGCTGCTCCACACCAGGATGTAGCAACCTGAAGGCAAAGACCAAGCTGTACACTGGGCATTCAACAGTCTTAACTTACCACTGAAAGTCTGCACTGTGCCCACAGCACACTAAAATGTTTACTGATTATTCTGGCTTCTTACCAGAATCTGCTTTGTTGAATACTGTGTTTTCCCCACCTGTAAAATTCCTACTTCAAAAGGCCCAAAAATTAAAAAAACAAAACAAAAGAACCACCTAGTACAGTGGCACAAGCCACTAATCCCAGCATTTGGGAAGCAGAAGCAGGTGGATTTGAGTTTGAGGCCATTCTGGTCTACATAGGGAGTTCCAGGCCAGTAAAGGCTAAATAGTACAGTTTTATCTTAAAGCAAAAACAAAAGCAACCTGAATAAAGATAGCAGCACGTGATAAAGCCACAGTAACATAAACTACCATCAACAACATTTTCTATAAGAAAACATAAAGGACATAGAGGTTAAGCTGTTGGGATAAATGACAAAGACAGGCTTAACTTCCAGACAGTAGCCAGAGACAACTTGCATCCAATACAGGGCCTGGCAAGAAACAGGTAGAGCTCAGTGAATGTCAGATCCTGAGAGTCTGAATTTAGTGGCAAGTGCAGAAGGCTACCCAACTTACAGGCCTGTTCTGAAGTCTATGGATAGGAACTAACACAAAGTCAAGGCTTTGTAAGTACAGGTGAGTTTGTGTCCGTTTTACAGATTAGAATACACAGGCACAGGAATATGAAGACACGTTCCCAGTATCACTTAGATAGAACAGGTTTGCACCAGGTCTCAATGTAGGCAGTCTGACCAGAGACGGCTGGATCTTATTCCAAACGCTCAACACAGGGCTCTCAGCTCCAAGCACAGCCAAGATTTAAAACAAAATAAAACAAAACAAAAACAATTGCCGTAAAGTGTGAGGGGGAACCTGAAGAGGAAAGCAGCTTAATAACTTCAAGTCTGGGCATTTGTGCCCTTGGAACTTCAGACGAATATCCCATACCTTACTGGGCCTCAGTTTCCCTCTCTAAGAAATAAAATAACACTGTTTCCAATCTCAGAACCTCAATCAGTGACCCAGGCCTGCAAAGCAAGGCTTAATTAAGAAGCTAGAGGAGTGTTGGAAAGTGGATGAGAGAACACACCCACGGGAGAGCCCAGGGGTGGGGGTGATCACCTTTGCGGAGCTCGCGGTGCCACACGGAGACGATGGGTCCTGCGTGCTTGCGGTGGTGGATGAGCCACAGGGATAAGGTCTGCACACTCTGCTGAGAGTTGCTCAGCTCTGAGAGCTTCTTCTCCAGGGCCGACTCTGAGAAGGAGGACATGGTGGCGGTGGTGAGGAGCGGCCTGGGCCGCCCGATGAGAAGGGAAAAGCGACCGCACTCGGCCCAGGCCTCCGCTGACAGGCTGCAGAGCTCTACGCCGACTGACAGACAGCTAGGGGTAACACGTAGGGGGAGGGGACAGGTCTCCGCAGTAACAGCCGCCCGCGCCGCCGCCACAAGATGGCCACCCGACCTCTCACCCCGCCGCCACGGGGTCAAAGGGCAAGGGCCACAGCCGGGCTCCGAGATGCTTCGGAGCCGAAGGAAAACGATCCTTAGGAGGCGGCAGTCTCCTTGGTCCTTGTTGAGGGGACTTCGAGTCGGGCAGGCCGAGAGAACAAATCCAGATCTTCGAACCCCAAAAAGAGCTTTAACCGCTCGCGCCCGCGCGCCGGCGCAGTGAGCCTCACCGGAACCCTTTTTCCCGCTCCGGCAGAACCTTTCTGGCGCGGCGCGGCGCACTACTTATTCGTCATTTCCGTCTAGGTTGCAGGAGGCGGGAGAGTGAGGGAAAAACTGGAAGACGAGGTAAGAGTGGCGGGAGTGTGAGGGAGCTCAGCCGCTTAGGAGAGTCCAGAAGCGAATCCTTAGGGGACACTGAGGCAGAAAGCGCGGGACCTGTGTATGGGAAGGGCGGTGTGGCTCAGGTGGCTGGACTAGGCCACACCTTCCTCTGTGCCTGTCCTCCCCCACCCCCTCTAGTTCCTTTAAAGACACGAACCCTTTGCAGGCCTCCCCACCTTGGTTCCCGTTCTGTCTTCAGAAGTGATGCCATCTTTTCTCACCTGGTGGAACTGCGCCGTCTACTGACCTCGACTGAAAACCCTGTTTTTTGGAGGGGTGTAATGGCTCCAAGTGCTTGCTATACAAGAATGAGGATCTGAGTTCCCGTCATTAAAAAGCCCAAGTTGGTGGGCCAGGTCTGTAACTCCAGTGCTCTGGGGCTGAGACAGGAAGATCGCTGGAGCCTGCTAGATGCCTGCTAAACTCCAGGTTCAGTGAAAGTCTCAGTCTCAAAAGAATAAGCTGGAGAGTATCGTTGAGCAGGACACCTGATATCCTCTGTGCGTGCATCCCCCAACACACATACCTACAATTTTCCTGACCATTATTTTTTGAACCTCTTGGATGTGGGCCCCTCCCAGCCTAGAAGACATTCCTATAGTTGATGCCTGGTTTTCTTAACTTCTCTGTCCCTAATGTACATGCTTTGACCCTTCACCTGGAGTACATCATGATCATAGCTAGTGTAGTGAGACCTTTCTGTGTGCTAGACACTTTTCAAAGCTATGAGGTACGTATTATCTTCTCACTGTTTAACAATTGAAGAAACAGAAGGTTCCAGAGATGTGGTGATCACATAAGTTTCAAGCTCACATAGCTAAGATCTGAATGAAGAGAGTATATCTTAGTGTGTCCCAGCATCTGGGATCAAAGCTCTGAGTTCATAACTGATAAAGTGAATTAACGCACAAGCCAACACCTCATAATGATACAGGTATGATGGTGCACACCTTTAATTCCAGCACTTGGGAGGCAGAGGCAGGTGGGTCTCTGAGAGTTCCAGGCCAGCCTGGTCTGTGTAGTAGGTTCCAGACCAGCTTTTAAGACCCTGCCTTTTAAAAAAGAAAAAAAAAAAGGCTAGGGCTTTTGAGAGACCTCATCTAAACAGTTGCTGAGTAACTCAGGATCTGAGTGCCCTTGAGTTGAGTCTATGTATCCAGCATATTACTATTTCTAAATTTCAGTCCTTAACAACAGTGCTCAGTCATGGGGATTGCCATCACCATTTGCTAATGAGAACACATGAAACGTGAGTGAGTAACCCATCCAGAGCTGCTCGGGCATAGCCAGGAAATGGCAAAACTAGAATTTAGTCAAGGTCTGAATCAGTCAACTTGCTTGATCCCAAATTCTTCACATATTAGCCAAAGGTTCCTTCATTCAGTAAATAATTTCTGAGCATCTGTGTCTGAAGCACTGTTCTGGGCAAACAGACAAGCTGTCCCTGTCCTTGGGAGCTTGCCTTCTAGAGAAGAGAAAAATGGGCATGCAAGTATAAAATTAATCAAAAAAGGATTTGCATAAAAATTCAGGAAGCCAGGCTGGAGAGATGGCTCAGTGGTTAAGAGCAGTGACTGCTCTTCCAGAGGTCCTGAATTCAATTCCCAGCAGCCACATGGTGGCTCACAACCATTTGTAATGGGATCTCATGGCCTCTTCTGGTATGTTGAAACAAATAAATCTTTTTTTAAAAAAAATCGAGGAAGCCAAGGAGGTAGAGAATGCACGGACTTGAGGAGATGTAAGTTGGTCACACAGGCTATGTTATATATGCCCTTCCAAGAGGATAAAGTTACATTTGGTCACTTGCAAGGAGCTAGAGAACAAGCCATAAGCTGTCTTTCCAGGTAGTGAGATAACCAACTTCAAATCTGTGTTTGCAATTTTGAGTACTTGAAAAGATGGTATACCAGAGTGATAGAAATCAGAAGGGTAGTTAGACATAAAGCCAGAAGAATATGGAAGGACCATGTCACACGGGCACGGAGAAGCACAAGTAAGGGTTTAGTGTTCTCTGAACAACAGGCAGTAGCAAGTGAGGGCAGAACGCTTATCATTGTACTCTACTGTTGTGACATTTTCATGCAGGCTTTGCTTACATAAGCAAGGCTGTTGTGTAGGAGACAGGCATGGTACAAGAAAGACAGGAAGAGCAGTTTGTCAGCTGTTGTAATAACGCAGGTAAAAGGATGATGCTGACCAGGATTGTACCAGTGGAGGAAGCAGGAAAACGACAGAATATGGAGACACTTTAAAGGAACAGATAACAGGATTTGCTGATAGACTGGATTGAGATATGAAAGAGGACAAGGGTTGGCCCCAGAAATACTGATCTAAGCAACTGGGAGAATGAAGTTTCTGTTTACTGAGGACAAACAGACAGGTTTGAGCAATGAAAACAGCAGGGTGGACATGTTTAATTGAAAATGCCTGTCTAGGAACAGTCACCAATCACTGCTCAGTGTCTGGGGAATTGGTTCTAGGACACATGCACCCACCACACACACAGGTGCCACATTATGTCTAGGTTATATATAGTATAATATGTTACATATGTAAATGATGTGTAAACATTGTAACTATTTCCTAAGACATAAGAAACACTAAGGAACAGACTATGTTCAGCACAATTGCAGGGTTTTTTGGTTTGTTTTTTGGTTTGTTCTTTTTTTAACCAAATAATTTTGGTCTGTGCTTGGTTGAATTGGTGGTTTGGGGCTCACAGGTACAGAAGGCCATCTATACAGGTACTTAGGCAATTGGATTTCTCACTCTGGAGCTCAGGGGCAAGTTCTGGGCTACAGAACTTGTAGGAGTCGTAAAAGAAAAGGTGCAGAGAGGCTGAGGCTCAGGACATGTCGCAGTTAAGAGGTCTGGGAGATAGAGGTGATGCGGCCATGTAGCCTAGCCTTTTCCCCCTTGTAACATTAAGTCTACTGGCTGGTTTTCAAATATGGAGCCAGCCTTGAATCTCTGAAGTAACTTCACTTTGTTGTAATCTGTAACTTTTTATGTACTGCTAAAGTGTATGTCCTGTTACTTAGTTTAGGACTTGGATGTCTGTAGACATGAAAGAAATTAGTCTGTGGGTTTTGTTGTTGCTGTTTATATTAATTATTTGTGTGTGAATTCACAATGTATGCCTAGCACTCCTATGGATGTCCCAGGACAACTTGCAGACTTGGTTCCCCCTCCCACCGTGTGGGTTCTGGGGGTGGGGCTCAGGCTGTCCAGCTTGCTGACCAGCCCCTCCGCCCACTGATCCATCTCTTCAGCAGCGCCCCCCAAGCGCCTTAAAGCGGTTTTGCTTGTGTTTGTTTACTTTGTGTGCACATGGGTATGTGTGCGCATATGCATGTGTGATGCCCATGCTGAGGTCAGAAGACAACTTTTCAGAGTTAGGCTGGCCTCAGACTCACAGAGATCTGCCTGCCTCTGTTTCCCAAGTGCTGGAAGTAAAAGTTTGTGCCACCAAGCCTGGTCCTGACTTTGGTGTTTAGTTTTGTATTGTCTTTGGTTTGGGTATCCTACTGACTTTAAAAAATGGAAGGTGTTTCTTTATCTTCTCTTTCTATATTGTGAGAATTAGTGTTTGTTCATCTCTAAATGTTGCCTAAAATTTACCAGTGAATTATTTTTCTCTTTTTTTATGAAGTTTTATTTATTTATTTTTAAAGATTTATTTATTTTATGCATGTGAGTACACTATTGCTCTCTTCAGACACACCAGAGGAGGTCATCAGATCCCATTACAGATGGTTGTGAGCCACCATGTGGTTGCTGGGAATTGAACTCAGGACCTCTGGAAGAGCAGTCAGTGCTCTTAACCGCTGAGCCACCTCTCCAGCCCTTTTATGAAGTTTTAAATAACAAACTTGTATTCCATGAAAGTTGCAAAGCTTTTCCAGTAATCTTTCCTAACATGTTATTGCAGTGATTTGATTTAAGCCAATTTGTCCCTGCTGTGGTTTGGATATGGTTTGAGGGTTCTCTGATGCTTCATGTGTTAAAACTTCATCTCAGTCGTGGGGTACTGAGCGAATGTGCACTTTGGCATTTAGACGCATGGCTTTGGGGAAGCACTAGGATTGCGGTGGAGCTCCCTTGATTGAAGTAGCTCTGTGGGAAGGAGAATACCAAACAAGTGTACACAGGCACTCTCTGTCTCTTGTGTCATCTCCTGTGCCACTTCAGGGACTCTGCCAGCAAGGAGGCCATCATCACCTAGCACATCCCATAGGCCTTGGGCCTTCAGAGCTAGGTAGTCTGCCTGTGAGTGTACTTCAGTTGTATAGCCTGTTATTAGAAACGAAATAGAGGTGTCTTTTGAACAGCATGAATGGTTAATCTTCTTTAACTGCAGGCTTGCTGTATTCTAAAATAGATTATTTATCAATGCATATTTTAATCTGTGTATGGTATATGTGTAGTGTGTACTTATTTATGTGTGTGTGTGTGTGTGTGTGTGTGTGAGAGAGAGAGAGAGAGAGAGAGAGAGAGAGAGAGAGAGAGAGAGAGAGAGAGAGAGGGAGAATTTGGATATTGGGTGCCACCGTATACATGTGGAGGTTGGCGGACAATCTCAGGTGACAGTCTTTGTCTTCTACCTTGATTGATGTGGGAGTCTTTTTGTGGTTTGCAGCAGGATCTATTAGTTGTTTACCACTATATATGGACCAGACTAGCTAGCCCTAGAGTTTCTGGGGATTCTCCTGTCTCTACCTCCCATCTCACTGTGGGATCACTAAGATTACATACAATTGCTGCTACTGTACACAGCTTTACATGGGTACAAGAGTCAAACTCAGGTTCTCATGCTTGCACAGTAGGGGCTTTACCTACTAAGCCATCTCCCTAATCCTTAATGCAATTTCTTTATTTAAAAGCTTCTTCTGGGGTCTATTGTGCACACCTTTAGCCCTAGCACTCAGGAGGCAGAGGCACTTGGATCACTTGTGAGTTCAAAGCCAGCCTGGTCTACAGCATTCCAAGACAGCCATAGCTATACAGTGAAACCTTGCCTTGAAGAAAAACAAACAAACAAAACAAAAACAACAGCAAAAGCTTCTGCCCTTTGTGTATGTGTGTGTGTGTGTGTGTGTGTGTGTGTGTGTGTGTGTGTGTGTGTGACAATTTTTCACAACTTTCCTGACAGTGGAATTTATGTGCACAAGTCCAAAGAGTGTGGTAAATACTTTCTGAGTTACTATCAAAACACTGCCTGCCATGACTGGACTTTTACATTGTTATCTTTTTTAAAAAGATTTATTTTTTATTTCTGTGTATTTGAAGAGGGAGAAATATACACACGTGAGTGCAGGTGTCTGCAGAAGCCAAACGAAAGCGTTGGATCCCCAGGAGCTGGAGCTTAAAGTATTTGTAAGCTACCTGATGTGGGTGCTGGGAACTGAACTCAGTCCTCTGTAAGAACTGCAAGTTCTCTGAACTGCTGAACCATCTCCATCCCCATTGCCAGTTTTTTAGCTTTTATGCTAACCTTCCTTCTACTTGCTCAACTGGACTCATACTCATGTATTCTTCTATGAAAGTGTTTAATAATAATGCCCCAATGAGATGTTTTCCTCCTATAGTATTAAGGTATTTCTTCAGGTAATTACTAAAAGATTCAGAATCTAATTGTTTATAATACTTCCATTTCACTTTTGTAAGTTCAGGGATCTGTAAATCTCCCCCTGGGATTCCTCATAGTAACTGTAATAAAATCTTGGACTCCAGGGGCAGAAACTAGAAAGGGATGGCAGTGTCATCCCATTGTGAATAAGATCAACTGCCTGGAGAGAAAACTCCTAGAGAAGAATATGTTAGTTTTTATCCAGAATCCATTTCGAGCATAGCTTCGTCAGAGTTCCACCAAGTGAGAAAACCAGACCTTGGGTCATGGCTGTTAGCAGCATAAAATACGCAGTGCCTGAAGCAAGAAACTAGCTAGGCAAAGATCATGCTTTTTAGAACCCACATTTGAGTGAAGGGAGGAGATCCTGGGTAGAATCCAAAAGTAAAATAAACAGGTAGGTGATCTGGTTCTGCAGGTGGTACTAAGCACTGTGGAGGAAAATCAAAGGCAGAGAAAGGAGATTGGGAGGGCCAAGGTGAGGAGGAGTAAGGGTGGGTTGTAGTTTCAGAGAGTGGTGTTGAGAAGCCTCACTCTGAAGTCACATCTGGAAAAGGCCAGGAGGGAGTACTCTGTGAACTTATTCAGGGTCAGTAAGGGGAAAGCCTGACATGGGATCTCCTTAGTGTCACCACAGTGTGAAGCCCGGCACACACCACTATGTCTCCACTTCCATCTGGCCTGTTCTTGTGTGAGGATTTTAGGTGTGGTCCTCCCCTCTGAGAGCACTTCTCTGTTGGCGGTCGTCTTCCAAGCTCCTTCAGCAGTTCTTCTTTTCATTGTTTGCTTGTGTAATATGGTGAGTGCCTTGAGATCCACCCTCTTCTCCTTCAGGTGTCAGTAAAGAAGCCGGACATGGTGGCACACCTTTAATCCCAGCACTGGGAGGCAGAGGTGGGTGGATCTCTGAGTTCAAGATCAGCTTTGTCTACAGAGTGAGTTTCAGGGCAGACAAGGCTATGTAGAGAGACCCTGTCTCCAAAAAAAAAAAAATGAACAGAAAGTGTCTGTAAAAGACAGTGGGTGCTTCCTGTACAAAGTGCGCCTCTGGATTCACCCACTGCTGGTGTGGCACATCGGAGATGAGGCAGGAAAGCTTGCAGAGGGAGGACACGATTTATGCTCTCCACTGGCAGGTTTCATCTGCCACCTCTGCAGTAGCATTTTTAGACCACAAAGGGCACATTAAACTACGAAGGCTTTAGATGGCTAACAGGCATGGCTGTCCACTCCTGCTTCTGTTATTCAGCTACTGTCTGAACTCCCCGTTGTTTACTTGTTCTGCTTGACTGTCCATTCCCAGTGTCACTTTTTGGGCCAGATACCCCTGTTCCATTAGGTAAACTATAAACTGCAGCAGCAGCCCCATATTAAATAATCAGGGCTGTAGTTTAAAGGAGTAGAACCCAGGACTCTAAGGCTCTAAATCTCTAAACAGTTCCTTCTGTAATTGACATATTGTCACACAAGCATGATTTCATGGCCGCCTCATAAAGCTATATGATTGCCTTTTATAGTCATATCAAAGTAGCAATGTGTTGTACTATCTTCCTTACAAAAATCTGCTTTATATTTCTGATCCTTAGCCCATTCTTTAGATGTCTGGCTGTCCTTAATCTGGATGGCAGTCCATTGAGAGATGATAACACCATTTATTCATACGTATACATTTGGTAGCTGCCATTCCAGGTTGACAGTGGGTAGTATCACCCTGAACACATCTTCTGGGGCCCTTATATAGGTGTCTCTGCTGTGTGTTTATCAGTGTGGGGAGGCTAGATCATGGAGCACACCTGCTTTCTACAGAATTAGCCACTGCCAAAGAGTTTTCCTGAGTGATTAGGTTGCTTCATATCCTTGCCAGCATCTACTATTTTCCTTTACTCTTTTTCCCCCTGATGTATACACAGTGATAGTGGTGGTTGTGGTTATTTAAGACAGTGTCTCACTACGTAGTTCCAGCTACCTTGGAACTTGCTTTGTAGACCAGGCTAGCCTCAAAACTCAGAGAATCTTCTTCTGTCTCCTGGCTACTAGGACCACTCTACCCAGTTTTTATTATTATTTTATGTGTATGAGTGTTTTGATTGCATTTATATATGTGCACCACACATGTGCCTGGTACCCAAAAGGCCAGAAGAAGGAATGGGGTCCCCTAGAACTGGAGTTACAGGTAGTTGTGAACCAACATATGGGTACTGGAACTCGAACCCAGGTCCGTTGTAAAAGTAATAAGTACTCAACTGCTATGCCATCTCTCCATCCTTCCAGCTTTTAGTAGTATATTTTGATGAATATTTCTTGTAATAGTCAACACATCAGGGTGTTTTTGTTTTATTTTTCTTTTATGTATCCTGTTTTAATATTCTGATCTTTGGGGAATCATTTTGTTTTGTTTTCTGACAGTCTTAATTCTGTAGCCCAGGCTAGCCTTAAACTCACTGTAGAGTCCATGGTGGCATTAAGCTTGGGACAGTTCTCCTGCCTCAGTCTCCCAAGAACTGGGATTATAAATGTGAAGCGGCACCATACTAGACTTTTAGGTACTGTTAAGGAATGTTTGCTGATTGGGTGTGTTCTGCTTAGAATTCTAGTACTCTGAAAGCTACAGCAGGAGGGCTAAGACCCTTCCGGCTACATAGGAAGACCCCGAGGAAGAAAGAGCTGGGGTCAGGTGTTTGCCCACCTCAAAGTCACAGAAGTACTGTTCTTTGTTTTCTTTGGGAATTTTTCTTTGTTTTGCATTCTATGTTTAAATATGGTATGTGAGAAAGAAATCCCTATAATCTATAGTTCTGACTTTAATGGCTCAAAACTATTCTTAGTTTTATTTTTGTTGCTATGAGAAAAAAAGCAATTTAAGGAAGGAAGAGTATATTTCAGCTCACAGTTACAGGTTACAGCCCATCACTGCAGAGAAGTCACAGTGGCTGGAACTGCAAGCAGCTAGTCACATCGTGTCCACAGTCACAGCGCCTCCACAGTCACTTCACGTCCACAGTCACAGCGTGTCCACAGTCACAGCATCCACAGTCACAGCCCCTCCACAGTCACATCGTGTCCACAGTCACAGCATCCACAGTCACAGCGCCTCCACAGTCACTTCACGTCCACAGTCACAGCG
>CM052701.1:20084229-20191914 GCA_028551405.1 Uromys caudimaculatus
ATCTCCACAGTCACAGCGCCTCCACAGTCACAGCATCCACAGTCACAGCACCTCCACAGTCACAGCGCCTCCACAGTCACAGCATCCACAGTCACAGCATCCACAGTCACAGCATCCACAGTCACAGCATCCACAGTCACAGCGCCTCCACAGTCACAGCGCCTCCACAGTCACAGCGCATCCACAGTCACAGCGCATCCACAGTCACAGCCTCCACAGTCACAGCGCCTCCACAGTCACAGCGCATCCACAGTCACAGCGCATCCACAGTCACAGCACCTCCACAGTCACAGCGCCTCCACAGTCACTTCACGTCCACAGTCACAGCGCCTCCACAGTCACAGCATCCACAGTCACAGCGCCTCCACAGTCAAGAGCAAGTAGAAATGAATGCCTGCATACTCAGTGCTCAGCCAGCTCTCTCTACTCTTAAAAAGTCCAGGACCCCAAAACAGGGAATAATGCTGCCCACTTGTAGGCTGGCTTCCCATGTCACTTAAGACAATCAAGACAATCCCCGCAGATATTACTACAGGCCAACATCATCTAAACATCCCTCACTGAGACGCTTTTCCCAGCTGAGTCTAGGTTGTGTTAAGTTGGTGATCACAAATGTGGTCCTTAATGGAGAGCACATTCATAGACTTATTCACTTATTATAGACTATAGTCACACATTTTTATTATTGCTGTTGTTAATCTGTCTGTTGCCTGCTTTATTAATTAAACCTTTTCAGAGTAAATATTTGTAGGAAAAAGAAGAGTATAGAGAGAGCTTAATATATTCTTGGTCTTAGGAACCTATTGGGATCTTACAGGACATTCTCATAGATAAGTAGAAATGACTATATTTTTTTCTCATATGGAGAGCCAAGTGATGTAGCATCTTTAGTTGAAAAGGTCATTCTTGATCGGGTTTGGTGGCATTTCAGCACTCTTAAGTACTAGGGAGGCAGAGGCAGGCCGATCTCTTGAGTGTGAGGCCAGTCTAGTCTACAAAGCAAGGTCCTGACAGCCAGGGCTACACGGAGAAACATTGTCTCTTCCACTGCATTTCACTCTCACCTTTGCCAAGTATGTACAGCATTGGGCAGTGTGCTATATAAGATACTAACTCTAAATCTTACTCATTTCCAAAAGTATATAGGTCTTTCTTTATGGCAGTATGCAGTGAGTATACCATTCCGGGTACATTTATCTTAAAATCAGATAAGGTGAGTTTTCCAGTTTCTTTCTTCAGGGTTGTCTTTAATAGTCTAGGTCTTTTACATTCCAGTGATCATTTAGAAGCACGTTCCTTTCTTGTTTGTTGGTGTGTGCTTGTTTACTTGTTTTGAGGCAGAGTCTTACTGTATAATCCAAGCTAGCCTCAAATTCAGAATACTTTGACTCAGCCTCCCTGGTACTGAGGTTTAGGCATGCACCATGACTGACTTAACTTTCTAGAAAAGTCCTGCTGGGGTTTTGATTGGGATCATGTGGACTTTCTCAGTGGTTCTCATCCAAGAGTGGTTTTTGGCCTCCAAAGGACAGTTGGCAATACCTAGAGACATTTTCAGTTGTCATAGCAGTGAGAATGCTAATAGCATCTGAAAATCAAAAGGCCAAGAAAACTGCTAAGTATCCAACAATTCTCAGGGCAGCCCTCCATCAGCAAATTATTACCCAGTTAAAATGTCAGTAGCATTGCTGTGAGAAGCTCTGAATTAATGTGCTCTAGTTGGGCCATGTCTGCCATCTTACTATTTGTTTTCTAAGTGGCTCATTGTTGGTTTTATTTTTTCACCCCCCCCCTTTTTTTTTCTTATTCAAAGACAGGGTTTTACTATGTAGCCCTGACTACCCTCAACTGGCAGAAACCTGCCTGCCTCTGCCTCCTGCGTGCTGGGATTATAGGCGTGTGCCATCACCACCACTCGGACATTTTCTTCTTCTTTTAGATGAATCAGAAATATTATTCTCCCATTTCTACTGCCCCTGTAAGGAGGGTATTTGTTTGCAATTCTTCTAAGAGCACAACCTCTAGATTTTGACGTGTATTTAACATTGCAGCACAATGTATCTGATAGAAATTATCTGCCACTTCCCAGCACTTGTAGATTCTCAGAACACTGAACTCCATCCCCATTTTAGTTCCATATCATGTTAACTGCAAGATGATGACTGCATTCCATTTAACGTTGTTTATGTTGACCAGCTCCGTGTTCTTCGTTCTCCCTACTTTCCACTCTACTTTTTCCTGTAGTGTGTCCTGATAGCAACGAGTCCCCTCAGATTTTAGTCTAAAACCCAGGGCCTTTAGCCTGCTAGATAGGCACTCTGCTACCGTGCTATACCCCGAGGCATGTCTTCATTTCTGAAAGGCATAACATTCAAAGTTGTTAGTTGTTAGCTCGCCCATTAAAGAGATTGCCCTAGTCACTTCTGGTTTTGGTCATGCTGTTGAGAAGCCATCTGTCAATCTTATTCTACTGCTTTTAAGATTTTCCATGTTGGCTAGGCATGGTGGTACACACCTGTAACCCCAGCACTAAGAGGCAGAAGCAGGAGGAACACAAGTTAAGAAGCCTGACTAAGCTACACAGAAAGACTGTTTCTTACTCCCACACCACTGCAAGAAAAAGTTTCTGTTTCTTTCCCTTTGGTTTTCAGCAGAACAACTGTGATTGGTTTGTATAAGTTCTCGCCCTAGTCAACTTGTGATTTGCTACTGTCTTGATCTGTGCGTTGATTGCTTTGTTTTGGACCTTTCCATCTTGCTTTGTTTAACGTTCTCCCTTCTGGGATCTCCCAGGTTCCTTTATCACCTGGCTTACCATTCTGTTTTTGGCTTGAGTTTGGGCAGTTTTTATTGATTTCTCTTTCATATCAATCTTGTCTGCTGCTAAATTCATTTGCTGCTAAACCTTACAGTGTGTTCTTAATGATAAATACTGTATGTCTTAGCTCTATGTGTCTATTTGATGGGGGAGGGGAACATTTACTCAAAAAAGAAAGATTTTCAAATTCATTTTAAGTTAAAGTTTTGGTTATGTTTATGAGGTTTCACTGTGTGGCCAAGGCTAGACTTGAACCTACTTCGTCGTTCCAAGTGCTAGTATTACAGTCCTATAAGGATATGCCAGCAGATAATTATTTTTAGTAAAAACAATAATATTTTAGCCAAGTGTAATGGCACACACCTTTAATCCCAACACTTGGGAGGCAGTAGCCGGTGGATTTTTGTGAGTTCAAGGACAGCCTGTTCTATATAGTGAGTTCCAGGACAGCCAGAGCTACACAGTCAAACCCTTTTTCAAAACAAACAAAGAATAATATTTGTATTTAGAGGACATTTTATATAAAATAAAATGGAGTCAAGATGTGTGAATTAAGAACCAAAAAGTTCTTATTAAGAATTTTAAAAGTCTACCTATCCAGGTGGTAGTGGCCTTTAATCCCAGCGTTAGGGAAGCAGAGGCAGGTGGATCTCTTAAGTTCAAGACCAGCCTGGTCTACAAAGTGAGTTCCAGGACAGCTAGGGCTGCACAGAGATAGCTTGTCTCAAAAAAATGGCTACCTAAAATAAAGAAAAGTATAATAATCCTGAGATTCAATAACTGCAATCAACTTTTAAGTATAATTAAATAAGTTCAGTTTAGCTTTTGTTGAATTCATAGACCATTCTTAATTCTAATTTTAGCTTTAATATCTTTAAATCACTTGTTCAAAAAGAAGGCAGCAATAAGTAAGTAATACCTTCAGATAAGCAGAGAAGCTACCTCAAGAAAAATAGGTCCAGCAAGATGGCTTAGTGGGTAAAGGTGCTTGCCCTGAGAGGTAGAAGGAGGGAGCCAGCTCTCCCAGATTCTCCCCTGACCTACACATGCAGTCTGTGCATCCATCTACCTACCTACCTACATATCTTTTTTAATTAAAGAAGGGAGAAAGAAAAGGAGTGTTATTTTGCTTCTTTACCATGTGTGTTAATCTTTAATTATTTTATTCATTTATTTTATTTTGGTTTTTTTTGTTTGTTTGGTTGGTTGGTTTTTCTTAACTTTTGTTTTTTCCAAGACAGGGTTTCTCTGAGTAGCCTTGATTGCCCTGAAACTCAAAATGTAGACCAGGCTAATCTGCCTCTGCCTCCCAAGTGCTGGGACTAAAGCTGTGTGCCACCACTGCCTGGCTAATCTTGTCTCTTAAAGACCTCGGCTGTTTCGGTTATCTGTGGGTCAGCTTTCCTTGTCTTTCCTGTGGAGTGTCAGTTATATGGTCTTGTTTCTTCAAGAGTTCAGGGGTGTCTTATGTATGAGAGAGTATATAAAAAGACTATTAGTGCTTCCATATTATATTGTCTTCTCAGATACTCATCACACACAGGAGCCAAGACGGAGCTTAAAGAGAGACTGAGCTGAGTCACCAACCACGTATTTAAAGTTTGAGGCCAAACCTCCAGTTTTGTTACTCTAGCTTTAAAGAACACCAAAATATCTCTTGGTTTCTGTCTCAGCAACAGCCTTTCCAGAATCTTGTATTTTGACATTTCTCTAAACTAGATTTGTTTCTAGGCCATTGTGTTTTCTCTTTTCTCAGGTGACAGCTCTATGCTGTGCAGGCCTTCAAGGTGCACAAGTTGGGGTGGGGAGCTATAGATCCACTCACTCTGAGCATCCCTCCTCTGCACTATTAGTCTACTTGTCTTCCTTGTTCCCTCAGTTGTTGGGTACTTTAAGAAATGACTTTTGGGTGGATGCAATGACTCTTCTAATCCAAGCACTTCAGAGGCCGAAGCAGAAGGTTTGCCATGAATTTGAGGACATGCACACGCACGCACGTGCGCGCACACACACACACACACACACACACTTAATTTGTAATTTGACTTTTCAGCCATCAGTAAGAGTGTTAGTCTGTCATATCCTGCTATACCCTACTTGAGAGCAGGATTTGTAAGGCTCTGAAAAGATTCTGAATGTCTGCCAGGGCCTTTTCTTACTTCTAGGTATGGGATTATGGGATTGCCCTTATCCTCCCAGAGCCCTGGTCTAAAGTAGTAAGACACACATGCTCAGCTGTAGCCTCTCAGTACTGTAATAGAGGTATTGCTAGAGGTGGTAGGAAAGGGGAGAAGTTGTCAGTTGAAGTGTGAATTCAGGAAGGGCCAGCACACAGGACAAGGGTGCAGGGGTGAGGTGGAGCTGTTTAGCTGGCCCAACATGGAGTTGGCTTAGAAAAGCCCGATAGAGCGGAAGCAGTGAAATGGAAGGGATGGGGGGGTTAAGAGGTAACTGAAAGCAAGCAGAGGTCTCAAGGCCTCTAGCTTGAGTGAGGGTCATAAATGGCAAAGGAAAGCCATTCTGAACATGCCACTCCTCCCCCTTTCATTAGGCCTGTGTCCATACACAGTCTGAGCTTGGGATCTGCTACCCTGAGGGGTTCCCACCCCCCTAGTTATTTTTCTGAAATTCCTTAGGTGAATTAAGAGAGATCCAAAGCCCCCAGGCTATGGCCCTAACCCAGCCCTTTCTGTGTGTTATGTGGTATATACTAGATAGCCCTTGAGCACTTTATTTGAAGAAAATTTTCTACACTAAAAGGAAAAATGCCATTGTTTTATTTTTTCATTCCTTTTTCTTAGGTCTCTATTGTGATTTTTTTGTATGTTTGTTTATGGTTCTGTATACGAGGGGGGAGGTGCTCATATGGGTGCAGAAGTGTATGGAGGCCTTGGGTGTCACCCCTCAGGAACCACCCACCTGTTTGGTTTGGTGTGTGTTTAGACAGAAACTTTCATTAGGACCGAGAGCTCACCAATCAGGCTAGACTGACTGGTCAACCAGTCCGGTCCTTTCTCTGTCCCAATCGCGTGCCATCACACCTGGCTTTCTTCATGTCATTCTCAGGGAAGATTGAGCTGCGGTTGCTGTAGTGCATAGCAGGCGCCTTACCTGCAGAGCCCCTTGCTCAGGTTTAAGCTAGTTCTGCTTGACGTTCCAGGCCACTCACTGGGTCTCTGGAATTAGCCATTATCATTCATTATTATTTCATCAAGTGGGCTTTTTGGGTATAGAAAATCATAGTTTTAATGGTAAGAAATATCTTTTATTGTATACTTGATCTTTTTTAACTGGTCCTTTTATTTACATTCTCATCTGCCTCTAGTACTGGTTCTACTACAGGTAAGCTTCATCACCTTCAAGAGTCTGAAATGTGTTTCTTGTCTCTGACTGCAGTTAGTTTCCTTTCCTACTCATTAGTCCAGTGACGAGTACCTCAGGCAGGAGATGCCACAGATAGTATGTAAGCCAGTACCCAGGGGAATGTCATTGGTTTCAACCAAGCTTATGGCATCCACATTTGGCATTTTCCTGATCTAGATGAGGCTTAGAATCCTTTCTTTGGCTTCATGAGAGCCACAGATGCCAGAAATACCCTTCCTCACAGGGTCTGTGGAACTCCAGATGACAGACTCTTTAGGTATCTGATTGTGTGCGGGAGCCCTCTCCTGGTTCGCAGGTACCATCTAGCACAGCTCTGAAATGGCCGAGTCTTGGCCCATACACACACCATGCTCCTCTAGCCTGCCAGCCCTGTGGCCACTGGATTTAGGAATACTCACGTATGCAGATAGAGATGGACAGCTGAGGAGAAAAGTGCAAGCCCACCACCAGACTGGATGAGCCTGATCCAGTGAGGAGCGGTCACTTCATCCAGTGCCAGCATTTACAGTTCTACATTTAGAGTCTCCAGCTGCAGCTCGATCCTTAGGACCCTTGGGCACGGGTTTGTGTCCTCCCAGCGTGCTGCTCTGTTTTTCCAAAGGGAGTGTTTGTGACTTTTATTTCTCTCTTCAAGCTCTGTTTACTCTCTTTTTTGTTCATCATCAGTCTCTGAATTTGAATCTTTCCTCAAAAAGAAAAGCTTTCAGGCACCAAGCTGTTCAGCCTCTTTATCACCTCTAAACCTGTCTCCTTTGCTTTCCTGCATCCCATCCAGCTTTCTGTGCTGCTGCAATCTCTTCCCCGTGATGTCTGTGGCAGTGTGCACTCCTGATTCCTTCTCTCTGGGCACTCTCTTCTTCCTTTTGTGTTGCTGTCAGCCTCACCCAGCTCTGATCCTTCCTCCATATCACCGTCCACATAAAGATGATCATAGCCTCCCAACCTCACTTAAAACCTCTCAGGGACAAGAACAGGCAAAAGGAATCTCCAGAGAGAGAGGGAGGGAGGGAGTTGTAGAGGAAAGAGGAATCAATTGTAAAGGACATGAGAAAGCCTCAGGTGCTAGAAACATTGTCTAGGTCTGTACATGCGTGAAAACTTACACTGACTTACCAAGACAGCCTGTTTTACTCTGTATATGCCTCTTTTAGCAGCCCAGGAATTAGAACCCAAACTCTGCCTGGCCCAGGTCATGCATGGTTCAGGCATGCTATTGTGAAACTCAGTTCTGGCTTTCCCTGGGATGTGACTCCTCCCTGCTCACTTAGAACCTAAATTTAGGTCTATCCTAATCCCAGAGACTGTAGCGTATGCTTCCTTCCCTCACTAAGCTGGGGATACTCCAATAGTAGGAGCCAGTTCCTTGCAGTTTCCTTGGTCCCCTTTGCAGTGGCTAGCACTTGGGGACCCATAAATGTTGATGGCTGGACCTTCACTTTGTATTTGCTTTGAGCTTGACCCTTTTTACTGAGAAGCTTCTCTCCTCTAGCCTGCAGGATGTTTCCTTGGTGAGGGGAAGGCGGTTGTACAATGGCGGTGTTTGACACTCCTGAGGAGGCTTTTGGCGTCTTACGTCCAGTCTGTGTTCAACTCACAAAGACCCAGACAGTGGAGAATGTGGCACATCTGCAGACACAGCTACAAGCCATAAGTGACTCCGCCCTCCAGGAACTACAGCAGTACGTTCTCTTCCCCTTAAGATTTGCCCTGAAGACCCCAGGACCCAAAAGAGAGCGTCTGGTACAGAGTGTGGTGGAATGCCTCACTTTTGTCCTCTCTTCAACATGTGTGAGAGAGCAGGAGCTCCTCCAGGAGCTCTTCTCGGAACTCTCAGCCTGTCTGTACTCTCCCAACTCCCAGAAACCTGCAGCTTTGTCAGAGGAGTTGAAATTGGCTGTGATCCAGGGACTTAGCACCTTAATGCACTCAGCTTACAGGGACATCATTCTGACTTTTTATGAGCCCTCCATTCTGCCCCGTTTAGGATTTGCTGTGTCTTTACTGTTGGGCTTGGCAGAGCAGGAGAAGTCAAAGCAGATTAAAATTGCTGCCTTACAGTGTCTACAGGTTCTCCTCCTTCAGTGTGATTGTCAGGACCATCCAAGGCCCTTGGATGAACTGGAGCAGCAGCAGCTAGGGGATTTGTTGGCATCTTTCTTACCTGGAATCTCAACCACACTGACCAGAGTCATCACAGGAGACTTTAAACAAGGTCACAGCATTGTTGTGTCTTCCCTAAAGGTCTTTTACAAGACAGTGGGCTTCATCATGGCTGATGAACAGCTCTCAAGGATCCCAAAGGCCCGAGCAAAGCCTGCAGTTGAGCACAGAGTAGCAGCCCTGATGATTCACAGAGAAGCAGACTGGGTAAAAAGTACTGGTGACAAGTTGATGATCCTTATTAAAAAGATAATTGACTGTGTCTCTGTTCACCCACACTGGAAGGTAAGGCTGGAACTGGTAGAGTTTGTGGAGGTCCTGCTGTTGAAGTGCACTCAGTCCCTGGTTGAATCCACAGGTCCCCTCTTGAAGGTGTTAGTTGGCCTAGTGAATGATGAAAGTCCTGAAGTCCAGGCCCAGTGCAATACAGTGCTAAGGCGTCTTGCAGATCAGAAAGTAGTAGTGGGCAGCAGAGCCTTGGCTGACATCTTGTCTGAAAGCCTGCATTCACTGGCCACGTCTCTTCCCCGCTTGATGAACACACAAGATGATCAGGGCAAATTCTCTACCCTTTCCCTGTTACTCGGGTATCTGAAACTGTTGGGCCCCAAAGTACATGTGATTCTCAATTCTGTGGCCCATGTGCAGCGCCTTTCCAGGGCACTCATCCAAGTGCTGGAGCTAGAGGTGGCTGATGTCAAAATGGTGGAAGAGCGGTGCTGGAACTCTGACAACCTGAGTACTTCTACAGAGGCCTCAGCTGCACGGCCATGGAGCACAGTCCACAGGCGATACTTCCGATGCTTCACTGACGAGAGGGTCTTCCTGCTTCTTCGGAAGATCTGTCAGCTCCTGGGTTATTATGGGGACCTGTATTTGCTTGTGGATCACTTTATGGAACTGTACCATACATCTGTAGTTTATCGGAAGCAAGCTGCCATGATCCTTAATGAGTTGGTTGTAGGGGCTGCTGGACTGGGTATAGAGGACGTCCATAACACATGTCCGAGCATGAGCCCAGAGGACCTGAGAGGGATTGTGAGATCTATACTAGAGGAATACACAAGCCAAGCAAACTGGTACTTGATTACCTGTATTGAAGCTGAGGAGGGGGAGGAGGTGATGATGAAGCAGCAAGGCCTCCAGGCTGTCACATCTGGCGTCCACACCTGCCAAGTTGTATCTTTTCCAGCCCTGTCAAAACCAAGTCCCACTATCTGCTCCATGAACAGTAACATCTGGCAGATATGCATTCAGTTGGAAGGGATTGGCCAGTTTGCTTATGCATTAGGAAAAGACTTTCGTTTGCTTTTGATGTCAGCTCTCTATCCGGTACTGGAGAAGGCTGGAGACCAAACCTTGCTCATTAGTCAAGTGGCTACTAGCACCATGGTAGATATTTGCCACGCTTGTGGCTACAACTCTGTACAGCACCTGATCAATCAAAATTCAGACTATTTGGTGAATGGAATCTCTTTAAATCTGCGTCACCTCGCTCTGCACCCTCACACCCCAAAAGTCCTGGAAGTCATGCTTCGGAACTCAGATGCTAGCCTACTTCCTTTGGTAGCAGATGTGGTTCAAGATGTCTTGGCCACCCTGGACCAATTTTATGATAAGAGAGCTGCTTCCTTTGTCAGTGTTCTGCATGCTCTGCTGGCAGCATTAGGTATGTTGAAAAACCCTTTTCGATGCCAATTGAGATAGCCAGGTTCCTGGTTTCCTATTCGTGTTTTATTCCATGTTCATGAATGTACTATGGAGAACATTGGAAAGGTTGTCTCTCCAACCCCACAGGGGATTGTTGGGCTCCATTGTTTATTTTTTATACTTTGAGTATCTCTGCCATTTACTGAGCCCTGCTCTATAGCAGGGATATAACCCATATAGGCTAGCATTTTTTATTTTACAAATAAGAAAAACCAAGGCTCAGTGAGATCCTGCTTAGCAGGGGTCACATTATTAATAGGGGATAAAGTTGGATTGGTGACAAGTTTATTCTTCCCAATATACTATGCTGCTACTGGTGCTTCATAGAGCTGACAGCATCTGTGCTAGTAGAGACCAGGAGCAGCAGAAAGTGCTCCGCCGCAGAGAGCTGTAGCAGCACACAGAACCTTTCTTTTCTTTTCTTTTTTTTCAGGGTAGTGGTTGGCTCTGGAAATTGAACTTGGGACTTACATGTGCTAAGCAGATAGTCTACCACTGAGTTCCATCCCCAACCCTCTAATAGAATTTTCTGATGATGGTAATATTCTGTATCTTCTGCCCAGTACAATAGCCAGTAGCCATGTGTGGCTAAAACTACTGGGGAATTGAATATTTTGGTTTGGTGCTTTTTAAAAGACGGTTTCACTCTGCAGCCCAGGCTGCCCTGTAACTCATTATATAGCCTAAACTCAGAACTTGCAACATTCCTCCTGCCTCAGCCTCCCTAGTGCTGAAATTATAGGTGTGAACCATTATATCCAGTAAGGAGCTGAAATTTTAATTCTGTTTGGTTTTTATAGTCATGTGGACCATACTGGACAACAGTAATCTAAAAACTTTAAAAAACGTTCATTTTTATTTTATGTATGTATATGCCTACTGGTGTGTACTTGGTAACTGAAGAGGAATTAAACCTGGGCCTTCTAGAGGAGCAGCCAGTGTTCTTAACTGCTGTGCCATCTCTGACTCCTAAATGATGGGATTAAATGTGCCACTATGACCATCCTTAACTTTTTTTTAAGATTTTTTTTTTTGGGGGGGGGGGGCTGCATCACATACATGCAGTGTCCTCAGAGTCCAGAAGAGAGGGTCAGATCCCCTGAAACTGGAGTTACAGATATCTGTACCTATGATGAGCTAACCCATGTCCTTTGGAAGAATAGCAGCCAGTGTTCTTAACTACTGAGCCATCTCTCCAGCCCTTCCTTTTAACATTTTAATTGTACAAGTTGACTTAATTGTCTCTTCTCTATTTTGATCCTGTTGTGGCACAATTTGTAGCATTAAAAAAAAAAAGCCAGAGTTGGTAGGATTATACCTGTAATCCCAGCTGCCAGGAAACTCAAGCAGGAATATCATGAGTTCAAGGCGAACCTGAGCTATATAGCAAGACCATGTCTAATCAATAAATAAATCCCTCAGCTGGACAGTTAATCATTGACTGAAAACATTGAGCTATATTCTGGTGCCTTTATCCAAAGAACATATCTCCAGTACTGTTAATAGCCCCTGAGACAGAGGAAAGGTCCTTGACCTCATTCTGTCAGGTTAAAAGGACAAGATCATGTGAGAAACTTTCTCAGGAGAAGCGAGTGGGACAAGGACTGTGCTCTGCTCTGAGGTGACATTTTGCAGTGTTCACTCATTCATTCACAAACATTCACAGACAGCGTGAATGCGTGCTTCACTCATAAAGAAGCCTGCTATATGTCAGATGCTACACTAAGTATCGAGGCTACAGCGGTGAGCAAGATAAACAAACTCATGGAGCTATCCTGCTACTGAGAGAAATGCTAAACAAGTAATGAAAGCATTACGCAAGCTCAGGAAGCCTCTGATAAGCACTTTGAAGGAAATGAAGACCTTTTGCAAGGGAGAAGCAGGGGTAGACTACTCTAAGTTGCAGGGTCAGGGAGGGCCTCTCTGGGAAGTCCCATTAAGGCTGTGATCTGAGGGCGGAGGAGGCTGCTAGGTTGTACGTGGCTGTGGCACTCTGTGACTCTAAGAACACTGTCAGCAGAGTGGTGTGAACACTGTTCACACGTGGGGAAGAAGTGTTTGGAGAGAATGTTGTCAAGAGTGTAATGCGGGGTTAAACAGGAAATGGGGTGATCCTACTGGGCACATAGGTCAAGAGAAGTTTGATCTGGACTGCAGTCACTCAAAAACCATGACAAAGTAGCTGAAGCTAAAACACCCTAAAGGAGGGAAGGTTTACCTGGCTTGTAGTTTCAGAAGTTTAGTCCAAAGTCAGCCTGTTCTGTTGCTTTTCAGAGCTGTGGTAAGGTAGAAGCATTTTGTTCAGGGGCCATGTTCATGTCATGACAGTCAGGACTTCCTGGGTATACCAACAGTCATTACTTCTTCCACCCAGGTCCCAGCTCTCAAAGTTGCCACCAGCTCTCAAATAGCACCACTAGCTGAGAGACATGGCCTTTGGGAGGCATTTCAGATCCTAACCATAACTCCTGTCTGTGCTAATAGTCACTAGCAAAGAAGCTGTGAACAAAATCCACACAGGTCTAGACTGGCTTGGACCTCTGATGAAGGCAGCTAACTACTTAGACATTACAGACTGGGACCAGCTTCTCTGCTACATTGGGGAACTAAATTGTATATCAGCTTAAAATTTAAACATTTTACAAAAAGGCTTGGGAAGCTGGAGGGATTTTTCAGTGGTTAAGAGCACTTTTGCTCTTGCAGAAGATACAAGTTCAACTCCCAGCATCCACATGGTGGGTCACAAACATCTGTAACTCTAGTCCCAGGATATCTGATACCCTCCTCTTACTAACACAGGTACCCAGAATACAAATGGTGCACAGACATACACACAAAAGCAGTACACTCATATACATAAAATAATATAAAAAAAATTTAAGACATAGGAAATGTGTCTTTTCGGGAGGTAGCACATTTGGATTTTGGAATTTGAATTTTCTTAGATTTCTGATGTCTTTGGTAATCTGAAGGAGGAACATCAAAACATACTGTGTAGCACTTTCTAAGATTGAAGTGGAAGGGCAGGGTCCACATTACAGAAAGGAAAATACGGACAGTTGAGGCATCTGGGACGTTGTGTGTTGGGTGGGGGTGTGAAACAAAATTGGAGACGGATTTTCAACAAGTTTTGAAACAACCCAATATGTAATTGCATTTTGAATAGTAAGTCATAAAATTAATGCTTACTCACAGATTACAGCAGCACTTAATGCTAGCATTTCAGTTTGTCATCAAATTGCATAACAGATGACCTTAAGTCATGAAAGAACCAGGTACCTGTTTTAGGGCATTGAGTTACTGAACATGCATGCTTCATATGCCTTGACTAAAAAGTAACAGGTGCCCCAGTGAGAGCAGAACCATTCACAGCAGGGATGAACCAGGAAGTCTTCCTGTGACGATCTGCACTGGGGTGAGGGGCTACCCCATGCACACAGGGCTGTGATGCTCTTAGGGCTGTGTCACACACACCCTACTGTGTCACAGCACTAAGTCTAACCAGCCCTTTCCTGGTTGACATTTCAGTCCTTTCTCAGCCTTTGCCGCAAATTGCATTTGCTGCACTATCTTTTGCCTTCAGTATATCAGTAGTATAAATTCCTAAAAGAAATACTTGTTCAAGAGTTTTACATTTAAATTTTTGATGAGAGTATCAAATTGTTCTCCTATGAGGTTGTACCAATTTAAGCTCCTTCAGCAATGTAAAAGTGCCAATTTCGCCATACCTTCACCCATACTTTCTTATTACTGAGCTTTTGATCTTTGCTAATCCAATAGGAGAAAAATAGCACCTTATTATAGTTGTAATTTGTATTAAGAATGAGGTTGAACTTCTTTTCATATGCTTAAAACCCATTTGTGAGCAAAACATTTTCCAATCTGACACCAGCTTTGTAGAAATAATCTGCAGTGTGGACTCCCAGCAGCAGAAGTGCTGTGGCTGGACTTGAACTATTCAGGACCAGCACCTTAGAGTGTACCTGGGAGTGGGACACTGAAGAAATGGCACACTTAGCACAGCTTTACTCCCCGCACTCAGGAGGTAGAGGCAGAGACCCATAGAGGCAGATGGGTCTCTGCCTTGTCTTCAAAATTAAATTAAATTAAATTAAAGTTTAAAAGGATGTTTAACTCTTATGTGTAAGAACTTCCACATATGGCCTCTCAAACATCTGCTATGTGAGAGTCTCAGATACCTGAATCTGTGACCTCCCTTTTGCTATTCTGGTTCTGGGCAATGGCTCCTTAATGAAAAAGAGATTAGCAGGTGCTAAAAGTGACAGGTCTTTGTCCTGTTGTCTGCAGAAGGGGGTGCATTGATCAGCAGCTAGAAGATTGGAGGTTCTGTTGCTTTATTCTTTAAGTATTCAGAATCTTTTTAAAGTAAAGACTTTAGGGCCTCAGTCTAAGAATGGCTGAGATTAGAACTATTGTAGTCAAATAAGGAATGTAGCCCCTGGTGGACACTGCGCATTCACCCTGACCTGCTGCCTCCTGGTTTCCCTGTCATGATCTCTGCAGAGGCCTACAGCCCCTCAGGGCACAACTGAAAACCACAGGAATGGCTTAAAGTTTATTCTGTGGTGACATGTCAGAGGAACCGGAGCATTTTCTGTTAGAGCCCCAAGCAAGAAGAGAGATGTCCTCTAATAAGGAGCATATCTTGTCCTCAGAGTTACATCGTTTGTATTTCTTCTCCAATCTTATGGTTTTTCATTCTGCATTGAGTTCCCACCCTATGCTTTGGGCATATGAGGGTCAAGAGTTCCATGGTGAAGATTCACGTACCAAGCAGTGCACACAGAATCAATGCAGTACAAATACATGGGGAAGAGCACCGTGCTGTGTAGGGATGGCTTTACTGGGAACTTCCTGGTTGCTCTAAAATGGGAAGTGGTTTGGAATTAGCCAGATGTAAGACAGTGTTCTGGACATTCGAGAGCGATGTATAGCCATGTATATGAAAGTTCTGAGGCAGGAAATGCTCACCTACTGAGGCCACTGCGAAACATCAAGTTGTCAGGTACCTGACTGGAGTGGTGGGGCAGGGTTCCAGGAAGTAGTCAGTGTCTGGATAGTTCAGAGCCATGCCAGTCTTGCCAAAGAGCTTAATCTACTTATAAAGTGGGAGTGCCTGTCACCAGTGACCAGGGTCATCATGATAATGTTTTCTTTCAGCACATTGGTTCCCAGACTCGGGTTCTACTGGGCAACTCCAACAGCGCAGTTTAGAAGAGGAGGGGAGGCCAGTGCCAGCAGCTGGCAAGGCTCGCACCACGGCCGAGGACATCGAACAGTTTGTACTGAGCTACCTCCAAGAGAAGGATGTGGCAGAGGGGAATGTTTCTGACCTTGAAGCTGAAGAAGGTAATTGCTATTTATTTTGCTTTCAGTGGTTCCTTCTTAAAACAGATCATTGTGGAAACAACAAAATGAGTGCAGAAAGTGGAAGAGAAGAAAAGTTGCCCCAGAACTTATGCTGTGCACACATACATGTGTGTGAACTGTTTCCAGTTTCCATTCCTTTTTTTTTTTTTTTTTTTTTTTAAACAAAGTGTTTTTACATGGTTGCTTTTGTTTTACATGGTTGCAAATAGTTTTTGTTTTGTGCTGATGAGGACTGAACTTAGGACTTCCTACCACCAGGCTCTGCCGTGTGCCCGCTGCACCAGAGTCTAAATGTACCACATCCTTTCTGGACTTCATTAAAAGGACACTTCATGTTTTTGTAATCAGTGTTGGAGTGGCAGCCACCAAGCGTCCATCTCCCCTGTGAAGTTGAGTTTGCCTCTAGCCTTGCTGTGATAAACAGTGTGGCAAAGGATGATTCTGTGTGTGACCTTTCCCGTATATTCCTACAGGTGGGGTTTCTTGATCCAAGATAAGAACATCATCTGATAATAACTAGATTGCCTTCTAGACAGTCAGATCAATCTATACCTTACCAACAATCACAAGGGTGCAAAAATTACTTGCTTCACTTTTTTCTATGTTGACAAGTTAAAAATGGCTTATTATTATAGTTTGCATGCCTTTGATTAATGCCCAAGTTGGACATATTTCTTTATGCTTCTTCCTGTTATCCCCCCCAGGTCCATTGTCTATTCATAAGCTTCATTTTTATTGGTAGAGAAAGATCGCAGTGTTTTTCTTACCTATTTATATGAGAGGAGGGAAATAGAGAGTTCAAGCCAGTATCAGCTCTGGCCTCTTGTTTTATTCACAAACTCAATCTGGAGCTTCAGGTCACGAAAGGATTAATAAATTATTAGAATCGCCTCTGCAAATATAAAATGCCAAGTCATAATGAGCTTGGTGGTCCCAGGACTATCCTAAATCGAACTGAGTCCCAAATTAGTTTGTTAGGTTGGAAATGAGCAGATTTCTTTTTTTTCTTTTTCATTTTCCCATTTGTGCTCTGATTCTAGTAAGTTGGAGCCAACACATTCATCCAGGATAACAGGAGTGTATACTGTCCAGGATAACAGAGTAGAACTCGCCACAGTGAATGCACCAGATTCCCTTCTGAGCAGTGGGAAGCAGCACAGGTCCAAACAAGGCTCATGCAGAGTGGAGCTAGTGTGGCTCCCATGGTCAGAGTGCCTGTTCTGTTGTAGCCTGCCAGGCTTTGTCTTCTGTTTCTTTGCTGAGCCAACCCAAACCTTTCTATGAACCACACTTCAGCCTTACCCAAACCTACAGCTCTGAAGAGGGGGTGACTGGGTCTCTCATGATCAAAGTTGTCATTCTGATCCAAAATTCAAGTCCCATCAATAAATCTGTTCTTCTGTGACTAAGATCTCTGGTCTTGGGCTGGTAAGATAATTTGGTCAGTAAAATGCTTGCTATGCAAGCATAAGAACCTAGGTTTTATCCTCAGAATTCACATAAAAAGTCTGGCATGAGCTTGTAATCCCAGTGCTTAGGATGTGAAGACAGGTGGACCCCTGAGCTCTCTGGCCAGCTAGCCTAGTCTGTTCAGTGAGCTCCAGACCAAATGAGAAATCCTGTTTCAAAAAACAAGGTGGGTAACTTTTGAGGAACAATGCCCAAGTTTGACTTCCAGCCTTTACATGCATGAACACACACATACACACACACACACACACACACACGCACACGCACACGCACACGCACACGCACGCACGCACACACGATCACACAAAGATCTGGTTCTAGTGAATGTTGCTGGAATCAGTTGGAATGAATCAAACCTTCCTCCAAAAACAGAAGCTCACATCCCTGAAACAGCATTCTACAACAGGCAAATTTCAAACAGCAGATCTACCCCCACCCCACCCCACCCCCAAAGAAAAGCAGGCTAGCCCTGTCACTCTTGCAATCACCAGGCTTCATGGGTATTTGATTTTCTTGACTTCATAAGATTGTTGGTCTTGATACGAGTTTGACAAGAATGTTCTGTTTAACCACATAAAGGCACCGTATGCATCCAAAGCCTCTTTCTCTGAGAACGTTTCCATTCATCTTCTCAGCTTCTATGGAGACTAGCATATGGTTCAGGTTTTCCAGCAGAGGAACCTAACCCAGAAAAAGTTAAGGAAGCAGTGCCCAGCCCAGTGGAATGCTTACTCACAGCTGCTGATGGAATAGTGGAACAAGATGGGGCCTTGACAGGTCCTGTAGGGTGGGAATGGGGCCTGGGTTTCAGGCAGAGAGAGGGTGAGAGCTGTGACACCCTCCTCAGTCACTGTCAGCAAATGGATATGTGCCTTATCCCTTTGGTACAGGCGAGGTGATGTGCAGTGGAGAGAGGGGTTAACAGGTTGTGGGGTCTCCCCAGGCCCCCAGGCCAAGCCCCATATCTGTGTATTGCACTAGGCTGCCCTAGAATGTCAGCTCTCAAACAAAGAGAAGGAAGTGTTGGTGCTGGCTATTCAAAGATCCTAGTAGAAATGATAAGCTTTGGCCCTCTGTGGTCAAAGGATGAATCAAAAAGAAAGAAGAAAGCGGAGAAAAGGCCACACCAGACACTGCCCAGTCTGGGGCTTCAAATTAGAACTGAGCCCTAAAGTTTTAAGTTGTCTATTATCCCATTTCCTCTCCCTCCCTATGCATCGTCGTTCTTCCTCCCATGCAGAAATTCGTGTCATGGAGCCTGTGTTGTATCTGGCAGGCAGGGAGATGAGATGCCACTTCCCGAGTAGCCTCTGCCTCTTAGCCTCTTGGGATTATAGGTGTGTGCCACCACCGCTGGCGAACTTCTTATCTAACTTAGCCTAAGTTCCTGACAGAGCTTCTCTGGACATTTTCCTTTTAAGTCCTATTCTGGAGTCTGAAGCTGGCAGTCACGTTGGGTGGAACACCTTTCTAAAGCATTCTCACCAATTCTGTTCTTTCAGAGGAGCAGTTAGCCCCTTCCAAAGTGGCTGAGAATGATGCCCTTCCAGATGTGGAGCTACCACTGCCAGCGCACATCCAGATAGCCAAGGACGTGATGGAGCGCTGCATCCACTTGTTATCAGATAAAAATCTGAAAATCCGCCTGAAGGTCAGTGTGTGACCCTTCTCGACTGGATAAGCAAGCAGATTTCCTCATTTCCTGGTTCATGTTTGATGTTTATAAGAAGCATCAAGAGAAGTTTTTCTGTGGGATGACAGTTTTAACATCTTTCTCTGTCAGCTCAAATGCCAAGAGGGAGCTGAGTCCCCTACCTTGAAAACCATGTAGCCTGCTGGGTTCACTGAGTCCCCAAGGCAAAGAATAGCATGTGCTTCGAAAGGCTATCATTTCTGTGCTGACTTGATGCCGGATACAGCCTTTAGTAACCTAAAGTGGTTATTCTAAGCTCGGCCCTTATTTCTATTTCTATTTTCATCATAGGAAAAAAATCCAACACTTTCTGCAGTTTGACTTCCTCATATGTCAGCAGTTCCCAGGCAAGCCCCCAACACAAGGACTGAGCCACACGGGTGACTCAGTAAAAGGGCAAAGGGGAGGGGAAACCTCATAATCACTCCAGAAAAGTTCTGAAGCCAAAGAAAAGCATCACCTCTCCAGACCTCAAGCAGGAGGGAGAACAACTGCCTTATTGCTCTGCATCAGTGGCCTTGTTAAATGATGGGGTACAGGCAGAGAACCCTGATCTGCATGTTACAGCCAGTGTCAGGGTCTGTGTTATGGAGCCTTTCCAGTCTTCATGAGACATCTGCACATTCCATATTCCACAAGCATTTGATCAGGGTACTTGTGACTTGCAAAGACTCAATTTTAGTGTCTAGGCACTGTTTGGAAGCCTTCTGAATACTCTTAATCTTTGAGGCAGTTATATACACACTGCAGTTATTAACAGTGTCGGTTGGTGCCAGGTGTGGTGGCACATGCCTTTAGTCCCAGCACTTGGGAGGCAGAGGCAGGTGGATCTACATGAGCTCAAGGCCATCTACAAAGCAACTTCTGGGATTGCTAGTACTACACAGAGAAACCCTGTCTCAAAAATAAATGAATGAATAAATGAATGAATGGCAGTTGGGCTAGCCACACATTGGAACTAATTCCCAAGACCTCTACAATAATATTATGGCACACATACTCTGGTACACAGACACCACACATACACACACAATAATAATAATGATAATAATAATAAATCTTTAAAAGCCTGTGAGTGTGGAGGTTAGACCCACACAGCTGAGTTAACATGATGCCTCTGCCCTTTACCAGCAGGACCTTGAGTGAGCCTTCACATTTGCATGGAGAAAATGAGGACAAGGATGTCACCCTCACAAGATTGTTCATGTAAAGATAGGAGATCTTGACTGATGGCATGTACACTCATTCATTCCCTCCCTCATTGAGCCCCTCTGCAGGGCATGCAGAGGACATGCAGAAGATAGCGGTACAGATGTGCGCCCTGTCTACACAGAACTCTGTGTCTGTTGTGGGGAGGGGCAACACATACACATATCCTAATTTAGGTGGTGCTGTCGAGGTAATGAACAGGCGCTGTGATAGAGAGGGGTAATCTGTCCGTGAGCCCGAGCTTACTTACTGATTCCAATAACCAGCCAAGCAGGCCTCTGAGGCAGCAACATTTCTAAAGTTGAACAGCTGTGTGCAAAGACAAAGGCAAGAACATTCCAGGCAGGGGTGGGAAATGGACATCTTTGAGTCCATGGAAAAAGATGAATCTTATCCAGACAGCGACAAAGGCAGCCAGTTCGACCAAAGCCTTTTGTGCTACACTCTTGCTCTCTTCCGCCTGCCAACTCTGTCTCCTCCAGAGGCATAGCCTTTCTTATTCTGTGCCTTTGCTGTGAGGTCAGCTGGTTGTAGGAGGCTCCCAGTAAGACTCCATTGGCCACCTTCACTCTGCCTTTCTGACTCAGGGGCACATACCCTTGCAAAGCCTATGTGTGTTGCTACCTACAATTGATGCTGGCTGTCAGTATTCAGTAGTAGACTCGAAGGTTGGTGTGCATCTAGGCTAACCCAGACCTCTCTGGTAAGACTGGCTGGCCCTCAGCTTTCTACCTACTTCTGATAGCAGCAACAAGACTCCACCCCAGCAGCTTCTTAGCCTGCTCCACCTCCCTGCTTCCTGTCTCCTTCAGTGGCTCTGCTGCTCATTTCCTACACCTGACTCTGAGCAGCTCTGTTGATGTCAAACGGTTCAAATCCTTTCCAGAACAGGTTTCAAGTCCTTTCATGGTTCCGCCAAGATCATGTGACCACACAGCTTTGCTGTGGTCTCCTAGGGCCTCATCACTTCTTCCTAACACCCTTCAAATGCCTTCTTTACTCAGCAGCTAGGATGACCTTTAGAAACATGGCTGTGTTGGGTCATTTCTCTGCTGAGACACCTGGAAATGCCCCAATATACTTAGCACAAAATGAAAGATTCTTTTTTTTTTTTTTCAAGACAGGGTTTCTCTGTGTAGCCCTGGCTGTCCTGGAACTCACTCTGTAGACCAGGCTGGCCTCGAACTCAGAAATACACGTGCCTCTGCCTCCCGAGTGCTGGGATTAAAGGCGTGCGCCACCACTGCCCGGCTAAAATGAAAGATTCTTAACATGCCCTTTGATGGTCCAACTCCATCTCATTCTTCTATTGTGGCTGCCCTCATTTCTTTAGCAGGACATGCTCTGGGTCTTTTTTGGTTTGCTGGTTTTTTGGTGCTAGGTATGGAACCCACAGCACTGCACATGCTCAGTAAGCACTTTATCCCTAAGGTCCCTCCTAGCCTCAGGGTCTTATTTGTTTTGATCTAGGTATAGAGACCCTCACTGTGAACTGAACTAGTGCCTGCTCGCTCACCATTTGTGTCTCCTTTTAGCAGCCGTTCCTTAGAGACATCTTCTCAAGTCTGTGCTTTAAAGGTTTCTGTTTCTTTCTTTCTTTCTTTCTTTCTTTCTTTCTTTCTTTCTTTCTTTCTTTCTTTCTTTCTTTCTTTCTTTTTTAAGATTTATTTATTTATTATATGTAAGTACACTGTAGCTGTCTTCGCACACTTTTTCTTCTCTCTCCAGCCCCGCTCACTCCGGCCCAGCATCTGTTTCTTTACATCGCAGCCTTTACAGTCTTTCCTGGCACAGTAGCTAGCTTTCTCTCTATTGAATGGTATCTAAGGTCTTTCCCAGCTGACCCTAAATTCCATGAAGGCAAGGAAGTGTATGTATTTTGTCCTTGTATACTAGGTGTCCCCTAATACCTGGCCTGGACTGAGGTAAACAGGAGTAGCCAAAATGGGGAAAATGGTTCATTTTGGAACCAAAAGGTCTATCAAGTTTCTATTACTATCTTAATGCATTTCTCAGTCTCACTCTGTTGAACTGTGACTTGGTCCCAGACATCTGGTTTCAAGCTCTACTGCCTGTTGAAATCCTGTCTTTTCTTTCAGGTCTTGGATGTGCTGGGTTTGTGTGTAGAGGTTCTACAGACCCACAAGAACCAGCTCCTTCCCCTGGCTCATCGGGCCTGGCCTTCTCTCGTACACCGACTCACAAGTGATGACCCCCTGGCAGTGCTGAGAGCCTTTAAGGTATGATAGCCTTGTCTCTCATGGGTGCAGGTCTGAAGCACAGAGACTGCCCCGTCTTCTGCAGCACTTTAATTTCTCTGACCTCTGGACACAGAGCTTGAAGAAAGTGCAGAAAAATAAGAAAAGCACAGGAGAGACTACATGGCAGTCTTTAGACTTTAAAGCTGAATGAACTCGTAAAGGGAAGGCCACTAGTGTTCACTGAGCATCTCTTGTGTGCCAGGCAGTTAACTTGGCATTGCCCACATGGTGCACGCCTTCATAGTAACCTGTAAGGTGCTTGCTACCTCTAGTTTTGGCCAAGTTCAGAGACGATAACATACCTTGGGACTGTACAGCTAGTAAGGGACAGAACCCAGGTTAGGTTCATGCTTCTTGAACTGCATGAGGGTCAAGGTGATGGGCCCATCTGCCCAGCCCAAGCCCACAGTCACCCATTTTCAGGTGGGCTTAGGTACAGGTCTGTCAGGGGTGAACTAGAACTCTGGGGAAGGCCTTTGAAAAGCTACAGCCTGTAGAGATGTCATCTCCCTGGTGAGCTTGGTGTGTATATGTGTGTGTCTCTGTCTGTCTGTATCTGTATGTTAAGAGGAAAGGAGGAGAGAGAACGAAGAGAGCCTGGGGGAGACAGAATGGGAAGGAGGTATTACTAAATCTTATTCAGATGTACTGTTTCCCTTATGAAAATTAATAGGTTATTTAAAATGACAGGCGGTGTAGAAAAATGAAAACATACGAAGCTGTGTGCACTGTGAACAAGGCTGCTTTCTCCACTGCAGACACATTAATAGTGCTTTACCTGAGGTCACATGATCCAGCTGAGGTCCTGAGAGGAGGACCTTATTCTGCAGACTGGACGGGTGTTGTGTGCCCATTATGCCTTGCTTACTGATTCTTAAAGAAAGTCCTATCCTCCTGTTTGCTCAGTCTTGTGCAGCGGGGCAAGACATTTCAATATGTTCTGCTACAGAAAGTTTAAACGACACATGCAAAGAGACTGCCTGTTGTGAAAGATAGAAAAAGGCTGATGTACATGAGAGATTATGCAGTCAAACACACAACACAGTGATGGCTCCAGCCACAGGACCAGCCTTGGCTTAGCCAGGGACTGTAGTCTGGTCACCATCCTCCTGATGCCTTCACATGGCAGCTGCTGAGCCTCGAGCGCATGTTTGCTCAGCTAGCAAGAGTTAAAAGCCCCAGTCTTCTCAAGGGGTGCTAGGGAAATTCTGAAGATGATCTAGATCTACATGAACTGCTTTAAGATCCCTCTCTCTCCAAAAAAAGAAAGGAAATCAAGATATTAATCATATTATTCACCCAACCAAAGCTCCCTCGGAATTACTCTCCATGTAATCTGTATTTATGGATAGAAGCATCTATGCCTTGGAAGCAAAGACCACCAAATTCATAACTGTCAGAATCACAAACCATGGGCAAGGAATTAACAGCAGTAATTCTATTTTTTTTCTAAGTAGAGACCTAGACAGAATTGAATTACCAAGCATGTTCCAGTCCTCTTGCTGCTTTAGCAGTGTGCAGTCACCAGGTTGGGAACTGTTTCTGCAGGTTTTACAGACACTTGGAAGCAGATGTGGCGATTTTCTCCGGAGCCGGTTCTGCAAAGATGTCCTGCCAAAATTGGCCAGCTCCTTAATTACCCAGGCCCCCATCAGTGCCAGGGCTGGAGCAGTTTATTCTCACACACTGGCCTTCAAGCTACAGCTGGCTGTCTTGCAGGGCCTAGGCCCCCTCTGTGAAAGTTTGGACTTGGGTAGGTACCACATGGTCTCCCAGCCACAGAACCTGCACGTGACTCCATGCTCCTTCTTTGTCTCCTCTGACCAGTGGAGCTTGTGTCCCTCACCTCCCTTCTTGGACACCTCCTTCATTCTCCCCTGTCCCCCACCTGTCCTTTTACTTTAGGGTATCCCTGGTTTGCTGGAAAGCGTAGAGTTCTAAGGACCTTGCATGGCTAATTTTAGGTCCCTAGACAGTGATTGGTTATTGCTTGTCCCAGTGCAGTCTGAGAGCCTGAGGCTTGTTTTGTTTTTCTACCCTGCAGGTGAGGGTGACCTGAATAAAGTGGCTGATGCCTGCTTGATTTACCTCAGCACCAAACAGCCCGTGAAATTACAAGAGGCTGCCAGGAGGTACGTCTGCTTCATCACCTGCATCTCTTTACGACTGTTCTAAATTATATATGATTTGCTAATGGTGGGCAGAGTTGAGGCAATCCCTTTTTTCTCTCCCTGCCAGGTTAAGATGATTTCTTTAGCTGTGCCAACTCCAAAGATGGTATTTTGACTAGATGCTTTCTCTTTGCAGGAGACCTTTTTCTGTGCTGCAGTGTCAGCAACAATTCTAGAGGGCACAAAACAGAAAGGCTGGGTGCTGGAGGGAACCCAGACCTCCTGGCTGGAGGGCTTCCAACCCTCTACTCTGTTCCTTGTGATCAGTGACCCAACACCTTACCATGCCTCTGCTCCCTCCATAGCAAAGCCAAAGGAAAGCACTAGGTGTGCCGTGACTAACTCTACAGAAAGTCTTATATGGTAGAAGACTGTGCAAAACAGAGTGTAGTGCAGGCAAGTGCGTGCCTGTGTCTAGAGCCTATACCACTCAACTGCTTCTGGCAATAAGCTGACCCAAAGAACAACTTGAGAGACCTTTGGACTCCAAAATTACATGAAGCTAATTTCCCAGAGTTTTGGCCATGCCTGTTAGAAAATAGCAGTGCCTTTGATGCAAGCTATTTTGGTTCCTCGAGGACTAAGTGATTTTTCTTATAAGTTGAAACTAAGCTCAGCAGTGGCCTTACCCTGAGATCCAGAGTGCACCCTGGCCTCCTCTGCCCAGCACTCCTGCCTACTGGGAACAGGCCGTGCTCTGCAGCTGCCTGCCCCTGCACATCTGCTGCCAGGGCTGCCTGGCCTGCCAACTTCATCTGGGCAGAGCCCCTCCTCCCCAGGTATCTGGAGTTAGATCTGATCATCCTTGCTGAGCTGGGGGTCAGATGACTCCTCTGTTCCACCCAAGGAGCTGGCCATGCTGCTCTGACTGTGGAATAGGAGATTAGCCTGCTCCCTTATAAACCTTGCACTCCCTACAAGCCAGGGGAGTATCTTTTGGAATTGATTTATTGTCTTTGCAATTCTTTGCTTTTGATTTCCTTGGTAGCTTTATTTCCTTCCATCCCTTTCCCATCAAATCTCTTAGACCCAGAATCAGTCATGGTTTCTGGAGCACAGGGGTACATCCCAAGGAGCTTCTCCTCCAGCACCCCTGTTTCTTAAATAACCAGCATGAGGTGAAAGTGCTCCTCTCTGGGCCAAGCCATAGCTGGTTGCACTGTGACATAAGGTGCAACCCCAGCACATTATGGCTTTATCTTGGAATAAATTCTTTTGACTTATAAAAATCTGATTTTCACACATCCCATCTCAGTCAGCTTTCCCTACACTCACTGCATCCCATCCTTCAAGTTTAGAGCCATCAAAGAAGCTAATATTCAGAATACATTTATCTTTTCATTTCTCATTCTTTTTTGCCACTGAAAGCAATTAAACGCAGAATCAGACCTTGCTGAATCTTAAGCTGGTACTCAAGGTGGCTGGAGGAGGGGGGGTTGCAGCTAGACCACTTGGCTGCAGCTCCCTCTGTGTGCTTCAGCACCTTCCTTCCATTGGAGGTTGGGTTGAGTCAGATGGCCTGTCTGCCTCGTAGGAGGAGAGGAAGTAGAAGGCTGATTGCTTCACCTACAGCTCAGCTGCAGACGTATTTTGAAGGGGGTAAGGGAGGTGGGATTTAGTGTTATGCTTGATCAGGAACTGATTTGGCATCTTGATTCAGAAATTAATGAGCTTTCTAAATAGGAGGAGGCACCCAAGGCAAGAGACAGGCCTGGTGTCCTGAGCCACACACCAGGTGGAGTGAGTGGCCTGGTGGGACTGACTGTACTGAAGTAGTCATAGTGGTCCTGAGGAAAGAGTAAAATGGAGGCCCCATTCCCAGCCATTTGTCCTTGTTCTCTTTCCTTAATCCTGTGTCCCTTACTAAGAGGATACCTATCTGCCCACTTGGAAAACTCACTGTTCCTCTCGTACTCCAAGTACCAATGTAGTCAGGGCACCATACCCATGACCTGAGCCACCACAGAAGCCTCTGCCCCTCAGTATTCACTGCAGAGCAGGAGAGTAAGACAACACACACTCTCATGGGAGAAGGAAAAGCTGCTGTGTTTAGGGAGCTTGTAGCAGGCAGGTTTTATAAAGAGACAAACCTCAGGGTAGACTCCAGAAGGAACAGGGTAAGGCAGTAGGTCCACAGATGGCCCAGCTTAAGAACAGGCGAGCTCTCCACCCTGCTCCTCTGTCTGCCAGAGAGCTAGTGAGGGAAGCTTTGAGGGCCAGGAACTGCTCTGAGCGCCCTGCCTTCTACAAGACGGTAAGCAACATGCCTAGGAGTAGGTGTGTCTGTGGGCCTCAGAGCCATCATGATGTGGAATACCAAGTTGGCAACTGGTGAAGATTTCTTTCATCCACACCACAGCTGGGTTTTCCTTTCTTCCTCTTGTTTGCTTTCCCTGACTTCAAAGAATGACCAAGCCTCTGTTTGCTATTTTAATTTGTCATATTAAATATAGCCTTCGTGGCAGGCTTTTACATCTAGGTTGTAAACTCTGGGAATGGAAATTGATCAGGGGATGGTTGATATAACCAAGGCTGTAAATGCTAAGAGTGGAGATGCCATTCCAGTTTAATGCTTTTATCTGGCAAATGTGCCTTGTAAGGAGGGGCATAAATCTTACAGCTGGGGGATGGGGGGTGGGCGTCGCAGGAGATAACCTTGCTGCATATTACCACCAGGTGTCACTGTTAACTGGTGTTGGGGGTGGGGGTGGGGAGCTCCTTCAGATCCCATGCAGTTAAGTAACTTTAATGGATGACAGATAAGTAAATCATATTTAAGGATGTGGGAAGAGGGGCCAACAAACCAGTAAAGAAGACAGTGTCAGTAAGAGTAAGCCTTGGATCAGCCGAGCCCCACCTAAAAGCAGAGACAAACTTAACTGATTTAAATTCCCAGATAGCCCAGAAGCCTTCAGCGTACCTCCCAGCATGCAGTTCTGTGCCCTTTTGACCACTGGGACTTTGCAATTTCATACTGAGAAGAATTCCAGAGGAGAGCAACCCTCCTGCCTGTAGCTCACACCCCATCCCAATTTCAGTTTTCCCTTGAGTCTGTGTACTCAGTGGGCCAATCTCTTCCTAGCCTCGGAGGCTCTCTGTCCTGCAGTGAGGTCTTATATCATATGCACCTTCACTCTGGACCAAAAGCAAATAAAACTAGGCAATATCTACTGGTGAAACCATGAAGCCCATGCCCAATAAGTGTCATGATAGACAAAGCTCCCAGACTGCTTGGTCTCTATCAACTCCTGCCCCCATCTGCCAACCCCAGACCTTAGCTAGGGATGCTGGAACACCTTCCGGCCATGCAAGTGTTGATGCTGTTATTCCCTAGTCCTCGGGTGGAAGGTGGGAGGGCAGCACAGTGTTCATTCCTTCATTACCTGGCCACTGTGTGAGAGTGCAGTAGCACCAGTTGATGGTGATGCCCTCCTCGCAGAGTCTTTGTACAGATGAGTTCTTTTTATATAGTCAGAAAGTCAACTCTGAAAATTGTGCTGTGAACTCTATGTGCCAAGCACTGTCTGGGTACTGAAAACGGAGGAGAGAAGACAGGAGACCTCTGCCCTCGTGATGCATGTGTGTGTGCACTGACCAAATGTATGGTGTGCTGTGCATGTCACGTGCATACACCTGGATACATCCTTTCTTCTAAATCTATTTGTCACTGATGTCTGAACAGGGCTTTCTTCTCAAGAGTCTTTTTTGTGTTAAGTGGGGCACCCCTTCCCCACCTCCATTTGTGGAGGAAGTCAGGAGCAGGTTTGAAGGTTCATTTATCAACTGACTTCCCTGCTCTCTTTCTGGCAGTAGGATCCCAGCCCATCAAAGAACCAGTCGGTGCCTTCAAACCCTGGACAATGCAGACTAGCACAGGCTCCTTCATTTCATCCCTGCCAGAGCCCGACTCCTCTCTACGCCACACACAGGCCTGTCTGTTTGAACAGATCAGGAGCCACAGAGGTGATCCACTAGTTAGGCTAGCTCAAAATGAATATCTGATCCCCTGAATGGGGATGAGGGGCACCTCATTTGAGGCCTGCCTACAAAGCTGTTTCCCTGGGTTACACCCGGCATGAAAATGAGGACACTCTTCATATTTTTCCTTTTGACGTTTGATTAATAGTTGACAAATCCAGACCCAAGTAGTTAGCTTTCCTATTATCCATCTTTGACAGCCACTGCTGCTTTTCTTTTCAAGGCCCATTGTTCTAAAAATACACTCAGATCTGAAGCTGTTCACTGTGCACACAGAGGCATGATTTTATGGTGTCAGAGATAAGAGACATCTGCCATGCAGATCACAAACAAAGCAGGTTACTGGGTTTCTGAAATGAAGGCAGGGATATCTCACTGCTGAAGCCATGTGTTGCCTGTACTTCCCTGATGCCGTAGTATGTCATGAGATTGCTAACCTGCTAGTTTGCTATTGTGTGATGCTTGCCTATGTATGTGCATGCAGAGGCCAAGTGCCAAGATGACAGGCATGTGCCATCGGACCCCACTAGAAATACATTTCTCAGAGTCCTTTCTTATGTTGCCCATCAGTAGGAGCTGCTGGCCTGGTGCCAAAGCATGGGTCAGAGAAAAACAATGTGAGTAGAAGAGGGCAAGTCACCTAGATTGTCACAAAAATATCATCTTTCTGGTCGGGGCAGGAAATACTGCATGTGGCCTGAGTATGCCGGCAAGTGCTCAGACCAGCTTTGAAGCCAGTGGCCAGCAGCATGGGACCTTAGCCTGGAGGTAGAAGAGCCAGCCAGATGGAAGGGGCTGCACTTAAAACCCACCCAGCAGGATTTAAACCCTGCTAGGTTCTGGCTTCCTTTTGAATTGTCTCTAACAGATTGGGCCTTTCCATGTCAGGTCCTTTTAAATATGCATGAAGCAATGGAAGCATTCTACTGCATTTATGATACTCTGTCTTGTGGTACTTTAGGGGCATGATTAGCATCATACGCTGCTACTAGTGTTTATGCTTTTAAATCCTGTCCTCACTGCATTTAAATATTTTTAATAGGAGTCTCTGAGTATGTGTGTTGGAGGTCAATGGATGGATGAATGGTTTTGAACAGGTAAATATAGTTAGGTCTAACAAGTAAGTGTAGCTGCAAAGGTAATTGGTAGCATGTATTTGGAGAGTAAATTGTCGCTTCCAGTCATAATCCCCCATTCCCAGCATTTAGAAACAAAAACCAGCCTTGGTGCAGAGGAAGATAGCGGAATTGAATAGCAGGGAAGGACAGGCTTGAAATACTGGTTAACCAATGAACCGAGACCCATTAGAGTAAATTACTGAGTGTGGGAACATAGCCCCACTGCTTGCTGGCTGGGACAATTCGACACCCTGGCTTCCATTTGTTTAAAAGGCAGCACACAGCCTCATTTGCAGTATTGGCATGCTCAGAGTAATGGAAGAAGAGATGGCCAGAGAAAGAGGAATATGAAGGCTGTTCTGCCGGAGAGGGAACAGCAGGCCTGCTTCCAGGAAGTAGGTTTGCTTTTTGGTAACCTTTGTGCGGGTCCATGTGGAAAGAGTATGTAACATGCTGCTAAGGAGATATCCCAAAGCCACTTCCTTAGACGTCCCAACTAAACAGACAAACAGGTCACAAAGCCACAAGTTCTTTACCTCTGACATTTGCCCTGACAACTCCTGAGAGCATTTTACAGATCCAGAAAGAGAAAAGGAACATCAGATCCTTCAAGCAAATAATTGAGAAAGAATAGCCTGTCACTAGGGGGCTGGGAGCCCTGCACTTCAGCTGCAGTTTGTTTAGCTATGCCAGACCCTGATTGGCTGACGGTTTTCTAGAGTGTAGTTTGAGCAGATGTGGTCTAGACAGAGATACTGAAGACATGCTCTGTTGCTGTGACACAGGTATTTCTTTCAGGTTTTGCTACTGGGGGTGGGGGTAGATAATCCAGTGCTCGTGCTGCAGATCTGTGGTGGCCTGTGGAAGCCAAGACAGCACTCGCCATGTGCTCTCCTTAGGAACCCTTCCCTGGCTGCAACCACAGAGGGCCTCTCGAGGGCCTAGCCATACTACACCTTAATGAGTCTGCCTTTCCCCACAGATGAGACCCTGAAACCACAGCCTTCCTCTACCACCTTTGCAGCATCCCTGAGACACCTACCACAGTGTCTGGTCTGATGGGATACTTGTAAATGTCTCGGCCACAAAGATAAGGCCCTGATTCAGCTAGCTAGATTCCACTCACACACTTCCTGCCTCCCCAGGCCACTCACTGGAGTACCACTGAAGTACAGCTGAAGGGATGCTTTTCTTGTGTTGGTTTGGCCTCTGGAGTTTATTAGGCACTTACTGGTACCGTCAGCTGTAGATAGGGCTGAAGTGCAGGGAAATGGCTGCCTGCATGAAGTAAAATTCAATAAAACCGAATTTTAAGTGAAAAATCACTATAAACACCAGGCTTCTTTGCCATGGAAACAGAGGTTGCTTAGAAACTGCCTAACGGCGAGTTCTAAATTTTTTAAAGTCAAGTTATCATTTAAGCTACACAGCCCTACAGGTTATTGAGAGATAATCACCTGCCTCAGGACATGTGGAGGCATGAGGCACAGCTGAGTGCCTCCTGCGCTCTGAGGACCAGGTAAGCTCTTGATAACTGTGCTCCCTGGAGCCACCAATTTGGGCCTGGGAGAAGGAGAAAGGAGTTTCGTTTAGGAGTTAAATAGTGTATCTATATTTTTCAGAAATTGTTTCTCTTTGGGTTTGAAAAAAGATGAAACTGGCCATTTGGTGTGTTCAACAACCGCCCCTGTCATGTCTGAAGATAGACTGGGGACACGTTCCAGGCAGTGCCTTGGTCGCTCAAAGCAGAGGGCTTGCCTTTGTCTTGTGGCTTGATTTTTGTAGAAAAGCTGGGTAGGAAGTGGCCCCAAGGAAGGCTCCAGAGCTGGGGATCAAAGCCAAGGCCTCTGGAGCCCTTAGACACAACCTACCAGGCCTCAGGCTCAGCTCCAGTGGCAGAGCCAACAGGGCTCAGGTTAAGAATTTGTCAGTGTTTAGGGTTCAGCAGACCGCATGCCTCCCACCCAGCAAGAGTGCAGCTTCGCTTGCCAGCCATCTGCTTACATGGCACCGGGTTCATTTCCCACCTCAGGCATGCAGAAGGTAAAATACACTGCATTTTGTTGTCCCGGATATAACAGCCAAAAATAGAACCCTGTGGCTGAGAACTGGGCCCCATCGAGGCACTGTGGAGTTGAGTGAGACAAAAGACAAATGTCTTGCCCTTCTCAGACTGAGCATATCCATAGTGGGTCATGCTGCTAGAATTGGTAGTAATCATTCCACAGGCTCATGCGTTCAATCTGTTCTCCCTCCTCCTCTCCCTCCCTCCCTCCTTCTGCCCCCACCCCCACCCCGTCTATGTGTCTCTCTCCCTCCCCCCTCTTTCTCTGTCTATTATCACTCGGTCTCTGGAACAGTGTTGTCATTAGACACTCAGGGAGAGCGCTTCCCTGCCACTCCTTGCCCACCTCAGAACAATCTCAGTGGAGAGGCTAGGCTGCCTGTGGTCATCTTTGGGAGAGAGTAGAAGCAGGTTCTGGAGGCAGGAGGATGTTTGCTTCCAGCAGAAGAAACTTGCTTGCTGTTTGCCTTGCTGGGGTATCTACCTTATTAGGAGCAAAACACTGACAGACACCCAAAATGATTCCTGAGAGTTTGACTCTGCTTAATAAAAGCGGTGAACTCTGCACATGGCTTGCTTTCTTCCCTGTTAGCATTTTATTTGGAGATCTCCGAGGGTGAACACAGCATCCCATCCGGCCTGCTGTGCTTGGCCTGTAGGCAGAGCGGAGCTTTGGGCCATGGTACCTTCTGCTGACTGCTGCCCAGATACAAGTGTTCCTTGAAGGAAGAGCAGCTGCAGCTGGAGAAATTGTTCCAGTTCTTGACATAGAGAAAAAAATCAAGTGAAATCATTTGCATTCTAACAGTCTTTGGCACCAAGGAAAACTGTCAACAGTGTCACATGCAAACAGGAATGTGCTTCCTGGGTTTGGGTGGTTTATCATTTCCCTCACCACTCTAATTATCAAAGATATTTTTGTTTTTAAACAAAAATTGTCTCCCACGCAGGCCCCATCGCTTTTCTGCAGTGAAGTGGAAACGATGAATTAGAATATTCTAAGGACTTCTTGAGCAAGCACTGCATAGTTATAAACACAAGGTTATTCTAAGCTAAGAAACTTAAAATAGTGGGCACAGCAGCTGAGGCCCAGTACATTTTTCAAAGCCTCCCTGCACACACACAAACACGCGCACACACAAACACGCACGCACACGCACGCACCCACCCCTACCTGTCTCCCCCCTCCCAGCAGAAATCTGTCACACACAAAGAAGAAAGCCAAGCTGGCTTCAAAGAATAAGGCCCAGCTCTCCCAAGAGCACTGGCTTTTCAGATAAATAAAATTAAAAACCAAATATTAAGTTTTATTTAGCAATCATTTTATTCCCATTTGACACTCAAAAGTGCACTAAGAGCCCTAAAAACAACTGTCGAGAATGAGATCTGATTCACCAGGCAGGTGCTGTGTTGTGCGCTGTATTGTTGTTCTCAGCTCCCAGGAGGAATTGGCTCCAGGGCCTATAAGTACCAAGTCCTTGGTGAAAAGGCGGCATGTCTGCAGAGCCTGGGCATGTAGTGACCACCTGACAATGCAAACACTAAATGCTGGGTATATTATGTTCAGGGACTGGGGACAAGGACAACGCCTGTGTGTTCAGTACAAATGGAATTTGTTTTTTTGGGTATTTTAATTCACTAGTTAAGTCTGGGGCAGAGTCACTAATACAGAGGGCTGATGGTATTTTTAGCTGGTAAATGGATCACATGGAGATAGGCATAAACAGCAAACATATACTGGCACATGTGTGAAGACCCCATTACTGTATATGCTGATTTCAAAAATGAATTTGAAACCTGCTTGGAGGGTAGAGAGAGCTTGTAAAGGCACTTGCCATGGAGCCTGGTGGCCTGAGCTCTGTCGCAGGACCTCTATGGTAGAAAGAGAACCCATTCCTGCAAGTTGTCCCCTGACCTCCACACACTTGCCATGGCAGGCACATGTTCTAGCAAACACAAAAAATATATAAATGTGTAAAAAAAAAAAAAAAAAAAAAGTTTAAATGGAGTTAGTAGGGACTAATGTGCATTTTAAACCTTAGCAAAATCCTCAAAAATGAGAAAACTGAAAACCAGGTATGACTGGTTATACTCACCAGCACTTGGGATGTGGGGGCAAGAAAACCAGGAGTTCAAGGTCGGTACTGGCTACTTAGCAAATTTGAAGCCAGTCTGGGCTACCTGAGACCCTATCTCAAAGAACCAAAAAGGAAAGCAATGGGGAAACTGAGGCAAGACCACGTGTACATATTCCAAGGCTCCATAGCTGTGACACATGATAACAATGACTTCAGGACCTTTCACAGACTGTAAAGATTCCTGGAAGGTGGTATCCCTCAAAGGCATTAGCCAGCCTCCAGATGAGTCACTCAGTCCTCAGGCAAGTGAGAGCCTGGTAGTCAGCCGGTTCTCATGACTGCTTGCAGTATGCTGAGCCAGGGGGAAAGCAGCCACTTCCATGCTACTGAGAAAGGGAGACCTGAGACTGAGAGGGAAGGATGGGGGATCGCCTGGGCAGAGTGGGAAAGCAGCCCCTCCAGCAGGTGTTTCCATGTGTGGGCTGATGGGGAGGGCTGCATTCATCCTGGGAGCGAACAGCCAGGTGTGTGGGGTTTACAGAGGCTGTCTACTCTGCTGGCCCTGGTTCAGAAATAGGAGTTGAGCAGACAGTGGTCAGAAGTTCAGGTCAAGATGAAGAATTTCATTTCTGGCAACATACCATGGCCCTGGCCCTTGAACCCTGGGTTACGTTTGTACAGGACATCAGTCTTGCCTCAAGAGTCCTTGGCCAGCCTCTGATGAGCACAGATTCTGTAGGCCCTTGTACCCAGACCTCTAAGAAGCCATGGCTCTGAGTGACCAGAATCTGTTTCCCTGAGGCACATGGGGACCTTAAAGAAAGGGCTTGCCCAGGTCCCCAGGCAGGGCTGATGATGCAGGGCTAGGCCTGTCATTCCTTCAGACTCCAGCTTTACAGTTAGGAGCCACTTTGTGTCAGTACTGCTCTCTGGAGTAGTTACTGTTTTACTCCAGGTCAGTGAGTCAGAAGCTGTTTGCCTGGTTTTTTAGGCTTTGGAACCATTCTAATGGCCCTGTCTTGGGATCTAAAGTGTGGTCCCTCTGCTGTTTGAAGTGCCTTGATCTTATGATCAGTTCCTTCTCAGAGTCCAGTAAACAGCCCTTGGATGGCAGTAACCCTCCTCCCTTCTTCTTCCTCTCCTGCCTCCCTTGCTCATGAAGTCCTCTCTCCACAGCGTCTTCCTCCATCTGATAAAAGTAGACCCTGACTCCACCTGGCTGCTCCTGCACGAGCTGTACTGCCCTGTGCAGCAGTTCACAGCCCCACACGCCAGCCTTCACCCAGTGCAGCTGCAAGGGGCCACTAAGCAACAGAACCCCTATGCCACCAATGTGTGCCACCTGCTTCTTCATCTGCAGTGATCCTGCCAGACCCTGCCTGCCAGAGGTTGAGCTGAGCCACCCCTGCTGGATACAGTTGCAGCAACAGAGAAGCCATGAAGGTGGATTAGACAGCAATCAGTGTATAAATTGATCGATCACACGACTGCTTAGAAATTGGACTGAAGGAAAAGTAGCCTACTATTGTTTATATTTCACTCTTTGTGTTTTCAGATGACATTGTCTGGTGGCTCTAAGAGTTTAACTCTTTAGCCTACTGTCTGCACAGCCCCTCTGCCTCACAAGTCCCCCAAACACATGCATGCGCACGTACACACACACACACACACACACACACACACACACACACACACCCCTTGTGCTCCATGCCCAAGTTTGATTCTCAGCACCCATTAGTAACTCACAACCATCCATGACTCCAGTTTCAAGGGATCCAACCCCCTCTTCTGACCTCAAGCACCAGACTTACACATGGTGCACAGACACACTCATGAGCCAAACATAAGATAAATAAATCTTTTCCAAAATGTCTTGATGAGAGATTGATTTCTTCGTTTTTGGAGGAGAGAGAGCTTTTTTCCTTAACATTTCTTTGCTTTTGGGTGTAAGACATGCCTTGTTGCTCGTATGAGCTTGCAGGGGTCGCTTCTCTCCTTCCACTGTGTGGTTCCCAGGGATTGAACTCAGGTCAGCAGGCTTGGCGGAAGCACCTTTACCTGTTGAGCTGTCTTTGTAGCTCCCTCACACCTCACTTTTTTTAAGACAGAGTTACTCTATAGCATTGGCTATTCTGGAACTCACAACATAGCTAAGGCTGGCCTTGAACTTCTGACACTTCTTCCTCAGCTTGCTGAGTACTCTGATTACAGACATGAACTATCACATCCAACTTGATTTCGTTTTTTTCAGGTGTGAGCATTTTGCCTACATGTATGTATGTATGTATGTATGTAGTATGTATGTATGTATCTGGAAGAGGTCAGAAGAAAGTCAGATCTCCCTGGAACTAGAGGTATGGTTGGTTGTCAGCTACCGTATAGATGCTAAAAACCAAACTTGGGTCCACTGGAATAGCAGCCAAGTGCTCTTAACTGCTGAGCAGTCTCTCTACTCCGGTCAGCTTGGGTCTTTTTTATTTTTTTTACTCTTGGTACTAGCATACTAACCCTGGTAAGGGCTGGGTTGGATGTGGCTAAGTAGTAAAATGTGCCCGAGGCCTTGAGTTTGATTCTAGCACCACATACAGAATGTACTCCCCTGCGTAAGCCAGGGTCCCCAGGTTCTCTGGCCAGTCTTGCTTCACACACAGCCCTGCTCACTTGCCTAGCTCACTGACCTGCGGATGATTCTCAGATTCTAGATGTCTTACACAAGCTTTTAAAGGCCTACTGTGGCTACATCGAAAAAGCCCAGTGTGGGAACCTTTAGTGATATCAAATGTTCAGTGTCTTCATTTCTCCATCACATCAGAATTAAGGTAAGCTATATATACTGGTGTACTGTTGTGTCCCCGAATACTTCTTACTTTGCAGCTTCCCCCTGCACCTCTCTTTCCTTGGAGGGTTTGCTGTAAGGACATAGGCTGTCTACTCCACGACCTCCTATTTCTGCTGCATGAAATTACTAATTGCATCAGCTCAGACCCTTCCAGGACTTTTGTAACCGGGGAAACAGCAGGAATGCTGACTCCAGGCATGACCCCTTTTGGGGGGGAGGGGGTGGAACCCCTGGCTTTGCACCATCCCCCGTAGGTGTGTTATTCACTTCCATCAGGAGCTATGACTTCCCTTGTACCATCAGCCATTGGTGTGCCCAGCTGTCACCACTCATTAGGTTGCCAAATAGTGCTTTGCCAAGTCCCCCATTTAGGCTTGCCTTTGCCTGGGGTACCTGAGTACCAGGAATCGTCCCTTCCTCAAGCTTGTGTAGCTTGCAGCTACCATTTATGTAGAAAAGGCAGGAAAAATGCTTGATTTTTTTCTTTTTCCCTATCTGAGGAATCTGGCACCAGACAGATGTTGATGGTCCCCAAGCTTCAGCACCTCACGGACATGAGGGAGCACTGGACTAATTCCACTGATCGCTATCCACCCTGCCAGGGCAGTGGTGTCCAGCCCCCTTAACTCTTGGTGGCCACCACTCTGCAGATAAGTCCTCATGGGCTTCCTCTCTGACCTCAACAGCCCATCACAAAGCCGGAAGGGTCAGGGGATGGTCAGGCCAGAGAGGAAGGTTCTACGTCTTCTGAGTTCTGGCTCCCCAGAGATATGCCTCTCCTCTGCCACCATGGAGAGCACTGCATTGTCTCACACACCATTTAGCTGATGTCACAGAACTCTGAACAACTCCCAAGACTTCACCTGGGTCCCCCAAACTGAGAGCCCATGGCAGCATGTACCATTGGCTCTCTGCCAGTTGAGTTCTGGGATGGCTTTGTTCCCAGCTCCACCAGGGCAAAATGACAGGCTAACTCACTCGCTAGCCTCTGACAAAGGAGAAAACAGGTCAGCAAGGTGGCACGCCTTATGGCCCATTACATAGCTGGTGCATGTGTGGCTTGTGTTCCCAGGGTGACTTGATGGGGCAGGGGACAAGGAGCACAGGAGGGATTGTCACTGTGCTCCAAACCCGCTCTTGCTCCATGAATAGTTAAAATAGACTAAGCTGCATCCTGAGTCCAGCAGGCAGAATGTTAGATTTGATTTAAAAGACTAATCAGTGTGCCTCTGTTATTATATTCAGATAACTTTAATTTTGAGCATGCCCATCTGACTCAGGGTAACCCTTGTTAGCATGGGTGTCGCACAGTGGGTCTTCCCCCACTTCCAGCTTGCCGAGACAGGAAGAGCGTCTCCTTTCAGTATGTAATAGCACCAATACACTGTGGGCAGATGGAGTGATGCCAGGCCTGCAGAGAGGCAGGACCAGGAGAGCAAGGTCATCCTTGGCTATGCTGAGTTTTGAGGCCAGCCTGAGATACTTAAGACCCTATCTCAAAAACAGGAAAAGGAGGGGTGAGATGGCCCAGCTGCTAAAGGCTCTTGCCACACAAGCCTGGCAATTTAAATTCAATCCCAGATCCCATGTAAGGGCAGAAGGAGGCAGCAACACACAGGCACATGCCAGCCAGCCTTGCCTACTTGGTAAGTTCCACCAGGCCTGTCTCAAGGCAGAGACTGGAGTGGTGGCTCACCAGTCTCTTGCAGAAGACCCATGTGGTAGCTCACAATCACCGCTAACTCTAGTTCCAGGGCACCCCGTGTCTTTTGACCCCCAAGGGATTTGCATAGTGCACATACATATGTGTAAGCAAAATACTCATACACATAATTTTTTATTATTTTTATAAAAAGGTGGATGGCAGATTTAAAAACTGGAGGTAGAGATAGCTCAGTGATTAAGAATCCTAGCTGTTCTTCTGGAGGATCCAGGTTCAATTCCCAGCCCCTCCATGGCAGCTCCCAACTGTCTGTAACTCCAGTTCCAGGGGATCTGACACCTTTACACATACACACAGACAAAATAGCAATGCCCCTGAGAGAGAGAGAGAGAGAGAGAGAGAGAGAGAGAGAGAGAGAGAGAGAGAGAGAGAGAAATGGTGGATGGCTCCTGAGGAAAAGCACTGGAGTTGACCTCTGGCCTCTACGTGTGCACCAACACATGAAGAAAAATGAAACAATGAAACAAAGGTTCTGAGAGTGTATCTGAGCTAATGTAGGCAGTAAAAGGTTCTGTTGAGCAGGGAAACAGGACTTCACCTAGAGCATCCTCTGAAGGTGGCTGGAGGTGCCATATTGTGGGAAGAACATCAGCTGTGGGGATTCCTGCCTCTGCTTCTGAGTGACTATGGTCTTGGACGGGTTTTATACTCCCAAGCTCCATTTCCCATCACTCACGTGCAGTTTCTGCCTCAGCCTCTTCCAATAGCTGTGTGAGGAGGAATCCGTTCTGTAAACTAGTATCAATCACAGTGACTGGGCCTCCACCAGGGTTTCCTGCTCTCGAACCTGCTGCCCATGGCTACTGCATAGTCCTCCAGGACAGTGCTGGCTGAGACAGTCCCTGGTTAGCTCTTAGCATGACCCACCTTTGAACTGAAGGGAACCACAGGTTGGGGCTGGACAAAGACTAACTCAAGAATGCCAACCCCAGGACTTCAGCTGAACCTGTAGGAAGGAGACGTGCACTATCCTGGGTGCGTTAAACTGGGAAAGGGCTTGCCTGGGAAGGCTGCTGCTGGCTGTTTTCCATTCTGCAGAGAAGAGCTCCAGGGAGGTGAAGGCTGGGGAAAGCAGAGTGTCTCAGCCAAGGCCTGGGAAATGCGGTGACTTCTCAGAAGAGGGAAGGCTGTGCTCACAGACAGAGGCATCCCTACCGGTGTCCACACCCTGCTACCTGCCGCGGGCGTGCTAAGAGCCTCAAGCTAGCATGAGGCTAGCCCAAGAGGCCAGGATACTCCTCAGGCCTCCTCCAGCCTTTGGCTCCTGTTTCTCTGGTGTGGCTTTTGTTCTCCTGCAGCCTCTACACATCCGAAATGTCTGTCTGCAGCCTTCCCAGGTGGCCGTTCGTTCTTTCTCTTTCTCACAAACCAGATGAAATCCAGGTTTCCTGCTGCTAAGTCCACTGTCAAACCTGAAAGTGGCCATCAGCCTTCTGAGTGCTGGGATTAAAGGTGTGTGCCACCACTGCCCAGATACACACAGACACACAGACACACAGACACACACACACACACACACACACACACACACACAGACACACACACACGGTCTGACTGTCCTGGAACTCACTCTAGAGCAGGCTGGCCTCAAACTCAGAAATCCGCCTGCCTCTGCCTCCCAAGTGCTGGGATTAAAGGCTGCACCACCGCTGCCCGGCTCTGCTTGATTTTTAAATGCCCTTTTATAATGTTAATTTATGCTGGACAGTGGAGGCAGGGGCAGGTGAATCTCTGAGTAGAACTCAGCCTGGTCTAGAGTGAGTTACAGAATAGCCAGGGCTACTACATAGAGAAACCCTGTCTCTAACCCCCCCCAAATATTTTTAATTTATCTGTGTGTATGTGCATGTGTGTTAATCATGGGTGCGTGTGTGGGTGCATATGTGTGCAGGTGTACATGTAATGCACACATGTATGCCGGGGAGGCCAGAGGTCAACCATGGCGCCCTTCCTTAGGAGCCACTCAGCCTGGTTTTTTTAAACAAGGTCTCTCACTTGGCCTGGAACTCGCCTGGTGAACACAGCTGGCTGGACAGTGGGCCCCAGGGACCTACTTGTCTCCACCTCCCCAGCGCTGGGGTAGCAAGCTGTGCCACCACACCTGTGCTTTCCTGCCAGTGCTGGGCATTGAACTCGGGTCCTCCCTCATCCTTACAAGGCAAGCACTTTACCAACTGGCCCCTTGTTCCAGCCCATTCACATTCTTTTAGAAAATAGGAAAATCATTCTAGACCAAAGGTCTCATAAAAATAAGCAAATGGGTTGGATTTTTTTCCTTCCGACCATAATTGGACAACCCCTGATCTACATCTTCACAGACAGGCTGGAGCACAAGTTCGGGTCAGTTCACCCTACCATATGGAGAAGGAATTAAGGTGGTGTCGGTTCCCTTAAAGCAAGAGCTGTGTTCAGTTGCCTGCAGACACCAAGATGGGGAGGAAGAAAATGACAGCCATTTATCACCTTACATTTACAGCCTGTCACAGAGACAACCTGCTGGAAGGGGGGCTGGGAAGGGGTTTGTGGCAAAGCTGAGGCCACACCTACAAAGAGCTTTGAATGTCAAGCCTAGGGTCCAGCCTTGAGGGGTCCACCCCATCATCTTGGAAAATGCTCCACCGAGGCAAGTGGAGAGCATTTTAGGACTATTCATCTCCTGGCAGCATACAGAAGAATCGGGAAGGGAGAAAGAGGCCAGCAATGAAATTGTGTTTCTGAAAGTCCCAGGACGAGAGCATGTACCTCTTCCATCAGCCCCGAACTGTTTGACGGGCGGTGGTTCACGAGCGACCTGAGGCATATAAATATGTGCTTTAAAGTTTAAAAGTACAGAGTGAGATGAATGGGGCCTCTGATGAGGCCTCCTCGGGCTCGTCGGGGTGGTGGGGCCCTGAAAATGATTTTCCGGAGCTCCAGCTGTGCAGAACAATGCAGGAGCCCCTCATCCTTTGTGTGGCTCGCCCCAGTCCTCCCCATCCGCTCGATTGCAAGCCAAGTGCCCGGATTGCCTTTCCTCCAGAGTGAGGAACAGAGGCCAAATTTCAGAAAATAATTCTGAGTGATGGGGGACTCTTGCGAAGTGCTGATTGCTTTATAAATGGCATTCCCCCCCCATACCCCCACCCCACCACTGCTGACTTTGGGAGGCAGTGGCTTTTCAAATCATGCCTGAAAAGCACTCTGATTTCCCACAGGAATCATCTCTGACATTAGGAGCTCGGCTACCTTTTCCTACAGTTTTACCCAGGACCAAAGCCTGTCTGCAGACCCAGAAGAGGGAGTGGGTCCTCCTCACTTCAAAGCCTTCAGCACCTACCATTTGTGGAAATACCCCTCAAAGCAGCCATGGCCGGGCACCAAAGGCTGCCTGCTCCTGCTGCAGGAAAGGGTTAAACGGCTCCGCTGGCTGGCCGCCTGCACCACCCCCTTCTGGTTCCAGGCCTTAGGTAATTTGCCATTCTTCCTGCACAACAGCGCTAGGTCTCAACCTTCTCTCAGTCAGTACCCTCACGTCCTCAGCCTCCTCCCACACAGGCTTCTGAAGTAAGGAAAGCATCTTCAGAGTCTATGGCTGTTTCTAAGGGGAAGCTGGGAGGTGGGGGGCAAGAAGAGCCAAGGGAATAGAGAGAAGAGCCACAAGTTTCTTCCGGAAATATAAAATCCGTCACATCTCCCACTGAGCTGGCGTGCAGGAGAGGGAGACCTGAGAGTGCCCCACCTCCCGTTGGCCCATCTTCTCACGCAGGAACCGCACCCAGGGTTCTCAGTCTGCCTCAGAGCACCAGAGATAGGAAGCAAAGTGTCCAGCCCAAGTGTCCTTGGGCGTCCGTTCCTTCCGTCTTCATGAGCCTCCGCCGTCGCCCCATCTGCTCCGTGAAGAGGGGTTTGGAGCAGTCTCCAAGCATCATCCCGCCCCTTAAACCATCTGATTTGAGACAGCGTTGACAATATGGAAGACGGGTTTGTAACTGGCACCAAGTTCCTTGGAGGTTGGCTAGGCAGTATACACAACACATGAAAATGTGTGTACACAGACCATTCACTGTGGCAGGGTTCTTTTTAGGGATTCTCCAAAGCGCATTGACTGATTTGAACCTATCTGATTGTAGAGCGTTGGAATGTTGCTGCTCTGGCCCCTTAATAGCCATTCTTTGCCTACTCTGTGTCTGAGCTGACATCCTCCTGCCTATTAGGTCAATCCTCTCAGATCCTTAGCTTCCAGCAGCCCAAGGGCTAAACACATATATCATCAAAGGCTGAGGCCTACAGCAAAGGTTTCCCTGCGTGGCTGTTACCATCCTATACAGCACTGAGATACTCATAAAGTTTATCACATTGGAACATGGTATTTGGGGCATCCAGCAGAGTGTGTGGCTCACAAGTGCCTGTACCTTAGCTCCAGAGGATGCAGTGTGTGTGTGTGTGTGTGTGTGTGTGTGAGAGAGAGAGAGAGAGAGAGAGAGAGAGAGAGAGAGAGAGAGAGAGAGAGTACACACACACACACATACACACACACACTGCATCCTCTGGGGCTAAGGTGCAGGCACTTGTGAGCCACACAATCTGCTGGATGCTAGGATTGACTTTTCTGATATATGTTCTTTAACTGCTGAGCCACCCTGAAAACTCTTGAGTTGTCAGCATATGTGCCCTTTGATTTAGCAATCCTGTTATTCAGAATTTTCTTTTAGGGCTGCAGAGATGGTTCAGCGGTTAAGAGCACTGGCTGTTCTACCAGAGGATCCAGGTTCAAATCCCAGCTCCCACATGGCAGTTCACACCTATGTAACTCTAAGATCTGACACTCTCACATAGACATACATGCAGAATGACTGTGCTTCCAGAATTTTCTGTTTGTAGATTCATTTGATGGGTTTGAGTGTTTTTCCTGCATATGTGTGTGCATCGTGTGCACGCCTGGCGCTCACAGAAGTCAGGAGAAGGCTTTGGATCCCCGGGGACTGGAGTTACAGATGGTTGTAAGCTGCCATGTGGGTGCTGGGAATTGAACCCAGGTCCTCTGAAAGAGCAACAACTGCTCTTAACTACTGAGCCAGCTTTCCAGCCCTCAGAACTTTCCTACCCTACGTGCAGGGGCGATGAGGGGCCCTGGTGTATGTTTGCATTAATAAAAGATCTATAGTAACCTAAAAAGTCTAGCCAAAATCACTGGCTAATGAGTGCTGGTGAGTGTGTGTGGAGTATCTCATGGCTTTCCAGAAGCTCATGTATAGTTCCAAGATGTAATATCGAAGAACATGGCTGCTGTTTACAGTAGGGGAGACCCTAGCTTAAGGCAACTTTCTTTGAGGATTCCCAAGTGCAGCCTCCACAAGGGGAACAGGGTGGCTGACAAGATGTCTTTAGAAAGTGTTCTTAGCCGAGTTGGCACTCTCCTTTAATCTCAGGCAGAGGCAGGCAGATCTCTGTGAGTCTGAGGGCCAGCCTGGTCTACAAAGTGAGCTCCAAGACAGCCAGGACTATTTCTCTGACAGAGAAATCCTGTCTTGAAAACCCAAACATAAATAAATAAATGACCAAATAAATAAATACTAGTTTTTTAAAAAGAAAGTACTCTTTACAGTTTTTTAAAAAGATCTTTTTATTTATTTTCTATGAATACACTGTCGCTGTCTTCAGACACCCCAGAAGAGGGCATCGGATCCCATTACAGATGGTTGTGAGCCACCATATGGCTGCTGGGAAGTGAACTCAGGAGCTCTGGACAAGCAGTCTGTGCTCTTAACCACTGAGCCATCCCTCCAGCCCCCTATTTTTTTTTTTTTTTTAAATGCATGTGTAACCTACAAAAACATTTATCATTAGGACAGAATGCTCCTGGCCTGAAGAGCTGGCTGCTCCTCAGTGGAACTGAGTTCAGCTTCCAGCACCCACTCTGGGTGGCTCACAATCATCTGTAATCCCATTGCTAGGGGATTCAATCTTCTGGCCTCTCAAAGCAACTGCATACATATGGCGTATGCACACACACAAAAAAATATTTTTTAAATTAAAGGTCCTGTGGGTTTATAGTTCTGTAGTTAGTTCACGCTGCTATGGTGACGTGTGTATATGTGGGGGAGGGGGTCCCCATCACATGGACCCTTCTCGGCAGGCAGGGTGGTCATTTCATCATACCTAGCTCCTCTGTGCACAGAAGAGGCAGACCAGGCCTCTCTTAGGGTTTCCTGACTGCCCAGGCTGAATTCAGAGCTCTGGGCTACCGCTCTTGCGACACTGCCTCTGTCCTGTGTTTCCTGATCTTTCTCCCCTTTTCCTCTCTGAGGAACTATAGGTGGGCCCACTTCTTCAGCACCATGGACAGAAACAGAGCTTCTTTCTATAGCTAGCATCACACATAGCTGACCATCCATTAGCCCAAAGGCACCACTGGATTTGAACCCAAAGCTGCTAATGTCACATGATCAGATACATCCGGGCTCACATAACAGGACCCTAACCCTGCTGGTTGGAAACATCAAAAAGCATTGTTTGAGGCCCAGAAACTGCTGCCACCCAGGGGGCTACGTCCAGAGGAGAGCTAACCTACAGACCAGCTAGTGTGGGAACTGCAGTAACTCGGCAGCAGGCCGGGTAGCAGCGTCTCCCCGTGAGGGCTCTGCAGGCCTGCAGCGGGGGTTAAAGCACTCTGTGGCGAATGAACACCACAGTGAAGACCGCAGTGCTGGGGTGCCTTAGCGGAGCAACGGTGGGGCGGAAGTGGATGGGAGATCTGGAGAGACCTTCCAGCTGGCAAGCAGGGGGAGCCTGACACAGAGGGAGAGCAAAGCCCTTCAACATTCTGCACGTGGCTCCAACTGTGGGATGGGCCTGAGAGCAGAAGGCAGTGAAAGTACGGTCAGGGCGGGGCTTGAAGGAGGCGGGCTGCTTCTCAGGGGCTTCCTGAGGAATGGCGGGTTACACTGCCTCAGACAAGTTGATTTTGAATCCCTTCTCCAGGCTCTGTTTGGCTCTGGCTTACAGCCCTGGTGTTGCTATTTATCGTACAGGCCAGCCATACACCCTTTTAAAACAATTTTTTATTTATTCTTTGACAGTTCCATACGTGTAAACCTTGTATCTTAATCATATCCCCAGCTCCACTTTCCCTTTCTACCCTCCATACCGTCTCCACTATGTCCCCTCTCCACCTCTGTGTGTGCATCTGGCCATACTTGCATATATGTGTGCATGCAAGTGTGTGGGTGGGCGTGCACACACACAAGTGTGTGTATGTATATGAGGTCATGTGTGCATATGTGTGCAAGGATGTGTGTGAACCTGTATGCATACATGTGTATATGCATATATGCTGTGTGTGAGGAGATGTGTGTGCATTCAAGTGTGTGTGTGTGTGTGTGTGTAAGAGAGAGAATGCATATGTACATGTGTTACGTGCCTGCTTGCATGCATGCAATACAGATGCTCATTTAAGGCTGGGCTTTCAACTGTCTCTCATTGTCTGCACTCTGGTCAGTTATGAGTCTCCGGCACTGCAACCTTGACAAATCAGCTTTTTCCTCAGTAGAATGATCAGTGGCTTTTCCCAGCAGAACTCAATAACTTGATTTTTTTTTTTTCCTATCTAGCCTGGACCTTGCTATGTAAACCAGACTGGCCTCGAACTCAGAGATCGGTCTGCCTTTGCCTTCCAAGTATTGGAATTAAAGGTGTACAGCACCACACACAGCCTCAAGGACTTGATATAATGCATGCAAAGTCTGAGGCCAGTAGCATTCAGAGACAGCGTAAGGGCCCTGGGAGCAGGAGGGTGTGTGAGACCCAGGAAGGATGCCCTCACCTGATGGTGCTCAGCTTGCAGAAGGCAAACAAGAGACAGCTTCCTGGACAGGGCTCAGTGTGCAGAGGCCGAGACAACATAGAACAGTTGGAGAATTGGGCAGGCAAGATGACTCAGTGATCAAGGCGCTTGCCACCAAGCCTGACAACCTGACACCCCCAGGACCCAATGGTTGGAAGGAGAGAACCAACTCCCTCAAAGTGTCATCTGACCTCACCATGTGTGCCCTGGCATGCAGATATGAGAGGGAGACGGGGGGGGGGGGGGAGGAAGAGAATATAAATAGATTAATAACTTCTTTTCAAAAGATAGATAATTAGCCACGTGGTGGTGGAGCACACCTTTAATCCCAGCACTAAGGAGGCAGAGGCAGGTGGATCTCTATGAGTTTGAGGCTAGCCTGGTCTACATAGTAAGTCCCAGGACAGCCAGGACTAAAAAAAGCAATGAACCACACTTAAGGCCTAAGCATATGCAACAAGCATGGCTTCTCTCCTTTCTGGCAGTCCTGGCCTCACGGTGTCCTCTGAGGAGCTAGGATTCTGTGGTCTTCACAGCCCTCGGAGGGATGCTGGGGAAGCCAGGGATCAACCATCACGGTGTTTCCCTGCCTGCAGTACCTGCTTTGCTGAATCCAGGAAAAGCTACGCGAGAGGGGCTACAGCCTTGAGATTACACTCCAGTGTGGGAGGCCAGGCTTCCCCAGAAACATTTTCACTTCCTAATGGGTTTAATGAGCACAGAACTTCCCGTTTTAAACAAACAAGTCATTAGCATTGACTATAGACTTGGAAATGGATCCTAATGAATTGCTAATTAGCCTGCTCCTCCTCCCGGGCTCTTTAGCTGGTAGAGTCTCTCTGGCCTCGGGGGCCTTTATCCAGCTAGACCTGGGTCTGTTCACACACACATTCTTTCATTCACCCAGTCAATATACATTTGTTGGAAACCTACAACCAAGATCTCTTCCTCACAGCTCGATGGGGCAGGCAGCACTAATCCACTAGCCTCCGAGAGATGGCATGCTGTGTGACAGGGCTGGATCAGTACACATCGGGAAGACTTGATCTTGCCCTGGGCTTGGCTGGGGTGTCCCTCAGAAGAACCTAACAAGGGAAAGGAGTAATCAAGTCAATAGCTAAAAAACGTGTAGATGATTTGATGCAGTGGGCAGGGGAATGTCTCAGATTTCCAGAATAGTCTGTAAAGGCCTTGCAGTAAGAGGGAACAGGGTGACCTCTGCCCAGCACCACAGGGAAGATACCCAGAGGCCCTGGGAGCCACTTAGATGAACAAGTAAGCGGTGGAGAGATAGGAGAGAGGCAGACTGCTGTGTGCACAATGAGAGGTGGAGGTGGAGGCTCAAGGTGAGTGAGGAGCAGTCTGATGGGAGAAGCCTGCAAAGCCACCTGAGGCCATCGTGAGGTCCTGGCACATGCCATCTCCCAGGGCCATGTCTGGATCTGTGGCTCTGCAGCAGTGTGCATCTGTGTTGATGTTCGTGGCCCATGCAGGTGTCCCTGGTCTGGGCTGCTGCCTGGGGCCATGTTGATATCTGTAGACTGTGCAGAGCTGGCCCCATTCCTTGCCTGTGCAATGTGAGAAAGCTGGCCCTGATGGTGTGTGCTTGGGAGAGCTGTCAGACCGATCAACCCAGCTACCACGCAGGCCCAGATCCAAGGCTTTGAGTTGGCCAAGCCCAAAGTCTACCCCATCTATGAACTGCTGGAGCATGCAGAAGGGGCTGGTGCTCCAGAACCAAAGCTGCAGGATCTCCATGACACAGGGCGACAACAGGGTGTTCTTGAGGAGTCCCGGTGAGGATCCAGTACTGACAGTGTAGCAGAAGCCAGAGGCCTCCAACCACACCCGTGACTCACTGCCATGAACGTTTGCAGGAAAGGCTAGGCAAACAGGTATATTGTGTGACACATCATGACATACCACAGTTTCCCTGGCAAGATTTTTGGTTTGGTTTGGATTTTTGTTTGCTTTTGGTGGGAGGTTGCAAGGGCAGATATGGATGAACGGGGAGGTGATGAGGTAAAATTCACAAAGAAGCCATTAAAAATTAAAAAAAAAAAAAAAAGAGGGAAAAGGGGGAGTCTGAAGATGTGCATGTGTATGTGTATGTGTATGTGTGTGTGTGTGTGTGTGTTGTATGCGTGTATGTGTATGTGTTGTGTGCATGTGGTGTGTCTGTGTGCGCGTGTAAAAGCTGTGTCAAGGGTGTTGATCTTCATCCTTGGGAACACACCACCACAAGGTGCCTGCTCACAGTCCTCAGGTCTTACTCCTTCAGGTAGGTGTGTCAGCCACTTCCCAGCTGCCTCCAGTTTGGTTTCTTTGCCTGAGGACGTCCTGCAGTGGGGGAGGCCTTCCGTCTGCCGCACCAACAGGCCAGAATGCTTGATGAATTAAGCAGGAATTAAGAATAGATCAACAAAGGATACTCATATTCTAAGCTCTATCCCCCACCTCCTTGGGCAGAAGAGCTCTGAGTTCCAAGTTCTGAACAGCTTCCCAGGGTTCCTGGAAGGACTGAACTCCACTTGTGTATTGTTTAAACTGTCTGCCTACTGCCCATTTTCTGGGTCACTCCCTACTAAGGAAGCTGGTTGCTCCCTGCCTGGGACAGTCCTCCAATCTTTTGTCCCCAGTCTGCTTCTGAAGGAACCCACACGGAGACACCCTTGACACAAGACACACACGTGCCTCTGGCCTTGTGCTCTCATCAGCCCTGCCTGATGAGATGAGACACTGTCATCTTCTTTTGCTCTCTCATGTAGGGTGGGGACTGAGTATTTTATCTTATTGATTTCAACTTAAATTGATATACATGGGATACAGAGCTCTGGGATACACCCTACCCCTTGAGGCTGCAAAGTTTTACAGAGATAAGTTTGGTGACCCTGGGAAGGGTGGTGGACCCAGGTCTCTGTGCTCCACCCCACCCCCTAGCAGACTGACTCAGTCACCAATCCCCTTCTTTGAGTTCAGTCTTTTAGTTGTGCACCCTCTGTAGCAGGCACCCTCCAAGCAGTCACCTACCAGGGCCCAGAGGGTTAGGACGGGAGGTACTGGCAGGTCTCTCCATCAGCCTGGCTTTCTCGGTGTGCACAGAAGTGTTTACATCAGAATCAGGCTTGAGGTAAACGATCAGGAAGCTATCCCTAACCATCTAAATGAAAGAGTCCTGGTATCCATCCCTGTATTCAACTGGTCCGAATGAAAGCCTCACCAGCTTCTCTTCAGCTAGGTGTGGTGACAAGAGAAAGCACAAATGACCCGTAGCTTCAAGAAAGTATACTTTGGTTTGGGTTTTTGGTTTTATTTTTTGTTGGTGGTGGTTTTTTGTTTGTTTTGGTTTTTGGAGTTTTGGTTTCTCTGTGTAACCCTGGCTGTCCTGGTACTTACTCAGTAAACCAAGCTGGCCTTGAACACAGAGATCACCTGCCTCTATCTCCCAAGTGCTGGGATTAAGGGAGTACACTACCACTGCACTGCAACAGGCAGGTACACTTAAAGGGAGACTGTGTTTTTCCTCTCTCTCTTTTCCTCCCTCCCTCTGGCTGAAACAGGCTCCTTGGAGAGTAAAGCACCCAACCCGGACAAGAGTCAGGGGAAATACTGTAGTAACAAGATAGAAATGCCAACTAGATCCCAATAAAGCATCTTGGGACATTTGGGAAGGCGCAAGCAGGGCCCCTGAGCTTCCTTCATTGGATGAAATGCAGGACATCCCAAGTTTGAACCAGCAGCTCTCAGCTGTTCATGCCTGAGTGGCACATCTTTTATTCATGGGCTTCAGAGAGTGGGCACCAGAAGCTGAGCACTGAGGAGTCGGGGTTGGGATGGGGGTGGGGAGAATACTGGGGATGCAGCAGGAAGTGGTTGCTTGGAGACTGTCCTCAATGCCTTCATCACCATCCCTGACATTTCATTCAAAAGGGTTTCTAAAGTCACCTGCCATGACAATGGCACTAAGCTCATGCTTTAAAAATACCCTCTGTTCCTCACTCAGAAGGGTGCAAAGGCAGCAGCTGCTTTGGGAAGGGGCTGCACAGTTCTTTTTTCTTTCCCTTTTGTTATTGTTGTTGATGTTTTGTTTCTACAGGGTCTCATGTAGCTCAGGCTAGCCTCAAATTCCTACACAGTCAAAGCTGGCTTGAACTCCTGATCCTCCTGCCCTACCTCCCAAATGCTAGGATTACAGGTGAGTTCCACCACATCCAACTAACCTAGAAGTTTCCGTGAAGTTTGGCATACACATACCACACTGCCCAGGAACTCTAGGCTTCGGTAGTTACCCAACAGAAATGAAAACATATCCATGCAAGGCCTTCCATGTAGATGTCCAGAACAGACTAGTACCCACCAGTCCCAGACTGGACACAACTCAAACGTTCATTGAGAAAGAATGGATGAGCACATCCTCATGTGACAGAATACCATCCCAAAGCCAGGAAGTGTGGTAGGCCTCACCAGTGGCTCAGTGAAAGAGGCCACAAAGAGCCCGTCCTGCCTGATCCCACTGACAGGGAATTCTGGCAAATGCAAAGTGATCTAGGGGGTGGGCACCAGTGATGTCTGGGCCAGGGCTGGAGAAGGGGGCTATAGTGGGAACAAGCAAACCTTTAAGGGGTAAAGAAAATACTTTTCATTGTAGCGATGGCTATGTGACTCTAGACTCATCAAAATCCATTGGCGTATGCACTCCACTTGGTGGTTTTATTGAATGCAAGTTATACTTCAGTAGTTATGATAAGAAAAAAAAAAAAAACCCATCCATGAACTAATGGGGAAAATATCCTCCACTTATATACTGAAATAACAGACTTATTTTTCTTTTTTATCAAAGACAGGGTTTCTTTATGTACCCTTAGCTGTCCTAGAACTAGCTCTGTAGACCAGGCTGGCCTTAAACTCAGATTTACCTGCCTCTGCCTCCCAAGCGCTGCAATTAAAGGCGCCCAAGCGCTGCAATTAAAGGCGTGCGCCACCACTTTCCCGATAATTTTATCTTAAGTTAAAAAAAAAAAAATCACACTCAGAAACAAGATTTTTTTTCCTTTGAAATAAACACACACACACACACACACACACACAAAATAAATAAATAAATAAATAAATAAATAAATAAATAAATAAATAAATAACTCTAAAAAAAGAGGAAAGCCAACAAACTCAACACAAACAATAAATTACTTGTGGTAAGTATGCACAATAAGCATTCTGAAAGTCACTTTAGAACGATTTTAGATCCCAGCAAAGGTAAAAGAAGTGACCCAGAAAAAGAAGTTATTAAATAGACCAATTGTAATTACCTGTCTCCATGGAAAAGAAGGAGAAACTAAAGACAAAACACAAGATTGTTGAAGTCAGTTCAGATGGGCAAACTCACAACAACTGGACACAGTTGAAGGAACAACTGGAGAACTGAAAGTCCAGAAGAATTCACCTAGAAAGTGTCACAGAGAGATAAAACTAAAGGACAGATGGACAGACAGACAGACAGATACACACACACACACACACACACACACACACAAATATTTGAAAGTAAGTCTCAAAGACTACAAGAGAATAAATATACAGTCTCTAAAGCAGTGTCAAGTAAGATGACAGGGGTTTTTGTTGTTGATGCTTTGGTTTTCGAGACAGGGTCTCACTAAGTAGCCCTGACTGATCTTAAAGTCACGAAGTTCCTTCTGCTTCTGTTTCCCAAGTGCTAGGATCACAGGTGTGCACCACCACACAAGACTCAGGAGATGTTTCCTGAGCAGCACTGGGTGACCTGCAGAAAAGTGATATTCTGAGCACGCCCAGCGTGGAGAGGCGCTCATTCTATACTAAATGAACTTTCAAGGAGGAGAACTAGTTACAGGCATTCTCAGCTTGTAGACTAGTTCATCACCCACGGGGTTACTGAAAAGATTACAGAAGATAGGCAGACACACTGGTAAATCTAACTTCTGTTATTTATTTCTTATTTATTTGTGTAAGGCTGGGGATGAGGGTCAGTCTCTTGTACACTGTAGACACACACTCCCCCACAGACTTATATTCCTGACTGATATATATAGTCTAGGGGTATAGGCTCAGTAGGTAGAGTACTTATCTAGCATGCATAAAGCCCTTGGCTTCATCTCCAGTTCAGTCTAAACCAGGGGTGCTGGCTCACACCCACGAGCTGGAGGCAAGAGGATCCAAAATTCAAAGTTGTCAGGTGTGGTGGCACGCACCTTTGATCCTGGTACTCCAGAGGCTGAGGCAGGCAAATCTTTGTGAGATCTAGCCCAGCCTGGTCTACAAAGAGAGTTCCAGGACAGCCAGGGCTACACTGAGAAACCCTATCTTAAATCTCAAAAAGAAACAAAACAAACAAAAAAAGCAAAAGGAAGAGTTTCAAGTCATCCCCAGCTGTTCAGCAAGGCCAGTCTGGGCTGCATGAGATCCTGTCATACACAGAGAGAAAAAAATTTTTTTTGAGACAGGATTTTCTGTACTCCTAGCTGATCTGGAATTTGCTCTGTAGACCAGACTAACTTTGAACCCAGAGATCTGCCTGCCTCTCCTTCCCTGCCTCTCCTTCCCAAGTGCTGACATTAAAGTTGCTGGCCACCATGTCTGGCAGCACATTAAAATAACTTAATGATAAATGTTGGAACTAAAATTCTAGACTGATGGTTCTCAACCTTTGGGTCATGACCCCCTTGGAGGTTGAATGACCCTCTCACGGGGGCTGCCTAAGACAATTGGGAAACAGGGGACATTTACATTACGATTCATAACAGTCCAGAATTACAGTTATAAAGTAGCAATGAAAATAATGTTATGGTTGGGAGTCACCACAACATGAGGAACCTACATTAAGAGTCCAATCGTTAGGAAGGCTGAGAACCACTGCTCTAGCAGTAATGAAGAAGATGGGGGCACAGAGGGGAGACAATTCACTCAGTGGTTACAGTATATTCAAGAGATTGTCTTAGGAAAATTTATACTTAAGCAACTATGTTGAAAAGTAAAACAAGCAAGCTGGACAGATGGCTCAGGGGGAAGAGCACTGGCTGTTCTTTCAGAGGCTATCTCCGTGACGGCTCACAACAATTTGTAACTCTGGTTTCAGGGGATCCAACATCCTATTCTGCTCTTCATGGGGAGCAGGCCACAGAAGTGGTATATAGACACAGAGGCGAAAAAGCTGTGCACATAAAATAATTAATAATAATAATAATAATAATAATAATAATAATTTTTCTTTAAAATGACTGTCTAGAGAGATGGCCAAAGCCCTTGCTGTTCTTGCACAGGCCTGAAATTTGGTACCTAGAATCCACACTAGGTGGCTCATAACTGCCTATAACTCCAGATTCAGAAGCTCCAGTGCTCCCTTATGGCCTCCAAAGGCACATGATTGCACATGCACAAACTAATGTGCCCCACATACGCATAAATAATAAGTCTTTTTTGTTTTTGTTTTCAAAACAGAGTCTCACTATATAGCTCTTATAGTGAACTTAAGAACTTACTATGTTGAGCCGGGCAGTGGTGGCACACGCCTTTAATCCCAGCACTCGGGAGGTAGAGGCAGGTGGATTTCTGAGTTCGAGGCCAGCCTGGTCTACAGAGTGAGTTCCAGGACAGCCAGGGCTACACAGAAACCCTGTCTCGAAAAAACAAAAACAAACAAACAAACAAACAAAAAAGAACTTACTATGTAGACCAGGCTGGCCTTGAACACACAGAGATCAGCCTACCTCTGCCTCCCAAGTGCTGGGATTAGAGGTTTGGAGTTGTATGCCACCACATCCAGCAAAATTTCTTTTCTTTTGGGGTTATTTGTTTTGAGACAGGGTTTCTTTATGTGGCCCTGGCCAGCCCAGAACTTGCTCTGTAGACCAGGCTGGCCTTGAACTCAGAGATTCACCTGCCTCTTCTGCCTCCTAAGTGCTGGGATTAAAGGCATACACTACCACTGCCTATTGCAAATTTTCTTAACAACTCAGAACCTAGATAAAAATTTCCTATAAAGTATACCCAACATACTGACAGAGCCAAAGTTGAAACAGGCATAGAAGATAGCCTAGGCAAAGGTCAGGCAAAGATCTGCAAGGAGAGTTTCAAGCCAGCCAGGGCTACATAGAGAGACCCTGTCACCAACATAAATATATTATATTTCTGGTCTGCTGATGATATCAGGCAAAGCAGATTATATAACAGAAAGCAGACTTTGGGTTAAAGTAAGTCAATTTAGCTGGGCAGTGGTGGCGCACACCTTTAATCCCAGCACTTGGGAGGCAGAGGCAGGCAGATTTCTGAGTTCGAGGCCAGCCTGGTCTACAGAGTGAGTTCCAGGAAGCCAGGGCTATACAGAGAAACCCTGTCTCAAAAAACAAACAAACAAAAAAGTAAGTCAATTTATTCACAAAGAAAGCAACAATCCCACAGTGATGCTGGCAGACCCGGAACTGCTGGCTCCCCAGCATTTGGATGGAGTTCTTATCCAAGAATTGTTTGTTCATTAAAACAAAACTTCACGCAGGCCCGAGTCCCTTAATGTGGAGAAGGATGAGATCTGAGGACTGAGGAGATTAAAAAATAAGGTTGCTTACTAAATTATTAACCATCAAGCTACGGACTAAATCAACATAACTGCAACTCGAACAGTACAGGCCCAGTGCACCCGAAATCACCAGCAGCGCATTTGCATATTAAATTGGAACATTTATATAGACATAGCCTAGAAAAAGGCCTTTATTAAAACCTGCCCACAGTTAACACTTTCAGATACCTCTGCAGCTGAGCATGCAAAGCCTCCTGCACAGCCAGGGTGAAGGACAGGGAAGAAAGTGGGCTCAGAAACCAGGGTGTGGGGAAAAACTTGCAGTCAAGGGAGAGAAGAGTCCGCAGGCGGTCCTGAGCCTCCTCGCAGATGTTGTTAAGCAAGCGTGCTGCGAACCAGACCCCAATCCTAGGTCTGTAATTATTTACTAGCTGTATGACCTTGATAAGCTCTTTTCTATCATTACACACACAGACACAGCTTGCATGTGTAAGTCATCAGACAACTTGCAGTAGTCAGTTCTCTCCTACTGTGTGGGTTTGAGGGCTGTCAAACTCAGAGCATTGAGCTTGGCAGCGTGGGTGTGCGTGTGCGTGTGTGTGTCTGTGTCTGTGTGTGTGTCTGTGTGTGTGCTTGCATGTGGAATGCATGGATGCATGTGTGAAGCAGAGGTGCTGTGTGATTTATATATGTTTACACGTGTGTGCATGCCCATGTCTGCGAGTGTGGGCACATATGTGCTACGGCACACATGTGGAAATCAGAGGACAACTTTGAGTGTGAGTCCTTACCTTCCTCTTTGTTTGTTGCTTGCCAACTGTGCCCAGGCTAGCTGGGTGCCAAGTTTCCTGTCCCTGCCTGTCATCTCACCAAATAAGCACCGAGACTACACATACAGCTTTCCCTAGGTGTTGGGATCCAAAATCAGGCGGTCCTGCTTTCGGGGCAAGCACTTACCACTGAGCCACCCAACCAGCTCTTCTTTGTCTTGCTTTTTTTAATTCATCTGGCTATCAGTCTCTCCAGAAAGAGACAGTTGCCTATTTCAAGGCACGATGTGGATTAAATGGCGTCCATCACAGAGACACTCAGTGTGCAGTAAGTACTAGGTGTTGCTTGGGCTACACACTTACAACAGGAAGAGAGCTCAGGAGCTGCAGAGTGGAAGTGGGATTTAGAGTTCTGGTTGAGATATGGTTGGACAGTATGAGAGTTGTCTGTGATTTTGGGCTGTGGTAATAGGAGCATACTGTCAAAGATGAGGGCGGCCATAACTCGGCTTACCTGAAGTTGTGATTGCCATTTTAGAAGCTGAGTGTGTACACATGTGTGACTTCCCTAGACCCAAGACCACTGATTGTAAAAAAGGTGGTGGCCACAGCCAGCATCAGGCCAGCATCAGGATCAGCAGCTGCAGCAGGGTTTTTTCTTTTTTTAAGAAATGCAAATTTTGCTGACCTGCTCCAATCCTGCTGGATGGAGCCCAGTAATTTGCATTTTAACAAGATAGTGTTCACCGGTGTTAGCATGATTCTGACACATGCTGTAATTTGAGAACCAGTGACCTAGCCTGACACACGGTGGGGAGGGATCAAGGTTTCAAACCAGGTCTACTGAGTTCGTGGGAGGAGAGATCAGACTAAATGACAGAGGGCTGGCTGGTTTCTCTCTCGCCACAGTGACAGTGAGGATCACGTGTGGAGAGAGTAGTGTGGTGGATGTCTTAGAAACATGGCCAAGGTGGGCAGTGCTGAGAGATCAAAGACAGAGGGAGACTCAGGATGGCACTCTAGGCAGAGTGTCAGTGAAATACTGCGGTGACAACCAGCTCACATCCTACAGTGGGAGGGAGGGGTTTGTATGCTCAGGTAGACAAAGCTGAGTCCTGACCAATCAGAAGTCCCTTAGGCTTCCTATAAGCCATGAATATGTCAAACGCCCGCTAGGAATGGGTCTCAGACTCATCTAGGACTAGGGAGCTGAGACCCACAGCTGACTCTCTTAATGACCCTGTTTCCTGTTTGGAATATATACCAGGGTCAAGTGGGCAAAGAGACAGTCAATCAAGATGGTGGTTTGGGGCTGGAGAGATGGCTCAGTATTTAACAGCACTTATGTTGCTCTTGCAGAGAATCCAGGTTTGGTTCTCAGCACCCACATGGCAGCTCACAACCATCCATAACACCATGTGATGGCTATTCTTGGTTGTCAACTTGACTACATCTGAAATTAATTAAAACCCAAGTGGCTGGGCACACCTGTGAAGGATGTTTTTCTTAATGAAATCATGTGACGTGAGAATGGCCACTTTTAATGTGGGCCACGCCTTCTGTGGCAGCACATGTAAAGAACAAGGAGGAAGGGAACTCTCACTCTTTGCCCTCACTGGCAAGTCCATTCTTTCTCTGGCACTAAAGCCTACTTCTTTGGGTATATACTGAAGACCAGCTGAGGAAACCATCTTTGTAGACTGAACAGCAAGGATTCTTGGACTGTCTGTTGGGGGACAGCCATCGTTGGATTAGCTGGACCACAGTGTGTAAGTCATTCTAATAAATCTCATATATATTCATTCTATAAGTCTGGTGTCTCTAATCTTGACTAATACATTCCAGTTCCAGAGGATTTGGTAAATTCTTTTGACTTCAACAGGCACCAGCCATGCCTGTTGCCTATTGTATGCATAGGTATACACAAGAAAAAAAAAACACCCAAAAATACATAAAGTAAACACACCCAAAGAATGAGGAGGAGGAAGAGGGGCAGGAGGAGGGAGGGGGAGGGGGAGGAGGAGGAGGAGGAGGAGGAGGAGGAGGAGGAAGAGGAGGAGGAGGAGGAGGAGGAAGAGGAGGAGGAGGAGGAAGAGGAGAAGGTGGTCAAGCTAAAACCCTAGGGTAGACTCCAGAAGGTTCTCTTGGCTACACGTAACAGACAGCTGATCTAAATGGCCTTGATTATAAGGGATTTGTTGATGGCAACAGGAGTCTAGAGATAAGTTGCTTCTGTGTCTGGCTAAGCCATCGGCTCCACAAATCCTTAAAGACACAGGGGTTCCCCATCAGTCATCTCTGCCTGTCAAGTGGCTCAGCTGCTCTCCTAAGGGACACTCAGTGGTGCATAGACATCAAGCAGAGGAAGGAAGGATGCTTTCTTCTGCCTCCTTTGAAGAGTTAAAAAACAGAAAACCAAACCAAACAGAAAATGCAACTTTCCCAGGAGGAATCAGGGTTCTCTCTCTGTCATCTCACCAGGTCATAGGACACAGTGTAGCCAGTCTTTGGGAAGGGTAATGGAATGTGAAGATTGTCAAAGACCAGGACTCTCTCTCTCTCTCTCTCTCTCTCTCTCTCTCTCTCTGTGTGTGTGTGTGTGTGTGTGTGTGTATGTGTGTCTCCTCTTCTCTCTCTCTGTTACATACACACACACACACACACACACACACACACACACACACACACACACACACACACATACACTGCAGACCATTTGGTAGTGTGATGAGGCTACAGATATATCAGAATACTTTTTAATTATTTTTTAAAATTGCAAAAGAAAACCCATTATACTGAAATGCAGTTCTAAAAATGTCTTTTTAAAGCATGGTATAGGAATAAATATGCTTTATTTCTTTTCTTTTCTTTTCTTTTCTTTTTTTTTTTTTGGTGTCAGAGGATTAAGGGATGGAACCCAGGTTCTCATACATGCTAGGAAAGTAAGTAAGTAAGTACACTACCACCACCCACATCTCCAGGCCCTACATATGTGTCTTAGTTACTTTTTTGTTATGTGGTAAAACACCCTGAAAAGGAATCTAAGGGTAAAGTGGTTTATTTTGTCTTACATTTCCAAGGGATACAGTCCATTGCACCATGGAAGACATGACAGGAGGCAGGAAGGCATTGTGGAAGGAACAGGAAACTGGCTGATCACATAGCATCCACATTCAGGAAGCAGAGAAATGAGACAGGAAGTGGGATTGGTCGGACAAAGCCTGAAGACCCACCCCCAGGGACCCTATCCTGCAGTGTCTTAGGTAAGGGTTTCAATTGCCATGATAAAAGACCACGACTGAAGCAAACTGGGAAGGAAAGGGTTTATTTAACTCACACTTCCACAATTGTCCACCACTGAAGGCAGTCAGGACAGGAACTCAAACTGCAGGAACCTGGAGGCAGGAGCTGATGCAGAGGCCATGGAGGGGTGCTATTTACTGGCTTGCTCCTCATGGCTTGCTCAGCCTGCTTTCTTAGAAAACCCAGCACCATCAGCTCAGGGATGGCCCCACCCACAAGGAGCTGGGCCCTCCCTCCCACATCAATCACTAATTTAGAAAATGCCTACAGCCCAATCTGATGGAGACCTTTTCTCAAGTGAGGTTCCCTCCTCTCCCGTGACTCTAGCCTATGTCGAGTTGATATAAAACTGACCAGTACATGTGGCAAGGCTCTATTTCCTAAAAGTTCACACAACCTTCCCAAATGGTGCCACCCGCCAAGGACCAACTGCCCAAACACACGAGCCCATGAGGGACATTTCCCATCTAAGACACAAGGCCTGCTTCTTTACTAGTACAATAAATAATGGAACCCAGCAGCTGGCCTGCTAACAACCAGTTTTAAAGCAGCAGTACATGGGCGCAGTGTTCTGGACCACCTGCAGAAAGCACTTCAGGATGATACAAAGTCTCTCTGCAGTTCCCATAGTGACAAAGTCACAAGCTGGTGACTTGACGTGACAGCTAACATGTGTTCCTTTTGTTCTGGGGAGAAGGAGATGTTGGGTTTTATAGGCGGTTAGTGAGAACAGAGGTGTAGGCTCTCCCACTCCCGTGTGCAAACCTTGTGTTCTAGCCCCAGAGCACTCCAACTTCACAGTAAGAGTTCCTGACTGAGCCAGGCCTTGGGGCACAGGCCTGTGGTCCCAGCCAGTAGGCAAGCTGAGTCAGTGTCCACAGGTTCAAGACCTGCCTGGTCTATGGAGTTGAAGTCGAACTGAGCTGACTTAGTAAGACCATGTTTCACATAGAAAAAGGGCTGGGAATTGCAGCTCAAAGGTCAAGTGCTTGTCTGGTGTCTGCAAGGCGATACAATCCTGTGATACAATCCCTCCTGCTAGGGGGACACCCGCCTCCCCCTCCCCCCCCAGCCTAATCAAGACCTACATGCTGAGACTAGACAAGTCTTTTTCTGAGACAAATAGTCTAAAAGGAGTGTAGAAAATGAAACCAAATTAGGACTAAATCAAGAAAAGAAAAAAAGCCCTGTAAGATTAGGGAGAGGGTGGGAGCAGCTGGAGGAGGCGTGGGTGGGCGTGGCTCCAGGGTCTGCCTCAGTAGTGACAGCAAGGGCCTCTTTGAGGAGAGCATGGCTCAGCACGTGGGGAAGAGACGTTGTCAAGGGGACTCAGACACCAGATGGTGCTCAGCCTAGGATCCTTGCCAACCACGGCATTCCTTCATCCCCCCCACTTTATTTACTCTTGTGTCCTGATTGGTTTTCTTCAAATATTGATCTATGTTTCAGGTGCAGATGTAATACTTACCCTTTACAAGCAGCCAGCATCTGAGCTTTTCTTTCGCGCTTATCAGAAATGACGAAGGCTCTCGCTTTGTCTGTCTGCTCAAACACCTCACTCTGCACAAGGGATATCCCAGCAGCTCACCTACCCAGTCAGGCAGAAAGACAGGGTAGCAGTGCAGATTCCCAGGCCCTACCCTGTCACCATCCTATGCTTGTCAGTGGACCAGATGCCAACTTCAGTGCCTACATAAATTCTCTAAGAAAACTTGGGAGTTCAGGGAGAGGAGGTGGGACTAACATTACATACCTCAAAAGTGATGGAGCTTGAATTTGAACCCATGCCTATCTGTTGGCTTCCAGAGTTGTACCTGGAGATGACTAACAAAAAGGCCATTCAGCATAACTCTGAAATTGTTTTCCTTTTGGATATTGGGGGGTAGGTTGGGGCATGTCCCTGGGACCTGCCTGAGACAGCACTAACACTAAAGTGTTTAGAAGCTTTGCCAATAAGGTTGAGGCTCCTAAAACATTCTGTAGGAGTAGAACTGTTTGAAAGGATTAGAAGGATTAGGAGGTGTGGCCTTGTTGGAGGAGGTGTGGCCTTATTGGGGGAGGTGTGTCACTGTGATGGGCTTTGAGATTTCAAAAGTCCACATCAGGCCCAGGCTCTCTTCTCTTCCTATTGCCTGTGGATCAAGATGTAGCCCTCAGCTACTTCTCTAGCATCATGTGTGCCTATATACAGCCATACTCCCTGTTATGATGATAATGGACTGCTGGAAAGCCTCCAGTTAAATGCCTTATTTTATAAGAGTTGCCTTGGTCATGATGTCTCTTCACAATAGAACAGTGGCTCAGACAGTTACAGGACATTGGACAGTGCTGGGGGGGGGAATTAAGCATTCACATTAAAGTTAAAAGCACAATAAAGGGGCTGGAGAGATGGCTCAGCAGTTGAGAGCACTGACTGCTCTTCCGAAGGTCCTGAGTTCAAATTCCAGCAACAACATGGTAGTTCACAACCATCTGTAGTGAGATCTGATGCCCTCTTCTAGTGTGTCTGAAGACAGCTACAGTGTACTTACATATAATAAATAAATAAATCTTTTAAATAAAATAAAAGCACAGTAAAGTCAGGCCTGGTGGTGTAGACCTTAAATCCCAGCACTTGGAAGGAAGAGGAAGAGTTACACACTTGCCAGGGCCCTCCACCCCCCAAAAAATATGCTCAGTAGCCCTCTCATTTTACAGAAGACACTGACCAATGCAATTAGAGAAGAGAAAAGAATAAGAAGCATATAGGTTGGGAAAGCATTCAATTGTCATTTACATGGCTGGGAGATGGGTGAGGACACCAAGTGGGAAAACACTGTCAATATTAAAAATTCAATACAATGGCTAGACACAAAAGTGAAAAATAATACAGAAAACAGACTGGGGGTGTAGCTCAGTGGTGGAGCGAGTGTTTTGCAGGTGCAACACTTTGGTTCAAGCCCTAGCACCAAAGAAATACGAACTACAGAAGCTGGGAGCCTTCACATGTATACGAAGAGCAATACATTAGAAGATAGCAAAAGATTTTACTGCAATGGTAACAGCAAGAAAAGTTGCAGCTAACTCATTAAAAGCTACGCACAGACTGTAGAAAGAGAACGTCTTTATTGTGGGACGAGGTTGTGCCTTTGCTGGTCTCAAACTCCTGGCCTCAAGCAATCTTCCTGCTTCAGCCTCCCAAGTGGCCAGGAGGACAGGCATTTGCCCCATGCCAGGCTCAAAGGAAACCTGAATGTTCTCTCTTCCCCCAGCATCTCTTTGGAGAAGGATTTTATTGTATGTATGTATGTATGTATGTATGTATGTATGTATGTATGTATGTATGTATTTTTGTATTTAGTTTTTTGAAACAGAGTTTTTCTGTGTAGCCCTGGCTGTCCTGGAACTTGCTCTTTAAACCAAGCTGGCTTCAAACTCAGAGATCTGTCTGCCTCTGCCTCCCAAGTGCTGGGATTAAAGGTTTGTGCCAACCACCACCCACCTTAGAAGGATTTTTATTTTATACTATGTGTATATGTAGGGTCTGGAGAGGTGGCTCAGCTGTTTTTTGTTTGTTTGTTTGTTCATTTGTTGTTGTTTTGGTTTTTTTTCAAGGACTGGGGTTTGTTTCCCAGCTTCTACATGGTGGCTCACAACCCAAACTCCAGTTACAGGGGATCTGATGCTCTTTCTGACACCCAAGGCACCAGACACACACACACACACACACACACACACACACACACACACACACACACACACACACACACATTGCATATATATGCATTCAGAGAAAACACCCTCAGACACAAAATAAATTTAATAAATCTAGAAAGAAAGGCTCATAAATTATATGTGTATGCACATGAGTTCTGAACCTGGGAAGGCCCAAGGGGCTGTTTGATTCCATATACTTGATGCTAAAAAAGATAATGAATTGCCCAGTGTGGGTTTGGGGAACTGAGCTCAGGTCCTCTGGAAGAGCAGTATATGCTCTTAGCTGCTGAGCCATCTCTCCAGCTCCTCCCTCTTATTATTACATGTCCAGGACTGAGGATGTAGCTCAGTGCTGGAACATTCTACTATGCCAGAGCCCTAGATTTGATCCCTAACACCCTCAGCACCAAAAGTTAAAAAAAAAAAAAAAGTTTTAATAAGCATAAAAGTTGATCTAATGGTACAGAACACACCCATGTACCTACCACCTAGATTCTCCAGTTAGTATTTTCCTGTATTTCACAATACTATCTATAGCAATCCACATGGGTAGCACACATATTTTCATTCTCTAGGCATTATATTCCCAAAACACTTTTTTGGAGAGGTTCAGAAAAGAGGCCTAAAACAGGAAGGGAATGTTGAGACACATATAGACATGTAAGCATTTGCTACTCTCGTTTATGATTTTAACATAATCCCAATGGTGGTGGTTTGAATGAGAATGGCCTCCATAGGCCCGTATATTTGAATGTTTGGTCCCTAGTTAGTAGAATTGTTTTGGGAAGGATTGAGAGGCATGGCCTTGTTAGAGGAGGTGTGTCAGTAGGGGTGGGCTTTGAGGTTTCAAAAGTTTCTCCCCCCCCACCTCTCTCTATCTCTTCTCTCCCCTTCCCCTTTATCCTGCTTGTGGATAAGATGTAAGCTCTAAGCTACTGCTTCAGCACTATGTCTGCCTGCTGTCGTGCTCCCTGCCATAAGGATCATGGACTCACCATCTGTAACTGTAAGCAAGCCCCTAATTAAATGTCATATATATATACACATATATGTGTATGTGTGTGTGTGTGTGTGTGTGTGTGTGTGTGTGTGTGTGTGTGTGTGTGTGTGTGGCTTTGGTCATGGTGTCTCTTTACAGCAATAGAATAGAACAGTAACTAAGACACCAACTAAAATAACAACTGAATTTTGTCTGAGCCGAGGATTGGATGCAGAGCCTTGGGCATGTGGGGGGAAGACTTTCTGATTTGATGATTCTTAGTTCTAAAACAGTAAAACACTAAGTTCTGGAGATAAACCATTACACTAGATCCAGGTACACCATGGTGCATGCCTTTAATACCAGAGCTCGGAGGCAGAGGCATGAAGATCAGTATAAGTTTGTAGCTAGCTCGGTCTACATGGTGAGTTCCAGGCCAGCCAGGGCTATGTAGAGAGATCCTGTCTCAAAAAAACCAAGACAAAACACTACACAGAGAACGGAGTAGAAAGCCTCAGAACACATTGAAATGTGTCACAAAACTATAATAATTAAAACAGTGTGATACTGACCCATCACAGAGGAGACAAAGGAGAAGACAGAGGATGGGGGAAGTATCCATGGGTGTAGGAGTGGAGCTGGTGGCCTCTTGGACAAGTTTGGGGGTGGGGGAAGGGATGGAGGTGCTGCTGACAGTCTAGAAAGATTAAAAAGTAAGTTCATACCTTAAGACAATTTAAGTTCCCAGAGCTTCTAATCTATGTTTATATAATGAAAGATAACTCAGAAATGATAACATAATAGAGAGACTGAAACCACTTAACAATAAAAAATATTTGTCAAACAAAATGTCAAAAGGGAAAACAAAACAAAATTGAAAACAAAATTGAAATTCACTTCACAGAGATGCCACAACAGGATGACGGACAGAGACCCAGCCAACAGTGAGACCCAGCCAACAGTGAGACAGCCCAGACTGAGCTGTCAGATCCCAGGGAGGGAGAGGAGGGAGCTGTTCGACCAGCAAAGAGCTGCTGGGTCGGTGAAGGGCAAGGATCCTGGCTTACCCACAGACCTCGGAGAGCAATACCTTTGATTCTAAGATTGTGGAGAGAGGGGTGAGGACCCAGGCGCAGGCTCACACACCATTTATAGCAGTGCAAATTGCTCCCACCTCCATGGAGAGTAATTACGGGAATTAAAGCAGCATCAGCACTTTGACCCTGAATTCTAAGGGTCAAAGACATCTTACAGAAGTGCTCTGCCTATGCTCTGGCTTGCCAGGTGAACGCTCCACACAACCTTGTTACTGGAGGCAGGAGACCCCAGCGACCAGCCTTAAGAACCCTCTGAACAAGTCATTCTCTGTCCAACAATGGAATAGCCCACAGCTGCTCAAACTGCATGGGAACTGTGCTGAAGTTGGTTACCCTGGGGTTGCTATGTAGCTGTAGATGCTCGTGCAGTCTGAAGGCTAAGAATTTAGAACAAGCCCCATACTGGGCTCTTTTAGTGGTGTGTGTGTGTGTGTGTGTGTGTGTGTGTGTGTGTGTGTATGTGTTTCCAGCCTTGAATTCCTGGTTTCACTGGTTGTAAAGTATTTTCTTAGTGATTGATGAGGGAGGGCTCAGCCCATTGTGGGTGGTGCTATCCCTTGGATAGTGGTCCTGGGTTTTATAAGAAAGCAGGTTGATGCTAGGCAGTGGTGGCACATGCCTTTAAACCCAGCACTTGGGAGGTAGAGGCAGGTCAATATCTGAGTTCAAGGCCAGCCTGGTCTACAGAATGAGTTCCAGAATAGCCGGGGCTATGCAGAGAAACCCTGACTTGAAAAAAAATTCCTGAGTTCAAGCAATCCTCCTGCCTCAGCAGCTAGAGTGGCTGGGGATCCAGGCATACACCACCATACTTAATTTCCAGGTTCCTCTCTGTAGCACGTGCGTATGTATGTGTGTGCATGTGGAAGCCAGAATTTCAGTGTCCTTCCTCAGCTGGCAGGGTCTTGACGTTGGACTGGACTCTATAGATTGGGCCCAAACTGTCTGGTCCGAAGCTCCGGGATCCTGTCTGTCTCCACCTCCCCAGCCCTGGTGTTATGCATGATCATGCCTATGTTTTTAAAAATGTTGGTTCTGGGAGTCAAACCCAGGTCTTCATGCTTGTCCAGCAAGCAGTTTACCCGCTAGGCCATCTCCTCAGCCCACAGGCTATTTCTGTGTTGGGTACTAAGGAGAAAATGGCTTGCAACTACCCTTAGGGAATGTTGGGGTTGTTTTGAAGCTTGAGGACAGGCTTGGGCACCACCTTAGGAACGTGTCTCCCAGCCTCAATATTTCTATTTCCCGCAGCCGCCACCATCAGCTGTGCCCAACTCTCTCTAGTTTTCACCTAAAGAATCACAGTGATAAGTAAATAGGAGCCATACTTTCCCGAGTGCCTGCAGAGCGCCCGGTTTTGGCACGTGGGCACAGTGCTGCGGTTAGGAGTATTCCGTTTCTTTTAACAGGCTTTACTGTGATACCCACACACCATATATTCATCTGCTTAAAATATCTGTTCCGTGACTCAGCAAATCCACGCAGTCATACAACTCCCATGACAACGAATTTTAGAATATTTGTATCACCTTCCTTATCATGATGTTATCAGGTTCCTGTATGCTGTAGTATGCAGGAAAATGTTCTTTTTCATTCTCAAATAATATTTCACTGCCTGGATAGACCACATTGTCTTCATCAGGTGGACACTTAGGTTGTTTCTGTTTGGTGACTGCCATGAATAATACTTCCATGAATATTTATTCATTCACAGGCTTTTGTGCGGACACGTGTTTCCAGTTCTCTTGGGAGCGGGCCTGCTGGGAGGTGTGGAGTCTGTCGTGGATGGGGCTGACTCATTTCCCATTCCCCTTAGCACTGTGAGTGTTCTGGGTTCTGCACAGCAAGTTCCCCAGCATTCCTCATCTGTCCTTTGGATGACAGCCCCCTCGGATGTGATGGCAGCTCACTGTGGTTCAGGGCTCACTTCCCCAGTCACATTGCCATTATACAGAGAGGGAAACTGAGGTTCAGGAAGGTGAGGGGTCCTGCTGGAGGCCTGGCAGCAAGGATGGGCAGAGGCAAGACTCGAGTCCAGGCACTTTTCTTCCCCTGGGCCTTCCAAGGCCAGCATTGCCTTTGGACATTTCTGAGATGGGTCATATTTATTGAATAAATGCTAGACACTGACCAGATGACCACAGGGCAAACAAGATGGCCCTTGGATACCCATATTCTGTAACAGGTGCAGGCCCTGCTGCCTCCACAGCTAGGTTAGTTATGTCTCAATCCATCCATTCATCCATCCACCCACAGCCAGCCATTGTCTGGCCAGCCATCTACCTCCATCCATCCTTTCATACACACACACACACACACACACACACACACACACACACACACACACACACACACCAGTCTATGCATACATCAGACCACCCACCCACTGATCCATCCATCAGAACCTCCATCCAGCGTTCACCTCATTATCCATCATCCATTCATCCACCAACTGCCCATCTATCCATGTATCCATCATCTATCTACCCATTCATCTACTCATCATCCATACACCTGCCAGTCTGGCCATTGTCTATCCACACACCTATTGTCCATCTATCTAGCCACCCTGCCTGCCTACCTGCCTTTAGCTGCCCTCCTCTGAACTTGTGTCCTCACTTCAAAAGTTTAGGATACAGGGCTATCTTGGGGGTACTGTGGTGATGCAAAAGTCTTGGGGCCCAGTTCTATCATATCAACATACTCCTGTCCTTGGGCAGTACCATTGGTTTTTGAAGGTGCAAAGACAAGGGACCTGCTGGCCATACTGGCTAGAGAGGCCCATGTCAACCCATCCTCGGGAAAATTCTCAGTGGGGGCATGGCAGTTGGGATGACCCAAGCCCTGCATGGTGGGGGAGAAGCAGTTAGAAGGGATCTAGTTTTGGCAGGGCCAAGCACTAACACTTAGGCTAAGGAAGGTTCAACTATTGTGGAAGCTAGGGTGAACTATGTAACCCTCTCTGCTCCTGATTTCTTCCTGTGTAATAGGGGGATGGAGATGGTCCCAGGAGAATATGAGATCCCTTTGTGGACAGCCTGGAGCACTGGCCTGGCAAAGGCCCCTGAGGCTCTCATGCTTGATGAACAGCAGACACAGAGGAGGTGCTCATAGCAGCAGCCTTAGATTAAGCACTCAGAAGGAACACACCCTGTCAGCCCAGTACTGGAGAAGCTGAGGCAAGAGGATCAGGAGCTCAAGGTCATCCTTGACTACACAAAGAGTGTGAGGCCATCCTGAGCTACATGAGACCATGTTTCAAACACAAAAACATAAACCTCAAATATGTGGGGGCTGGGATATAGCTCCATGGGAGAGTACTTGCCTAGCAAGTGCAAGGAACCCCATTCCCAGCACTGAAAAAGAAAAGTAAATTAAAATATTTTGTTTAAAGTGACAGTGGGTGAGACAGCTCAGTGGGTGAAGGCGCTTGCCTCCAAGCCTGATGACCTGAGTTCAAGCCCCAGGACCCACATGGTAGAAAGAGAGGACTGATATCCCTGATATCCTCATGTTGTTCTCTGGCCTCTGCATACATCCTCCACCCCACTCTCCAAAGATGCATGTAATAAAAAAATAAATGATGTAAATATAGGTATTAAAACTGAAAACAAACCTACTAAGTTAGGGGTGATGGCACAGTTCTATAATCCCAGCCCTTGGAAGATTGAAACAATAAGACCAGGGGTCCCAGGCCCACTGGGGCTATATGAGACTCTACGGCCAAAAGATGATGATGATGATGATGATGATGATGATGATGATATTACCATAAGAATCACCATTGGGTTCCCTGAGACACTAAAGGATACTGAGGGCCAAGGTGGGGGTCCCCTATGGGGTGATGAGTTTGCTGGGTGGCAGCTCCAAAGATGTTTATCCACTCATGTAAACATGCTTCACGGGTTCTTCTGTATGTGTGATTATCTCAGAATCTAGGACTAATTCAGGTTCCAGTATTCACAGTGGGGGATCGACAAAGGCTCCTTCCCTGCCTCGCCCTTTGGAGACCCCTTCTCCAGGCAGCAGCAGCTCCTGCTCTCTGCAAAGCTGCCAGACTCCTCTCAGCACCAGGTCACCTCTGCTCAGTGCTGTGACCTACGAAGCCCTTCCTTCCTGCCCACAGTGGCTCAGCTTCCAGCCTCAGCAGGACACTGTCCGGGTTGGTTTAAACCGCTTTATTGGAGTTGGCTGGTACTCACAGGTTGGGTCATATACACAGGGCCCGCTCACCCCTAGGCAAAGCCCTGGGCCTCCCACCTCCCCTCCATCACCGAGGGTGGCCAGAGGTTTGAGCCAGTTCCGGGGCGGGGTGGGCCCAATAGAAATATTTACAAACCACCAGGGTGGGTGTCCCCTGATCGGGAATGGGGATGGGATGGGTCGAAGGGGGTCCCTTGGGTGGACTTCACAGGCCCGAGAAGGGGCTGGGTGTGTGTGTGGGTGCCGGCAGAGGGAGGCTCGGGGAGAGCCTCGGGGGTGGGGGCCCTGAGCGAGCCTGCTGGTGCTAACTCTGCCTGGCGGGGCAGCCTCCCGCGTGGGGCTCCGCCTCCCTGGGGGGCCCGGAGCCGGTTCCAGGTAGAATGAGTAGGAACAGGAGCGTGGGGCCCCGGCCCGGCTCCTCACCAGGGGGCTGGCCGCGAGGACGGGGTGCACGAGGCGGAGCCGGGAGGGGGATAAGCAAGCAAAGCACACGCGGGACTCCTCTGCCGCCGTCGCCGCAGGGCCGGGAGGACTGCATGCGGGGCGGGCGGGCTACAGGCTGCAAGCCTCGGGCACAGAGCGCTTGCGCAGCTCCCGGCCCGGCTTGGGCGGCGGCGCGGGCGCGGCGGGGGGCGCATCAGGCAGCTGCAGCACCGAGTTCTCCCCGGGCTGCACCCGCAGGTAGGCTTTGACCTTGTGGTGCCGGGCCTTGCCGTCGCTGAAGTCGATCACGCGGCACTCGTAGGTGCCTTCGTCCGTGGGCTTCACCCGCGACAGCCGAAGCTTGTGGGAGATGTTGCTGCCCACCACCTTGACCACCTGGGGGCGACAGAGGCATCGTGAGGACCGGCCGGGGTCGTGAGCCAAGCCGCCAGGCTGTCCCCACCCCCAGATACAGCCAGGGAGGGGGACCCAAGGTCAACATCTGAGCAGCTGAATGGCAGACGGACAAACAGAAGCAACGCTAATGCCTATCCACGGAGTGTTGCGTGCAGCCAGTGGAATAGCGCCCAGCAGTGAAGAAGGATGAGCCAGAACTGAGAGTTCCACAGACAAGCAGGGGATCAGACTCCTGGCAAAGCTCCCAGGCTGTGCCGCTGTTTTGAACAAACGGAAAAGCCCCTCATAGGAGCTTAAGACTTGGAGGTTGGGGGTTGGGAAGGCATGTGCCACAGTAAATGTGTGGTCAGAGGAAAATCCGCAGGAGTCCCCTCCCTCGCCTTCCCCCGGCTGGATCCTAAGGCTCAAACTTATGTATTTGGCTTCATGGCCAGCGCCCATTACCTGCTAAGCCATCTCATCAACCCAGTACTGGGGCTGGAAAGAAAGAAGATCCAGAACTTAAGCTCACAGGCTGCTCTTGTGCGGGACCGTGGGTTCTCAGCACCCACATGGCTGTTCACAATGGTTGTAACTTCAGTTCCGGGGAATGCAATTCCCTCCTCTAGCACGGGCACCCGGCACACGCGTGGTGCACAGACATATATCCAGACAAACATATAAAATAAAAATAAGTAAAATCTAAGGATATAAAGGGATACAGGCTGACAACTGAGCACTACGGTTAGATGCTAGAGTTTAACTGTCCACTCCCGGGAGGCAGAGTGGGTGTTATCTTGTAAAGATTTGGCTTTTTGTTGATGTGAGTATTTTAAAGCTAAAATCTCACTATGTTGTCGAGGCTGGTCTCTGAGTCAGGACCTTCCTGCCTTAGCCTCCTAAACACTAGACTGTAGCACCACACCTGACCCTTGACCCAGTTTTTAATTTTAATTTTACAGTTGGGGCCCTGCTGTCCTGGGTCGAGAACACCCAGCTTGGTAAACAGTCTATTCCTGCTGTGCCTGTGGGCCAACCACTGTCACCATAGTTTAACCACATTCCAGAACTCTCTTTTGGGGGTTGGGGGCATGGGGTAGAGGAGGTGGGGGGTTACCAAGTCTACTTCATTTTACACAATCAGCTGGCTCTGTTCATTGCTGTGTAGTATTCCATTGTATGCTTGTCTACACAGTTTCCTGTTGGCTGGTATTCAGGTGATTTCCAGATTGGCACTCTCATGATTAAATCTGCTCTGAATATAACTCTGTTGGCAACTTTTTTCCCATTACAAAAGAAGAGGCATTTGGAGTCAAATGCATCGTTAGGGAGACTGGGCGATGGAAATGGGGACTCTGATCTAGTTTTTGTAAATTCCCCTCTTAGAGCTGAAAGCCCAGACATCATCCGGCCACACTCACCCTTCCAGATATCACAGTAGCAGGCCGCTAACCCCACCAGCCCCATCCCTAGGCACTAATGTCCCTCTCTAGATGGTATCATCTGTGCTGTGCCTGCCAAGTCCCACAGTTCTGCTCTGGGACCCTAGTGGTTCCCTGGGGTTCCCACCTCCCAAGGGAGGGACCCCAGGGTAAAATGATGGTCCCTGAGAGGGCAGGTATGGCTTGTAGACATATTTCCCAGCCTGCACTGAGACACAGATCTGGGGACACGAGGGTAGATAGATATCTCACAAACAGCAGCTAGTGCCTCCTGAGTGGAAGGACTCACCACCCCATCTCCTTTTTCCAATTGGAGGGGATCCCTAAGGCTATTCTTTTGTCTTACGGTGCATACAAATAAGGTGGCCGATTTACTGAGAGGGAAACTGAGACTCCAAAAAAGGAGTCTTGGCTTGGTCAGGAGCCAACCTCAGTATGTACCCAGGCTAGGAACTGACCCCAGGCTTGGCTCCATGCACTCACCCTGGAAACAATGTGACAGACCCACAGAGGATTCCAGAGTTGGAAGCACAGGCCCCATAAGAACCTCCTGGTGAGCATCCCATCCCCCCAGGAAGCAGGAAAACATGAGCTTATGGTAGAGCAAGAAGCCCTGGGGTGGGACTCAGACAAAACATCTCAAAGGAAAACAGGCAACAGAGCCAAGAATTAGGTGCTCCCTCCCTAGTGTGGGGCTCAACTGGAGTCTCTGGCCGACTCCATCACCCTGACCAAGGGCACAGAAAGACCCCCGCGGTCCCGCCACACTCTCTGGTGAGTTAGAGAAGCCATCGCAAATGCACAGCGGGAGCGAATTACCTCAACATCTGTTTCCCTCACGGATATTAATTATCCTTCATTTGTCAACCCTACAAGGCGCTAATGGAGTAATAATGCGCAGCGCTGGGAGCAGCCGCTCCTGGGGAGGGAGGCCTAAGCCCCGCCCTCCAGGTGCAGGCAGAGACCTGCGCTGAGACCTCTGCCCTGAGTGTCAGCCCCCTCCACCACCTCCCAGGGCCCAACGGACAGTAGTGGCCTTCACAAGGGCGGCGCCTCCGTCCGGGGTGTTGGGACAGAGGCGACACACTGGTACCCTGGCCATCCAAGGCAGAAGCCAGATGGAGGCGAGGTTGCAGCCAGACTTGGCCCTCACTCAGCACAGTGTGCAAAAAGGCAAAGACCCAAACAGCAGCCATCAGTGGTCAGAGCATGTTGTCCCGGAACCTCCCCAGGGCGCTCCAGGGAGAAAATCAAGGCTCCCATGATCAGCCAAGCTTGACCACACTTGGGGCGTGGCGTATGGGCAGAAACTCCTCCCACTTCACTCACCAGGCCCTAGCACTCTATGTCCTAGGGACGCCCTGACCTACGCCTCAACAGCAGCCGCTCCCTTGGAGGGGCTCTCTATTCTGCCTCAGTCGCTTGGGGTGATAGAAGAGACTGCAGGGCTTCCTCATTCAGGAATCTTTGCGACTAGAGAGGCCAACTGACACACCGGCAGGGCAGCCTGGCTGTAAATCATAATCACAGCCCAGCATCGACAGGCCTCAGCGATTAAGCACCTAATCACGCCGAAAAAGCCTGGCCAGGCTGGCCCTGACCGCCAGCCTCTTGCTGGCCAGAGCCACACACCCCGGGCTCTATCCTTCTAGCTGGGCCAGGAGGAAAGGCCAGGTCATCTATGCCCACGGTGTGACCCTTACCTCTGTGTGGCTCCAAGGAGAGACCTTGGCAGTACTCAGGTAGGGAGAGAGGAGTGGGAGGGTCTAGCCAGCACCAGCCTCTCCTCCACTCTGCCATTTCACCAGCCCTTGGGCAGAGTCAAAGCCCAAGTTGGAACCCTATGGGTCTGAGTACCTCCAGCTGGTCCTACTGTGTTCACCTTGCTGGACAAAAACCATCCAGCCTAGACTCACACTGCCCCTGCCCCTGAACATGTGAGACACTACCCATCTGCAGGAGCTAGGGCAGGCCCTGACTCTGCTAGCTGAGTCCTCAACAGGGCCTCCTCCAGTGTCTTCCCGAAGGCCCCCTGACCCCATTCCATCGCTCTTCCTTGACTGGATGCGAGACCACCCACAGCTGGTACATCGCTGAGAGCCCTGGAGGCCTCAGCCCTGCCCTCCAGGGAGCCCCCAGGCCTGTGTCAGCTCAGGCCAGAGGCTCTCAGAGACCAAACATTCTCCACCTGTGGTGGTGGCCGCTGTCACATTTCCCTTTATCCCCTGCGAATAGTGGATACATGGCCAGCCATTTTCTATTTGGGCCTGGGGACTGGGCATAAGTGACTGTGACCTTCTGGAATCATTTCTTGCCTACTGTGACAGCAGCCATTACTTGACAGGTCCAGGGAACGGGGAACATTTTCCTTTTAACTAATTTTTGTGAGTGTGTGAATGAATGGCTATGTGCTTGTTCTGAGGTATATGTGGAGGTCAGAGGATGACTTGTCGGGGTTAGTTCTCTCCTTCTACTGTGTGGGTCCTAGGGACCAAACTCAGGTCATCAGGGTTGGGGGCAAGCACCTTTACCCACCGAGCAGTGCTTCCTGCCCCAGAGGGAACTTCTTAAGTTGGGATGTCAGCATCATCTCTTCCTGTAAGATGTGAACTCTAATGTACAGAACCTTAGGAGAATATAGCAACCCTCCCAGATCTTGAACATGGCTGGCAACACAGGTACCCTAAGCTTATAGGATGGCAGCCTGGGGATCCGAAGGCCATAGGTAGGAACTGGAGGCTGAGTCCTTGAGCCTAAGCTCTTCCAGTTTCTAGTGTCTTCTTATGCCATCTTATTTCAGAAACAGGGCTAGAGAAGGTGTAAAGCCAGACTCTGAACTCAGCTCCAGGCATGCTAAGTGTCAGCCCCCTGGTGTCCTCAGGATCCCCAACTACTGTCAGTACAGCCTACCCTGAGTCTCGACCTCTGGAGGCTCCACAGGTTCAGAAAATGTCCCCCACTAACTGAAGCCACGACTCCACAGTCACTGGCACTGCTGACCTGTAATTCACATAGTAGTTCGCCAAAGGCCCGAAGATGTCCCAACAGCTAAAGCTTGGGAGCTAGTTCAGTAAATCTGGCCTTTGGATGATGTGAGAACATGAGGTGGGTCCCCTCTGGGTCCCTGTGGTCCCCTGGAGTGTTCCTCCACTATCCCCTGGACACACAAGTGCACAAACGGAGTCAGTCACACCATGGCAACACCCACATAGGCAAACAGGTTTGCATATACATTGGTCTGAGTGTGTGCAAGAGAGTAATCGGTAAGTGTTAACTGGACACCTAATATATGCCAGGCTCTGTGCTGGGCTGCAGAAACGCAACAGTGAATGGGCTCATCCTGGGTCTACTGTCTCTGGAGGAGACAGACATGAAGCAACAAATCTGGGCTCAGGGTACCTCCTTCAGCTGAGCAATGAAGGGAGAGACAGACCTAGATAGGAATGTGTTTCTAGGCAGAGAGCCTGGCCTCTGCAAAGGCCCGGGGTTGGGAGGGGACAGATGGCCATAGGCATGGCAGAATGGTCACAGAGCCTTCATGGCAGAATGGTCACAGAGCCTTGAAGCCTAAAAGAAAAGTTTGTACCATTTCCTAAGATATTAAGAACCTAGGCTGTGCATGCGCCATGGGTGTGGTCTGCTCTGCCTGTGTATTTAAGAATGCCGACTTCCATGGCTGTGTAAAATGCTGGGCCTGGCCCGGAAGCCCCAGCTGGTACGAGGATTATAGAGATGGCTGAGGGTGACTTCACACTCCCACGGAGAACATTTATTTTATTTAACTAATTAGCATTGCATTCCCCTCTCATGAGGCAAGCAGCCTGGAATTATAATCCTCTCAATCAATTAGATAATTCTTTCTTTGCCAGAGCCCAGAGAAGCTCATGAAACTGCACGCAGTAGAGGCAGAGGGTGTGTCCTCGAAGGGGCTGTACTGGTATTTACGGAGACCTCTGCCCCAGAGGCTGATGGGTGCAGAGGAAGAAAAGAGCATGCCATTGGCTGAGGGCAGGAGAGCAGGGTTGGCAGCCTTAAACTGAATGGCTGTGATTCCCATGCCCTTCCAAAAGGTACCAGGGATACAGTCTCTCACTTGCTGTCCCCTCCCCTGAGTGGCTGTAGGAGCCTTCTCCCCGGTCTCCTGGCCACAGTGCCCTTTCTTGTCCTGGTGGCCTCAGGGCTCTGAATTTCCCTATATTCCCTAAGAAGCTGTGGGAGACCCAGCCAAAAGGGGAATTGGAAAAGTTGCCCCAACGCATGTGACTGTGCTGCTGGTGAGCTTCCAGCAATCCAGCCTGGGTCTGTGGCATCGCGCATGCCCAGAACAGTCTTCTCTGCTCTGGGTTTTTCTCCCATTGTGTGTTCTTTCTTAACAGTTCCTAGCTCTTCCAGGTTGGGTTTCAGGTACTCAAAACCCCACAGTAACTGTCACATCCCAGCTCCAGGTGTCCCTGGCTTCCCTGGGCTCTGGCAGATGACAATGAGCTCAGCAACACTAGCCACACTTCAGCTCCTCTCCCGCTTCAGCTGTGCAGCCTGTAAAATGGACACGTGCTCGGCCCTCCCCGACCAGTATCACAAAGGAATGGACGCCTAAGGCCGGCCGGGCCTGGAGTCCCTGCTCCTGGCAGTCACACCCAGGGACCCTGAGATTCTCCAGTGTCAGTCATGATGGGCGAAAAAGAGCCCACTCAGCCTCCTGAGACCTTGTAGCTTCCCAGTGACAAATGGGGCTGAGTCAGGCATGGGATACCACAGAGGCACACCTGGCCTTGGCCCGCCTGGGGAGAATTCATCTTCTCTCTCTTTTCATTTTTCCTGCCTGTCATTCAACGGACTTGAAAAATCTCTGGCTAGCAGACCCAGAAAAACAGATAAAAATCTCACCAAGTTGGGGTACCTCCCTGTCTCCCTCCCACTTCCTCGTCTTCTTGTCCAAGTTCCCTGCTGAAATGGACCAACACCCCCACCCTCACCCCCCCAAAAAAGTCGGGTTCTTGTTTTTTGTTTTTGTGGGTTTTTTTACAGCTGCATCTTCCATTACATCAATTGTGGAAAGTCATTATCAAAACTCACACTTATTTTGGTAGCGTCCTTCCCCGAGTCCTCCTGCTGAGAAGCTTTTAGCTGGGGGTGGGGAGGGAGGAACAGAGAGTAGAGACAGGTGTTAGTGAGGGGTGGGAGGGGGGAGAAACACCATGGACAGAGGACAGGCAGGATCATGGTCACAGTCTCTACAGCTGTGGAAACGTCACCCTGAACCCCGTTCATAGAGACATTGACACACATCCTAGTCAAAATTTAAAATGATAATAAATAATAAAAATATAAAGGCTGGGGTGATGGCGGAGCGGTTAAGAACACTTGGGGCTATTCTAGAGGGCCCAGCTTAGTGCCCGATGCCCAGCTCCAAGGATACAGCGCCCTCTACTGGCCTCCCTAGGTACTTAACACTCACATGGTGCACATACACACACATGAAACTAAAACAATAAATACATCTTAAGAAAAATAGAGATCGTGAGGTCTTGCATTGGGTCCCTCAGCTCTGAGTTTACTGGCAATGCAGGCAGCCAAAGGGAGATGAAGCCAGGAGTCTGGACTCACGAGAATGCTTGGCTAGGGAGGGGATGTGTCCATGTGTACGTACAATAGGGATGAGTGTGGGTGGCCTGTCCCTACAAGTCCGCGCCTGCTCTCCATCTGGGAATGTGCCTGTGCTTTCAGTTCACATACCTGAACATATGTTTGTAGCATACGCAGTTGGATCCTTGGCCATGTCCTGGATGCTTCCACCCCAAAATACCCAAGAACACCCTTAAACATCCCCCAAACGTCCAAAAAATCCTTTCCTAGAGGTTTCCTTTGGCCATGGGACTCTTCCTCATCTGCATGTGGCAGGCTGACATATTGGGGACTTGTTACCCCCATAATCAAGACAGAGTTTGTCATGGACTTGTACCAAGGGTGTGTGTGTGTGTGTGTGTGTGTGTGTGTGTACATGGAGGTGTGCACACATCTGTTCATGTATGCATATATCTATGTGCGGCTGTATACACATATGGATGGGTTGCTACTGTCTCAGATGGCAGACCCAGAATGCATAATGGAAGTGTACTTGACTCATTTGGGAGGGAAGTCAGGAAACACTGAAGGGGAGGTAAGGAGCCAGACAATGACTTAGCTGGCCAGCTACACCTGAGCTGCCACCTTACCCTGCCAAGGCACCTTGGGGACACAGGTCTTATCAATGACTCTGCCTTAGGGAGGTTGCTTATCTGCCACACCCTCTTATCTCTAGGCCAAGGCTGCCCCCAATGCTTTACCCACGATAGCACCACGGAGTGGCAGACGTGGTGGGCTGGTGGCAGTGTGAACTCAGGAGACCGTATGTGGAGGGCTGAGTGTGCAGAGAGCCTATCTGCATTAACTGCATGTGCTTGGAACAAACTGTGTGACAATGTGGCCTTACGGGGGGGGGGGGGCTCTACAAAAATTCTGCCTGTGCTATGGGGAGGGAAGAGGAAGTGCCCTGAGACCCACTTCATCCATACCCTGGAGGAGGCGCCATGCCTCTGGCCTCATGCTCCCTGACACTAGGGGAGGACCTCGAATGGCCATTGTTCTGGCTATCACCTGCCCTACCTCTCCCAGGAAGAAGGGAGTGCCAGCAGGGTGTTGCAGAGGACAGCATGCCAGATGCAGAGTTCCCAAGATCCCCGCAGCATCCCCCAGAGAAACGTATCCCAAGGTCTTACCTGGTTGGAGGCCCATGTCTGCTTGTCAGTCCAGTCCCGGTGGCTGCGCAAGTACCACCACTGGATCTCCAGTGAGTAGGACGGAGAGCCACTGCCCCGGAAGGAGCAGGCCATCTCCACATCCTCGCCTGTCCGTGCTGTCATGTCATGGGGCGTCTCTGTGAAGAGTGCTGTGTGGGGAACAGGCAGACGAGGGCTCAGAAACAGGAGTCTGGCCCGGGGGGCAGCTATGAATGGGAAGACACTGTCCTAGAGGCTGAGGGGTACATGGGCAGAAGAGTGATGGAGGGCGGCTGACTTGGAAGTGAATCAGGAGGCCGGGAGGCAGGGAAGATGCCAAGTTTAATTCTTCCAGATTCTTCCATTCACCCCACTTAGTGCCCAGCCCTGAGAGTCTTGCCCCAGGTTGTGGCAACCCCACCATCTCCTAAGTCAAACCCAGCCATAAGGGTCCCACTTCCCCTGGGGAGCAAGCATCCAAACAACACTCTGGCCCTCTGGGGAGGTGGGGGAGGGGCTCCTTCCCCTCTGCCTGGGGTCTTGCCTCTTCAACCTCTTCTCCCAGCTCCCTCTGCTCTGGTTATTCCTCAGATCTTGCCTGGCTCCTGTGGCTAATCAAAGCTCTGTTTCAAGTCACCCTTTTGTGGCCCCCAGGAATGCTTTGTTCAATGGTCACCAGCTTGGCTGTTCCAGATGTGCTGAGTGAGAAGCAACAGAGAGAGGCAGCCACTCTGCCTGGCATTCCTGCAGGGCCCACCACCAAGTCACAGAACAACCAGTTCCAGGAGCCAGCAGCAATCCTCCCCCCAAACTTCCACCCAGGTCACTATGCCGCACCCCCACTTCCCAGGCCCGGCACCCCTCCTCTCCATATGCTCTGGTTCTTTCTCCCCAAACAAACTGTCTGAGATGCAATTAGTATGCCTTTCTCCTCTCAGGAGAGATTACCTCAGACAGAAGGAAGATGATAGATGCCTAGCAACTGCAGGTCACCCCAGGAATGTGATGTCTGTCTGCACCTGCCTCTGGACTATACCATCCCCCAAGCCCAGCTCAGAGGAGACACTCCTAGCCCCAGAGGGCATCCTGTCCCAGGAAAGAGGGAGCCATGAGTGGTGAGGTGGCATTCTGAATTCAAGGGGCATCGAACGGCCTTACCCCCCTCCACAGGACAGTGGGAGTTTTGCGTGATCAGGTTTGACCCTGCACCCACCTGGGACCTCTCTGTCTCTGCTGTGCACAAGGAACCCATGTGGAGATTTATTTCTGCCACATCCCTGGGCCGAGAGAGAGCCTGGCAGGCCAAGGTTTACAAAGCTTCTTATGAAAGAAAAAGAAAAGGCAGAATGGAAAGGCTAGCTGGGCCTGGCTCCATAAACAAGGCTTGATGATAAAGAACCTGGCTGGAACCCCAGAGGGAGTGGGGCACTGTGAGCTACCTTATGTGTGGCCATCCCAAGAGCTGGGCTGTCCTTGTCCCTAGGGGGTAGGAGGAAGGCAGGCTCCTGCAGGGTTAGTGCCAACAGAGCACGCCCTTCCTTGTCACAGCTCAGGGCCTGTGAGTGCTCAGGCTACAGTCTCAAGCTGCCTCTGGCTCTCTACTTCAACTCTCTTAACTGGATCTTCAGGAAACTCTATGGGTGCTGGCCCAGAGAACCTCCAGACCCCAGTTCCTTGCCAGAGGGCTAAACCACCATTATCATGCTGGCCTCCCTCCTTCCCTCCCTCCCTCCCTCCTTCCTGAAGACTGCCATCACACAGCAGTGGAGGTTATTTTAACAAAGCACACCCATCTCATGCCTGCTCCCCTCTCATCTAGGGTAGGAGCCAAAGTCCTTACAGGGGAAAGCTGGTCTGTACGTAAGCTAACATAGTTTCCACCAATGACAGTCCGCTGAGCAGATCAGGGACCTGGTTTTAGGTTTTATTTTAATTCACTTAAATGTAACCATTTGTGTACAGGGATGGTTACTGTCCTAGGTGGCATAGCTAATGTGTTATCTGTTCTTCCAGGAGGCAATAGCTATTTTTGAGTTATCTATCTATTTATCTATCTATCTATCTATCTATCTATCTATCTATCTATCTATCTATCTATCTATCTATTTATCTATCTATCTATCATCTATCCATTCTCTATTGTCTATCTATCTATTCTTTATCTATCATCTAACTATTCTCTTTCTATCATCTATCCATCTATGTATCTATCATCAGTCATCAGTAATTGGAAAAGGGCCTTGTTCACAGTGGGAGGTCAGTCTACTTCTGAATGGCTAGAAACTGGTCTCCAGGGTCCACATCTGATGATCCTGGGGCAAGCCTCTGCAGCCAACATCTTGCTTGCCAAGCACGGGTGTCACAGAGAACCTGCCACCAGGAGGAGCCAGTATGGCCCTGGAACAAGTGTCCCCTGGGTCCAGGCCTTAGATCTGGGTGGCCAGGAATGTGACCAGTAGGGGACTCAACTATGACCTATCCAACGTGCCACTGCTAAGACTCAGAAACCAGAGAGTGGCACCACCTACTCTGCCACAAAGCAGGCTCCCCTTAAGTATCTGGAGCTGGGCAAAGGGAGCTACCTCAGGCCTGACACATGACCCTGGAGCCTCCCCTCCTCCCAAAAGTGTGATTCCAGCAGTCACAGGCGGCAAACAAGAGGGAGAGGGTCATCTACGTGGCTCTGAGTGGTAGAAGGGGGAAAGGGTGACGGGGCCCAAGGAAGGGCCATGCTTCTGTCTGTCCCCACTTAATCTCTCTTGGCCACAGCCCCTTGCCCACCTCCTCACCAGGGCAGTAGCAATCTTGGCTAGGGCCTTCAGTTCCTCTCTCTAGGCTCAGAGAGGGCAGAGCATAGTCTGAGTGGTCTAGCAGTTAGGGTCAATGCGACCAGGTCCCAGTCTTTGAGTCCCTGAGGACTAGGGTGGGAGAACACAGGACAGGGCCCACCCCAGGCCACCTCTCCACTGACAGCCCAGTGCTGGTCTAGGACAGCTCTTTCCTAAGGAAACACACATGGAAGAATGAAATGGCATTGAGAGTCACAGGAACCCTCCATTTTCTGGTTTCCTCATGAAAGAAGTTTTTTTTTAAAGCTAAAATTAATTTTAATAATATATTTTACTTAAATCAATACCAAAAATATTATTTTAACATTTAATAAAATTACTAATGGGATATTTTACATCTTACATCTTTTTTTTTTTTTTTTTTTTTTTTTTTGCTAAGTACTGGAAATCTGAGCATATCTCAGTTTGGGCCTCAGGCTCAGTATTTGGTGGCCTCTGTGCAGAGGTCTTAACAGGCAATGAACTCCTTTGCCTGTTCTTGTGATTTGGGGGGGGGGGGCATTTGGGCGCCCACAAGGTGCAATCCTTCCCCATACTACGGTAGAGTTAGAATTTGAACCCAGGACAGCCTGACTCCCAAGAATTCCCACCCCCTCCCTGACCCATAACATATTTCTTAGGACATTCAGCTACTGTGGGGTGGAGTACTGGTTTCTTTTGTTTTATTTAAAAGAAGGTGTCATTGTGTGGCCCTGGCTTTCTTGGAACTTGCTCTATAGACCCGGCTGGTCTCGAACTCAGAGATCCACCTGCCTCTACCTCCGGCATGCTGGGATTAAAGACCATGTCACCATACTCCTGCATCTGTTGTCTTTTCTTGTAGAGCTTGTTCTACAAAGGGGCAGCCCTGGGCTGGAAGTGAGGCTAAGCCATTTCAGTGCTGGCCTAGCAGGCATGAGACCATGGGTTTGATCCCTCGCACCACATAATCTGGGCACAGTGGCAGACAACTGCAGTTCCAGCATTTAGAAAGTGGAGACAGGAGATTGGAACTCAAGATCAGTCTCAGCTGCATGGTGGGTTCAAGGCCAGCCTTGGATACAAGAGACTTCATCTCAGAAAGAGAAAGAAGTGGGAGTGGTCCCTGCTGGCCACTCTGTAGTCCTAGAAGACAGGTGAGGTGCAGGTGGGGTGCAGTTTCATCAATGCACAGACCTGGAAAGGCCACTGAGGCAGCTGGCCCAGTCTGAGGCAATCAGGAAGACTTCCCTGAGGTGGTGCCGTGGTCTCAATCCCAGAACACATACCATCCTGAGCGCACAGTGGAGAGGACTGTCAGAGGAAGGCTACGAGGCCATTACTGTGGCTACTGCAACCAGCTCCCCTTCCCACAGGGGCTCTGGGCCCCCTCAGACTTATCAAATGCTTCAAGGTAGGGTGTGGTGGGGCCTCCCTGAATCCCCTCAGTTTCAGCCTCGTAATGAAGGGGCAGAGTGACTGAGAGACAAATAAGGAAGCAGGCTCTGTGCATGTGACAGAGCATCCAAGTCCCCTGTCTACTATCAGCCACCTAAACACATGTGCTATATCTCTCCAAGTGCTCAGGGTCCAGTGCACGCGAGGAATCCTGAGCACACTGGGCCAGGTGCCAGGCAGTAAGCGTGTAGCCTGCCTCAGCTGATAGTTCTGCTCTCAACTCAGAATGTCTCCCCAACTTGAGCACCAGTTTATCTGTCTTCAAGATGGGCTGAGTTCCAAGGCCACTCTAAGGAGAAGACTGGTATGTATCCTAAGGCTGTACTCTGGCTTTAAGAAGGAGGCAAGCTGGGAGGGCTTCTGAGAGGAGGTGAGCTGGGTACAGTCTGATGGCAGAGGTGAAACTTAGGAAAGCAAACCAGCTTTGGAAGCAAAGGCAGGGTGGGGGTCCTGCTGGGCTCTGCAGAGTTGTGTGTGTGTGTGTGTGTGTGTGTGTGTGTGTGTGTGTGTGTGTGTGTGTGTGTGTAAGTGCTGAGGGGGGCATACATGGTTGCAGGCCACATACTGCCATCCACACGAGTTTAGCACTGCACGGACCTCGTCTCCAAGACTCATCTCCCCACCTGACTACAGAAAGGGAGCTGAGAAAAGCAAGGAGGCTGCCCACACCCACAGGGAACCACGCTCTCTGCCTACATCTGGCCAGCCCAGGTACCCAAGATGGCTGCCCCTGTGTCCCTGATAGGGCAGCTGTCATCCTAATTGTCCCCTTTTTTTCAGCTGAAGCTGGGGCTAAGAGAGGTTAAGCAACTTGCTCAAGGTCACAGAGTGAGTCACTGACTAAACTGAGCCCAATTTTGGAGGACTTCAGAGTGGGAGCCTGGTCTAGGTCATCTCTAAGCACTCCCTTCCAAGCCCCAAGACCCTCCCCTTCCCACCGGCCCTCAAACTCCCAGGGGCATCTCAGACATGAGCTCAACCGTGAACCCTCTGCTCTTTAACCAACCACCAGTTCCTTCCAGATCAGGTACCTCCTGAGGCCACAGTGTGTCTCCTGGGTGCTGTAATTATAGATTTTGGAGGAAGGGTATATGTGTTCTCCAGCCCCAGGGCCTGCACCCGCCTGGCTGACTCTCAGGAAAACTCAGGGAAGACAATTAAATCCAGCATCCACAAATTAGGATTCTGCAGAAGGAACAGGGACTTGATTGAGCGTGACATCGGCTGCCTTTCTGCTGTTAATTGGGGCAGCGATACACTCATTAACCCCAGGCCCTATCGGGCATCGGCTGCAGGGACTGGTGCTGAGGCCCGGTTGAGCCAGGCTTTGGCTTTTGGCAGGTACGAATGAGCTGAGGCTGGTCCTGTCTTTCAGCGTCAGGCCCTTCTAGCCTGCTCCTGGTCTACCCACATAGTTCTGGCTTTGCCTTCAGTCCTGTCAGCTTGCCCCTCACTGTTCAACCTGGGTCAGCCCCTTTGCCTCTCTAAGCCTGTTTCTTTATCTGCAAAAGGGCAGAGGCTGCTGAGAGAAATGGCACAAGGCAGCATGTGTAGAGTAAGTACGCGTTCGCTCAATAACTCCACCTCTCAACCCTGGCTCCGTAGAGATGTGTTCTCAGCGCCTCGTGAGGTCACATGACAAGGGAGCATCTCGGGTCCCTATGACCACTCATCCACCAGTTGTGGCCTCTTTGCCCCAAAGGCACTCCTTCCTGAAGCCACTAGGGTCTTGTACACCCGAGGGACTCATCTGCCCACAAATGGGCGACCAAGCCTGTCTCCCTGCTGCTTGGAGCCCAGATCTTTCTCTCTGTCTCTGTCTCTGTCTCTGTCTCTCTTACACACACACACACACACACACACACACACACACACACACACACACACACACACACACACAAACACACCCCCCATCCCTTAGCTCCTCTTTCATGGCTGTACTTAGTAGGAAAGATGCTGCTGTCAGGGTCAACATTTGCCTCTGCCTCCGCTGAGAAAAATCTGGATAGTTCTGACAACAGCTCAGCAGACTGAACACACTTTAACTGTGCACCTTTACACACTTAAAAATAGTCCATATGGGGCTGGAGAGATGGATCAGGGGTTCAATTCCAAGCACCCACATGGTAGCTCGCAACTGTCTATAACTCCTGTTCCAGGAGATCTGACACCCTCATTCAGACATACATTCAGGCAAAACATTGATGTATATAAAATCATAAAATAAAAATGAATAAATTTTTAAAAGTCAATGTGACAAATGTATTCTCTGAGTGTTTTACTACATTTCTAGAAGCCCCAAGTGGCTTTTCTGAAGTCATAACAGCTGCCCCTAAGTGAACATTTCATAGCTTGTATCTGGACCATGCTTCCACACTGCACTTCCCAATCCTGGGGCGTTCACTCCCCGTGAGGTCCCCTCCATGTGCCCATAGCTTTCCTGACCTCTTCACTAGCCTGTTGTCTTTGGGCTTGTCTCTGTTCCATCGTCAAACTGAAGCACACGCTCCTAAAAGCAGGGATTCGGGCTGTTTTCTGTTGGTCCCAGCCAGGATGGTGCCAGGCGCACAGCAGGTGCTCAGTGAACCCCACTATGCTTAGGAGTACAGTCACCACAGCTCCGGCCACATTCCTTCATGGATCTAAGCCGAGCCTTGTCAAGCTGCCCAAGAAAGCAAAGCTCAGAGGGCCCAGGGCCATCAGGGCTAGCCCCTGCTGCTTCGGGGTAAAAGGCAGGAAACCCATTTCACATCCCAGTTTTTGTACAAGAGATCCTCCTTCCTTCGGGCCCAGTTAGGTGCACAGTCATGAGTCTATTTCACTGGAGCGTCCGGGTGCTCAGAGAGGGAGCTGCTGAACCTGAAGTCACAGAGCAGGAAGGCACAATGTCAGCTCACAGCTCCAGGGCTGGCTGGCAATTCCCTCACCAAAGCTGGCATTTTATCTAGGCCCCCTCTTTTTTCCAATGTAGGAAGTGTGACACTTGGGGACTAGTCTAGGGAGGCTGCTTGGGGCCCAACCCAAACCAGTCTCCCCTCCCCCTTCACCCCTTCCCTCATACCCTGCCGTCCTCATGGGGATAGGTGCTCTCCTGATTACTTTACAGATCCAATCCTCTCACTTAGCACTGCTTAGGAGAAGGACAACTCCCAGAAGGAAAGGCAGGTGAAGAGGGGCAGAGGTAGCCCCAGCCAGAGCCTCTCCCCCCTGGAGACAGTGCTTGCCGCTGGGATCCCCTCAGGGGAGGTTTCTTCCTGGGCCTCTCTCAGCCTGATAGATTGCCAGCACCTGAAGGAGAGGTGTATAAAGTGAGAGGACCACCTGTGTGCTCCTTGTGAGAGGCAGATGGGAGGAATCCTTTCAGACGGCTGAACACATGTACAGTGAGCCCTAGTGGGAAAATGGTTGCCTACATGCAGGAGGAGCAAGAAAGACCAACTCTGACCCCCTCTCCCCAAAGAAAGGCTCTGTCTCAGAAAGGAGCACACAGCAGAACACAGGCACACACCAGGGCCCATTGTAGGAACAAAGGCTGTGACAGAGTTGGGTGCTGTTGAGGGCAGGTACTGTCTCTAGCAGTCATAAGCAAGGTATCCCCTACCGCTCTGGGCTCGTCAGACTGTGGGAAGTGTGGAAAGAGGCACAGGGTCTGGAGGATCCTGAGGCAAGGTAGGCATGCATCCGACATGGAGAGTCAGAGGAGGCTCATGGCTGAGGGGACATCAAGCCAACGAGGCTGCATGGTAAGAGGAGACTTGGAGCAGCCAAGGGCCTGCTACAGGCAGATTTCTACATCCGGCTTTGGAGGACAGCCTCCACTCCTCCACGGAGCGCCTATACCATCGGTGCTATTATTTACTTAATATTTATTTTCAAAGCATCTTTCTCATTTCACTTAAATAAATTCAGCTTAAAAGGAGACTTTTATTACTGCCATAAATGGAAAATCAGCATTGCTTGCCATCCATAGTGGGAAACTGTAAAAATCAACACTAGGCAAGGCAGCCGTCATCAGTGAATCCCAGCCAGCAAGGCTGCTGCGGGCTCCTGCCTCTGCCTCCAGTCTGCTCCACGAACAGGGAGGTGGGTGAAGGGGATGTGAGCCAAGAAGTTTGTTGCTAAATCCAAAGCAGCAACAGAGACATTCTTCTCCATCCAAAGGCGCTTGGGACATAGGTCCCTCTGAAGTGTAGGTACCCATGGGTACCCTTAGTTTCCTGGCTTGGTTCTGTCTCAGTGGCCTAGTACCACAATTCGCACTTAGAGCTCTGAGGTCTGGCCGCTGCTGTGCCACAGACCCAAGCCTTTGCCTGCCGCTGCCATCGAGCTTTGTGTCCACTCCACTTTGTGATGCTGGGGGTGCTCGGAACAAGTGAGGCAAAAACCAAGGCAGGAGACCCTCCAGTCTGTTCTGCTCCAAGCAGGGACATGTCGACTCAAAAAGCTGGCTTCCCTCAGATCAGAAGAATGAGGTGTGTGGGTATAACAGACACAGGAGGGAGTCGAACCCAGAATTCATGAATTTTGAATGAAGTGGGGAAAACAAGCTGGGTCTATCCCTGTGGGAGCTAGCTTCTCTCCTGCACAGGAGCGATACCCAGTGGGTGTCTCCCGTCCCATCTGATCCAAGGCCAAACTCATCCCAGCAGCCTGAGCCTCCTCAGCCCCTGTCCTCATAAGTGTGGCTGTGCTGGCCTCAGTGGGATGAGAACCAGGAGGGAAGGGAAGGTGTCAGGGTGGAGAGCCTAGGAGTCCCAGGTCAGGGTGTGAGCTATAGCCTGAGGTGTGGCTATCTCTGAGCTCTGGTTCCTGCCCACTGCACTGGCTGAAGGCTTATTCTGAGGAGGGGATGGATTAATGAAGGCACAGAAGCTGCTTGATGTGTGGTATGATGTGTGGGGCATGGTAGGTCCCCACACCCTCTGCTCTCTGGTAGGATTATTCATTGATGAGATTTAGACATGTGTATGTTCACACAGGTGGGGTCTCTGCCCAACCTAGTGTGTGTGTGTGTGTGTGTGTGTGTGTGTGTGTGTGTGTGTGTGTGTGTGTGTGTGAAGGTTGCCACAACCAATACAAATACAAGGAGAACACCTTTGAATATTTAACTGTATGCTAGGTGCCCAGTGATGCTGTGCCTCAGTTTTCTGTATCTCCATCTATAAAATGGGAATGATGATGACAGCAGCTGCCTCAAAAGATTGCTGTGAGATATAATACTGCCACTATCTAATAAGGTGGTTTGTTTCCACCTTGGAGAGCCATTTCCTTCTCCTTCCCCAGTGCTGGGATCAAAGGTATGTGCCACCATGCCCAGAAACTCGAGTTCTTTTCAGCCGAAGCGAAATTGACCTAAAATGAACTAACCCAAAAGTGAAGGAGAAAGAGTTGCCGGGAGACCGACAATATTGTACAGCCCTCGCTGCTATCTAGTCCCCACACAGTCTCACCACACCAAAGGAAGCCCTGAACCAGTAGGCAATCTCCCCTGCTCCACCTTCCTCCAGCCCTGGCAGCTGTGTGTCTGTACAGTCTCACTGGTCCAGCCTGTGCCGTGGTCAGACGTGGTATCCCATGATGGGCTTCTTTCATGGAGCACAGTGGCCTTGAGGGGAGTGGCAGTGTCTCATGACATTTTGGGGGTTTTGTTTGTTTTTACATTTTTATCTATTTTACTTTGTATGAAGAGTCAGATGGGGCTTGCACCATGGCACTCGTATGGTCAGAAGACCCTTTGGGGAGTCAGTTCTGTCCTGCCAAGAATGTGGGTCCCGGGGATTGAACTCAGGTGATCAGGCCTGGCGCCTTTACCCACGGAGCCACCTCACTGTCCCTCATTCCTTTTTGCACAAATCAGTCAGTCCTTCCCTCTTTCCTTCCTTCCTCGTTTCCAAGAGAGGGTGTCACATATGTCCCAGGCCAACCTCCAAACTGCTGTGCAGCCACAGGTAATAGCCTCGAACCCTTGATCCTCCTCCCTCTGCCTCCCGAGGACTGAGATTACAGATGTTGTGTACCATGTTCAAGTACATAGTACTGAGAATAAAACCTTGGGCTTCAGATATGCTAGGTGAGCAGTCTATCAACTGGGCTATGTGTTTCTTGTTTGCTTGCTTGCTTGAAACAGGGTATCACTTTGTAGCCTGGGTTGGCCTGGAACTTTCTTCGTAGATTAGGCTGGACTTGAACTCACAGAGATCTGCCTGCCTCTGCTTCCCAAGTGCTGGGACTAAAGGCCTGGGCTGCCACCACCCAATTATTCCTTTAATGGAATAAGAGTTCTTCTCCTGATTCCCATTACAGCCAGGAAATGTGGCCCTGCTCACTCTCCTCTTTACTTATGGGGAAACTGAGACATAGAAAAGAAGGAGCCTGCTCAGTTTCCTGCCAAGCCCCTCAGACACTGAGCAGGCACCCACTGATCAGTAGGCAGCGCTGTCATCTTGCAGCTGGGGGCAGGGATCTTCCCAAGGCCACCAGCACATGGAGGGAGATGGAGGTGGAATTACACATCTAGGGAGATTTAAGGAGAGCAAAAATATTCTGGCACTTGAAGGATTGTGGGAGTTGATCAGGCTTCCCCGGTGGAACTCCTGCTTCCTCCTCCCACACAGGCCACAGGGAAGGAGAGGCAGGCAGGTGTGGGAGGTCCAGGGAGGAGGGCCAGGACCAGTGGGAGGGAGCCAAGAAGACAGAGTCCCGCTGGCTACAGGCACTCTCTTCTCAACCTGGCTGGTACTGCAGAACCAGTGGGGGTCCCTTGCCCTGATAGCTAGTGGGGCTGGCTCACTGGTGTGAACGAGGGCCAAGATCTGAGTCCCACGGTGTGACTCCAAAGCTCAGGCTTATGCCTACCTGCTGCCAAATAGGCAAGAGCAAGGAGCAAGGATGGAAGCTACCTTAGGTCATAGGAGGGAGTGTGTAGATGCAGCCCAGAGAAGAAAGGAGGGCTGTGGGAGGGCCAGAAGGATTCCTTGGAGTGTCAGGGACAGGAAACGGGGGGGGGGGGGGGCAGCAAAAGCTGCAGAAGCACACACCCAGGGTGCTTCGGAGCAAGGATTTTGGGGAGCTCACTTAGCAGGGGCAGAGAAAGGACAGCTCTGGTCTGGGACCATCCCCTGGCCCCTACCCAGAACCTCTAGTCTGCCAAGTCACAGCCCCTGTTCAACCTGCCCAACTGCACTTGGGATCCCTGAGGTGCCATCCAGTGAGGGCTCTGAAGACAGACAGATCAGGGTTGTAACTCCCACTGCACATTCTCATCAAAGTCCAGTCCTAGGCTAATCTCTGTGTCTCTGTTTCTTCATCTGCAAAATGGGTATGTGAGGTTCACACAACCCCTCACAGGGTGGGCTTGGTATGACTCCTCCCTCTCCAAGGCTCTTCTATTCCTTGGGAGAGGACTGGCTTAGCTTGGCCTCTCTAAACACCCCCCCCCCCCCAGGGCTTTTGCACTTACGGTTCCCTCTGCCAGGGCCAGAGGCACAGCACCAGAAAGCAGAGAAGAGAGGGAGGGAGGAGCATGCCGGCTGGTGACAGGGGCCCCTGCCTGCCTGCAGGGGGTCTAGCACCAGTGGCTGACCAGTCCTGCCCAGGGCCTTCCTTGGGCATGGGCTGCCCCTCTCTCTCTCTGAGTCTGCATGCCCAGAGACCATTAGTGTGGCTTTGTTTTGAGTGCTGTCTCCACTACCAAGAGCTCTGGCCGCAGGGCCTCCATTAGGGACCCTTTCCCAGGGCCGATGACAGCCAGCAAACAGCTCCCCAGCGAGCCGGCAGTAATTGCTGCTGTCTCCAAGGCCGGAAATGATTTTTTTAAAGCCCCACAAAGCAAAACAGACACCTGGCTGCTTGCTTTCTGCCTTCCCACCTCAGCAGGGAAGGAAGCCGGTGGGAAGCACAGAGGGTACTAGAGACTCCTGGTGGCCAAGAGTATGCTGAAGAATCCAGGCTGGGGGTCCCGGCCCAGCATGCCTCCCTCCCAAAGCCTCAGTGTTCTCTTCTACAAGCTAGGCATGTAGAATGATGTCAAGGGTACCTGTGGCTGGGAGCACAGGAGACCTGGAGGACAGCTAGAGGGAAGGACGGAGTGAGGAGGCAGGGAAGGGCACAGGTTTGCGATGGGGGAGGAGCCTGGCACTAGCTGGGAGAGGACACACTTCATGCATGTATGCAGGCATGCATACACACCGGTTCCCACCTCCTCCCCAGACGATATTGCCACCCTCCCCAGGTGCTGAGCCAGCATCCAGCAAGCCCACACTCAGAGAGCCTCGAACTATACTCCTGGTCTTCTGGTGGGCAGCATCTCCTCCAGCCTCCCACACCAGCCTGAGCTCCTATTCCCCACACTGCAGCAGCCAGACCCAGGTTTTCCCCACTCTCCGATGGGGCGTGTGGAGACATGGTTCAGTGCCTGTCTTGCAAGCACAACGACTTGAGTTTGATCCCCAGTGTCATAAAGGTGGAGGTGGTGGTATGAGCTGGTAATTACAGTGCTGGGGGGGGGGCAGGGATAGGTGGATCCTTGGGGCTTGCTAGCTAGCCAGCCTGGTCTAATCCCTAAGACTCATGCCAATGAGAAACCCTATCTCAAAAAATCAAGATGGTCTGGCTCTACGGAGGACCATCTAAGAATGTTCTCCGGCCACCTCACCTGTGCACACATGCAGACAACAGTGGGGGTTCTTACTAGACTCAGAGGATTATGGTCACTGAGAAAAGTGGGGAGCCACTGGGTTGGGCAAGTTGTGGCTCTCTAAGCCTCAACAATTGCTCATTCATTCATTCATTCATTACTCATTCATTCACTCATTTAGTAGAAATTTATTGAGTACCCACTCTGTGTGGGTGTTTTTGAAATAGATAATATATGTGTGTGGTTCCGAGCTGTCATTGACATTGATGAGGTATGTGGTGTGTGTGTGTGTGTGTGTGTGTGAGTTGTACAGACAGAGAAGAGAAAGGTGGGGGGCAGGTGAGGGACATTGGAGAGAAGATGGGAATAGCAGACACAGAGAAAGGACCAAAGATACTAAGGCAGAGAGGGACAAAAGGAGGAGGGAAAGATCTAGAGAGACCGACTCTCAGGGGGAAGTGGGCCCAGGGAGAAGGACCAGGCAGATGGCCGGCACAGCACCTGGCAGGTGGCACTGCTGACCCCAAGCTGTTAGTTCTCTAAGGCCCCTTTCAGCTCCTAAGCTGACCTCCCAAGGGCAGTGGAGGCTGACCCTGAAGCAAAGGCCACAGAGCAGAGGGTTCCAGGCTCCTCCAGCAGGGAAGCTAAAGGACCGCTAGCCTCCCTCCCAGCCTGCCCTCTATCCAGCTACAGCCACCCAATGCTGCAAAGCCATCATTGCCGAGGCTGGGAAGCCCAGGCGGAGACACACAGACAGCACACACACTCACAGAGCCTCAGCATTCTCCCGACAATGGCAGGCTGGGGCTCCGGAGTGTTCTGTGGATTCTCTCAGGCAGAACACAGCACCCCCAGTACCCTGAAATCCCCTCCCCCATGACAGCCTCACAAGCCAGGGCACTGAGCCAGGGCACTGTCAGGTTCAGGACCAGGGACTGCCCACACACTCTGCTGGGAACCAAGCAAGCAGCTGTGTGCTCCTCACCCAGGCTGAGCCTGGGCGTACCCTGCCACAGCTGTGTGTCTCCAGGTCGGTCATATCTGACCTCCCCTCAGCATCCTGATCTGAGAAACTGGGTTGCCCTTGACTTTGTGGTGATGACCACATGGTGTGAAAAAAAAAAAAAAAAAAAGAAGTGTGTAGGGAAGAGACTGGATGAATGAGCCTCAGGCTGTGAGGAGCCTCAGCCCACCCTCTCCCAACCCCCCACCCCAACTCCATTCACATTTGCTCCTCTGGGCAGAGCATGGGCTTTGAAGGGATTTTAGAAGCCTAGCATTTAGAAGCAAACTCGGCATTGTTCAGGTGAGGAAACTGAGGCCAGGATCCAGGTGCCCAGCAAGGCAGAGGTAAAGGAGAGCTGGGCAAAGCCACCGGTGTGTCTGCTACCCCTCTCTCCCGCTAACGTCTCACTCTGAGCTGGAGTAAAGCTATCAGGCCCAGGTCCCCACCCCAACACAGCTTTCCCGATCTCCCCTCTCACCTACGCCTAATCAGCCCGCGGCTAGCTGGCAATGTGTCAGATCTTTATGAACACTTGCTGTGTTCAGGCTTCTCCACCCTCCACTGACTCGGGATCAGAACCTTCGGGAAATAAAGTAGAACCTGTCCATGACATTCCCAGCTAAGGAGTGGCTTTGTCCAGCTTGCATACGTTCTATGCTGGGAAACCCACTCTACGCACTGTCACGGTCCAGAGGTGAGTTGCCTTCTCTGAGCTGAGTGTCACACCCTGCTTCCCTGCTCCCTAAACAGCCTTACAGAATCTACTTAAATATTCCTTATGGGTATAGTTGTCTGTCTTTCCCACAAACCCGACAATTCCCCATGGTAAGAACCTTATCTCTCCACTTCACTAAGTTTCCAGGAGCTGAATGGCTTGGCATAAGGCTGGTGCTCAATTGGTGTCTGTAGAGTAAATGATGAACAGCTTCTAACACATGGCGGCACCCGCACCAAGGTATAGCCCTGGCGTGCCCCCAAAGCTGCTCAGTCCCACTCTGGAAGGCCACAGCCAGGCCTGGGTACCACCTGTACTATGTATGATGTCCTTAATGGTTTCCTATAAACAAACCCACTATTTTTAATACCCGGTTAGTCTCATCCTAAGCAATCATATCTGTGAAATCACAGTTTTGATGTCCTGGCTATATTTTCCAGCCCACATTAAAATAAATGCATAACTATTAAAACGTAAGAGGTTTGTCTGGGCTCTGCCTAAGACCATCTCTCAGGGAGGACTCAGGTTTGCTGAGGCTCTGGGGAGGCTTTGGGGGGGCTGAAACTGAACTAAGGCCCCAGTGATCCTACTGATGGCTTCCAAGGAGGGGAGGTACTCAGCTGGGGGTGGGGGGGGGGGAGGAATAGCTGTAGGCTCAGCCTTCTGCCTTCCTTCACCAGGATACTGGGCACCACAGGAGTCAGCAGGTGGGTACCGATCCTCTATCACAGATGGTCACTGGCTGGATGGCTTCTCTGGTTAAACCCTCTGCTTCTTTTCTGATGTGCCATCGGATCAGGGAGGAAGCTCACTCGCACCTCCTCACCCACCCGGCAAACACATCCCATAAGCACCCACAGGCTGGGCCCAGGCTACCCACCACAAAATGAAGTCAGTCTTACCCACCCCTTGCTGTGACCAGTAACCTTGAGGAGAGTCCAATTTCATAAGATTTTACTGCAAACTTGTGATACTTAAATTATCTCAGTGTTTTAAAAATATATTAATACGGAGGGAGCAAGTGTGAGAATTTGTATCTCAGACCTTTACCTTCCCATTCACTCATTCATCCATCCATCCATCCTTCCTTTTCTGTACCTCCCTGAGCTGGCTTGAGATGCTCTTCCCACAGCCTCATCAACTGTCAGTTTGGTCCTAAAGTCTTAGACAGTGGCTGAGTACCTGGAAGAAGAGGGCTTAAGTCAGGTTACCTCTCTCTCTCTCTCTCTCTCTCTCTCTCTCTCTCTCTCTCTCTCTCACTCTCTCTCCTTATTCTTTCTTTCCATATAAAAAGAGATAAATTTGGTGGCTTTCTTCCCCTAAGGATGTCTGTCTTGCTATGTAGCCATGCAGACCACAAGGAAACTCCCCATCACCCTTGCTGTCCCTGTGGGTAGCAAGGAGTAGAGTCCGAGAGGCCACCTGTAGCTTCAGTTTGGCAGAATTGGCCCCAGGAGTCTGCTGATGGGCAAGGTGTCAAAAGCGACCGGTGTGACGGCCTTGAGGTAAACCATTTCTGAGGACCAATTTCCCATAGGAGGCTGGGAGCCTTCAGCCCAGGCTGAGTATTTATGAGAGTATTGATGGCATAATCACCAGTGTAGGAGACAAAGGAGAACACACATTTTTAACATCAGAACCTTCAGGAGACAGAGCTCAATTTTCTTCAGTAATCCAGCCACCAAACCAGCCAGCTTATTGATGGTGAGCGACCAACAGTTAGGTACGGAACCCGGGAAGGCCAGAGACATTTTTTCAGAGCGTGAGATGCATGTCAGAGCCAGGATCCCCTCCTCCAGGGCACCCCACTGCTTCTTCTGGGCCATGCGGAGCACCTCAGAGCAGCAATCACTCACTGGACTGAGAGCCAGACCAAGCTTTGTCTGCAGTAGGGGGACATTAATAATTGAAGGTGCTGGGGTGGGTCGGGGGGCTGCATGCTGCAGTGGGTTTTCAAGGCTCCTCTGTCTAACTCACTTAGAAGCCAAGCCTGGGAACTCGGTGACCCCCACTCTATATCCCTCGCAGGTAGGGGTGACTATTTGAGGCAGGGGTTCCATATCTCCAGATGCCAAGAATTGCCTAGGAGCTCACTAAAATGCAGATGGGGGCGGGGACTGAGGTGTAGCTCAGCGGGATAGCTCTTGCCAGGCAAGTACAAGGCCCTCGGCTTGACCCCCAGCACAATTAAAAGGGAGCACGGGCTGGCTCAGCAGGTAAAGGTGATTGCTGTCAAGCCTGACAAACTGAGTTCAAACCCCAGGACTCATGTGGTGGAGAGAGAGAGAGAGAGAGAGAGAGAGAGAGAGAGAGAGAGAGAGAGAGAGAGAAAGAGAGAGAGAGAACCAGTTTCTGCTTGTTTCTTCTGGTCTCCACATGTACACCTCAACAAAATAAACAAATGGAAGAAAAGAAAAGAAAAGGAAGGAAGAAAGGAAGGAAGGAAGGAAGGAAGGAAGGAAGAAAAGGAAGTCTATGTCTGGGGGCATACACATTATCACAAATACCCTGGTGGGCTCAGACCAAGCCTATCAATGTCTTCACAAAGCTTCTGCCTTCCTGTCCACACCCAGAAAAAGCATAGGAAGCTTAGATACTAACTCCAGTAAGATCTTACAGCTTCCAGAGCTTCTGGTCCCTCTTGGTGAAACACTCTGCCTTACCGGTTCCCTGGGGAACAATCCCCCCCCCCCCCCCCGAGTTAGGGCTGAGCAGAGAAAGAAGTTCATTACAGGATTGGGCTGAGTCTGCCCAAAGGCTGGCCTCAAGATGCCAGGTCCGGAGTCACCGGCACACCTTCTTCTGAATGTGGTCCTTCAGGCTCCGTACAGGCACAGTGACCTTGGCTGAGTTGTTGGCCCTCTCTGAACTCAGGTTTCCTTGAGTATCTATCTAATGCCAGCCTCACACAAATGATGCCAGCCTGCATGAGTTCACATTGGCAAGAGGTCTGGGCACTTAGAACACACAGTCAGCATTCCGTACACTGTAGGTCCTTCCCCTCCCGCCCCTGCTGGGGGCATAGCAGTGAGCTGCCCTTTTCTTATGAGGAACACCAGAGCAGCTGCCATTATGATGTAGAAGGTGTGAGTGTCCCCAAGAACCCCCATCCTGTCTCTGTGTGCTGGGGTTCGGGTGACTTTGAGAGCCAGGCACCATCCATTCCTTGAGCCTTTGCTTCCTTTGAGTGGAATGTTGGGGGGCTGTTGGGGAATAAACAGACATCCTCGCTGACCTGCCTGGTCACAGATACTCAGTGTGACAACCCTGGGGACAGACAGATGCAAGGTAATAGCTGGTGGCTGAGCAGGATCAGGTGGAGCTGCAGCCATGAGCTGACACCAAGCTAAGCAGTTGAGGTTTGTGGGTTCATCCCCAGGAATCCTTGCTTTGAGCCCCAACCCTTTCTCCTAAACCCACAGACACCATCCTGACCTGGCCACATTCCCTGAATCAGCTGAGGACACACGGAGCCCAGGAATAATGAAACGATCAGACTCCAATCTGCTAAACAGCAATTTCGGGGCTTTTTCAGCACACACAGCTTTTATCAAATTGGTATTCTCCTCCTGAACACAAATGGCTTATTAGACATGACCCACTTATTCGCCGCATCTCACTATCATTAATAACTGTTTCTTTTTGTGATTAAGTGAGTGGCTCCAGACCCTTCCTGTGGTGACAGGGTGCTGGGCCCGGCAGAGGGGCAGCTGTGGGGCTCCTTAGCAGCCAGTACTTGGTGACTTTGAGTCTGGCAATGTTGAGAAGGCAGCCTGGCCCCTGCAGAGCAGCGGGGCCATTTCTTGAGGGACGGAGTAGAGGAGGTCCCAAGGGGTGACCCATTTACCCAGAGACACAGTCAGGAGGAGATCAGATTCCTGTCCCCTTGCACCCAGCACCTCCCCTGGGCATTCAGGGATTGGTCCAGAGTAGGGATGGGAAGATTAGTGCCCCCCTCAGTGCAGCTGGCACCAGGGGGCAGGAGGAGACTGTCACACAAAGGAAAGAGCCTGCTTGCTCAAGAATGACCCAAATTCTGAGGATCTGGTGCCCCAAAGACAATGACCATAGGCCTCAGAGTTCCATGTTTGTACCTCAAGGGATCTCAAACTCAGAAAGGCAAGTCCTTCTCGGAGAGTCCTCCTAGTATAAGTTTTGACAGTGCCAAGGAACTGAGCTAGGCAAGCGGGAGGGCAGAGAAGGGAGGAATTCCCAGTTTCCCCTGAATGAGAAAGAATGTGACAGGGAGATGAATGCCCTGGACAAAGTACTGCTTTGCCTGACAGACCCTGGAGTCAGCCTTGGCTTAGCTGTTCTCTCACTGTGTGACCTTGGGCAACTCCCTTCACCTCTCTGAGCCTTGATTTCTCATCTGTAAGTAGAGCATCAAAATAGTCCATTCCCTCTTTACTGACTGCCTCTCCTGCCAGGTCAGCAGAAATCATGACGGACACAAAGGTATGTAACTGCGAGAGGTTTCTGTCCAACATAGCGAGGTGTGTGTAGATACAGGGATCGCAGCTTCCCTAGAAGCAGGGATTCTGAGCATGGCTTTGAAAACCCCTCCTTCGGAAGCAACCTGCAGCACATCTGTAAAAGGCCTTGCCTGGGCTCAGAGGCTCGGGCACACACCCCTAACTCACTCCCATCAAAAGAAATCATCCTGCTCTCAACCCTTTGTTCAAACCTTCCCAGCCTGGGCACACAGCACAGCATGGGTGCTGTAGCCTCTGCTGAGGGAAGGGATGGACGGACACAGGGTCTCCCCTGGTTTCATCCGTCCCTGCCCCATAACACAGCATGGCTCAGGGGCAGGGAGCCCCCACAGCTGCCTGCCTCACACCACACAACTCTGCTGCCAACTTGGGCTCCTCTGGGGAGAAAAGAGCTTCAGACACTTGGGCAGGCAGTCCTAGGAGCACTTGCTTGCTCCCTGTTCCCACAATGCTGAGTTGAGGTTCAACATTTCAGTCTCTAGGGGCAAGGTTGAGATGGGGTGCCTGAGATGGGGGTGCCCTGTAGGATTCAAGGGGGTCATGCTCACCCCTCAGGGACAAACAAAAGCCTACATTTCTCTTCCAGCTTCTGGCTGGAAAGAGTGACCTCAACTACTCCAGTGTATCCCAGTTCTCCGTCCCTATCTCCTCAGCCCCATACTGTCTCCATCCTTGGAATGCCAACCACATGGCAAAGGAAGCTGCCACCCAGGCTAGCAGGTCTTAAGCAACAGCATCTGGCGCTCCTCAGGACCATCCCCAGGGGTGGAAGGGATGCATCCTGATGAAGGAGATACAAGAGCAGTTTCAGCGTTAAACCCACAAAGGAGAAAGGCATCCGAGCAGAGAGAGTGGGTGGGCAAAGTGTGTCCACAAGTGAGTGCGTGCATGTGTATCCGTGTCTGCAGGCAGACAGGCAAGAGTTGTGGCGAAGCGAAGCGTGTGTGCCCGGGTGCCAGCTGGCAGGGTGAGCCACCAGCCAGTGTCTGATTCGTGTGCGTAGTGGGCACAAATATATTTACTAGCTAGAAGAGGCTTGGAGGGGGTGTACAGAGTTGTGAGTGTGGGATGCAGTGAGCGTGGCTGAGTGTGTCCGCGGCTGGAGACATCTGTATGGTCGCGGAGGTGTGTGTATCCGCGTGAGCGTGTACGCGCGTGGAGGAGGTCTTCCGAGAGCTGGGGCGAAAGCGAGTGTGCTCTTGGGGCCCCTTCTCTCAGAGCTGGCCCGAATTGGAGCCAGGGTGAGTCCCCAGTCCCAGCAGAGGGCGCCCTGGAACTCTGGGCCGTGGCATCATTCGGCGCAGGTTCGATCACCGAGACCGCCAAGTTGGAGCGGTTGCGGCCGGGGTGGGGTTCAGTGGGGGGAAGTCCGTGGGGGCAGCGCGCGAACTCACCGTGTCCAGAGACGTGGTTGTCCCAGGGCGGCGCATGGCCTGCGGGCCGCGTGGCGCCGCCGAGTTGCAGGAAAAGTGCCAGGTAGTGGAGGGCGCCCAGCGCCGCGGCCAGCGGGGCCCCCATGCTGCGCGCTCCGGCCCGGGGGGCGCCGCCGCCTCACATCGGGGCTCCGCAGCCCGCAGAGCCCGCGCCCGCCGTGCCCAGTCCGGCGCCGCCGCCGCCCTCTCCCGCTGGTCCCGGCCCGGCCCCGGCTGCAGGCAGCGAGCGCACGCCCAGCCCGCCGCCTCCGACTGCGGGACTCTTCGCTCGCGCGGAAGGCCACTCCGTGCCGCCGCGCACCCGCCCTCCCCCTCGCTCCCCGCCCTGAGCCGGCGGCGGCGGAGGGATCCGCAGCTTGATTTATCATCAAAGTTTTGCCCAGGCTGAGATTTTTAAAGCGGTACTCGCAACTGGCCTCCCGCGCGGGAGCGGGGGTGGGGCAGGCCCAGGGGCGGAAGGCCACCTGGGGACCTGACCCCCCACAGGGCGGGACACTGGGGTGTTGGGAGCCGAAATCCGATCGTTGGGAATAAGGGGCAAAGCATTCCGTCTGCCACCAAACCCGTGCGCTGGAGGGGCCGCTCAACTTTGCCAGCTGGGTAGTGCCAGGGCCAGGGCCAGGCGGGGTGCAGGACAGGTGGCTGGGGGTGGGAGGCGCACCCGGGCTGAGACATAGATGAGCTGGTTTAAGCTCTGGCAGCCTTGGGGTCCCCGTGTGATCATGCGTAGTCTCTCCTGTACCTCGAGTTCTTCGTCTGAGAAATGGGGACAGACGCCACCACCAGAAGCAGTAGGGGGGAGGTCTTTGGAGTTAGGTGGGGAAAGTGGGGAACACCGCGGCGCCCACACAATGTGCTTTTCATTGTGGTTCCCGTCTCCGGAACTCAGCAGTTAATGGGGCTCCTACGCAGTTGGGGTTCTACGCAGTGAACTGGATCGCCCCCTTCTGGACTGTAAGGCTCTCCCTAGACGGAAGGTCTAAATGGTGTATATGTGTGTGTGTGTGTGTGTGTGTGTGTGTGTGTGTGTGTGTGTGTGTGTGTGTAAACCACGAAGCCTCTTTCATTCCTAATAGCGGCAGTCCAATTCTGATTCCTTCCCTGAGTTTTTTTGTGACAGGAAAAGAGGGGTGGGGGTAATTTTAAAGAGAAGCCCATTTCATTAGACTGCCTTCTCCGAGGTCCTGCAAAGATCTGGAGCAAGGTCTCTGACCCCAGGAAGGATTCTTTCTGCCCTCATTTCTCCTCTGCCTTCGCCAGCAAGCATAGTTTCCGCATTGAGGACAGCACCCTTTTCGTTTCATCCTTTAAATACCGCGGACAGCGCCTCGGGGGCGCTTAGATGAGCGGGATCAGCACCGTGGACAGACCTTCCGCTCCCCACGCAGCACCACAGGAATCCAGCCGCCAGCACAACGCACAGTACTTAAAGTTTGAGAGATCTAAGAAGCGTAGTGACACACCATGCTCACTGCCTTTATTCTGTCTTCCCATGCCTTTTTCAGATATTATGGTGGCTAGCACACTGCTGTCACCAGGATCAATTCAGTTTCCCTCCCTGCTAGGTGTTGCACTGTAGAGGCACAATTTCAGCACTACGGACATCCCTGACAAGAGTTATTTCAGAACCACGGACAGCTCCCATCGGGATCAGCAAACAGTGCAGAGGCTGATACTCAGGACTTTTAAAAACAATTCCTAGCCAAGACCTTTCCAGAACACTGTCGTGGCAGAACCAGGGCTCGGACCTGAGCGTTCTCCTCTTCAGACGTAGATTGGAAACAAATACATTTCAAAATATGAAGAGAGGCAGACAGAGAGACAGAGACTGAGACTGGAGGGAAGGGTACAGCAAAGGGATGAGAAATCTCAGGTCCTTTAAGAACAGTCTGTAGGTACTATATCTGACTATCACTGTCAGGAAACTGAGGCTCAAAAGGGTTGAACCTGTTGCCTAAAGCAGGGCAATGCTAAGAGTGCGTTGGTCCAGGCTGAAGAGACCAGACTCTCGGGCATATGTCTGAGCAGCTTGAACTCAGCTCTCCTCGTTTCAGCTTAGGAAGGTAAGAACCAGGGAGGGCTTTCCTGAACAAGGTCCAAGTCCTCTGTCTCCCATCTCAGGTCTCTCCCATCACATCCTCCTGCTCCACTTGTACCCCCTACAGCAATGTACAGTTTACACATCCAGTTTACACACCATATTCATATCCGTGATTCCTGAGGCAGGGGAACCTGAGATGTCTCCATTTCTCCCCCTTTAATTAAAATTTCTAAATTGCTGCCTAAGATTTGGATAAAGACAATGACTTACAGGTTTAGTAATAGCCATCAAGGTTCCCGGCCCATCACTGGAGTGGCCCAGATGACCCGGGTTCCACCATTTACATGCCTGACCTCTATCTAAGGCCATATCCTCCTTCCACAGTCAAGGAGATGGAAGCTCAGGGAGATGGAGTCACGTGTGCAAAATGCACGTGTGAGCAGCAGAGCCAGATGCGAAGAATCTCCAGGCTAAACGCCTTCCTTGTGTAATTGTTTGTTGTCTGCATCCCTGATCCACAAGCAAATCCCAGACCCTGAGACTGGGTTGGGTGAGGCAGAGGGTAACCACACATTGTCCCCAGAAAGTCTCCGGGAATCCACCAGGGCAGAGCATTCTAATCACTCACAGGGCTCTGGAATGCTCCAGGAGAGAGTAAGTCTCCTGTCCCTGGAGGCAACTAAGCAAGCATCCAGCAGTCATGTGGATGAAGTGAGGCAAATATCACTGCTATCTCCCCTACGCAAATGAGGCTTGGAAGGTGAGCAAGTGCTTTAGCTGGGAAAGAAGCTCATCTCAAAGTTGCTCCAAGCAGGGGACCTTGTGTTCTCACTGCCAAGTCGGCAGAGCTCACTGGAGAGTCTCCACCCTCCCCCAGACTCTGGGAGGCCACCCCCCTTCCCTCCTTGAAAGGTGTCACTTGAGCACTGTGGCTCTGTCAGTGGTAACAGCCATAAGATTTGTCCTTTTAATCCAGAATCAATAACAAATTTCATTTAAAAATAAATTAAACCAGGCATTGGAAATCATTCACTGTGCGGGCCAGAGCCCTATAGAGCACCGTCTAAATGGCTTCCTCTTGCTCATCTATCAATGTCACGAGGGGGGAAATACCTGAGCTGCCTGATTCATGGGGAAACGGCTTAAATGTATCAGGACCTAACAATGAGCAATGTAAGCCGGAGCCGCACCTCGCACACACCAATAACATGGGAGCGAGGCTTCATGGGAGCTTATCGAGACCCCACGGTCACTGGCTTCGAGGGAACCCATTTGTAAGGGGGAACAATGGCTTTAGGATATAGCTGCCTAATTTCTAGAATGCATTACTGAGCTCAGAGGAGCAATGGAATTCTATTAAAGCCTTATCTGCCACGGGAGGGTATGAAACCGGCAGGGAAATCCAGACTTGGCACCAGCGTGCCTAAGACAGCACTGGGGCTGACCTGGGAGGTGAGTGAAGCAGCCCGGAGGTGGGGGCGGGGCAGGCGGGGGCCCTGGGTATGGAAATATGTGCATTAATAGAACTCCAGTTGCCAGCGATTACGTTTACATCAGCGAATAAAACTTGGCAATAAAACATCAGAGCTGCGTCTCCGACAGCACCTCCATTTATAGCCTGTGTATTTCACTCATTCTAACAGGAGGCAGGGAACTTAAGGTGTCCCCGTTTCTCCCCCTTTAATTAAATTTCCTAAATTGCTGCCTAAGATTTGGATAAAGAGAGTAACTTACAGCTCCAGTAATGGCCATCGAGGCTCCTGGACCATCACTGGAGTGGCCCCGACTGTACCAGCTTCCATCATTATTAAAGTGAAATGTATAAGCCTGGGCTCTGGTTTGTAGAAGCATCTTGTTAGACGCTGGCCCAGGCCCAGGCCCAGGTCTGCCTTGGCTGTCATCCCCCTGTGTAAGGTCTCCCTTCACCACACAGACAACGCTGTGCATGCACACATTCATCTGAAGTCCTGATAACTGATCAGAGGCTAGAGCGACCCTCAGGACCCTAAAGTACATATCACATAAACTATTAGTGCCCAGGCCACAACCAGAAACGCTGACATTAGTGCCTCGTATTACATCAATGGACAGCCAATGCTAAGCACCACTGGCTTAGACAGATTTTTTTTTTTCAACCACTCTGGCTTGCTGAGAACTCACTACATGGACCAGACTGGCTTCAAACTCACAGGGATTTGCTTCCCTCTGCCTCCTGAGTGCAGGGATTAAAGGCCTGTGCCATCACACCCACCAACAATTTTTGTTTTGTTTTGTTTGGTTCTTTGAGACCAATTTTCATTATGTAGCCCTGGTTGGCCTGGAACTCACAGAGATCTCTGTCTCTGCCTCCCCGGTGCTGGGATTAAAGGCATTCATCATCACACCTGAGCAGATTTTCTATTGTTTTTGTGTTTATTTTTAAATTATGTATCTGTGTGGGCTTACGTACCTGCACACAGTGCCCATGGAAACTGGGAGAGGGTACAGGAGGGTCCCTTAGAGCTGGAGCTGTCGGCTGTTACAAGCTGTCCCATGTGGGTGCTGAGAGCTGAACCTGGGTCCTCTGTACTGCTCTTCACTGCTGAGCCATCTCACCCTTAGAGTCTGCAGCTTTAGTATCTCTGGGAAGGATGTTTGTGCCCACTGAAGTCTGGGTCTCACCCTGGGGGATTTTTGAACTGCCTAGATATTGGGGTGTGGGAGACATTTGATAATCTGCCAACTTAAACACCTCCCCCCCAGTGTCTGCCCTGTCATACAGCACAGCTAGGATAGAGGGTCTTCAACTCTTGTCCCTGACTTGTGATCATGGCTCTGTCTGCTCTTGCTCTCCCGGAGGTCAGCGTAGGGGTTGCACTATGACCTCTCTGATGACTGCTGTCCTTCCCTGATCCATCAAAAACTGGAAACCTCCACAGAGAGTTCACGTGAGCTTCCAGGCTTGCTGTCTTCTGCTTCTATGGCACCCTGGGGCAGACCCAGCCCTCCCACCAGGATGGAGCCTACCTTCATGGGCACTCTGCTTACCCTAGGGTGCCTGGCCATCTAGGAAGGCCCTGTTCATTCCTGGGCTTAAGGCCAGGGCCGGGCAGGGATGGAGAGAGATTATCCAATATGGCTCCTGTCTTGCCAAGCTAGATGCCTCATGAAGACTCCAGCTCCTAGCTGACAGAGACGGTCACTAAAATTGAAATCAAAGATCTCTCCAGTTGAAACTTGTAATGACTAAGAAACTGAGACCCAGAGAGGAGAGGTGACATGGGTGTGGCACCCCACAGGTGGAAACCAGAGCCAGGATGGAAGTCAAGGTCTCCCAGCTGTGCCAGGCTCTTTCCTCCAAATCAGTGCCAGACCAGACATAGCCCACTGTCACCTTTGCAGCTAGGGAGCTGATCCAAAGACATCCAACTCTGAGACTTCCCAAAAGATACCTGCAAAGCTCCCCAGAACCCTTTGTTTTAGAGTGTGCTATAACAAAATACCACAGACAGGGTGACTTACACTGCACGGTTCCACAGGCCTTGAGTCCATATGCAAGGTGCCGGCAAGATAGGCTTCTCTTGACTTGGAGGTGGGATCTGTCTTGTGTGTTGTCAGATACCCTCTGCTTTCTGCATGCAGACAGGGAGTGAGAAGGGCACGAATGCGTCCAGCTCACCTCCAGGGTTTCTACCACCCTCTTCTGGGCTCCTTGTACACAAATAAAAATCAATCTTAAAATAGATATTTTTTATGTAATTTCTATACATAATCATATAAACCATTTCTAGTGAGGTACATCACCGGCTCACTGACATGAACATGGCTCACACTCAGTACATCTCAACTCACATGGCCTCACATAGGGCGCAGTAGCCTTGCGTGACTCCTGATTTTCCTAATGGACAATGAAAGATGGACCAGGGGCTAGAAGGGACTAGAAGGCCAGCGTCTCCATGTACTCCCGGATGGAAGAGAAGTCGCCTCTGTTGAGCTCTGTGTGCCACGTGTAGAACTTATCACTTCTAACTCTCACACCTTGGCTGTTCACCTCAGTTGGTTGTGTTGGCCAAGGTCCACTGCTCTAGGTTCCTGTAACCAGAACCCTCAGGTGGAGGCCAGCAGAAACCAGGACCGCAGTCTCGGGGGACAGAAAGGAACGAATCACCTTGTGAATGGCAGTCACAAAGGGTTGTTCCCCTCTCTGAGAACAATTCATTTTTGTGACTTTCTGCTGCAGAACAAAGGATCACAGACAGACAGCAGGGTCTCACCAGAGAAGCCACAGAAACTAAGACTACCTCTGTCACTATTTTAATGAAGTCATGGGTTGTACAGTTAGCGGACGCATGACACCACCCCTCCCCCACCCCTTACCACTGCTGCTGCCAAACTGTAGGCTTTGTAATGGCAAAATGATGTCTCTCTCATTCCCCACGGTGTTCTCAAGGCCAGATGTAGCCCCTGCTCAGTCAGCCACACCCTCCAGTAAAAGAACAGAACACGTCCAGAGTAGTTTCTTCCACCTGACCTGGGTTTGGGACCTGGTATACAGTAAGCTCTGGTGCGTGTGTACCTTGGTGGTTATTTTTGGGTCACCACAGTGGTGGCTCACCAAGGGCCCAAAATGCACCAGGTAGGCTTCATGCCAAATAGAAATGTGGTATTCCATTTAATCCTCCTAGGACTTGGTATGCAAATACCATCTTGCATTTGGGGAAACTGAGGCCCGGGGAGGTGCCCAAAGCCTGTCTGGTGTCAGATCCTGGACCCATGGTAGATCTTTCTGAAGCAAACAATGAACAGTGTGCCTCAATGGCCGTGTGCTGCCGCTGAGGAGAGCACTTGGCAAATCCTTGTCAGAGGTCCTGCAGGGCACTGCCCAACCCCCTTTTGCACAAAATGAGCCTGGTACCTAGAGGCCCAGAGGTGTGCTTAGAGGACAGACTGGATGGTCTGTGGGTCTTTTCACGGAAGCAGGGGGATTCTTGCTGTTCTAAGGGCAGGTTTGAGGTCAAGACCCCAGCTTGGTGATGAAGGTGGCCAGGCTGTCCGCCTCCAGTGCCGGGGTTCAGTCCTCCACACTAGGTGGCCCTGGGATCCAGCAGGCCCTGTCTCCAATTCCTCTGAGTTCCAAGTCCCCTCCTGCAGGTGTCATCAATGGTCCCTGAAGGTTCGGGTACAAGCACTGGCTCAAGCCAGTGTCCCTTTATTCCTTCATGCGCCTCAAAGCTGAAAAAGACCCTCAGCCCATTGGCAAGTGTCCCCTTCCATTTCAGAGACACAGACACTGCTGCCCAGTGACAAGATGGCTGGAACAGGCTTCAGTCTTTGCCTGCATGACCACCTCCAGTTATGGCCCCAAATGCTGCTCAGCACAGGGACTTTTCTGAACCTCTCAACCCCAAAAGACCCTTTGATATTCCTAGCCAAGAGCACCGGGGCAGCTTGGAGAACAGTCTTCGGGTCTACATCCATATTTTCATTTTTCTTTCTGTCATTGGTAGGTCCAAATTCGCCATGACTGTTCTGCCACGGTGGTACTGGCGTAGCTCTTCTCTTGCCTTAGTTTCTCCTCAGTCTAGGAGAGGTCCCCCTTTCCCTGTCCTTCTAGAGCTGTTTAGATGAGCAGATATACTTAATTGGAAGTCCCTAGTGAACAAGCAGGACTGTACCCTTGGCTGCAGATGAATTTACACCTCCTGAGGGGGCTATGATCATCCCCATTTCCCTGATGGACAAACTGAGGCTGGAGAGGGTAGAAACTTAGCCAGACTGGCTGTGTGTACCACATTCACTGCATGTCCCCTAGTGCATATCATCCTCAGACTGTCACTTGCTCGTCCACCCGTGTGGGGTGCAACTCCAGTTGGGTACACATTATCCAATGTGTGGATCAGAATGTGGCCTCAGCAGAGTCCCCATGTGTAACACTAAGACCATTGTTCGTCTCTCTGAGCCTTCAGTTTCTTCCTTTCTGGACTGGAGACAATGACTCTTGTCTTAGTTTTGTGGGAATCGAGATGCACACGAGAACTGTGGTTTAGCCTCAGCAGCAAGGTGCCAAGAACACCAGCTATTGATTCGCCTGCCCTTGCTCCCTCTAGGTCATTCCCTAGATGTGGGGACTCTGGTAGGTAGTGTGCTACCTCATTGTAGATGTGGGGAAACCAAGGCCCAGGGAAGGGCAGAGATTTCTGAGGTCACACTGTACCTGGACAGGCCTGGATCTTGGGAGTCTCGCTCTTCTTTGCCACAGTTCTCCAATTTGAGCTCCCACTAGCACTGTGGAGGAACCCTGCCCCCACCTAGTTGCAAGTTCAAATGTGTTCTCTTCCTGTAATGGGAAACAGCTCCCACCAGTTAGAATGAAACACACACACACACACACACACACACACACACACACACACACACACACACACACATCACCCATCATGCCCTGAGCTTCCTCCTAGGCTATTACTGCTCATCTTTCACCCCTATTCTCCCACTCCTTGACCTTCTGGTGGCTTCTAGATTGTTCCATGCCTTTTCTGGTTCCCTCTCCCTGCAGCACCACTTCCTGGAGGACAGGCTCTCTTGCAAAGCCTCCTACTTCCCTCAACAGCCTTGGCCTTCAAGAGCCTGCCTTCCAGCTCCTGGGCTCTGAGGCCAGGTGACTCATACTCTTGTTCAGAGCTTTGCACACAGTTGGGCCTCAGTAAACCCTGCTGAGTGAAGAGATGAAATGGTAGGCCTGATCTCAGGGGCTGGGCCTGGTGGGCCTGGGCCTAGACTCAGGGAAGGCCTGTTCCACATCACTCTGATTTTTGGACTCATGGCCTCTTTCTCACTCTGGGTTGTGAAGGAGCAAGGCCAGTGGCAGAGCTGAGGCCCAGAGGTGGCCTTAAGGGGTTAAGCTAGACAAGGACTAACATTCCCATGGGCAGGGTGAGCTGGCTTGCTTATGGAGAAGTGAGCGCCCCGTGGTTGGAGGCATGCAAGCAGGATCAGCAGTGGTGGTAGGGGAGCCTGGAGGTTAGACCTACGATCGGTCATGGATAGAGAGGTTCTGGCTCTGAGTTGGTTCAGCTCCAAATAGCCACAACCCAGTCTAGAAATGGAGGTGCAGGGTCAACCTGGCTATAATGCTCAGAGCCTAGGGTGGTGCACATGTCTTCCAGCCAGTGTGTACACCAGGTTGACAGTTTGGCCACTCCCAGGAGGTCAGAATGCCAAGGCCCCAGTTACCGGGTTTCATGGAGTGCTCTGCCTGGGGCTTCAGTCTGGGGCTTTGCCTTGAACCCTGAGGGCTAGAAGACAAGAATCTTACATAGACCCCCCCCCACTGCCCCTGCCCCTGCAGATCTCCTGTGACCTTTCTCCTAGCTCTCTTTCATCCCCTCTCCCTCACCCTCCTCTCCCATTCCTCTCCCTCATCCTCCTCTCCCTCATCCCTTCCCCCACTCCTCTCCCTCATCCCTTCTCCCTCATCCTCCTCTCCCTCATCCCCCTCTCCCTCATCCCCTCTCCCACTCCTCTCCCTCATCCCCTCTCCCATTCCTCTCCCTCATCCTCCTCTCCCTCACCCTCCTCTTCCTCATCCCCTCCCCCACTCCTCTCCCTCATCC
>CM052701.1:20192414-20219125 GCA_028551405.1 Uromys caudimaculatus
CCCCTCTCCCTCATCCCCCTCTCCCTCATCCCCCTCTCCCTCATCCCCCTCTCCCTCATCCCTTGCCTCCACACAGAGCCCCATCCTTTCCACGCCTCCCAATCACGGCAAATGGCCTCATCAATCATGTTCTCTCTAATTAACTTCTAATTTACCTCTTTAGTCAAATTTGTTTACAATCAGAGACAAGAAAACACGCAGCAGCCTGTGGTACGGATGACGGGACCAGCTCCAGAGACCGTGAAGGATCAATCAGCCCTTGACTAGGCAGCAGCTCTGAGGCTCCGCCTCCTTCTGAGGGCAGGAAAGAGTGGATGGGATCACTGCTCAGTGTCCTTGCCACCTAAGCCAGGCATTCAGAGTCCCTACCAGTCCGGCCTCCCACCCTCTGCTGGTCTTCTACCTATCCACGGAGGAGCCAACTCCAGCAGGTCTCCTGCCCCACATGGCAGTGTGACCTCAGAAAGCCACTGGACATCTGCACTTCAGCTTCCCATGTGTAGAGCGAGGGAAAGTAGCACCCAGCTCACAGGGCCATGGAGGTGCCTGGGGCCCCCAATCACTACCTGGTGTAGCTTATGACCCTGGGTCTAGGTGGGTGCGAATAAATGCCTTCTTTGTTTTTTAGTTAGGAAGTTTCAATTGTTTCAGAAATTTGAACTAATTTCAAACTCCAAGGAAAGCCACAGCATGTGGTCAGCCAAATGCACACTATATTTTCTGAGACACAAAGGCCAGAATTTGGAGCTCTAGGTTCCAAGTCACGTCCACACCATCTCAGCGAGGGCCCAAGGTTGTGTTTTTGTGTTTGCCTGTGTATGTGTGTGTGTTTATACTCATGTGGGCACATGTTCAGTGTGGGAGGCAGGAGCAGATGTCAGGTGTCTTCCTTGCTTGAACTACACTTTATCTTTTGAGACAGGGCCTCTCACTGAACCTGGAACTCAAGACTTTGGCTCTGCTGGCTGGCCAGTGCCCCTGGGGAGCATCTTGCCTTCCACTCTCCACACCAGCTCTGAGCTCGGTTGCTTTGCTTGTGAGTGCTGGGGACTCCAAACTGGAGTCCTCAATCTTGCATAGCTGGGGACATCAAACCTGACTCTACGATTGCATAGTGTTCGGCTGCCCGAGCCATCATCCCAGCCCCTGAGGTTGTTTAGATGCCCACATCGGTTCCTTGGGCGACCTGGACTTCACCACCTTTGCGCTCTGTTTCTGAGTCTGGAAAGGGGGTGCTATGTAACATCCCATCCTCAGGTTGCCTCTGCGGCCTAATGCACCAGTGTGTGGAAGGGTGCACGGTGCCGCTGGGACCACAGCTAGCTCCAGAACACTGGACACTCCAGGACACACTGAAGTCTGGGGCTCTCAAGAGAGGAACCCTGAGATTTTGTGGGAGATTTCACATGCTCCAGTGAATGAGAGGACCCAGAAGACATGGAGACATTTTCTTGGGCCTGTAGCCAATGTCAAGGGACAAACAAGTGGTAGAAGGTAAGGGGGGAGGGGTAATGATTATTAATGGCTCCGCAATGATTCGAGCAGTGGAGAGCGCTCAGTCACCTTGGAGGAGGCCACTGGATAGGGGTACAGGAGCTCGAAGAGCAAAGCAGAGAGAGGAACCAGAGCTGGGGGAACAATGGGCTCTGGCAGGGGACCAAGGACCCTGTGTGTGGCCCTGTGTGGCTGATTCTCTGATTATCGTTCATCAGTCAGACACTGACTGCAGTTTCTACTTGATCTTCCCTTCTGCCAACATCCTTCAGCTCTTCCCATGGCTGCTCCTACAGGTCTCAGCTCAGCATCTCTTCCTCTAGAACTCCCAGGAAGCCCTCCAACCACACTACACATACGTACACGCACACACACACACACACACACACACACACACACACACACATTCAGATATACATACACATATATGCACACTCACATACACAAACACGCACACACACTCTCATACACACTCACACACATACATCACACATATGCAGTCTCTCACATACACATGCAGTCTCTCTCACATGTATGCACACTCACACAAGCATATATGTACACTCACACTTACATATACACATGCACTAACATTCATGTACACATATACATGCACACACACATGCGCACCCACACACACGTACATGCACACACACATGCGCACACTCACACACACATACATGCACACACATGCACACACTCACACACATACACATGCGCACACTCACACACACACATGCACACACACATATATGCACACACACACATGCACGCACACACACACATACATGCACACACACATACATGCACACACACACATGCGCACACTCACAGACACATACATGCACACATACACATGCGCACACTCACACACACATACATGCACACACACATATGCGCACACACACATACATGCACACACACATACATGCACACACACATGCGTGCACACACACACATACATGCACACACACATACATGCACACACACATATGCGCACACTCACACATACATACATGCACACACACATATGCGCACACTCACACACACATACATGCACACACACATATGCGCACACTCACACACACATACATGCACACACATACATGCACACACACTCTCATACATACTCACATACATCATATATATGCAGTCTCTCTCTCTCACATACATGCAGTCTTTTTCTTTCTCTCTCACACATGTGCACGCACACGCATGCGTGCACACACACACATTTCCTCTTTATCTTATGCCCTTGCTTATTTTCTCTGCCAGCAGTTGATCCGGGACCTCCCTTCTTTGTGTAGAGTCTTCCTTTTCATGAGTTCCTTGAGGGAGCACTACCACCCATTACGCTAGATTTTTCTCTCCCAGGGTCCAGGGATTCACAAACCCCATACTTGTGGTATTTTGAACCTTAATTCACCCATCCAGTTGTGTCCACCTTGGTACACCCAATGTGGGGACAGGGGAACATGGTCAACAGGGGCTCTGCCCTCATCTGCCTGCTGTCCTACCCATGTGCCACCACAGAACCTCATGGTGGACTCTGACTACTGGTAAGAAGGACCAAACTTCCTGGAGAAACAGCTCTGAGTGCCAGGTCAGAAGAGAGCCTGCCCACACTGAATCTCCCAGAGCATGTGACCAGCCATGCCATGTCCATTCCTGCCAAGTCCTGACCACCAGCTGTCAGCCTAAATGACACCTGCCTACCATGAAGTTCTTGGACGGCCTTCAGAGGTCAACCTCGTGCCCACCCAGATGGCCACAGTCAGGCCCACAACTTCTCACAGGCTCTTGGAGCCTGCCTGGCTGCTGAGGGTCTCCATGTTAGGGGAAGCAGAGTCTTATTTGGGGCCAGGAGGCCCACCTTGCCCAGAGGTCCCGGGACAAGAGCTCTAGTGGTGATCAGGGCTGGGAGGGACCGATGCCATCTCAACGCTGTTTGATCGATCATAATTCTGTCTCCCCTTTGTTCTCATACCGGCCTGTGCAATTAGGCTGCACTACCTCAGTTCCCAAAGAATTTGCCTTGTTTAATCAGGAACAACATGACTGCTCCTGATGGCTGCTTTTTTTTCCAGAAGAGAAAAAAAGTTGTTATGGATGATGGGAGCTTGGAGGTGGGGCATTGTGGCTTCAATCCGTCAGACTCTCAGGTGACCAGGAGCCCGCCATTTCCCCTCCCAGGCTCCAGGGTGCCCACCTGCAGAACAAGAGGCTGCACTTCACTGTCTCAGAGCTGAGGCTTTGGAGGAAGGGTTGGCTGAGCACCTACTGTGGGCAGCACGGGGCTGTGAACTAGTGCATCACTCACTCTGGTGCTGGAGGCTTAAATCCAAGGTGGCATTTTTATCGCCATGTTCTTAATTATAATTGCCATTTAATTAATGATATTAATAACACCAATAATGCACTACTGTCCTTTGTTTGGGCTGATGACATTGCAGGGTGACTATCCTGAGGAGCTGGGCAGCAGCGGGCCCTCCCCCTCCTCTGTCTTCCTTTCCCTTCCCAAGTTCGACTTTCCATCATGTGGTCTTGTTGCCCCGAGTCATAAACACAAGTGTCACAATGGTGTCCCCTATTAAGGCAGCTCAGGGACAGTCCAGTCATTCCCGTGTCCCCACACAGCAAGGGGCTGGCCTGAGGGACAGGCTAGTTGAGAAAAAGGATACATAGATAGATAGATGGATGGTGGAGGACTTGGATGAAGGCCAGTTTATGTTTTGGGGGACACAGCAGTCACCCCATGGGGTATGTGGGAAGAAGTGTGGTGCCTTGGTTCTCTGGAATACAGGTGGAATTTGACCATGGGGACCCACGAAAGAGATGCTAACTCCCGGAGCCAGTGAAGTCGGAGGCTTTGAAGAGGAGGAGGCCTGAGATTTGGAGTGGGCTTCATGTGTCCCCTTGAGAGGGAGGACCGTATGGACACTGACATGATGTGATCTAAGATGCGTTAGGCCACATTCACAGGGCTGCATGCATCACTCTTAAGGTTGGACATGTCTGAAGAGGGTCTAACCTTCTGATTCTACACAGCCCTCAGTATGCCCTCTGCCTCTTTATCCTGAGGTCACTGCTCCTCTGGAAGCCACCACCGTGGAGGGACTTCATACTGGCTTCCCTGAGCAGCAGCCAGCTTCCACCCACCTCCCAGATGGCTTTTTATCTCCTTCAGCCTCCCTGCCACTGACCTGGACTCTGTGCTCTGCGCTCTGGAGTGCCCCCTGCCTATCTGGCCTTCTCATGGCTGCTTTTGTGCCACCCAGCCCAGTTCTGAATAGTTCTCAATCAGTTCTTACTCCTGCCATGGCGGAATCAGCGCTTCATCTGAGAAGTTCCACCTGATGCCCAGGAAGGAGCGACCACTGCCCACCACCTGCATGTCTGTGCCCGCTGCTATAAGCATTCCAGGAAACAGAATGCCAGGACATACTCTGTTGGCCACTCCTGGGCTCAGAGTTCTAGTCTCCAACCTCACTCAGAGTAGCTGAGCACCAGCTAACCTCTTCTCTGAGCCTTAACTTCTCATCTAGGGCAGGCTTCTGGGTCTGAGAGGGCCCAGCTCAGAGGGGGACCTTTGAACCCTGACCTGGGCCTCCTGTGGCCCCCCAGGAAGCCTATGCTGTCCTCCCACCCAAGACACAAGACCTGCCTTTCAGTCCCAGGTCAGGTGAAAGCAGGGACTGTCCAGCCATAACAGGCTGTTCTAGGGACAAGTTCCAGGTCCTGTGTTCGGGTGTTCTTGTGTTTTTTGTTCTGATCACTTTGAGAGTCATTTGAGACAAAGCCATGGGGACAGAGGAAGACATTTCAGTCTCTCCTCCCTCCCTAGCTGTGCTTATCCCTCACATAACCCCCTGTGGCCATTTTAACCCTGAGTAATAGTCTCCAGTGAGCCCCTTTGCAGGCTGGAGGTGATCCAACTCCTTCCTGGGACAAAGCTTCAGTCCAGTCCCTCACCTCTGCATCAGCCTCACATTCTTAACTACACATCTGTCTGGTGTGGGTGTGAAGCACGCGCCTGCCACAGGGCCTTTGTGCTCACTGTTTCCCTGGCGGGGACACCCCCCGAATCCCTGCTCTGACAGACACCCCCAGGTCTCCATAGCATCCCCCAGCCGCCTTGCTGGTTTATTCTAGGAAGGCAGCAGTAGGGTGCCTAAGTGCCTTGTGCACTGTTCCTCCCCACAGCCTGTCACAGCGAGGCCCAGACATGTGTCGCTGACGACCCTGTCAGGCCACTTCTGAGGGCAGCCCTCCGTGAGCACACTGAGCAGACCATTTCCGCAGAGTGCAGATGAGGGAAACTGAGGCTCAGGGAGGTGAAAGGACTTGCTCAGGGTCACACAGCTAGGGAGTGGCAGGGTTGAAATTTGAAAGGGCTGGTCATCGCAGATTCTGTGCTGTCATCATTGTCCAGGTGGCCACCTACACACCCTGTGCGGAGCTCTTTGGATGACACCTCCTCCTGGCAGCAGCTAGGCAAGGAACCTGTCCTCTGGCTCCCAGAGGGCTGAGGTGAGACAAGGAGCGAAGACATCTGGCAGGGCTGTGGATGGTCACCTAATAGGCCTAACTGATGACTGGATGTCCAGGCAGGTTGCCAGCTGGGTATGCTCACTTGGCTAGGCTTTCTGGCCCTACAGCCCCTGGCAGTGGGGACAACAGAGAGACCAGAGGATCCCTACCCAGCATTGCAAGGAGAGCTGTGTGACCTTGTGCAGATCCTTGACTTCTTCGTTCAGTGTTTCATCTCTAAAGCTGGTGAGGAGCCTTGTAAGACCTCACTGGGCTCAGAGGTGTGCTTCTGTCAGGGGCCTGCAGTTCACAGACTTTCTGCTGGTGCTTGCTGTCACTCAGCATTTTCCCACCGGTCTTTTCTTAGACTTCTAGTTTAAAGCTGGGCATGGTGACTCACTTGTAATACCAGCACCAGAGAGGCTGAGGCAGGAGATTGGCTGTGAATTTGAGGCTACCCTGGGTTACAGAGTATCAGATTGTCTCAGCCTCCCATTTTGATGACTGAGGCTAGGGAAAACACAATCCCAGCCCCAGCACACATGAGAACAAGGGAAAAGGGCTGCTTATAGACCTAGGTGGGTAGCTGGCTCACCAGTGCTAAGCCTCAGTGTTTGCATCTGTTAAATGGGTTAGTCAGTCGTGAATCAGGGAAATGGCACTTGACGAGGGCTTGGCCCAGTGACTATTTAGCTGGTAATAAAGAGTGTAGCTTGAGGCTGGGTCTGCTAATCTGGAGTGACCTTAGCATAGTTACCTGCTCTGATGGGGTTCTGTTTCCTCACTTGGAAAGCTCAATGCCCCAAAGTGGGGCTTCACGAGCTCTGAGGTTCCAGAAACTCCTTTGTGTTGAAAGCAGACTTAGCTCAAGTGGATTAGAGGGAAAGGCTCAGGGTTCTAGTGTCATAAGGAGGAGACTGTCAGTGACAAGCCACATGTCCACATGTCCCTGCCTCCTGTGGCCCCATGCTTATTGGGGTGTGGGAAGGACCAATGTCCCTAGGCCCAGGACAGGCATGCATGCGTGGAACACTGGGCTCAGACTGGTCACCTGGGAGCCAGGCAGGGCCGGGGTGGGTGGGTGGATTTATGGCAGCCAGGCTGTCCCCTGCAGCGCCTGCTTCTAATGAAATTTTATGGCAGGTGGAAATGATGGGACTCGGCAGCCTTAAAAGCACTTCTCTTTATTCATTAAAGATATTTATATACTGAGCCAGGCTCTCCACCGCCCCACCTTGTTCCTGCTGGCCCAGGAAATGGCTCCCAGGTCTCATTGCTGGGGATGCCTCTGGGCAGGGCTTCCTGTGCAGAGCCTGGCTGCTTCTGCCTCCATTTTCCTTCCCCAATCTTCAGTGGTGGCCCTGGGGCTCATAACAGCAGGGCCTCTTCACTGGTCCAGCCTCTACTGGTCCTTGGAGCTCCTCTCGCCACATCTTCCTCCATAGCACAGTCTCCCCAGGGCTCCCCAGGGCGTGGTTTTAGAGTCAGGTTTCACCCCTTCCAAGCTCTGGCAGGATCCCGATTGGCTCCTGCCTCTCCCTGAGTCCTGCCGTTGTGGCCTCTTTGGTGCTTTCTGGAGAGCAATGTGTCTTCTCTCTGCCTCAGGACATTTGCACACCTGTCTTTATGTAGATCCTTCTGCTCTAGGTTTCCTACTTCCCGTCTCTGCGAAGGTTCTGAAGGGTCAATCACACAGAGGCCTTTCTAGGGCACAAAGCTTCTCTGTGTGCCTTGCTTGTTCTTTAGACTCTCAGAAGTTGTCCTATGCATTTGTTTACAAGTTTACTGACTTCCAGTTTATCTTCCGAGGTCAGAGCTCCCTCAAGGTAGGGATAATAACTGCTTTCTTCCCATGTGGTATCTGGCAGTAAAAGCTGGGGGGGGGGGGGTAGGTGAAGAAGATACCTGGGTACCCTGTCAGGGCACAGGTGTGGGAGGATATTAGTCTGTGGGGAATTCACAAAGCTAGCCCCTTAGTGAGATTCCAATAGTAGGCAGGTACCTCAGCGCTGAGCTCCTGGGCTTCCTGGCTGGGCTAGCTGGAGGCTGTGGTCTGGCCTGGCTCTGTACAGTCTATTCCAGTGGCTTCCACCTACCTGCCTAGATCCAAGAAGGCTATGGTCTGGGCTGACCAAGACTGGAGCTGCGCTCTCTTAGTCCCTGTCCTAGTGACTTTGTGAGGCTATCTCTTGCCTGGGGGGTCAGAGTTCAGCTTTCTGGGCTGCAGTGGACTGTATCTCTTCTTTCTGTAGGGAATGAAAGGGCCACAGGAAGTGGAGACAAGGCTTGACCTGGAGCAAGCTGGGAGACTAGGTACGACCCCTCCCTCCAACCTCTTTCATGGGGCTTGTTGGGCTTGGCCATGGGAAAGGTTCAAGTGACCATCACCCATGGCAGGGGGAGGCAGGGGACCTACAGGAGCTACAGCTGCCAGGTGGAGGAAGGGCTGTCCTGGAGCCTCCTGAATACCTAGCTAGGGCTCTGCTTCTGGTATGTTCTGCACTACCTTCTTTACTTTTCCTTTCTTCATGTGGGGAACTGTGTGTGGCTCTAGGATCAGGAACATGGTTGGCTAGATTGCATTCTCAGCTCTGCCCTCTGGACCAAGGTTGCTCCAGGTCAGGTTGAAATGTGGGTAGTGATAATACACTGGCCTCAGGGAGGAATGTAGTGATGGCCTGTGGCATGTGGAAACCTGTGGCTTGTGGAGAGACACTGGGGCCACTAGCTAATATACCACACATCCTGCAAATACTTTCTCACAAGAGAGATGCCCGTCAAATGCCACCAGAGCCCCACTGATCCAGAGTCACATGCTCCCTAAGCGGGAGGACATAGGACATGTCCACACAGGTGACAATGACAAATGCCCTCTCCTCTTTGATTTTGCAACTCTCCTTTAGAATTTAAACAGACCTGTGGAATGACGGTCAGCATGTTTACAGACTGGTACCTTAGTCAAAGACCAGCAAAAAGCAATGTGCCCATTAACTCTGTCGATACATCAGGGCCCAGCTCTGTAATGAGGCTCGGCTGTTGGAGTGGGCAAGTGTGTGCCATGTGGCAGATGTCATGTGGAAAGCAAGAGATGGAACAAGATGAGCCTGTCCTGGATGGACCTGGAGGGGATGCCTCGTTTAGTCAGCAGGGGCTGCTTCCTGGGAGGGGGTTGAGTGGTCAGGAGACACATCTGGAGGGGAGATTTGTGCAGGGTACCCTTATATGCCTTCACAAGCCTCTACCAAGGGCGTGTGTTAGCTAATCAAGATGAAGGTGAGTAGGAGAAGCTTGCTTTTTCCTGGCACCAATAACTAAGGCCCACCGCTGTGATCTAACCAGTTTCCATGTGCACCAAAGAACACGGCAGATTGGAAATGTGGGTCTGCCTTTACCTCTGCTGCTGGGTAAGAAATCTCATCAAGAAGTCTTGCCTCTAGGAAATCGAGTCTTGTCTCCCTGCTGACACTAAATTGATGCTTGTGGTAATGGCAGAAGGTGCCACCTGGGCACTGGTACTTACTATGGGTGACTGAGGGATGCCTTCCAGCACCCGACAACAGCCCCTCACAGAAAGGAATTCAGCCTGCATGCAAATCTCTCAGACTCACCCATCTTGCTGCCACTAGATTCAGGCATGTGGTCTTCACCATCAAGCAGCCTGTGAAGGCAGCACACATGACCGTTCCCTCAGGGATTTCTAGTTAAGGTTTCTTAGATCACATCTGGATGGGAAAATAAATACCACCTCTCTGGGGTGCTCTGCTCAGGACCACTCAGCTGTGGACACAGGATGGACAAGAAGGAAGAGCTTTGAGCTTCAAGAGTCGGTGGCCTGGAATACAGAGCTCAGAACCAAGGGCAAGAGAGGCCTTCACGGGAGCCCAGAGAGTCCTCCCAGGGCAGGGGGTGGGCACAAGCTGCTCTGTGAAGCAGATGGCATCTTGGTCAGCTGTGAGTAGCCTCAGGAGCTAGCACCATAGCCCAGGAGCCCAGGGTTCCTAGTTAGCAGAAAGACATGGGTTCGAGTTACATTTAAAGGTCTCAGCTTTATGGAGTAGGGGTTTATATGATCAGGACAGGAGTAATACTTCAGTAGTCGTGTCCCATTGGTCACAGTTCCTGGAACTGTGCACTTTCCTGTCCCCATAGGGACTAGACTTCGTATTCCCCTCCCTTGTAACCATCAGAAAGGGCCCGCTCATCATCTGTGAAATGTGTGTGTGTGTGTGTGTGTGTGTGTGTGTGTGTGTGTGTGTGTGTAGGGGTGAGGTATCCAGGCCCCGAACCCAGGGCCTTGCACATGCTAAGCAAGTATTCATGTCAGAGACTAAGGGAGCTGAATTCCGACCTATTTTGGCAGAAGGGCTTTTGGGGCAATAAAGGATCTCAGGCAGCTTTCGATAGGCATGCAGGTGGGTGGAGGAGCCACTGACAGAGCACTGGTGTCTGGGGACCCATGAAACCTGGCTCCCTGAGCTGGCTAACCTGCATATGGGCAAGAGGCCTTTGGAAGCTCAAGACTGGACAGTGCTGTCTACATATTGGGAAGATGGGTTGGGTGGCAGGAGCAAGGAGGCTCCTTGTGCAATGTTGTAGTTTTAAAAATATAAGAAGTATTGAACGAGCAATGATCAAAGGAGGACAACCAGCTTTAGCTGGAGAAGTCAGTGATTCCATAGGTCACCTGTACACATGCTCTGTTCTGTGGACTCACTAAAGTGCGCATCAACAGACACAACACACTGAGACTGAAACCATGCCAGCCGGTGCTCTGAGACTGGGGGAGTCCAGCAGAGGATCAGACAAGCTCTGATTCGAATCTGGACTGTGGGTCACTGGCCATAGGACCTGAGTCCTGTGTAACCCTGAGACCTCAACCTCAGTACTGGCTTCCCACAGCTGGGGATGGCCAGGCTAACAGGGCTGCTGCAGACAGAAACATGGGTAAAAGCAGGGGGCGTGAAGTAGGTGTTGTGTGTGGCTCTCACGGCCACAGAGGTGATGTAAGCTGTAGGTGTTGTGCGTGTGTGTAGCTCTGACGGCCACAGAGGTGATGTAAGCTGTAGGTGCTGTGTGTGTGTGTGGCTCTGATGGCCACATTGCTGGGATGTCCCTCAGTTCATGATGGGACACACTTTCTCCATCTCCACACAGCCTTCCAGAGCTGACACACATCAGGGCTGGCTCTGCCTGTGATGCCAGTGCTGGACATCACACGGATGCTACCCGATACCAAGTGTGCAGGCAGCTGGTGCCTGGTCCCTTGCAAGGGTGTGCATTCCTTGTAGCTTCTTTAGTAACTGAGGGCTCCTGCTTTGCTGTGAGGAAGCTCTGGGTTTCCACTGCTGCTCTGCACTCCCTGGCATGTGAGACTCTCCTCCGAGGATGGCTATGATGACAGCAGGGTGGTGGTGAGGCCTTCATCATTTCACCTCAGCCAGGAGGGAAGACCACATTTCCCAAGCCACAGCAACACAGGTGGAAGGAAGTCAGTATCAAAGCTACCCACCACATCTGTCACCATGGGCCCTTCATTCCCATGATCACTAGGGTACTTACTGCCTTCCTGCTCTAGGGATGTCACAAGAGGTCAAAACCATATCCAATGGGTCACACTTGAGGATAAGGTTAGGGTCATCTGCTGACATTATTCACATCCCTGACCCCTATGTTCAGAACCTCTCAGGAGCCTAAAACACCAGCACCAGGGCCATGTACAGATTATCACTATTACTATTGTTGTTTTTAATATTAATAATAATATTATTATTAATTTGGTTTTTTGAGGCAGGGTTTCTCTGTGTAGTCCTGGCTGTCCTGGACCTTGCTCTGTAGACCAGGTTAGCTTTGAACTCAGAGATCTGCCTGCCTTTGCCTCCCAAGTGCTGGGATTAAAGGCGTGCACAACCATACTCATCCAAGAATAAAATCTTATGGCTGCAAATGGTAATGTTCAAATTCCCACAAGTGTTATGACAATTCTGTGGGAAGTGCATCGCAAGACTAGAGAAGCAGATCAAACTGAGGCCTGGTGGCTTTGCAGCCCCCTTCCCTTAACAGCTGTACTGGATACAAACCACATCATTTGATTTGTCCTCTGAGAATGTACAACTCAGTGGTGTCAGTGTGCTCACAGACACGTAACCATCCCACAGAGTGTTTCCACCACCCTGTGGAAAACCACGCACCCTTTGACTGTTCCTCGCCTCCACTCCCTGGCTCCTGAGCTCCAATCAGCACAGCTCTGTGCTGTGTCTACAGACTCGCCTACTCGAGGCTCTTCCAAGCCAGAAGCACTGGAACTGCAACGTGCTGGGACTGCAGTGGCAGGCAATCCCTGGTGCTCTGCAGTACCAGAGCCCTGTTCAGACCAGGTGCCTCCTTCCCCACCTACAGGTGCTGCTGACACCGGGTGTCTCCTGTCACCCCCGGCCTCTCTGGCCTTCCTCAGGTGTGCCTGTGCTCACTGGAGAGGAGTGGGACAGGGTTGGCAGGAAGCTTGTGCATACAATGTCAGCCCCAGGATACCAAAACTAGCTTTAATTTGTTCAAGCCATACAACGTAAAAATGGTTTCCAGGAGGGAGCCAGGGGTCCGTGGCTGTCATGCTCTGCTTAGAATTCTAGAAGTTCTCCAATAAGCCCAGAATGCGCTTCTGCTCCGTCTCCCGGAACTCAGGGCTCCGGCCATCTCCAATGTTCTCTGCGTACTCTAGGGAAAAAGGACAGGGTGCGTTAGGCTGGACCATGTATGTGGTCTCCTGAGCTGTTTCTCTCCACGCTGTTCCCAAATCTTAGTGCGCAACAAGGAGCCTGAGGCTTGTGAGCCACTGAGGACCAGCTCTTCATAGCAGCTATAGCTGGGACCTGGAGGCTCCCTGTGGGAAGGGTCTGACTTACCTTCCCACACCCATGTCTTCTAGCACATCTGTCTTCACCCTTAACACCGTCACTCAACACAAAGCTAGCAGGCACTAATGTGCCTGAACATCTGCATCCCTCATCCGTTCATGCTGTGGCCCCGCCCCCGTCTGAATGGGATGGGATGTGACTCTTACACAGGTCTCTGGGGAACAAGGAGGGCCTTTGTTTTGCCATACAGGGACAGAAAACATTCTGGGCTTGTCTCTCATATGCCAAAAACCAACTTTGATCTTGGACTTCCCAGCCTCTAGAACTTTAAGGAAATAAATTTCTTCCTTTAGAATAAAGTATCCCGCTTCAGGCATTTTGCTATAGTAGCACAAACTGGCAAGAGAGGTGCCTGGCATGTATGTTCTGCTCTATTTTGCACTTTGCAGTGAGGGGACATGATCAACAGCATGGAATCATGGGAGAACATCCTAGAAATGCAAGGACTGAGGACTACTCTGCTGCTTAGATAGGAAACCCTGGGGGTGTGTCTCAGAGCTAGACCACTCGGCTGGCAACGAGCAAGGCCGTGCCTTCAGTCCCTCGTACAGCAAGAGGAAGAGAGGAGGAAGAGGGGATTTGCTTCTGCTATGCCTACTTTCCAGTGAGGGTGAGAAAGGAGATGTAAACAAGAATACACGATGACTGCAAGGAGCTGTGGGGAAGGGAGGCTGGCTGAGGACCAGTGAGACCAGTGGAGGCTGCCTAGGCCTGGGGCAGCAGCAGCTCCTGCTTGGACATCACTTAGGCCCACATCCTCTCCTGTCCCAGTGTGATCATTCTGTTTCAATTCTCAATGGATGTTCCAAGTCACTTCCCTGGAGGGAACTCATCCCAGGTGCACAGAGCACAGAGCAAGTCTGTGTCATACCCTTTGCTGAGATACCTCTGCCAAGGCTGTGAATGCCCTGACCCCATGGCCACCCTGGCAGATTTCTCAATCAGGCTGTGGCAGGGGAGGCAAGTCTGGCTGATGAACCACACCCTGGGAACGTTCATACTTACTGGTGCCTGGTTCTACAGATGTGGCCAAACCACAGGAAGGTTGAAGGGCCAGTCCTGCTCAGAGAAGCACCCAGGGACGTGAAGGAATTGAGGCGGCTTGTCTAAGTATGGCTTGCGAGAAGAGGGGGGATTTACCCAGAACAGTGGAAAGAAATGGGGTAAGGCTGGTCCCCAAAGTGGCAATCTATGACCAAAGTAATAACCTGCCCTTGCCTACTCCTAACCTCTGGAAAAATCTACTCCTGGAGCTTCCATAGCTGTTCCACAGGGCAGGCCTGGGTGCACTGCTGTGCTGAAGGGCCTGGGACAGATATGGCGTGGACTGGGCACTCCAGAGCAGTTTGCAGAAGCACATGCAAGCCAAGGGCAGGGACTGGACAGAGACCCACAGGGAGCTGGCACAATGACCCAGCCCAGGCTCCCCTACTGTGTCCTACAGTCTCTGGCAATTTGTATCCACAGTAGAGCTGGGCCATTGTCTGGGCCCAGCCTCCATCTTTGTTTCTGGAGTTCTGGCTAGAGCAGATCTTGGTGCTGGCGACTGCTGGTGATTTCAGCTGCTGTAGCAGTTGATAAATGTTGAACAGATTCCTCCCAGAGGTCTTGGGAGAGTTCCCTTTGCTGTGCGTGGAAGGAAAGGAGAGATGCTAGCTGAAGGGAACACTCTGGTGTGGGGAAGAGAGAGATGGAGGACTGGGGAAAGGGAAGGGAAGGAGGGTGGGCTAGAGAGGGAGACATCACCGCCCTTCCCGACTCTCACAGCATTTGAAAGGCTCTTAGAATAAGGGCTTTGATGGAGCTCTAGCCCAGGCAGCAGTGCTCAACGCATAAATATTAAGGCAAACTTTCGACAGCAGGTTTACCACACAGACATGGAATACAAGCTGTTCTGTTTATGTTGAGAGGGAGAGGGAGGGCATGGGGAGGGCAAAAGGGAAGCTGCTTTCCAGGCAGGGGTCTGGACCAGTGCGTGCAGCTTACTCAGAGCTCCTTACGAGATGCAGGAGGGGAGGGAGGGATGGCAGGTCAGCATCTCCATACTGAGGACCTCATGGACACACACCAAACACAAGACATAAACTGCCAAGACAGGTCCCACAGGCCCATAGTGCCTGCTTGACAACACTGGGGTTGGTGACATGCTTTAGCAGGATATTCACTGGGCCAGGGGAACTTATTAAGGCTACCCTCTGCAAAAGGAAATTGCTGTTGGTGCTGACACCACATGGCCACTTTAGGTGACTGGTAAAGCACCCACTCGTCACTATCTGGAGGCTGGACTGCATTGGCCACAGCTTTACCACAGGTTCCTCAGTCCAAGCTGCTGCCAGCTCCAGGCCGAGGAAGGGCAGGCTCCACATAATGAGCACATCCTCTATCCTAGACACCCAGCACACTTCAGCCTTACAACAGGCACTGAGGGACATGGGACATGGACCACTCAGTGCTCAGTGATCATCCTGCATTCCAGGGCTCTGGACGACCACAGGTAACACATGATAAAAGTAATCACGGTTGCTCTGGAGGCAGGAGGATTGCAAGTTCAAGATCTGTTGGGGCTACAGACGGAGACCCTCTCTCAAAAAACAAGAAGAAAGCAAAACAAACCTCTAAAACCAAACCAACAACAAAGTCCAAGAAGGGTGGCTAAGAGCGTGCGTGCGCGTGTGTGCATGTGTGTTTCTGCTGTGTGTGTGTGTGTATGTGAGAGAGAGGTTCTCCTGTGTGTGTGTGTGTGAGATTCTGCTGTGTGTGTGTGTGTGTGTGTGTGTGTGTGTGTGAGGTTCTGCTCTTCTTTTGAGGTTGGATTTCTGTCAGAGGAGCCTAAAGACCCACCTTGGTACACGGCTCACTCAGTGGTGAGCATGCCCTGTTCTGTGCCAGGTATCAAGGGTGGAGGCAGGAAGCCACCACTCTCCTGAGGAGCCCACAGGGGGAACTGCCCTTCTCAGTTCCTTCAAGGACCTGTGGTCTTCAGGCTTGTCCGCCTGTCTGGGGATGGGTGGACCAGGGAGCGCCGAGTAAGCAGTCTGCAGAAAGCAGGGCTTTAATGAGCCATCAATTATTCTGGTGCTCTTGGCACCCCCCCAACAGAAAAGGAGGAAGGAAGCCATGAAAAAGGGGACTAAAAGCCCTGGGAAAGTCCCCTGCTGGGCCTGCCTCATCAGCGGTTTCCTGAGACCACAAGGGATACATCAGCTGTCATCCTGCCAGCAAAACTTAGGAAATATGTAGGCCATAAAATCAAAGAGAAAAGCTCTCATCTAATTAGTATGTTAAAAAAAAGGAAGCAACCCAAACTGAAAAACAAAATTAAAATCAAAGAGGACAGAGCGTGAGCTGGTATTCTTTATGAAGCTTTGTTTCTTCACTCATTTTGATGGTAACGTAGGGGAGAGGCAGGGAGGAGAGGAGGGCAGGGCAGGGTAGGCTTCATGGGGTGGCCTGCAGAGAGCAGGCCCAATGGGGACCTCACACTGCCAAGTGACAGGCCCGAGGGCCCTTCTGCACCCTGTGTGTGTGTGTGGGGTGTGTCAGAGGCTCTGGATCACAGGGCAGAGATAGGCCCCCCTGCCATGTAAGAGGCAGGGCACCCTGCAGGAGGGGCTGAGGCCCTCTCATTAGAAAGGCCAACCCCATGTTGCAGGCCTTCTTGACCATGTAGTGGTGGTCAGTCCCATGCTCTGTCACCTGCACACTGACGGCTTCAAATACCCAAACCATCCCCTGTGAGCGCTAGTGAGGTGTTTACAGGCTGCTGGCAAACAAGGTGATGCTGTTACTACATGTATCCCAAGCTCGCTATGAACCCAAAGAACTAACAACCTGCCACAATACCACTGCCTCACCTGCTGGGATCTAGTCCAGGTCACTGTTGCCTGCCAGGACTCTGCCTGGCTATGCTTGGGTTGTTCACTGCCCTCCTGCCTGCCTGCTGCCCCTTAGCTCCCCGTTTACAACTCTTAGGTGGCACTTAGCATGCTATGTCTGTGATCAGCAAGGAGAAGGAACACACTGTCTCTCCTGCACTAGCAGATCTGGGCCAGAGCAGTGTCCACTGAGTGACTGAGTTGTAACTGGTCATTGACCCATCAGTGTCCCTCAGATCTGCATACTCCATGAGGGCAGGTACTGGGGACACAGTGCCTGGCTAGCACCTAAAAGGCCAGAAGGAATCTTAGGAGACACCAGCGCCATTAATCCTATCAGAGGAGGGCTCAGATGAGCAGTGCTGAAACACTGTTGAGTTCCTATTATGAGCCCACGGCCCCAGGAATTAGGGACTGTGAATAAGGCAGCTACACGCCTTACATCATGGAGCTTCCATTCTAATGCGTGAGACAGATCAAATGAGTAAACAGACACATAAATAAAAACAATTACTGACTGTGATAAAGGGCTTGGGAGGAATACGGATGGAGAGGAGCGGATAGATCCAAGTCAGCATCAGGAGGCAGAGTGGGCGGGACTTTCTGCAGGGCTAGCTGTGGTCAATGCTGAGGGAACTGGCCTTGGAAGGAGGGTGTGTGGTCTGGTCAGAGGTGGGGGGAAGGAAGCCATAGCAGAGAGCAACTACGCAGGTCTCTCCCCCGCCCAGACCCTCTGAATGGTGTCAGCACCTAGGGGGAACCAGCACGGAGGGTGGCAGAGGCTGGCTGGAACGGGGTGTTTTGAATGACCTACGGTTTACACAGAACAGTTCAGAAAGGAAAACATCCACCTGCTATGTTTCAAGCCACTACCAACACCTTTTCCTCCCTGGAAGCTCGCTGTTTTGACTAAAGGACTGGAGGTGTGGGAGAAGCCTGGAAGCAAGGCAGCAGAGCGAGGGTGACCAAGAGCTCTGACTGAACAGCATTTCAGGCTGGAGGTGCGGTCATCGCACCCTTCCCTCAGAGAAGGCTGCCTCACACGTGAATTCATGAGGCTCTGATACTGAAGGGAACACCCAGGGTTTCCCACAGAGCCAGGGCCACCCCACCCTCTTCTCTTTGGAGAGAAGAGCAGATGCTAAGGCCTCATAACAAATGCCCGTCATCAGAACGGACACCATGGGTGCCATGCCTGCAGCCTGGCAGGGTTGCATCAAGCATATGGCTCCCAGTCCCATGCCTTCACTCACACTGTTCTTTCCTCTGGGAATGTCGCTGTCTCAGCCCCCAGACCAGCTTCATGCCACTTCTCTTTCGAGGCCTCCCACAGGCCTTCAGTGAGCCCTACTGATGGCAGTGATGAGCGTAATTACCTAACATTTTATGACCATCATTTATTGAGCTTATTGAGACTCAAACAGTTCCCATCAACTGCCTCAGCCACCTCCTTCACCTGCATGGTACACAGAGTACCATGACGCTGGGGCGTCTCCTGAGGTAACACAGCCAGGAGGCAAACCTGGAGCTGGCCCCACAGCTGTTCATCTTCCCATCCTCTCCCTGCAAGGAGCTACAAGCAACTGAGATGCAAAACCTGCGTCAATGCTTCCCAACCGCTCATCTAAGCAGTGCATAGATCAAGGTCCAGGAGGAAAGGCTCTGTCTGTGCTCCACCAACCCAACAGGGCCCTCAACTGTGGGGTCACCCTGGACTTAGTCTAAGCCCATCATGTCCTAGTTAGTGCCAAGCCGAAGTGGCCCACGTTGCTCCTGCAGCCTGAGCTCAGGATGGACAGTCGGCTTTGTGACTGAGGCTCACTGGGTGACCAGAAGCCTCTCCAGAGCTACTGTAGCCTGGTCAGGTCCAGAAAAATACCCAGGGGCCCTTGGGAGATACCCTCGAGAACGGAGGAAGGAGAAATGCTCCTCTTTACCCTTGGTGCAGAGCCAGCAGTACCTCACTCAACCTTCCTGCACTCCTCCTCAGTGTGAGCAACGGGAAGGGACGGCGCTGGCACAGGGTGGGTCGAGACCAACCACCTCAGTCACTGCTCGGCCTGCAGAGCCACAGCTGCTTTTTGTCCTGACCTTGTTCTCTGAACAGTGTGGTCAAGAACCAGGTCCTTATTTTCTGCTTTGCTGTGGCTTTAGTGTGTGGGTGTAATGTGTAAGTGCCTGTTTGTGTGTGAGTGCATGCCTGTGTGTGCATACATGCAGAGGTCACAGGTTAAAGTTAGGCACCTTTCTCAATGAGCCTGAACTGACGGATTCAGCTAGACTGGCTGGCCAGCAAGCTCCAGGATCCTCCTGACCCCACCTGCCGATGTGTGCCAGGCCTTACGCATGGGTGCTGGGGATCTGAACTCAAGTCCTCTTGCTAGGTGAGGCTGAGCCACCTCCCCACCCTGTGCGTTTTAGAAGCAGCCGGTCCTGAGTACTAGTGCTTCGTATCTGTGTGTTTAGGTTGTGGAGCTGGAAGGGGAGACAAGCGGCAGCTGACCTGGCACAGTGAAGTGTAGAGGAGCCTGCCACTTTCTGTCCAGAACATTTGGGGCACCAGTTGCTGGGGACACACATGGGGTCCAGTTGGCCCGTGTGGCCCCCAGAGAGACAACCCAGCAGCGCCCTACTCACCCTTGATGATGTGCCTGACGATCTTGATGGAGCTTCCACGCATGTTCAGGATCTGGTGAACCCGCTGGCGAATCTAACAAGGACGGCAAAGAGTGGGATGGGGAAGAAGTCCCCAGGGCATGATGTCATCCTTACCCCTTCCAAAAAGCACTGTGCAGTGGCCAGGAAGGACACCTACCTGGGGGACACTGGCGTTGCAGATCTCCGCCATGACATAGCAGATGTGCTGCAGGACGAAGAGCCCGGCGTCCAGGCGCCGCAGGTAGAACTCGTCCTCCATGTCATTGTCTATAATCTCCCCACGCCGCACCATGTCCTAGAAACAAGCACGCACCACATAAAGGTGGGGGAGCACTCCGAGTGCACAGGATGAGCCTCCAGTCAGGGCACACTAAACAGAGAACAGCACTACCTAGCAGGTGGAGCCCTCGTCCCTCTGTCCTGAAGCATCTTCCTAGTGCTCCTCATTCTACATAGACCATGGAGGCCATCCAGACAAGTTCAAAGCTGATTTCCTTTCTGATGACTGGGGGCCGAATGACCTCACTCATCTGCATATCCATCCCTGAAGAGCTGAAGAGAAACAGCCCAGGCACGTATCAGCTTTTCTTTTTTAAGATTTAAGGTTTTCATTTTGTATTTCCAAGACAGGGTCTCTCTCTCTCTATTCTGGATCTCACTCTGTAGAACAGGCTGGCCTTGAACTCACAGAGTTCAACCTGCTTTTGCCTCCCAATTCCCGGAATTAAAGGTGTGTGCCACCACATCTGGCTAAAATTTAGTTTGCTTTAAAAAAAAAAAAACTACACTGTACGTTGAGGAGATGGCTTAGTAGGCAAAGTGCCTGCATGCAAGCCAGAAGCCTGAGCTCGGGCCTCTAGGACCCAGGAGAAAGCTAGCATGTGGGTGGGTACTTGTGATCCAGGGCTGGGGTACTGGGGTGCAGACACAGGAGGAGCCCTGGAGCCCACTGGCCAGCCAGTCTCACCTGATTGGTGAGGCTTAGGAAGAGACCATGTTTCAGAGAAAAAGCTAGAGAGTGATTCTGGGAGGCATGTGGACCTCTGACCTCCACGCACATGTGCACACACATGCAAATGCATTTGTACACACATATTCAAATACAAATTAAAACGAGTGTGTGACACGCCATACTTGTACGTGAGTATGCGGCACGGTACTGAAGCATAATGACCACATGAAGGGAATCAGTGGCTCTTTTCCACACAGCCATCACCTCTGTGTGTCAGGAGGCTTTGGGCTTGTCTGTCATTTCTCTATAAAATCCTTTGGTCTACCCCTCCCCCCCCTCCCGTTCCCCTCTTCCCCACAGCTTCTGAGCCTGCCCCCTCTCCTCTCCAGATAGGCTGCTTCAGCCTGCCCCCTCTTTCCGCTTCACACGTAACTTCTCCCTAAGACATACACTCCTCCATTCTCCATCACAAGAACCTTTCTCCCTATCCTGCCCAGTGTCCAGATAACAGCACTGGCATGCGTACCCCCTAGCTTCTGTTATATCTGCAACAAGATACAACTGTCCCATTGTTGCTCACAAGTCCGTCACCCCTCTACACCTCCGAAGCGATGACAGGCTCTCTCCAAGACCTGCCAGACTGTCTGTACCCCTCTTCCTTTGCAACCAGTTCTTATTTTAAAAAACAATTCCTCAAACAAAACAGTCATCTAGAGACACCATGCACACACCGTGCCGCTCTCCCATGCACGGTCTGTGACGCAGCAATTTTTACTGACCACCCAAGTGTTCAACACTGCAGCACTTCTAAAGAACCAGCCCTCCCCCAAGCAGTGGTCAAGCAGCGAAGGCTGCTGTGAGAATTCTCGCCCCCAGCTTGGCCTCATGTTTCCCGACACGGACCCTAAACGTCCCTCAAGTCCATACGGTTTTTAAGCAACCTCTTCTACAAAGCCTTTCCTGATAATTTAAGGTTGCTGCTTGTTCCTTCCTCCAAATCCAGTGAGCACCCGAGAAGCATGGCCTCTCTCTGTGCACCTCTGCCACAGACTTCGTCGTCATCCACGTGGAGAGTCGACATCAGGGTGGACTGAGTTCCAGGAGGCTGGTTGGTGCCCAGGGTGAATACGATAAAAAGGCTTCTCTGCTGTGGCCTGAGTGTGGAGAACTAGGACAGGAGAGTCTGCTCCAGTGCGGGCTAAGACGGCACTAGGCACTTGTGATGACAATGGCCCATTTCCTAATTCCCTGGCTATTTTTATGGCCATGGCTCCTTCTGACAACACAGGTTCCTGTCACTGAGGGAGCCCTGGGGACACTAGAACTGGAAGGCTTAGCACATGGCCGTCAATCTCCTGCAGGAGCCCTTCAGAGACCACTTAGTCGCAGATAATGCACTTCTTTATTTACCCGGGGGCCAGCCTGAGGCAACGCAAGGCTACTTTTCATCTCGCCCCTAAAGGCCTGTCTACAAGGCAGAGGGCTGCAAGCCACTCTGCCTGGGGATCACCACCAGGAAACCTCAGCCTCACTCAGCAGCCAACTTCTTGGTAATCTGGTAATCGTAAATGCTCACACAGTAGTCACAGAGCAATGCTGATGTCACAGTTTATAAAGAGCCTCATTCTCTTCTCACTCAGATCCTAACTTCCTGCTCCAGGGCGAGGCCCAGGAATCAACCTGACTTCCATTCACAAAAGCATCCGGTGCCCGTACTGTGCGTTTCTACATTGCCAAGAGTTTAAGGTCTTATTATACACACATCTCCTTAGGAGCAAAATTAAAGGGAGATGGAAGGGATTATTAATCCCATTGCACAAATCAGAAACCAAGGCATGCAGAGGCAAAATTGCTCATTATTCATAATTGCCCGTTAACAGAATACAGACTTCCTGAGGAGGGGACACTTGTCTGATCCACCTCTCTGTAGAGATGAGTAACAGCGGACAGTTCAGGACTTGGCCTTAGTAGATGTCTAGGAACAAGAAATAGTACCCTAAGGCAGAGAAGACAGAAAGAAAAATAAATAGGGACGAGGGCAGGGAAGGAGGCTTCTGGAGGGACTGGAACCTCTGCATCCACCCACCCACACTGAACTGTGCCAGCCACCGTGTGCTGAGCTGGGACTGCAGAGGCTCTCAGTGTCAGGAGCTTAATACACAGGTGTGAACCATTTCTGAGGGCAGCACAGAGACAGGACATGTGCCCTGCACAAATCCTGTAGGACCCAGAGGCTGGACAAGGCCTGAGGGAGCCAGGAGTGGAGGCTGAGCTGGGATTTGACGGAGTCTCATAGGACATTCTAGACACAAGAACAGGCGAATTTTTGTGATTTTGATAAGGCCAGCCTGGTCTATATAATGAGACCCTTTCTCAAAAAACAAAACAAAATGAAAACAAAAACCAACCTACTATGAGATGAACAGCTAGAAATAATGGTGAAGAGAGGTCAGCCTGGTTGGCCTGGGAGAGCAGAGTGGTGGAGGACCAAGCGTGGACAGAATAGAGGGAGGGAGCAGGGGAGTGGCTGTGTTTGTGACCTCCCAGTAACCAGAAGCTCACATTAGTTCCGATAGATTACTATGGGATGGGAATACAGGAGGCCGTGTGCATAATGATCACTGCCAGCTCACTCACCCATGAAGGGAGAGGCTGAGCCCCTGAAGGTGGCCTTTGGTGTCAGGCAGTAGCTCCATTCAATGTTCAATTTCAAACATACAGCCTTAGGATTGGAAAGTAGAATCTTCAAGTGCAGATCTGAGAGAAGACAACAGGTCCTCTCCAGGAAGGGCATGGCCATCACTGACTGCGCTGGGCCAGGCTGGCTTCTAAAGGCCAGATGTCTACCCTAGCAGTTTCGGAAGTGCCATAGACAGTGCTGTGCACTGAGGCAGGGATTTTGGGATGGCACCTTATCTAGCCTGCTACAATTCTGGGCTGTGGGTTTAGGGACACAGAACACAAACATGTCCTTACTGCTTAAGGGGAAACAAAAGAACCAGTTTCTGTGTCACTCAGATGGGAAGCAAGTAAGGTTGGGCACCATTCTTTCCAGCCCACCTTCTCAAGTTCTGTTCTGTTTACAAAGGACAGCAAGTCCCTGCCTTTCTCTACCCTTGGTCTTGCTATGGATGGACACGTGTAACTTAGGGCTGATTAATGACCTTCTGACTCCTTTTCTTGATTTTCCAAGACACAGATTCCAAGATAAGAACTTGATTTGTTTACCCAGCTTCTTGGTGCCATGAAGTCAACATCTGACAGACACTCTAAGGGCGCCTGAGACTCCCAAATGACTGTCAGCACAGCTCACGCTGTACAGCTGCCTGCGACTTGTGTCTGGGGAATACAGAAACTTAAGCATTTAAAATGTTCACTGTGAGCTTCTCCATCCAATTTCTTTTCTGGTGAACTCATCCCATTGTGATGCAGAGTCTCAGGCATGCCAATGACTTTGTTCTATGGACAGACAAACAAACCTGTAGGGCAGTAGAGATACACTGAACAAAGCCCACTGACATGACTGGACAAGGAACAGAGTGGTGAGTGGCCTTTGCATAGTCTGCAAAGAAAGACTGCAGCCCAGTCTTTCTTTAGCACATTGACACAAATACTAAGCTAACAGATCATCCAGGACTGAAGTACCTTCCTAGCCAGGTGTCAGGATTTCTGCCTGTCTGAGGTTGTGTGGATGGATTTAGGCTGACAGATTTAAAGCTGGTCAGGAGAGCCAGTTCAAGAAACGCCTGATGCTGGAACCAAACATTAACACCCGAGCAGAGCATGGCAGTTAACCATTCAGATCACCCTCTCATAAGTAAATTAAATCTCCCTACAACAAACACATAGCCCCTGGGTCTGCACTGCACTGGGCAGATAATTCACAAACAACCTGGGTTATGCAAATCAAGTGCTCCTCCACTAGGACTGTTAAAGAGACATTGCAAGAGTTTGGGTGCACATGCCACCCCCTTTACCAAGTTTCGGAATGAGAATCTCTACATATATTGGACTGCACGTGGAACAGGACAGGAGTTAAGTTTTAAAGCCTTCACACGGTAAGTGAAAGTGACTGCCTTCTGTCCTGTGTGGCCCCTGTTGGGCATGGGCAGCAGGTTTCACCTTCAGATTGCAGAGGGGAAAAGCTGAGACATATCACATGACTATTGCGGACCTTCAGGGGGAGAGTCCAGCATGCTTCTCTGGTGCGAGGCCTTTCGGTTAGTCTGCTCACTTTCAGCAAAAGTGGCAGTTTCCTGAGTGCCAGGCTACCCTGGAGGAATCACACTTCTTCCTCTGAACCCCAAGAGCTACGACTATATCCACATTCCACACTGGAAGCTCAGGGCAGAGAGGGCCACACACTGGCTCCAAGCCTGTGCTCCCTTTCATAGTGCAAAAGAGCATTGTCTTAGTAGCATGGACCTACTCCAGCATTAGCGGATGAGCATCTGGGTACTGTCTTTAAGTTATATGGGAATTAGTGTAAACCAGGAGCATTAAACATAGGATTCTTGGCCTGCCTCTCTCCCAGTAAAGAAGAAATTTAGAAATGAGGAGGGCTGGGATGTAGCCCAGGTAGAGTGTGTGTACCTCCCACCTCATGCTCACAAAGACCTTGGGTTTGAATCTAGCCATCTCATCATGGTGGTATACACCTATAATCCTATCACTTGGGAAGTAGAGGCATGGGACCAGAAACTACAATCCTTGGCTACACGGCAGAGTTTAATGCTAGGCTGGCACACACAAGAGCTTGTAAAAGCATGGTGGGTGGGGGAGGAGAGGCTAGAGCTAGACCAGAAGATTCCATATTCAGTTTGGGAGCCTGAGTGAGAAGACACCCTGCTAGGCTTTGTTTTGCTCACTCTGTACACGAGGGCTGGGATAAAATCTTAGATGGTAATTGAGTGAATGGTGCACTGTAAGTGGAACAGATTGAGTTCCCAGCAGCATAAGCCTGTCGGAGGGTTGCTAAAATAAACAGATTCATCGCCAAAGACACCACAGAGGGGACCGTGGAGCGCCAAGGTGCTATTACTACAGGCTGGTGTGTTCTCTCTTTCAGCTGCATCTCCACTTTAAATGTTAATCTGTCTTTGGAAGCACAGCCAAACCACCAGCTTCCCTTGCCTCTCTCTGGTCACAGCCCTTGGAGTGCTCTGAGGATGGCATTTCTCATCTGCCTTGACAGGTAGTAAGCTAGCTGTCTCTGGTTGAGGGAAGGGGACCCTCATAAAGAGGTGGCTGTGAGTCCTCCACTTGCAGCCACAAATGGAAGTGGTAAATGGAAACAAGAGAGATGCAAATGCCCCCAAACAAAGCCATTCTCCCAAATGCCTCTAAAATAGGGTGCAGATCCTAGAAGCCTGTCTTCTCGGCTGGGGAACTAGTCTAGGAATCTGGGGTTGAGGGGTGTGTGTGCCTAAGAATGCACGGTTCTCAGGCCAGGGCCCGGGTCGTAAGGAAGAGGCTGACTACACACAGCACACTTGCATGTGCCAGGTACCCACAAATGGCCTCATTCCTCCTACGACAAAGGGCACTTTTCACTCTGTGTGGCAGAGCTGGAGCTTAACCTGACTATACCAGGCTCCTTAGTTCTGTGGTACCTTCTTTCCCCTAAAAACAAACAAACAAAACCCCAAACACCCAACTGCTCATTTTGCCAATGGAGAACCAGCCGACCAGTATTGAGAAGCAGAGGTCCCACCATAGCAGATATTATCAGAAAATGATGATTCTACTGGGGGAGAAAGTACAAGCAAACTCTACCAGTTTGGAGGAAAGATGGACCAGTAGGCCAGAGCTACTTGTGACAATAATTCTGACAAACAGGCTCCTCTCTTAAGCCAGGGACTATCCGTGTTTAGGTCTCACTGCACAAGATTAGTGCTCTTATACTCATGATTTTGCCAGTGAGCAAAGCAGAGCATGGAGTTCAAGGGAGGGACTGTGACCCCCAGCCTGGAGGCAGAGCCAGAACCTGTGGTCACCAAGTCTCTCACCTCCATCCTGAGGCTGTGGTGCAGATGTGCTTAGCTACCAAGGAGGAGCTTCAGGCATTCTCAGGGATGGATTTTTTGCTAAGAACTGAGAGAGACTACTACTGCAGCTGATTGGTATGACAGGCACTCCACACACACACAGCTAATGATTGTCTAAACACCCAAGCCCTGAAAGTCTACCGAGAGGCAGCCAGTTGCAGCAGAGGAGGGTGCAGAAGAGATGCTGCAGACATAATGAGCAAGTGTCCAGCAGGTGTTTTAGCCGTGGATCTGAGATTCTTCT
>CM052701.1:20219225-20249561 GCA_028551405.1 Uromys caudimaculatus
CCCCCCCCCCCCCCCCCCCCCGTGTGTGTTTGGGAGTGGTCTAAGCGAATATCCACTTAGACATTCTCTGGGTAAGGGTAGGAAAGCCCCACAGGGCACACTCCTAGAGCTAAGGAACACTCACTAGTTAGGTGGCTGCCGTGAAAGCTCGGGAAGTGACGATGGTCACTTTCAATGAAGCTGTGGCAATGGGGAGGGATGGGAGCCACCGCAGTAGAGCTTGCCTGGTGGACGCGTGGCATGAAGCAGCAGATGGCTTCCGTGGTCTGGTTGGTTCCATGGGTGAATGGCCCTGGGGTGTTTCCACTCTAGGGACCCCACAGTTTGGGTTCGTACTTAATGAGCAAGAAGAGCCTATAAGTGACATCCAGGTACACCTGGCATAGCCCTGACCCTCACAAATCCTACAACAGGCCTGGGAGGTGGCAGGAAGGTGAGATATTAGCTTCACTGAGTGAGCACTGAGTGGCTGAAACAGTGGGCATCCAAAGAGGGAAGTAGGAGACAGGAAAGAAACCATGAAGCCCCCCCTTCTCCCTCTAGCATCTACTGGTAAACTCACTGGCTGAGAAAGTCTGTGAGGCACTGGTTTAAAGATGAGCTGAGAGGAACTCTCAGCAGGATGTGCTCTCTGCTTTAATGCTTGCTCTGGAAGCTTCCAGCATCGTTAGTAGAACAGTGGAAGCCAGATCTCACCTGGCTCAGGGTCACAGACCCCACACGTTCACCCATATCTTCAAGCAAGTCCTGGGTGCTGAAGAAACAGCCAGTCTGCTTAAGATATCAAGTCCTGTGGATACTGTTTCATTACAGAGGCCATCTTTTTCTTTGCAGGATAAAGCCTGGAATGATTTAACTGTGGCAAAATTAGCATGCAATTTGTAAGTCATTACGGTGCGAAGTATGTGGTGAGAACACTTTATTGAATAAACCTGCTGAGTATAATTTTCCCAGGAACTAAGAAAGAAAAGCCTCTCTCTAAGGCTCTCCTCCCTCTTTCAGAGATCCCTGCCAGCACCCATCTAATTACGTCTTGCTTCTGAAGGCAGGTTCTGTACGCTGAACCCACAGGGATCCTGGTCTTTTCTGGGCTTCAGCCTGTTTGGGGAGCCCAGTGAAATCTGCTGAGACAAGCGCCCTGGATATTTACTGATCACGAGGGCTGCTGCTTGTTGGAAGAGTTGGAAGCATTACACGGCCTTTAAAAGTTCAAATCTTGTTAACCAGGAGCCCCTGGGGTATGCCCAACTTCACTCTGGATCTCAAGGACACTGAGTATAGCTGGAACACACTGGGCACTGAGCAGCCCAAGGCACGGGCGGCTCTCTGTTCTATATACACTGTTGTAGTAATATACTATGCACTGAAAACACATAAAATAATCTAGTGCTGGAGGAGCCCTGTACACGCTTCTGAGCACATGTGTTCCCTTAGAGCAGACAGCGCAGGACTGGAGATGTGCTCCGCAGGACAGCATTTGCCTGGCATGTGCAAGGCCTGGTTTCCATTCCTAACTCTGCAGGCAACAAAACAAGACAAGACCCGCCACCAGCCAAACACTATGATATTGCTGCAGTTACATCAGAATCTACTTGCATGTACTTAAGAATTTTCGGTGAGAGGAGTTGTGTGGGGTTTTGCTGTTGTTCTGTAAACTAAGCATTATGGGTAAAAATGAAAGTTACGGAACAACATGGAGGTAGGGAGATCCCCCCATCCTTCCTAACACCCAGGGGGCAGACAACGGACTCCCTCAAGGAGCAGTGGTCCTTTTCTCAGGCTCAGGGTGGAAATCTTAAGAGGAGACCATGCTGAGGCAGTGGTGGTATGCACCTTTAGTCCCAGCACTGGGGAGGCAGAGGCAGGTGGATCTCTGAGTTCAAGGCTAGCCTGGTCTACAGAGTGAGTTCCAGGACAGCCAGGGCTATACAAAAAGAAACCCTGTCTCAACAAAAGAAAACAAACCAGCCAACCAACAACAAAAAAGACAGCCACAGAGGAAGCAAACAAGTACACTGCCTACCAGCTATGAAGGGAGGGGCTTTATGACAGGGACTGAATAGTTCTCTGAGGAGGGCACATATACAATGAGATCTGACCTTGCAGGAGGCGTTAGCTGTAAGACCCAAGGCAGGAGGACAGGCTGGAGGTGTAGGGGAGTTAATAGGGACCTCCCAGAGAAAAGGAAACAAAGGCTCTCTGCCTGCCTCCTGGGTGCTGGGCAAGGTATTACTTCTGCTATACCACTACCTACCCAATTTCTCCAAGTACAAAAATTCAAACACCTTAAAAACAAATGGCCACCTTATTTAAAAAAAAAAAAAAAAAGGCTGGGGCAGTGAGGCTGTATTCTGAGCAGAGAGCTAGGTGAAGGCCTGGCTCTGAGTCCAGCTCCCTGGTCCCTCCTCCTCTCCCAAGGTCTGCAGTAGACTAAAAACCCCATCCTTACTTGGGGTGCATGTGGAAGAATCAGAATTGCTAGAGTGGCTTGAGCTACCCTCTGGATCCCTGGCCCTCCCCAGCAGCACACACCACACTTGGGTTTCTAATTGGCACTTGGGCCTCTCAGCTTTGGCCAGTGCCTGGTCCAGCACTTGGCCCAGAACAGGAGTCTGATCAACATTTGCCAAATGACAGGATTCTCTCCATTGAATCTTGGTCAAGTGCAAACCACATACAAATGCACTGCACTCAGAGAAATGGAGGTTTTCAGGGAAAGGTTAGGTTTACGGACACTGAAAAGCCAATGTCTGACTCTGTTATCTAGAGTGGGTATCCTTTCAGGCTTAGTGACATATTAGACACTCATTTCTTACTAATCTGAGGGTCACTGTCATCCAACTGCCTTAGAAATAGTGTTTACATGAGCAATGTTTGCGGAGTTCCCACTCGGTGGTGGAATGCCTATACTGGGAGTGGGGAGACCAGCTGTTTATGACAACAGGAGGAAGGGGTGAAAGGGTGGTTGTGTTGCTCTGTGACACAACACCCATGAGGTGGCTTCATCTGCCAAGACAGCCCAAGTGCTGGCAGCAAATGCTTCTCATCAATGTGCCCCTCCTGCCTTGGCTCTTGGAGCAGCACGAGGCTGCTGAGCACTAATGGCCTTGGAATGTTTGCCAGTGCCCAGCAAAACGGCCTTGGCACCAAGGAGACAGCTGTTTGTCAGGGAATGGCAGGGCCTGAGTCGGTGGCACACAGCGGCCTGCTGGTGGCTGGGGGTGGGGCTGCAGCCGTCACTCTCCCTCAGTGCTGACCAATTCCACACCCTCTTCAGTGGAGATAATGGATCATCTCTGGGGAAGCACACCCAAGGACCTAACAGAGACATGCAAGCTGCTCCCAACACTCAAGTGCCTACTGGTCTTCCTGGGAGTGTGTCCCCACCTCAAACAAAGCACCTGCTATGCCATTAAGTGAAACATTAAGCTAGAAGGGACCTAGGAGGCACACGGGGAACAGTAACAAGCCATGACTGGTAGTAACTTCAATGTGGTATATCTGCCTCCCAGGCTTTCTTCTGCCACTTGAAATCTGCTCCAGCAGGTTCTATGAGGGGCTGTGGCAGGGCTGGAATTCCGGTGGTGTCATGGCTGCTCCCACACAGATCTAGAGAATCTTCATTTGTGTCTAGCTGTCATTCACACAAAGAAAGGCTACCTTACTGTGGCACTCGGTCAGTCCCTCAGTGCCCCTCAGGTACCAGATGGAATGAAGGAGCCGGTGAGGAGCCTACCTAGGTACCTAAGTCCAGCTAGCATTTATAGACTCAGCCTGTATCTGCAGCTGTATCTCTGTGTGAAGAAGAAAGTCCCTATCAATCAATTCAATCAATCAGCAACCACCTGAGTACTGACTGGGCTTAGAGATCACAGGCAAGTTCCAAGAGTGAAGCAGCTACAGTCTACTGCTCTGCCTAGGCGGACCTGTGCTTTGTGGGAAAGTAGAAGTGGCAAAGAAACAAGTTTCAGGCTCCTACGTTCACCTCAGCTCCAGCCTGGCTGTGCAGAGCAGATGAGCAGAGTCCTGCCAACTGTGGGGTGGGTGCTGAACACTCCTGATAGACAGAGAGGCTCCAAAGCCTCGAGGGTCTCTTCAAGGTGAGAACTGAGAGATTCAGGAAATCAGGATGACAAGGAAACTTGGGGCTCCGGCAGAGTGCAAAAAGTAGGAAATGGCTCACACTGTACTGTGGCTACACAGAGGGGGTATCTGTAGGTCAGAACACAGACTGGACAACAGGCAAGATGTGTGCTAAGCAAGGCACAGGGCTGGACACTGAATGATACAGTGGCAGGGAGAAGCAGGGGAGGGCAGCAGCTAACGGAGGAGTAGGTATGGCCCCTCAAGAAGGAAACCCAGCCAGGCTCAAGGGTGTCTTGGGTCCTCAGCAAGCTGCAGGACCAGAAGATGGGACCAGGTATGCCGGCCTAGGGCTTGGCCTGGCCACAGCGATGGAACCTTCCTTCCCTATGCCTGCTGCATATGGGAAGCTGATCTACTGACTTCCCAGCTTCCTCCTGCTCTCCAACTCCCTTTGCTTAGAATCACATCCCCCAACTTCCTCAGGACAATGGCAGCCAGCAACCGACCAATACAACGTGGTCACCATAGTACCAAGTCCTGGCACTGTCTTCGGGCACTTTTGAGAGTTGTGCGTGTCTCGGATCTTGTCCCAGACTCCTAGGATGACCCTGGCCAGTCCTACATCCATCCTCCTAAAAGCTCACCACTTGCTGAAGGGTAGTCACACTGTGACTGTTACTCTTCACAGTTAACTGGATTTAGGGCCTCTGTGGAAATGCACATCTGGGTATGAGTGTGAGGTTGTTTTCAGAAGGCAGATCCACCCAGCATCATTCCATGGGCTGGGGTTCCAGACTGAATAAAGAGAAGAAAGGAAGCTAAGCACCAGCATTCGCTACTTCCGGCTTTGAGTGTGATGGGCTGCCTCAATCTTCTACTGAAATGCCTACAGACAGACAGACTGTACAGCCACAACTGTGAGCCAGCATGAACTCCTCTCCCTGTAACTTGTCAGGAATTTGATCAAAACAACAACAGTAACTAATACATATGCACACCACAGCAGCCTTTGGCTTTGCTCTTAGGACATTAGGTGGCTGCAGGTGCACCTTTGCCCTACATGTCCTATGTAGAGAGGAGGCCCCCAAAGGACCAAATGGAGTGTGTGTCAGGGATTGTCAAGAATTGGGCTGGGGTACGTACATGTTTCTCCCCTTCAATCTTCTTGTCGGCCACCTGCATTGCACCTAGATATTTAAAGTGCAGCTCCATTAGTCTGTCAACCTGAAAGAGAGCCACAGGCAGGGGTGAGGAAGGATGAACATTTTCTCGCTTCAGAGTCACTGCTTGCAAAGGAAGGCCCACACCACTACTTCTGACATGGGGATGAACAGCAGGGATATGCTCAGAGCAGAAGGAGGTGCTGCTGAGAACACAGCATTCAGTCAGCATGCGTCAGCTTGAACATGTGCCCTGGCACAAAGAAGGAGCGTCGGCCCCTCTGGGGCCCCTCATGCCGGCCCCTCTGGGTCTCCTGAGAATTCTAGTTGTTAACAGCAAATAAATAAGTAAACATTTGAGTCCCTTCTTGCAAAGAGAAGGGGCTTGAAGCTACTTACTTGATATTCACTTAGAACTTAGAGTTCTTTTTTCCAACTGAAACCTTTCATGTTCAGATTCTGCCCCAGAGCTGATCTTTTTTTCAAAAAAAAGAAAGCCCAAGTAAAATCTTTTTAGTTGCTTTTGAGTTGGAAGAGAGTGCCAGAAAAACTCCTTCAGCAACTTGAGAAAAGACTTTGACGTCTGTTCAGAAATAACTTGAGTCAGTTTTCAGCTTAGCAGAGCCATCTTGGAACACAGCCTGGGGACACTGAGTGGTTTTGCAGAGGTTCATTTTCCCCAAGACCTTCAAAGGACAGAAAGTGCCGCCGCGATGCCAGCCAGACTTCTGACCTATCCTCCAGGCTGGCACCACGGCTCTCTGGCAAGCAGTATTTTTCTGCACAGGAGCTGATATCATGTTGCTCCAACAACATAGCCAACGACAGCCCAGGCAGATCACACCCCAGCCCCAAGCCTCGGCAGTTAATGGTGACTTGGTGACTTTATGTATTTCCCTTCACATGTTTCTATGTCCATGAAAAACAGTATCAGGTAACAGGGAAGCTTGCGTGTTCAGCAACCTGGGTTCAAATCCCAGCTCTGGTAGTATTAGTGCTATGAGCTGGGAAGAGTCCTGGGATGTCTTTAAGCTTTAGTTTCCTTCTGAGAATGTGAATGACAGGGACACTAGGATAGCTTCAGCTTCACACAGTGCGACAGAGGTGGCTGCTGGTTCCCCACCCCACAGCAGTGCCCAATTCTTTTGGTTTGGGGTGTGAAATGACAACACGAAGTGCCCTCACTCTCATTTGGCATAGTGATCAGCACCAGCTTCCACAGTTCGTTCACCTGGGGCTGCTCAGCTTCTCCTTCTCAAGACCTGTCTGTCTTTCCTCACCTTTGGGAAGGTCAGACAACACTTTTACAGGGGTCTCTTATCAAATTTTATATTATAATTCATAACAGCAATTACAGTTATGAAGTAACCATGAACATAAATTGACGGTTGGGGGTCACTACAACATGAGCAACTGTATAAAGGGGCACAGCAGTAGGAAGGTTGGGGACCACTAACCCAGTGAGAGCTCATCTAATCACCCCATCCCGACGCCCGAGTCTTCTAGAGGAACACCACCACCTCTAGTCTACAGCTGGGGGAGTGAAGCTCAAAGCAGAAGACACCTTTCTGCATGTGGCAGTCCGAGGCGGATGCCAGGCGGCTTCCTTGCTTGCTCTCCACTTTGCTTATTGAAACGAAGCCTCTTGCTGAGCTGAAGCTCACTGACTCCAGCGAGCCTGGTCACCAGTCAGCCTGCTTGCCCTGGGATCTCTTGTCTTTGGCTTCTGAGTGCTGGGATTACAAGTGGTGGCCACACCTGCTGGCTTTTACATGGATTCTGCGTATCTAAAGTCTGGTCTCTCTGCCTGCATGGCAAGTGCTTTTATCCACTCAGCCATGTCTGCAGCCCATGTATCTTGAAAGTAGCAAAACCAGCTTCAACTGCAGGCCTCTGAATCCAAAGCTGGTGTTCTCCATCACCAGGCTGTGCTGTACTCCCACCACACCCTGACCTGAATCCTCTGAAAGTCTCCTCTATCCCCAAGTGTCCATGCTGCCACTGAGGAAGGAAGTACACTGAACACAAGCATGGAGACTTGTAAGGACCTTCGAGAGACAATGCAGCAGACCCATGTGCTGGTAAAGGTATGTTAAGGCAGAAGCCCTTGGTACCAGCACCCCCAGGTAAGGGGCTGTCTCCATACCACTATGCTCCTGGCCCCATCTGCATGGTCACAGTCACCCACCTTCTCACTGTCGTTCTCTGTAAATTTATTCAGAAGCCGGGTTCTCTGCTGCCCTCTCAGGTTGCGCAGGAGGGAAGCCAGGATCGAACAGACATGCTCTGGGGTGGGAAGGAGAGAAGAGAACATGCTGAGATCAGAGCAGTAATTACTACCTCTTCAGGCCTGTCTGCTCTATCAGAGGAGGAGAAAGGAGGCATCGCTGACTGAGACTATTGATTAATAAGACAAGAGCGTCCATGGTGTCATCAGAAAACCGAACTGATCTTGGCGAGCCGCATAGATACAGTCAGAAGGATGACACCCTCAAGGACAGAGTTAGCAAGGAGACCAAAGGCAGGGAGAATTTCTATCTTGCTGGGAATTAATTGATTTGTATTGTCCACAACAGAACCTCAAACTAATCCCCCACTTACAGAAATGACCTGTGAACAGAATACAAATACCATCAGGACATGAGTGAACGATAAATAAGAAATGTCTGTTACTTCTCAAAGTGCCTTGTAACTTCCCCTGGCAACTGCCCTGGGATGAAATACGTAGGGTGATGGTGCCCAACTCTGCTGCATTAGCCCCCACTTGATGCTGAGGGGAGCTGGGGGGCAAGCATTTCACACTGTGTCACCCTCCTGTGCCGCTGCAGCTCGGCGGCTCACTCAGAAACCGCTATTTCAGCCCTGCAGAGAGGACAACCACAGGATATGGCACAGGCTTCAGTGGTGAAAACAGTTTTTTTTTTCAGCATTACAAAAAATTCTTGAGAGATGGCTTGGCGGGTAAAGGGCAGCTGTGCAAGCACAAGAACCCGAGTCCACATCCCCAGAATCCACATAAAAGCCCCACATGGTAGGGTATACCTGTAACCCTAGGGGCTTCAACAGCGACAGGAGGAAGAACCAGGAGGATCCCCAGAAGCTCCCAGGAGGGTTGCCTGGCGCATGTAGTAACAAACAAGAGACCCCGTCTCAGACAAGGTACAATGTGATGTCTTCCAGCTCTACCCCTGTACCATGGCCCACACATGTGAGTACACACACATACCCCATTTAAAAATTCTTCAATAATGACCTTGAAAAGGAGGTCACAGATACCTACTTATAAGGAAATGACCAAGTTTATTTTGAAATAAGTTGCTGGTGCTAGAGAGATGGCTCAGAGGTTAAGAGTACTCACTGTTCTTTTAAAGGACCAAGGTTCGGCCGGGCAGTGGTGGTGCACGCCTTTAATCCCAGCACTTGGGAGGCAGAGGCAGGCGGATTTCTGAGTTTGAGGCCAGCCTGGTCTACAGAGTGAGTTCTAGGACAGCCAGGGCTATACAGAGAAACCCTGTTTCGAAAAACCAAAAAAAAAACCAAAAAAAAAAAAAAGACCAAGGTTCAGTTCCCAGTCACATGGGTGGCCTGCAGCCACCTGTAACTCCGGCTCCATGGCATCCAAGACCTTCTTGTGGTCTCACCAGGCACCCACACATACTTGGCACATATGCATGTAGACATATACTAAAAAGAGGGGGGTTGAAGAGCAGGTCAGTGGTTAAGGGCACTGGCTGATCTTCCTCTTCTGTAAGCACCAGGCACATACATGGTGCACAGACATACACAGAGGCAAAACACCCATACAAGTATGATAATTTAATAATTAAGTAAAACTAAATGGGAAAAAACTGCTTAGCATGGAGGACAGCTAACTGGCAACTGAGGAGCACTTTCACATACAGATGCTACTCAGAGTCTGAGATCCACTGGGAAGCATCCCACATGTGCCGGTGGCATCCTGCACTTGGATATGTCCTTACTGAATCAGTGTCGGTGGTAACCTCAAATAAGAGGTCTCTATCAAAAGTTCCCCCAAAACAAAGACCCAGCCTTTGGTTGGAACGGAACAAACTCTGGCATGGCCTTAACTCAGCAGAGAGAGCCTGGAGGGTCCTGGACCCAGGTAGGCAGGAGCTGGGGATGGGTAATCAGAGTCTGAAGAAATGATGTGTCCACCGGAGTAGGACAGAGGGACAGAAGTGGTCCCCACATGGCCAGGAAGGACCAGGACCATTGGGCTGGGGACTTAACTCTTCCTGGGTTTTGACACCACCTCATAGGTTATTTCTCAGCCACCAGTGAAATGAGCCAATTCAAACAAGATTAGATTATATTAAAGGCAGGTTTATTGGGAAGCTTCGATTTTACTAGCCCCAAGGACCAAGGCCAGGGAAGTCGCTGTGGGGAAAGGCGGGTTAGAGGAGGGAGAGAGAAAGAGAAAAAGGAGTGTGCGTGCAGAGAGTGAAGAGAAGAGGGAGAGAGACCAAAGTGTCTGGATTATATAGGGAGGAGCCTCTGGGGTAAGGGCAGCCCAGACCTTAGGCTGAAAAGTTCGGGGTTGGGGGCAAGGGTATGCCAGGTAGGGACTGAGGGATGCTGGGAGAACCTGGAGGTCAGGTTGCTTTGTGTGTAAAATATGCATCCCAGCCCTTTGTCTTGGTCAAAGCCAAACACTTACGTGTCTACATCTCCCCAACATAAAACCAGACTCCTTTGTTCTCAGACCTCTGCAGGGCTGTGTTCATCCTTGTCTATGTCTTCAGAAATCATTTACATGCTAAGACTCAAACTTGAACCCGTAGCCAGACCTGCCCTTTAAATGTCCACTTGAGTCACACAATCTACTGCTTTCCCCACATCTGTCTGGCAGGTATGTCTATCTTAACCGGCCTACATCAAGACCCTGCCCTCCCTCCCCAGCCTGCTCCATTTACTGCACAGTAACCAGGTCCTCAAGTTTCTCAAGCCCCTCAGCAGATCCTTCATGGAGTCACCTTGCAAGTTCTCCCTTCAGATGTGACCCCATCACGACTGTCCCCCGACTCAATTCCAACACACCCTCATCCCAGCCCACAACATGCCATCCCCTGCAAGCAGGTGCCCTTGCGTCCATCCTTGCCCACGGGCATAGTCTTCACAGAAGACCATGATGTTTCTTCAGCAATGGCTCCTGACCTCGCCTGACTGCTGCTTCTGACAATAGGTGCTCCTGCCTCAAGGCCTCTGCCAGAAATGCTCCCCACCAGGTACCCCGCGCTTACTCTTAGATTCAGGGGCCTCAATCTTCTCTATTAGACTCCCTTGTCCAGACTCTTTGAAAATGCAAAGCTCTAACACAGGTAGTCCCGGAGTCTCACCGAGCCTTCCTTCTCTCTTCATCACACGCCACATATTTACTGATTTGGTCATCATCTCCCTTCGATTAGAACACACACTGCCTGAAGACAAGGACTCTAATCTGCTTTAGTCACTGCTTACCCCCAGCTCCCATTCCAGTCTGGCATATTCAGCAGGTGTTTTGGGAAACCTTGGCAAATGAGTGGGAAGGAAGCAGGCTCTCTGTATGAACAGCCAGAGCTGGTGGTAGGTCCAAACAGACCATTTCTGAGCTCTGGATATCTTTTTAGTGCCTTCCTACTCTGAGTATAGCACCCAGCCCAGGTTCAGAGGCAGGTTGCCTTGTATGCTGAACAGGAAGAACAGGTTACAAGGAGCCAGGAAGGCTCTGCTCTAGAGTGGGCAGCGGCATAAGCAGGACATTTTTAAAGGCACAGCGGGGCGTGGAGGAGGGAAGCAAGGCCAAGCTCAGAATGAGGCAAGAAGAAAAGACCAGAAGGTAGAGTGTGTGGCACCCACAATTCTGCTACTCAAGGCTGACTGCGCAGGGACTCTGATCCCTTCAGCGCGTGAACAGGTGTGAGACAAGCCATAAGGAATGCAGTGAATCTCATACTCAGGACTGAAACTTTGAAATTACTTAGCACAGCAGCTGGGAACAACCTCCAAGTATATCTACACATAAAGCATCTGACAGCCACAGAAGGAGAGAGGGAACATCAGACAGTTCTCATGCAGTGTCTGAGACAACCCACTCTCTGCAGGATGGAAAAACCCAGGCCAAGAGCAAAGTGGCTCCTCCCCACATTACTTGGTGCCAGAGGTCTGTATGCTCCCAACTTCAGATGACACATGTGTTCACTACTTAGCTCTGCATGTGCAAGAAGTGAGTGCTCAGGGCTCCAAACAACAGGCTCCCTACCCTGAAGGAGCTCCTTAAGGGTAGAGAGTACAGATCCACAACCACAGCACAGTGTGTCAGGTAGGTGACAGCAACTTGGTAGGCATGGGACACTTGGGAGCAGAGGACATCTGCCTAATGCGTCCCACTGGAAAACAAAATTGAAAATCCTAATCCTGGTACCCAGACAGAGAGAGGAAAGACCATTTTAAGGTAGGAACCAACTAGATAAAGGCCACCGGATGGAGTGCCAGGCACACGTTGGGAAGAGTGACTGCCCACGACCACCAGTGCATTTAGAGGGGGCACAGAGAGACAAGCTCACAGCAAGGTTTAATCCCATCTCAGCAGCTGCATCCCTCCTGCAGACCAACCCTAGGAGCCCTAGGAATTTCCTGAGAACTTTTTGTTTTTCCTTATCAAGCTTCCTCCCTTTGTCTGGGCTTTTAGGAAGTTGAAAGAGCTCTACATAAGCAGAGGAAACAACTTCCTTATTGCTTTGCTGCTCGTTCCAACAGAGAGTGCTGGATGGATGCATGTGGTAAAAAGTAAGCTGCACACAGATGTACTGAACACACGAGTGTCTGCACCAGCATCTTCCTTTTCCCATTCTCCTCCCGCCGTCTTGCCCTCCCAAGAAAGCAAAGTACCTTGTGTACATTCTCAACACAGAATTGATATCACACACATATATGTTCCCAAATGTCACTGCCCTTACCAGCTCGGACTTTCTTTTCTAAACTGCTATCTAGAATGCCACTGAATTTAACTAGTGAGGCATTTTTGGGTATTTTTGGTAGCTTCTAGTTTGAGATTTTTTTTTTTTTTTTGGTTGTTGTTGTTATTAAGGGCAATGATATTCACATGCTGTTGGCATACTTTTGCATGGTTTTTTCTCTTATAGTTTATTCTTAATAATGAAATATGTGACTCAAATGAAAATCATACATAAAACGTTAAATGTCATTTGGGCTGGAGAGATGGCTCAACAGGTAAAGATGGCACTTGCCATGCAAGCCTGGGCTCCTGAGTTCAATTCCTGGAACCCACATAAAAGTGGAAGGGAGAACTGACTTCACAAAGTTGTCCTGACTTCCACGTGTGTGCTGGCTGTGACACAAGAGCTCCCCTCCAACGTACCTTGTGTATAGATACACAAATACATACTGTTAAGTATGTCTCCTACACCCTTCCTCACAGTGTCCATTACCCAAGAGAAGTGACGACAACCGGGCAGGTAAATCCAGACTCCCGCCCTCCGCCCCTGATTAGCTTGTTCAACCTTCTTTTCCTATGTGTATGAACCAGGGAACAGCAGGATACCCTACAATACAGAGGCCTGTGATGAGGGTTTGGCTTGGGTGACTCAGAAATCTTATCCTTGGCACCTACAAGCTAAAGACATAGGAAAGCAAGAGGGGCAGTCCCACTGCAAGCCCAAAGGCCCCAGACTTCTGGCCAAGTATACTAAGCCCCAGTCTCTGGAGGGCTGAGAATCATGTCTGAGGGCAGGGAAAGATGGCTGTCTGGCCCCTCCTCCTCCTCGTTTTTTATTGGAGTTCTCAATAGATGGGGTGATGCCCACCCGCAATGGTGAGGGTAATCTTTCCTCAGCCACCTGATTCAAATGCTAACTTGTCTGAGAAGCACCCTCCTAGGCACACTCAGGTCACACTTCAGCAGCTGCCAGGGCTTCCTTTAGAACGACACAGTAACACATGACTCGTAAGACCACGTTCACTAATGTTTGTTTTGCTTCTCCTGCCAACTTACAGCTTTCCTAACTTTGATTTCTAAGGGAAATTTGCAAGTTAAGGAAACTACCTTCTTTGTATATCTGTGAATGTTTTCCTTAGTTTGCCATCTGTCTTTCGGAAATTCTTATCCAAAGTCATGTTTAGCAGCAGCATACTGTTCTGCTCTAACCATGCTTCAGATGCCTGTTTGTGGGCTAGAGGCACAGCTTGGCAGGCAGAATGCGTATACCACATGCACGAAACCACAGGCACGGGTTTGGCTCCGGCACCCTTCTCTTATTTGGGAGCAGGTTGGCACCTCGTGCATTTGTCATGCATGTGTGACAGAACACTATTTTGTCAACACACCTTAGAGCCAAGCTATGAGAAATGTGCTATTTTTATCTTAGTCTTATTAATCTGTAACTGAAAGCCCAGAGAGGTTAGCTTGCGATCTCATGTTTGAAAGTTATTTGACTCCAAACTATAACCAATCCTTGGCTCTTAAAGACGGAAGAGAGGAGACCAGAAACCAACCCTGCCTAAAAACAGGCCCCACAAAGGGCTCACTGTGCCCAAAAGACAGACATGATGTAAATGTGGATTTATAAAACCCCACAGTTTTAATGAGGCTAAAATGAAGCAAAAGGCCATATGGAGGAAGACACGAACAACAACCGTCTTCCCTACTTTACGGAATTAAGTCTTCCCAGAAGCAATTTCTTTCAGAGTCTAAATAAAGAAGAGACTTTGGATTTTACAGTTCCACAAATACCGAACGAGAACTTCAGTCTGCAGTCATTTCGCCTTTGAATCCTGCTGATTCTGATGGGTAAGAAAGTTACAAGGTATTGTTCTTTATATGCCTTACCAAGAGGGCAGGGGTTACTGGGGCCCCGGAAGGCATCTGGAGCACTGTGTTTCAAGTAGGGAAATGTAGGCCATGAAAGGATCATGTTTGACACCAAACCCTTAGCACACATGCCCACAGCTCAGCCCAGGCCAGGCAGGAGAAACCCTGACCACCAGCACAGTGCACTAAGCAAGCTGTCACCTGCCTGCCTGATGGGGCTTTAAGCCAAGCAAACCCAAAGCTGCCCGTGCTCCTTCTACCTCTGTAAGCTCTGGCCTGTCATGCCACAGGGAAATACTCCAGCCACCCCAAGTTTTAGCACACAGGTTTCATTAGCTACTAATAAATGTAGCTTCCCTAAGAACAGATTTCAGCCGAAGGTAGTGTCAATTTTTCATACACCGAGGAGATGGGGAGAGCTGCTGGCACAGAGAGCAGAGGAGATAACAGGTTTATCTGCTGGCCAGCACTGCTCAGCTGCTCTGTCATTTCGACAGGATAAAATGGAGGTGAAGGATGGCTACGGAGCTGTCAGTGTGGACGTGTGAATGCAGTATTAACGGCAGAGGGAAACACAGACATACCTGCCATATCCTCCTACTGTGCACACACCACCCAGGAGCCACACACCACAGCCCGCCACACCACAGCTATATAGCCCACATGCCACCCCTGGAATCCACTAAGGGGAAGTCACATAAACCTCCATTTTTTAGTTCACTGGTGAGGGAGGTGGGCATCTTGGCATCCTGTGGAATGTCAGAGCTAGCACAGACACTGTGCCCTGTAACTTCCTGCCTGCCGGGTACCCTGCTTAATAGTCACACAACTGGCTGCCTCCTATACTAATTACTGAAATTGCCTGGAGGGGTGGCTCTGGTCCACCCTTCCCCCCTCACTCTCCTCAGGGCTTCTCTAGGGTGATTAGCAATGAGCTAGATGGTATCTATGCAGAGGGCTAAGTTTGATTTTCCAGGGCAGTTAAGAGTTTTATGATTTTCAGAGCTGGAAGGGGCTAGAGCTTTCTAGTCCACCTCCCCTGGGGTTCTTCATATAGAAACAATGGCCTAGGGAAGGGTATGACTTGCCTCAGGTTAAAAGCACATTCGAAGGAGCACAGGAATCTACAATCTACAGCCCCCCCATCCTCCTTCCAATCAGTCTACTGGGGAATCTGAGGAATACTTCTGCATGGGCTCTGAGCGTCCACCTCTCTTAGAGATGGCATCTCAGTTAAGGATCCTCACTTCTTACACTCAGACCAGGGCGTTCTAGACTAGCACAGGCTGAGGGAGTCACTCCAAGTAGGTTTCTGGTTTACATCATTTTGCAAAAAATTGAACCAATCAGTGTTTCTTAAAAGTAAAAAAGGTTTAGACCCCAATATGCATTTGGTTAGCAGCACCTCACCTGTGAGAGGAGCCATTTTACCTCTAGGGAGGCCTGCTCCTAAGGGTGGGGTGGGGTGGGTATCAGGTCCCCTGCAGAGAGAGACAGGCCCCAAGTCCTTGCTTCAGGATCTTCCAGGCTTGGGTTCAAATCCTGCCCCCCCCCCCAGCAGTCCCTAGCTATTAAACCTCAGAGCAGGTGTTTTATCTGCCTCAGTTTTCTTGTTTGTAAGATGAGGCTGATCCCTCACCTATTAAATCCATTGTCTCAAGGGAATGTGTACAATGCCCACTCATTTAGATGGCAACCTAAGAAGTGTCATACCAAAAAGAGCTTCGTGGAACTTCCTCACCTGTGCATTGCAGAGAGCTTAGATCTCTCGGTCACACTGTTCTGGCCTCATAGTCTCTGTATTGTGTTTGTCTGCCTGGGTCCTGGTGAGAAAATATCTTTCTAACACTAAAATAGAGCAAGGCCAACTTTACTCTGGTCCTTTAATCCTACAATAAATTAAAATAAAGTGCCGGGGTGTGACTATCTATAAAGCCAAATAGTACACAATTCTGGAGACCAGAAGACATCCCCACGGCAAGTAGTAGCTGTTTATAGGAAGCTGAAGGACACATCGTATCTAAGCAGAGATGAGCTTACCTTTCAATACAAATGAACACATTTAGCCATAATAACCATTTATTGAAAAGAGAATACATAATTTGCAGAACTATAAAAAGTAGCTTATCGTTTTTCAGTTGTGGTCAGTGATAGGACATAAAGCATTCTGAGTATCTTCTGTGCCAGGTACCATAGCAAGTAGCGGACCATAGAGATGAACGCAGGACTGTGTAAAACTACCAGAGTCCTGAAGAGGGGTGTGTGTGTGTGTGTGTGTGTGTGTGTGTGTGTGTGTGTGTGTGTGCTGCAGTGTATGTGGGGCTTAGAGGAGTTGGCTCTCTCCTCTCACCACGTGGGTCCCAGGGCTCCGAATCAGGTTGTCGGGCTTGGCAGCAAGTGCCTTTACCTGCTGAGCATCCATCTCGCCAGGCTTGGCAGGCCACTGTGCAGCCTGCACCTGCCTTCCGACAGCCCAAATGGTTGGCTAAAGACAGACACACATAGGTCAGCCAGGGTTCTAACAGGATGGAAATGTCCCTGTTGTTCACACATCAGGCCCAGATCCTGGTCAGATCCAGTGGGGCTTCTTTAAAATTCAGGCCATGCCGCATTGCTGCCTTTGTTTCCACTCAACACCCAAGGCCGTCGGCACCTTTGTTTTAAGGGAACCAAATGCTGCACTGCTTTTCTGCTCTAAAATTACAGTCATCCAGTTTTAGTACTGAGTCCACTGCCCACCTCCCTTCAGCTACCCAGATGGACAGACATCCTGGTTTCTGCTAAGATTCTAGATACAAACAGAATGTTCAAAATACCCTAATTAGATCGATCCCAGCCTCAGCAGTGGTGTGCTGGAATACAGATTAATCTACTGCATGGTTCATACTGGCAGCTGACGTAGCAGAAGGCCCTGTCAAATCAAGTCATAGGATTATATCTTCTGCCTTTATTATTATTATTATTATTTTTCTCTTCTTACACTTTATGATAATGGACATCTGCCTAGTCAGGGATGTGGCAAGCCATGCAGAGTCACACGTATATGCTCAGCCCCTCCTGCTGAATATTGATACCAGTCAGATCAAACACTCTTCGAAAGACAGATGTATCTGTGTGAGCATCTATATATAGGCTATTTGGCACACACATAAAATACATGTATTCTTATTCTTTTCCAACCTTCCCTGAATATTCAATACATGGCAGGCATGTGTGGGGCTTAAGATGGCAGCACACATGCAAACCTACCATGTGTCTGTGTGCACTGGGCACGCCTCAAGTCGCTTTACACGACAACCTAGCCCGTTTCCCAACAAGGAACAGGTGACCTGGTCAGTTCTATGGTAATCAAACCCAGTCCTTTCCCTTGTGTTAAAACAGCCCCCAACCCTGCTAGTGAGGTCCTCAGTGAAGGTTTCAACGCGGAGTGCCAGGGAGGATGTGGGGAATGCTCTCACACTCTGCTGTCCATCAGAGCTCTTGTCACACTAAGCCACGGGTCCTCAGTCCTGCCTGCCCTTAATGCCGCATCACACACACACACACACACACACACACACAGAATCACTAAATCCCTGAGAAAGGAGTGAGAGGAGGAGCTGACTCTCTGAGAGGGTCAGGACCGAGAAATGCTCCAACTTCCCAGCAGGGGACCACAGGGGCCCAAGAGTAAGGAGCATGAACTGGGTACAGAGGAAGAGCCTTCCAAAGGCTCCGAAAAGGAGTTTTCATATGTGTTATCCAAAACTGTGAATGCCGTTCCCACTGAAGCCTGTTCTACCTGAAGCATCACTAAATTTAACTAAACACTCTCACTTCTGGGTTCTGACAAGACTCCACAAACATCAAGCATTCACTGGGTGCAGAGAGGTGTAGGCGCTGGGTTGACTTCCCTTCCCCTGGGATCCCCTTCAACAGCCCAGAATCACATGGATTAGGAAGTATTTAAGTGCTATCTTGCTAAAACTGGAACCAGGAACCATGGGCTCCCAGAACCCAGGGACAAAGGGCTGAATGGTGTGACTTCTCATAGGCAAGGCTCCCTAGGAGAAGTGCTCCTGGAGACGATGGTCCAGACTTTAGGGATAGAGGAGCTGCATGCAAGACCTATCATGTGTACACCATGATCTGCGGAAGTGGGGTCTCTTCACCTGCAGTTTTTTCTGGCTCCTGTAACGTGTTCTGTCAGGCATGCCAACCCCATCACTTCAACAGCAGTAGTGGGACCTTATGACGATGGCTCTGGAGAGCACCATTTGACTTCTGAACCTGAGCGCAGGTTTAGCCAAATTGCCACGAGAGGCCATAGACGTAGGACAGCAAGCAGAAGGGCTTCAACCGCTGCTGCCCACCCACAACGGGTCGCCTCAGATCGCTTAGCACTAGAGCCCATTTTAAATATAGAGATCTTTCGACAAAACAAATCTTTACAGGACTACATGGCTAATTTTACATCAATGATTTAGACTGGACTGGCATTCGGGACCTTTAGAAAGGGATATATTCCCTTTGTCCTTCTCCGTCTCTTTCCTGCTCTTTGGAATCTAGGAGTTATAACCAGGGCACTAGCAGCCATCTGGAACCATAAAGCAATCTTGAAAAGCATAGCCAGGCCCCTTTATAGGCGTTTGGGGTACACCGAGAACCAACAAATGCTTCTGGCCTTGAGATAAGAATGGCAGGACACTGGCAGAAGCTGTCAGAATGGCCCTGTTAGCCTCTGGGTTGTCTTACGTGAGAGAGACAATACACACCTCTGCATCCTTTTTGCTAGTATTTGGTAGTCTAGCTCTCAGCAGTAATCCTGCATCTTCTGACTGACCTCTCATCCTTTTTTTTTTTTTTTTTTCCCCCTGAGACAGGGTTTCTCTGTGTAGCTCTGGCTGTCCTAGAACTCACTCTGTAGAACAGGCTGGCCTCGAACTCAGAAATCCACCTGCCTCTGCCTCCCGAGTGCTAGGATTAAAGGCGTGCGCCACCACTGCCCAGCCATGATCCCTCATCCTTAAGTTCTTCTTAGGACTCCCAAAGCAAAAAGAGAGCCTAACTGTCCTGAGTGCCCTGAGGTTGGTCCTAAGCAGAGGAATGTGCACACAGTCACTCCTATTCTCAGAAGCATCCTTGCATCCCCACAGGGAAAGCCTCAGGAGCACATCAATTGCCAGTGGAAAGGCGTGCTTCTCCTCAGGACACTTCCCATGATTATACACAGACCACGGACACTGGTAGGAAGAACCAGGAAGCTTCTGCCTGGAGCTCAACACCTTCATTTTACAAGGGATGCCCGTAAGTGTCGGCCCCACAGAGTCGAGTGCTGACAGAGACCGGCTTCTCTGGCCACTTGGAGGCTTGGGTGAGGCCTCTGATAAAGACAGTCCTGCAGCGGCTCAGCTCAGCTCAGCTCAGCTCAGCTCAGCACCCTGTCTTTCTTTCAGAGTACTTCATCTAAATGAAAGCTCACTGTGGCCTATGAACTCTTTCAGAGTTTGGGAAGTGAATTATCTAGTTACTGTCGTTCCTTTGCAATGAAGCACATAAAAACATCTTTAGATCCTAAAATGAGACAAACGGCTAGGATATTTGTACTGTGACATTTTTCTTTCGTAAAGTGTCCTTGGTGGCCAGCTCAGTGCATTGTCAAAGAGCTCTATAGGACTGAGGCCCAGTGTAACTGCTTGGCATACCACGCTTGGCCCGGACTGGTACCCAGAGGCTAGGCACGGATGTTAGCAAACTCCTGCACTCCATCAACAGATATGCTTCTCCCTCCTTGTACATCCCAATTATGGCGGTGCCTGGGGCAGCAGAGCTGACCAGAACAACCTGAGGACATGGGAGCTGTTTTCATACTCCTAACCCCCACGCCCTACGCCTGCTGTGAAGGAAATGTGCGCACACAGATATTGAGGATACAAGAGTAGAAGTCAAGGCCTTTTAGAATGAGCTGAAGTCATCCCTACCACTTTCACCTTAGTTGGAGGCTCTGCCTCAGTCCTCAAGAGCCCCATCTGATTCTTCCCATACTCGTGTTCAGACGCCTGAGGTCTTACCAAACTGTTGAGTTTCAGGGATCTGCTGAGAGCCACAGAAACCAGAAAACTGCACAGATCCAAGGCAGCTTGTGCTCATTTGCTCAGAGCTTGACATGGCATGGTGTGAGGTCAGAGGGTTTCATAGCAAGAGGAAGGAGGCATTTCAGGGCTGATGGAGCAGCATGTCTGTCCACGTCCCTTCACTCCCTGTCGGAGAGGACAAACTAAACCATTCCCTGATCATCACACAGAAAAATGTCTGGAGAAACTCGAAGTCATGTCTGCTGTGAAAATGCCCGAGGTCACACTCTGTCGGGTGTGGGATCCCTTCTCAGGAAGAGCGGACTCAGTGACTCCTAATTCACACCGTGTGTGAGGAGGGTTGCTAGCACATGGGCTAGGGGCTTGAGGTCAAACTTTCCTCCATGAACCAGAGCAACCACCTCACAGGTGCATAGTGAAGAACTAGAGGGAGGCTGGGCGAGGGAGGCCAAGGCCGGTCTGCTTGGTCTGCATAGTGAGTTCCAGGCCAGCCAGGGCTACACAGTGAGACCCTGCCTAAAAAAAAAAAGGAGGAGGAGGAGGAGAAAGAAAAGGAAGAAGAGGAGGAAGAAGAAAAGGAAGAGGAAGAGAAAAGAACAAATGACCAGGGGGTGGGTGGGGCGTGAAGCTGTTCCTGCCCCCCCCATGGGTAAGGAGGGATGCTATCTGTTAGTACTCCATGGCAGACACCATGCCAGTCAGTTCTCCATTTTCTTTCCTTCCTTCCTTCCTTTTTTTGTGGGGGAAGGGGAGGTGGTGCTTGGGGCAGAACCCAGGGCCTCCCACAAAGCAGACCCTGTGTTCTGTGGGCTCCCCCACCTCTTAGCCGCCTTTGTGGCTCCCTTTACACAGGATGCTCTCTATACAAATGAAAACAAATAAGGCCCAGACAGGCTCTGTGCCTCACCCACCTGCCTTTCTAGGGAATTCTGTTTCCTAGCATACAATTTTCCAGGTCCTATTTAGTGAGCTGAGTTTCAGGAACTAAGCAGAGAGCTCATTTAGAAGAAAACTATACAACGAATCACCAGTGTCCTTTTGTTTTATATAAAACACATGGTTTCTGGCAAAAACGGACTTCAAAGTAATTTCTGTGAAACAAATGCTCCTTGGACTGCTCTGGAATCCAAGATTCATTCCCCAGGAGAGAGTCCCTAGCCAGCAGCAGCGTAAGTGTCTCGTGGAAGGGCACAGGGATCAGCCTGGCAGATGAGGGCACGGCTGTAGATCTGGAACAACCTGCCCTGCTGCTGGTGCTTTCCTAGAGTTCCTGTAAGCTGGCCAGGGGCTCTCCTGGTCAGTGAGTCACACCCACGGGGAACACAGGGCTTCTGCCCATTGTTGAGGTTTGATCTACTGCTATGTATTATAATGTTAAATTTTATACCTAAAGATTTAGGCCTATGATCGACTTTTTATGTTTACCAGTTTTTGTTGTGTAAACCTTATTTCTTGATTTAAAACTATTGGTTAAATAAAATTGGTTATGGGTGGGTAAGGGAATACCCTCATAGAGGCAGGGGGAGGGGGGATGGGATAGAGGGTTTCCAAAGGGGAGACCTGGAGAGGGGAAAACATTTGAAATGTAAATAAAGTATTAAATAAAAAAATAAAATAAAATTGGTTACAGCAAATTACTGGAGGGATTAGAGCTAGGTAGGTTTGGAGTGACCTGAAAGAGGAGGAGGAAAATCGAGGGAGAGAAGAAGCTGCCATGAGGGGGGATGGACAGTGACACATGGCCAGGAGAAACAAGGATCCCGGGCACACTGATAGGGAGGTAGCAAGGCTGGCAGCCAGAAGAGTAGATTAGGAGTTACCCCACCAGTAAGTGTCAAGGCCAAATAACATAAGCATAGTCTGGGGCTCATTTATTCGTAAGCTAGTAGGGATAAGCTTAAACCGGTTCTACTACAGCCCATGTCCAGGAAGCCTGTACCTCACCCCAGTGGCTCTGAGGGGCATGATGGGATATGGCACAGGGAACAGAAACCAAACTTTATTCTCCAGGATACTAATCGGCACCATCAGAATCAGAAGTGTCTGTTTCTCTCAAGGACTCAGTTTCCCTGCCTACTGAGCAATCCTCTCATGCTCTTTCTCAAGGGGAAGGAGCTGAGGGGGAGAAGCCCACAGTGGGAGATACTTGGCAATTTTGCCATGTGTATCTGTGGTGGCTGGAGGCGTCACTGGGCTCTGGTAGGTGGAGGACAGACATGCTGCCAAATGCCATATACACACAGGACAGCCCCTCACACCAAAGCATGCTCTGCTTTAAAGTGTCAACAGTGACATGGCTGAGAGACATGAGCTAGGCTATTTCTGACATCTAATTGCTCAACTATTAGAGGATCTCAATATTAACAAACACATTCCAGCTAGAAAAATGGCTAAATTCAGGGCTCTTGTTCTTAGCGGTTACTGATTTGATAAACGTTCCATACAAGATAAAATTCCACTCTGTCTAGGGATGCCTTAAAATATTCTAGGAAAAAAAGGGGTAGGGAGCAGGATGAAACCAGACTGGCAAAATACTAATCATCAGAGTGGGGTGATGAGCAAGCCTAAGAGCTCAGCAGATATGCTTTGTGTATCTCAAAAATTCCCACTATAAAGAAATTTTTTCTTCTTCTGAGTAAGTTTTCATACAGAGATACCACAGATAAAGAGCTCCTACTCACCCCACCCTCTCACCTGCCCATGCCTGGCAGAGCTCTTGCTGCCTGGAAGCCAGCCAGCCAATCCCTAGGACACTGCTGGCTAGAAGTGGAGGTAGGTGGAGAGAGGAGACTGCCTGGAAGAGAAGTCAGTGGGGAAGCAGGACAGGCTGCACAGAAGCAATAGGGCGGGGAATCACAGAGCACACACAAACACCCCCGAGAAGGGGGTCGGGAAGGCATCGCTGTGCACGCGTGGAAAGGAGAAAAAGGCATCCTGGGATGCCTGGGAGGAACTGTGCAGCTCAGACCATAGAAGCAGGACTTCAGGAAGGGCAAGAGGCTGCTGCAGAAGGTAACGGCTGGTCTCCATGCCGTGCCAGGGTTGAGGTTTTTGTTCTTTGTTTATTTGTTTGTTTGTTTTTTCAAGACAGGGTTTCTCTGTGTAGCCCTGGATGTCCTGGAACTAGCTCTATAGCCCAGGCTGTCCTGGAACTCACTGAGCTCACCTGCCTCTGCCTCCTGAGAACTGGAATTAAAGGCGTGTACCAGGTCTAGTTTTACTCTAGCTCTGTAGTAAGAAGGCTTTAAAGGCTCACATGGAAGCACGACCAGATTCCTGTTTTAGAGGCACTGGAGGCAGTCACTTGTCTTCTCTAGGACCCTGAAAGAGCAAGGACAATCTGGAAAGAGGCAGCGATTCCCAGAGTGAGCCAGTGACAGAAAAGGGCTGCCATCACTTGGGAAAGGAACTGAGGGGCACAGGTAAGAACAAGACTGCACTCAGGAGGTACCTGTACTATCATGTTATTCAGAACTGACATCACACGTGGGCTCCAGAGTAAAGGGAGAATGAAAGGTCTGCCCACAAGTCCTACATGTGATCCTGGAAAGAAAATGAATTTAGTAGCACTGCAGGTGTTAGCGGGTATGACTTGTGGCTCCTTCCTTTCCTAAAGAGCCACCCATACACTGGGACCAGAAGTACCTGGCCCTGCCCTCATGGTCACCGATCTGAGCTTGTGGAGGGCAGGCAGCAGTATGGCGTGTTACACTGGCAGTCATTCCTAGGAGTGCGCACTGGAAGCCTGGCCCTTCTAGAGCCCTGTGGTGATCTCCAGGCCTGTGTACCTACTATTCCTTCTGCATAACAGCTCTTCTCCAGGGCTTGTCCACGTGGCAAGTTCCTACTCCCTTTCACTCCTGCAAGTTTTCTTGGGAATGATTTGTGGTTCTTGATAGGTTACTTCTCTGCCAGCGAACTGAGCCAATTCAAGCCAGATCCAGACTAAAGGCAGGTTTATTGGGAAGCTGCTCTCCAGCAAGAGTTCACAGGCTTCAAAGAAGGAGGCCAGGGAAGCTACCACAGGGAGATAAGAGGAGGGGGAGAAAGAGAGAAAGGGCGTGCAGAGCAAGAAAAGAAGAAAGAGGAGATGTGATGATGAAGAAGGGAAGAGAGAGAGAGAGAGAGAGAGAGAGAGAGAGAGAGAGAGAGAGCACATGTGTGAGCGACTGAGCTTGAGCTCAACATGTCTGGATTCTATAGGGAGGAGCCTCTGGGGGAAGGGCAGCCCAGGCTCTGGGTTGGAAAGTTCAGGGTTGGGGGCAAGGGTCTGCCAGGTAGGGATGAGGGATGCTGGGAGAACCTGGAGGTCAGGTTGGCTTTGGTATGCAAAATAAGGTGCTTCAGTGCCTTGTCCCAGGACTGAAACCAAACAGTTCTCTCTCCACCTAGACCAGAGATCTATTATTCATCCTTCAGTGCTTACAGCTGGCATGAGCTGGGACTTCAACTTGGGTCTCCAGGTTCTAATAAAAGGCTATGCTTTTCCTACTATATTTTAGCTGAGACCCCACCAAAGCACACCTAATGTAATATGAACTATATAGAAAGAACCCGATCAGAACACTATCCTAAAAATTAAAGTGAAGTAAGAAAAAGTCTTGATATTCCACACTGTCCAGTAGGCAACACTTGTAGTGCTTTGCTGCCCAGCCCTGCCAGTATCACCCAATTTCCTCTGCCATTCCCAGAAACAGCTGGTTACAGCACTGTTGCCTTGGAGATTAAAAGTCATTTAGCTTTCTGGTCTAGGGCTATCTCCTTGAGAGGCTGGAACACAGTGTTAAGAGCTGTGGCTTTAGGTTCCTGCTGCTAATTTAGACTGTACACAATTGGGGAAGTGCTTAACTTCTTGGGGGGGGTGTCTTCTCAATAATAAAGCAAACTCATGACACCCCATGCAATCCTGGCCATAGATACAGCATCGTACATGTACTGGAACACAGCAATGCCCGATAAAACCGAGTCACCCATGCACTATGAGCCCTGGCTGACACCTCAGGCCAGTCAGCCTGCTAATCAGCTACAACACTGTCATTCCCAAAGCTGTCAGCCAGCAGGCACACTTACTGCAACATGATTTATTACTAATCAATACATTTAAGGAAGTGTTAAGCATGCTTTTAGTGATTATCAAAATCATACACTTAATTTATTTTATGGTACCTTGCAGGAAATAAGGAACAAATCAACAATCATTTTCTTTCTACTTTGGAATCAGGGATAAGAGAAAAGTGCTACAAAGAAGAAGTGTAAAGAATGTAGAAGACATGGAGGAAGCACGGCTAGCAACACCCACCAGCCATCGCTGTCCCTCATACTATCTTACACAGTCTCTTACGTTGTGAAGTACTGCCATCTCCATCTTTACGTTGTGGAAACTGAGGTTCTGGGGGAGCAAATGATAAGATAATGTGCAAGTCATAAGCTAAACAGAAGAGTCAGGGCAGAAACAGCCCAATAGCCTGAAGCCAGTGGCCAAGGTCTCTCTCCTGGGCCACTCGAGAATTTAAAGGGACTCTTCACAAAGAGCGACTCAACTGCAGAAAATCATTCTTTACCAGGTCCCAGAGTCTCCCAACCACTCAGGTGCTCACCTGCACAGAGCCACAACTAAGCAAAGAGTTGCCTCAGTCAGGTGTGCCTGACCTGGAGAATAACCTCTGTTTGGGGATCCACTGTTTGCCTACCAAGACAGTTCCAGGTCCTCCCAGCCTCCTTCGTATGCTAATTACAGCTCATCAGCATCCGGACACCCACAAGCAAAATCAATCTGGCACCAGAAGCCAGCCAAAGACATTTTCCTACTATAAAAAAAACAAACAAAAAACAAACAAGACTGCAACATGATTAAACACACTGAGCATATCCCCAGTAACCTGCAGGCAGCTGCACATAAAAATAACATCTGATTTTACAAGCGTCCAGGAGGAAGGACACTAACAAACACCTCACACCGAAACTGGGTTCTTTATGAGCACAGAAATGTATACACGTTTATTTTCTGTGCTTCCTTTCTATGTCATATCTTCCATTAGGTACCAATACATCCAACACATTCAAGTATTTACACAGTAAAAGACACCAGCAGAAAGACACCTTCCCAAGTCTCGTGCTCTAAGTGAATAAACTTGGACACTGGCTTTAGGTCTTTAGGAATTGCAGTTCCAATTACCCCCACATATATGAAAGAAACACCGTGCCATGGGAGCTCTCCTCCACGCTAAATCACCTCCAAAGCTGCCACTCATCTGAACTCTTTTCTTGCCTTCTAAAGGCAGTGGAGCGTCACAGTATCACCGACAGGCCCACTCTGCCAATAGGCCCCTATCCCAATATGTGTTCAGGGACAGACCCCGCTTCAAAGAAACAGTTGGAGAGTTATAGAGGACAATAAACTTGGAACCCAATGCTTGTTGCGCTGCTCGGGCAGGGGAGGAAGCGTGAGCCGGGGCGGAGTCCCCTGGCCCCAGTTCCTGCGGCAGCTGGTGGCCGATGGAAAGCCGCGACTCGGGAAGGAGCGCAGGCCGCCTGTGGCGCTTTCCTGCTCAGCACCCGATGTTGTGCTCGCTAAGCGCTCACCACCCTGCGCCAAATCTTGGCCATGGTGTCCCCGCAGTACCTGCAGCCGCTGTTGGTGCACCCCACCACTGGGCCCGGAGAGCAGGGCTCTTTCAGGCCAAAGTGTTTACAGCTCGTGGAACAAAAGGCTCTTGGACACCGAAGCAGTTTGCACCTTTATTCCTCTGGATGGCACGCTCGCTAGCGTACAGGGCAGGCAGGTGGAGGAGGGGGAGAGAGAGAGCTACTTGGGTCAGGATGCCCTAAAATACTGTCTGGAAGGGGTCAGAGGTTTGGTAACCGATACTTTCCATTGGCCTGGTTTGGGGACTTTGTGGTGCCTCATTTGCTTGCCCAGGACTCAGGGCTGCTTTCTACGTGACAAATCTCACACGCCAGAAGTATGAATTCTGGCCCCTCGTGGAGGTTCCACTGTTCGTGGGTTTTCCACCAGGTCTCCCAGAGCTTCCAGCCTATGCTCAACCAGGTGTCAGATTGCCTGTCACAGACCACTGCCCCACAAATGCCCTCTTCTGGCCTCTGTTCACATGCACAGGCACAAGGGCCCACCCACAGACATGAAAATAATACTCACACAGACGCAGACATAATTAATGAAAACCTTTTAAGAAATACTAATGCTCCAAGGCTCAGGATTTCTGGAGATGAGAGCCAGGTCCAAGCATTTTGTCAAAGCTCTTCAAATGACACCAACCAACGAGGGTTGAAAGCTATAAGGTGATGCCATTTTTAAAGAGGGGTCAACAGAGGGACACAGCAAGGTTACAGAGTATTCATTCCTAGGAGCAAAGTCTGGAGGCTGAGCAGCACTGAGCACCAGCTCTGGAAAGCCCCAGATAGGGAAGATATGGTGGGCAGATACATCTTGGTTCTGAAGCCAAGAGGCAGACAAAGTGAAACAGGCCAAAAGGGTTACCGCTGAGAGATGGAAACTATTTATGCAGGACTACAGAGAAAAAGAGGCAAAGTAGGAAATGAGTTTAAATCAAGCTCTCTATAAGTGAGGAGCTTTAGCTTATGATTAAAAACAAGGCCTTCACAGTCTGAGTTCATATGTGCACCAGTTCTGTTGACTAAAAATCCCCAGCCCTAACCGAGAAGCTGTAACTGATACTGCTGGGGAAAGAAAACCTCGTTTTCCTGATAGAGCGTCACTGGGTGTATCAACTACACTCTAGGTAGGACCCTGATCTACGAGTAGCTGGCCAACACAAAGCAGACTCCATGGTGTGTGTGTGTGTGTGTGTGTGTGTGTGTGTGTGTGTGTGTGTGTGTGTGTGTGTGTGTGTGTGTATGTGATGTTTGTCTTATTGATTTTGTTTACTTTATGTTTCAATTTTTTGTTTGTTTTTTAGAAAGACACTCAGAGAACTAGAGACAAAACCATGAAGTTGGGTGGCTAGGGAGATGGGGAGGAGTTAGGAGAAGCTGGGGAAGGGAAGGAATACAATCAAAATATATCCCCTGAAAACAAAACAAAACAAACAAACAAACAAACAAAATAAAAACCAAGGTCAAACAAAACCCAGCGAGAGGATTTTGCGAGCACAGGAAAATGCTCGGTTCAGTTTCTAACAGGCCATGCAGCACCAACTTCTAAACCTACCCACCATTCCTTACTCCATGTTCTCACCGGACAAGTGCAGCTATCAGGAAGATGTGGTAGGAATTAGGCCAAGCGGATGAGGACTAAGATGAAACAGTCTTCAAATGGTGATGCCGTTAGGAACCGCATCCCGGCTGGGAGACGTGCTGAATTCTAATAAACCATAGCTCACAGTTAATAACCGCCTAGTTTCTGTTGTTTCTTTGTTTTGGGACTATTTACAATACTACAGAAGTAACCTAAAAACAGTTTGGCTGTTCTTCAGTTGATGTGTAAGACCTGGCCCTTTTATGAGGAAGGCAAAGGCCCCTAGCGAACTTAGAGTCGAGATTAGAAACTACATGCCCAGGCAAAAATCCCACCCAACGACATTCTTTCTCCTAATAAACGGGTGACTTTGACCTGGCCTCAGGACCAGAGGAAAAATGTTTCAGGAACCAGAAATGTTTGTGCAACTAACCTGTGAATAGCTTAGAACAATCCTTACTTCCCCATAATGCAAATTCTTTCCGTTCCCCACCCCTTGCTTTATGAATTTTCTTTGTTTTATGATCCTTTTCCTGAGTTGTAATTCCTTCCTTGCCTTGGGGTTGTTTCTTCCTTTAAATATCCCTGACTTCAGCTGCTGGGGGCCGAACCCCTCTGCCTCTGAGTAGGTTACGGGTTCGACCCCAGTGCACTGGTCTTCTCACTGCCCCACCCCCGAATTAAACCTCATGTGATTGCAGCAAGGACGGTCTTTTGTGAGTTCTTGGGGGGTCGCGCTGTCCCGAGACTTGAGTGAGGGTCTCTCCGACTTGGGGGGTCTTTCAGATGCTGGTGTTTTTTTGATTTCTATAAAGGATATAATTACATACTAAACCATTCCTATAAAATTTAACCAAGATCATAAACAAACACCATCATATTTCTATTGACAACACTACAAATGCACTAAAAGAAATTCTGTTTCCAGAATGAGAATTCTCCTAATGCCACAAAGAGCTAAGCTGCTGCTGGACACATTGAAAAATGCAAAGGGAACTGTTCTCTACTCCCCTCTGGATTCAATACTGAATTTGCGATAAATTAGCTTAAAAGTCCAAGATAATGGAAATTAACGCTATACCTTTGACCTGTAAAATTTGGGAGGTCCTTTTTGGTATGAAATAATAAAATTATTAACATAATAGCAACAAGAGCTAACTGTAATGAACATTTACTTGCGCCAGGAGGGTCTTGTGTCCTGTCTCTGCTGAACTCAGGCACCACACAGCCTGGCTTCTGTATAACATTCTAATTTCCCTCTATTTGCTACTCACTAAAGCCTGGGATCAGAAGAGCCACAGAGCATACTCCAGGGGCCGCAGAAGTGGTGTGGGTAGACAGTAAGAGACATACAGGCTCTCTGAGATGTTGATGGCGCCCAGGTTTAAGGCTCACTCACTGTCTGACTGAGTCTGTAAGTCTGTCCCTTCTGTTTTTTTATATGTGGGTTTCCCCTGACATTACTACTCAGCATCTACTGACGTGTGACTCAGGTGGCCACACTGTTCTCATCAGGAGAGATGTGGAGTCTCCCCTGTGTGTCAACTGGACCTCAAACATCCTCTCACCTTGGCATAGAAATGCAAACTTTGAGCTTGGGCCACAGGGCTCCACAGCAAATTAGCGCCGGGACAAAGATCTCGGAAAAGCCGGGAGAGGGCCAAAGACACGACCCACAGCTCACCAGGAACTGCCCTGAACCCGCGAGACACAGGGACCGAGATCAGACCCGGTGCCACAGCTCTCCAAACCCAAACACCTCTCAGAGAGAGCTGGTCTTCAAGGAGTACTGACACAGAGGACTGCAGGGGGGGCAAGCCACAACCAGACAGAGTAAGATCAGCTAACAACAGTCAACAAGATGGCAAAAGGCAAGGGCAAGAACATAAAGAACAGAAACCAAGAGTACTCTGCACCATCAGAACCCAGCTCTCCCACCACAGCAAGCCCTGGATACCCCAACACACCAGAAAA
>CM052701.1:20250061-20285061 GCA_028551405.1 Uromys caudimaculatus
AAAAAAAAAAAAAAATGCAAACTTTATCTCTTTTCTCTACGAGCTGTGAGCACCCACATCTCCTATTTTTACCTTGTGATATAAATTCGGGTTTCTGTCTTGCTAGCTGGACTGTGGGTTTGTTCACCTTCCATCTAGCACAGCAGCCTGGCACAAAGAGGAACTAATGCTTACCTAATGAGGGAGCATGTGAAGTAACCTACCTTGGGGCATCTTTCTATAGAAACCAGCGCCCAGCCCAGCCCAGGAGAAGGCAGTCTAGAATGGGAGCCTGAGGCCGGAACAAAGCAAGTCTCGCATGTCATCCAGGCAGTGATGAATTTCACCCAAGGCCTAGGCTTACAGACCATTATGGAAACGGTGACTATCCTGTCTCTGATAATTGCTGTTATAATCCAGCCTTTCCACAGATTGGTTCATAAATGGGTTCTATGCCCACAAAAGCAGGAGTTTGTACTGCATATGTAAGCATCGAACCTGGATGAGGTAGGGATGACTATCTCTGAAGGAATCCAACATCAGTCACTGTACCCCACTGCTAGGGACTGGATACAGGGCATTCCCAATCATCACTTTGTACAACCTCAGGGGAGGATGTTACCTTGCTTGACTAAAGTGGGATTTCAAGTTCAAACAAAAGAAATAACTTGCCCAAGGCTACTCAGCAGCCTGCGCGTAGAGTGGGGTCTGAACAGCTGGTCAGCCTGCGTGTAAAAGCAATCTTTCTTCTCAACCCTGTGCTGTTTCTCAACACCCAAAAGAAGACCCCACAGCTGCCCTGCTGCTGGAAGATGGTTTGAACCTGACCTCAGGTCAAATTCTGCATCTGATACTTAAAAGGTGCTTGGGAACTGACAAGCTCTAAGAGAAGAAAAGTCTAACCACTAAAGCACCTGTGTCTACGAGAGGACAGCCTGGTTTCTCCCCTCCCTCCAGAGTGGTGTTTGCACCCTCTGTCTGTCTTCCTAGGGGGAAACAAAAGAGTGCCGGCCGGTGTAAATCCTGAAGGACTTAAGCCAATTAGCAAGTCACTGCTCAAAACCCAAGCACAGTGCCTAGTTTCAGCATCCTGCACTCTTCCATCCCTGGCGGGGTGTGCAGCTGGCGGGTGTGTGTGTGTTGGGGGGGGGGGGGGTGAGGTAGAGCGCTGAGACAAACAGCTGGAGGGAGAGAAAGGAAATTGATACAGAAAGGGTTTGGTTACAAGGTTTTCAAACACAACATAAAGCAGTAGCAAGGTGTCTTACCCTGTTCTGTATCCAGGGTCCATCAGCACACGCCCAACCCCGTCCCACCTCTTCTCACTGTTCCATGGCCAACAACTAACTTGTTTAAGCTTTCGAAGAGAGAAGTTGGGTTTGTAAGCTCTGGCATGGGTTCTGTGGGAAAGTGGGCTCCCGGGGCTTCTGGTAAATCCTCTCTGATGTTCCACACAGGATTGACAGGCATACAGCCCGGCTCCAAGACCAGCAAGTTAAAGAAACCAAGTGAAGTCTTTGTCAGGCGTACTTTACTGAGATAGCAGAAGCAGAGGAACAAACGAGAAGCCATCCTCACAGTAGCACCACTAATGAAACTGGGGGTGTGTTCAGTACTCTGTGCTTCTGAATGAGCAACAAATCAAAATCAAACCCAAACAAGGAATGAGTCAGAGGTGTGTCCGGCGTGACTTGTGTCCTGTGTATGACATCACAGCAGCTATGGCTCTGAACACACCTATGAGCACTTTGAGTCTTCACAGGAGAGAACTCGGCCTCGGCTGCCTCGGTGCAGATTTGACATAACTGTGTGCTATGAGCCAGTGTTTTCACTGCACACACTAAGTTTTCTGCTTGTATGGAAACATAATGGTTTAATTATGGAAAACAAAGACTTAATATTTTCCTACTGTTATTCCTCAGAATCCATGTATTGATTTAGTGTATCTTTTGATTGTTTTGTGTTAGAATGTTTGATATTAAAAACTGCTGTTTGAATTGCTAACTTGGGTTTCATAAAAAAATCATTAAGTGAATTTTGGTTTGGGATTAGGAGAGAATTCCCAAGGTTTTCTAAAATCGTCCTAGACATGCTTCTGCCACTGCGTACTGTATAGTTTTATGAAGTGGTATTTTTAGCATTGGTGATTATCAAACCTAAACTCTGAAAAACATCTCTGAAGAAGCTCTACATCAAATATTCAAGACAAACTATACATCCATCTTCATTAGTACACAAATGTTTTCATCTTTAATAAATGATAAAACTATATATACCAAAATCTTTTTAAAACAACTTTATTTATGATTATCAGTGAATGCTGGCATTTATCAATCTATTTTTCTATGTGTGTGTGCATGGGCATGCAGCACATGTGGAGGGTGTGTGTGCGTGTGTGTGTGTGTGTGTGTGCGTGCGTGTGTGTGCGCATGCGTGTGTGTGTGTGTGTGTACATGGGCACGCAGCAACCGTGAAGGGTGTCAGATGCTTTGAAGCCTGACTTTCAGGCAGCTCTTAGCTACCTGGTGATATAGATGACGGGAACCAAACCCTGGTCCTCTCCAAGAGCAGCAAGTGTTCTTAATTGAATGCCATCTCACCAGCCCCAAATGTTGACTTTCTATACCTATATTTACGTACTATTATCCCCAGAATAACATAAAGATTTCTTGGGTGGAAACATTTAAGCACCTCTGCTTTAACATAACAAGTGTTATGTAATGACTGACCATAAAATAACATGTATTAATATTAATTATTAATTCACTTAGAAATAATACTATGGAATTAATAATTGCATATTGATATGGAGGTTATCTCAGTCCTTCCATAACTCAGAAAGGTGAGTAGTACACTTGTTCTTACAGACTAAGGAACAAACCTGTATGGATTACTACTGAGCAGCTTCTTGGAGTAGACGCCCCAGTTAGACTGCATGGTTAAGACGTACAGATTCGGTCACACTTTGAAATCCCAGCCAACCTTGGTGGCAGTGAACACACACCATGCGGGTGCTACATAAACCCATTTATTGGCTCACCCAGCATGCACTGTGCACCTATTATGCACCAAGCATATGGCAGGCACTGGAAATGCCCAATGACACTTTCACCAAGTCACGGCCTTTTACTCCTCGCAATCTGAGATTTGAAAGGATAGCATTAGACTTGTTGCGGCTGTGACAGACAATCAAGGAGACAAGTAGGCATTCTGGTTCAGAGTACCAGATTTTGGTGGGCTCCATCACTTCTGGATTGTGCTGAGGAAGGCTGCTTACTTCATGGTGGCAGGGACGTAATCGGGAAGAGGGAGACAGGAACCAAGTTTAGCCCCACAGAACATAGCTCCAGTGACTTCTCCAGCTGGGCCCCACATCCTCACATTTCCGCAACAGCGTCATCAGCTAGGGACTAGGTTTTCAACATATAAGCCTGCTTGGGGGGAGGGGGAACAACGGTTATATTCAAAATGAAAAAGAGCTAAACAAGAATCGCTTCCACCGTGACGACTTGTAATGAAGTGCATTTTCTGATTAAGAACTTGTGTAACTAACCAGCAAAACAAATGGACAAGGCAGCTCCAGCTCATGGAGGAAATAATGAGATTTGTGATCAGAGTGGAGGGAGTCTGAGTCTTCTTCAGTGACTCACCCACTGTACCACCTGGTGGTGATTTCGTAAGAGGCTCAATGTCTCTACACCTTTAGAAGAGGAAATGACCCTGACCTGGAGGGGCTGCTGGAAGGCTCAGAATCAGTCAGATGAGTAGAAGCCTTCTCCAAGGCCCTTGCTCTGTTATCTTTAATAATGAAACCCTCTGGTCTGGAAGGTCTTTGTAATTGCTAAGGGAATTTTGTGATTAATACCTACCCAACCACCTTTATCCCCTTGGCTATTCCTCCTTTCCTAAAACTACAACTTTGCAAAGGCTGGGAGTTCTGACTCATTTACTGCCTTTGAGATGGACTCGAGAACTGGGTTCAAGGAGCTAGGTATCAGGGCTACAGAGAAGTTCATTGAGGTGACACAGGCAGCCAATGCAACAGAGAGAGCTGGTGGAGACTTTTATGAGGTAGCAGTCACATTTTAAAGGCAAACCGCACATGGGGAATCACAGAGGCAAGCATGGGATGCTGGCTTCTGCAGTGGCTGGCATGCAGAGTATGGGCTCCTTGTGGGCAGCAGGAACAGAGAGCTGAAACAGGGAAGGAGCAGGCCTGCTGAACATGTGGGTATATCTGCTGGTGATTAGCTGTGCAGACCAGGGCTTGGGAGACAGAAGAGGTTCAAGATCTGGGAGCCAGGGACAAATGGAGGGCAAAGGCTTGAGGGGAGCACCAGGCCAGTGTTACAAGTGACTGACACCTGACCAGAGTAAGCAGGAAGGCTGTAGGGAAGGCAGAAGCAGGGAATGTGGAGACGGAGCCTGGGAAGAGCAGACAGGCTCTGCAAGACTGGCATGCCACTATCTTTCTTGCGCACATAAGACCTGCCATAACCTAAGGTCTCTGCCCCATTAACCACAGCGTTAATTCCATGCAAAGTCTGCACAGAAGGATGGGATGCAATGTCATCATGCTTTACCAGGAGTCTGTGACAATGCTTCCTCTTCCTCTGGGCTGACCAACGTCCCCTTATGTCCGACTGCAGAGAAGCCATGCCCTTTCTGTTCTGATCCTGGCAGGATCTGAGGAGTGTCATGGGAGCCTGGCCTGTTCTTTCGTTGTGTTAGAAGACCAGGAAGCCTGGGGCATCGACACGTTTCCTGACATGCAGAGTTGCCTAGAATCACTTAAAACCCTTCACTGACAACAGAAAAGTCTTCTTCAAAGCGCTGACCTGCTATCAACCACTGTCACAGCCGCTAAGGTGGAAATGCAAGCACATGCCCAGCAAGCATGCCACACACCTACTCTGCTTGGGAGCTCACCCCCTCAAAGCTCTTAACAGCCTCCAGGGGAACCATGTTAAAACAACGCAATTAACTAGAACGGCTACAAACTCAATAACTCACCTACCTAATGAGGCAATACAAGGAAAATCGGGCCTATTTTAATAAGAGTTTAAAAGAGAGCCGGGAAGTAAAGGTCAGATGCCATTTCTGGATCCCAGTTCTTTTATCCTCCCTGCCTATGCTAAAGTAGTTAAAACCAAGGAGACAATATACACTGCCATTCTCTATAAATCCCAGGAGGCAGCCAGCCAGTCCTCTCACTGCACCACGGGCAGGGGGTTTTTTCTGACCCATCCCCCACACCAAGGGCCTCCCCAGATCTATTTCTGAAGGTTTTATTATGCAAACCTGAATGGATTTCAATTACAATAATTCTTTTCCTTCTCTACCCAGACTCACAAAAGAGGGACTCAATTACCAGCAATTTGAGGCTAGGAGGGCAGCTTTGTTTCCCCCTCCTCTCTGGAGTCACTGTAGTCTAGAAGCTCTCCCTTCTCAACCCCTCCTATTGGCTGAGTGGCCATAGCTGGTTTTTGATACCATGGTATTCAGCATGACCTCTCCATCAAGAAGAAGCTCTCCCCGGGACCAGGGAGAGGGTTCATTTGGTAAAGTGCTTGCCATGCACAAGGATATGAGTTTGAATCCCCAACCATCAGGTCAAAAGCCAAGCATGTGGTGCTTGCCTAAAATCCCAGTGATGAGGCAGAGACAGGAGGATTCCCAGAGCCAGCCATTCTTGCTGAATAGGTGAACTCTTGGATCAGTGAAAGATCCTGTCTTAAAAAAAGGTGGAGAGTGCTGGAGGCATTGACTCTGGCCTCTACATGCACCTGCACACACACACACATGCAAACATACGGCCCTACACACACTTTCACACACACACACACACATGCAAACATACGGCCCTACACACACCTTCACACACACACACATGCATACATACGGCCCTACATGCACCTGCACACACACACACATGCAAACATACAGCCCTACATGCACCCCCCCAAACATGCATACATACAGCCCCACGTGCACCCCCCCCAAACATGCATATATACAGCCCTCCCATTGTCAAGCCCACCCCATGACTTCTAGAAAGGGCTGGGTTGTGTGGCCAAGGCACAGACAGACAAAACTGCCGACAATATTGTTATGAGACAGAATGAACACTTTTCAAAGCTGACTATTTAATTGTAGGGTATATAATAGGCATAAAAAGCCATCCCTCAGTATCTGTGAGGGGATTAGGCCCAGGGCCTGGCACAGATACCAAATTATGCAGCTGCCAAAGTCCCTTAAATAAAATAGCACAATATTTGCATATAATCCAGAAACAACCTTCCATATTCTTTAAATCATCAAGCCACAGTACACAGCGCCGAGGAAGAAGCAGACAGATTTCTATGAGTTCAAGGCCAGCCTGATCTCACAACAGATCCAAGCCAGCCAAGGGTGCTTGTCTCAAGTCAGTCAATCAAACAATCAATCAATCAATCAAATCAATCATCTCTAGATCATCGTAATATCTACTGCAATGTAAAAGCTGTATGAGAAAGCTATGTTGTTTGAGGAATAATGCCTGACACACACCCAAAAAGAGTCTGCACATGCTCACTACTGACAGTTGGTGTGTCTACATTCTCAATCCACAGTTGGTGGAACCACCCTGCGGATGTAGAGCGGCAGTCTCACTATGTCCGTCCTTCCATTACCCTTATACATAGCCAGAGTGGGTGATTCTAGCCTCACTATTTTCTAGACGGGTCAGTTGAAGCTCAGAGAGAGAATTCAGGAATGTGCTCAAGATCACACATGATTAGCAGTGAGCCACCTGTGCCACCAGGCTAAACTGCCACTTCAGTTGCTTGGGGCAGGTCCTGAGGTGAGAGGGCTGAGACTGTACCAGAATGGACTTAAGCCAATCAGGATGTGTGACAAACCCAAAACTTGCTAAGAAAGAAAAGGGGGAGAGTTCTAGGCTGTTTCCAGACTGGGGACCTAACTCCTTTTCCATGATGACTAATTAGGAGTCTGAGCACCACAAGAAGCTTGTCCTGGGCTGCCTTACCTATGATGAAGCTCTGTGCATACAGGGCTCTGGAAGGCACAGCTACTGTCATCTCTAAGCCAGAGTGACAGAATCCAGTGTGCCTAGCAAAGGTCTGTCTTCTACTTTAGAAGAACCTGGATGAAAGACCGTTATTAAAGGCATACATCACTGACAACCATCAGTGTGAACTACAGTCAGCTATGTGCCTTTAGCACAGTTGTGGAGAGGCTCAAGCCTATGCCTGACCTCAAGGAAGTCTTCCGGGGGAGGTGTTAATTTTAGCAGCCACCAAACAGTTATTGTGCACGTATTTACACATCAAGCACCAGGCTGGGCAGTGGGACCCAGAGATGACAGGCACACTGACTCTTTAAAGTCTAGGGTTAGGGGACCAAGTCCTAGAACCCAGATGCATTAATTAGGAGGGCCTGTCTGAGTGCAGGGGTGCCTATTCTTCCCTGAGAAAGAGACATCCAACTGAGGATGACTAACTGCTAGCCAAGCCAATCGGTGAGCGCTAAGTACTACAACAGCAGTAGGGGCCCAGTGGAAGCCTGAGAGGAACCTAGTCACAGACATTCTTAATGAGGAGAGGCCACTGTGCTCTGCTGTAGCTCACACACCTGGCACATTTGCATCAGAAGGGCACAGAGCAATTAGAGCACAGGGCTTATGCAGGGTACAAGGCAGAAACCTGGTGTATGTGCCCTATCTAGTCCTCCTGCCATTCAAAGCTCATGGGACAGTGTGCCAGGATGCAGCAGTTGGAGAGTGGTGGAAGGCAGGGTGGTGCTTTGTCCCTTGGCCTTCCTTCTACTTCTGGGTGCTGCCGTGTGCTGGATGCACAGCTCCTCGCCAGCCATTACAGCCCAACATGCCTTCTAGGAGCTGTCTTCCCAAGCCACTGCCCCCACTAATATAATGCTATTAAATTCCTAATGTGGGCACTCTAAAGGCAATGTTCTGTCACCAGCACATCACTGGGCACATTTTTCAGCAGGAAAACAGCTGCCCGCTGAATCTGTCAGTTCCTCTTCTCAGATCCCTGCACATGAACAAGAGCTAGCTCAGGGCTTTTTTTCCTTCACCTTCTCTGCACGCATGCTCAAAGCAGTGTCAAGACTCTCAGTAGAAGCCAGCAGGTTGGCCACAGCAATGTGAAGAGTTACTGGCTTAGGAGGCAGTTTTGACAACTAGGGCTCCGACTTCAGAAGCTGAAGGCACAGACATCCTGAAAGACCTGACCCCCTTATGAGGAAAGTTAGACCCCCTAGCACACTTGGAGCCAGAAACAGAAATAGGACTGAAATTGCATGCTTGGCCAATCCCCACCTGACTGCATTCTTTCCCCTAAGAAACGGGTGACCTTGGCCTGTCCCCAGGGCCAGAGGCACAATGTTCCAGGAACTAGCTAACCACAAAAATGTTTGTGCAACTACCTTGTGACTAACTTAGAACATTCTGTACTTCCCCATAACGCAAATTCTTTCAGTTCTTGTGGTTTTTTTCCTTTAAATACCCCTGACTTCAGCTGCTCAGGGTTGAACTCCTCTGCCCCTGCGTGGGACATGAGCTCGACCCCAGTGCACTGGTCCCCTGAATAAACCTTGTGTGATTGCAGCAAGGATGGTCTTTCGTGAGTTCTTGGTAGGTCACGCCGTCCTGAGACTTGAGTGAGGGTCTCCCCAGCTCAGGGGTCTTTTCAATCCTAGCTTTTAGTTCACTAATCTCACTCCCTCAGTTTTTAGACCAAGGGTCTGGGTGGGGGTTGGCTAGGGGCAGGAGGGACGGCTCAGTTGGTAAAGTGCATGTCTTGCAAGCATGAGGATCAGAGTTTCTCCCTAGAACCCAAGTAAAAAGGGTGGTACGTGTACTGGGGTGACAGAGGTAGGAGGACCCCTGGGCCTGTTGGCCACACTGGCTTAGCAAATTAGTGAGCCCCAGGCCAAAGAGGGTCTCCGTCTCAAGAAACAGAGTAGCCAGCTGCTGAAGAGCAACATCTGAAGTTGTTCTCTGATCTCCCCATGTATGTACACACGTATGCACACACACACATCCACACACATACATGCACGTAAACACACAAGAACTCACACACTAGCCCCTGTGTGAGCTAGATTTTCTCATAAGAATAAGCAAGGATACCACCATCTTCTCCACTGGCTGTGAGGCCTAAATGAGATGGCCAGGAATGAGGAGTCAGCTCGGGACTTTGAGGTATTCCACCAGGGTCCCCTCCCCCCTCTCCGAGCACATGGGCACCCCTCCCCTCCTGGAAGAAACAGGTCAGAGAGCACGTAGGCTAGAAGGAAGGGGCTGATTAAGCCCCTGCTACCTCATTCCATAAAGACCAATCAGTTTAAAAGCCACACTGTTCTGCCAATCACATTGTGCCTAATGGCAGCTGCTCTAAAATCCTATATAAGGTCCCTGAACGGGCTCCACGAGGTCACCCTCCTGTCTTGGTATGTGGAGTGATCTCAGCATGATGAATCAATACATTTCTCTTGCATTTTGCATCAATCCCCGACTCCATGTGTTCACTTGGAGGGTCTTTGGTAAGTTAAAGCTCACCCAGAGTCTTACAGGAACATGGCTCCATCAGAACCTGGCAGGCAGTGAACAGAAGCTGCCACAAGTCTTTCTAGACATCCAGGCCCTCATTTCTCTTCCCAGGGCCTTTCAGCTGAGTTCCACCAGAGGAAGAAAAAGGCTGGGAGCAGGGTTAACTCGTTTACAGCAAGCTTGGTCAATATCTGATGGGAATCAGATGAGGTCTATAACTTGTTCTCGGTCTGAGTGCTGCCTTTGGAGAGTTCATATGCTCACTCAAATTATCTTCAAGTTTGGGAAGTCAGAGCCAGGTCTACTTGAGACACACACAGGAGGGTGAGGGGCACAACAGATATGGCAGGTGTCTAGGCCAACTCTACCAATCACTGAGGAAAGTCACCCAAACCATGGGACACAGTTCCTCTTGACAAGACCCAGTAAGTTTCCCTAGCAGCTCAGGTTTCCTTCCTCTTTCACGCGCACTGCTTCCTGTCTCTCTGCACGCTCCTGCACTTTAAAATAGCCATCCAACCATGTAAATTCTCGGGTGCAAGTGTCTGCTAGCCTCCAGCGGAGCTGTCAATGCCCATAAATCGCCAGCCTTCCAGATTGCATTGCAGCTATTTACTGGGGGAGGGATGCTGCAGGCCACCAGACAATACCAGGAAGACACTGGTCTGGCGGTAACTACTCTGGTTACAGCCTCACAATTCACAGCGGCATTTTGCTAGGAGTATGCTCCATCAGGGAGGAGAAACATAAAAAGGGGAACCTGGGCTGTAAATAGTTTATTCCGGCAATTCCTGATGTTGGCTGAATCATACTTTAATACAGAAATACATGAAAGCACCACTCCGGAGGTGACATGTGGTGCCACCTCATTACTCTTTTCAAAAGGGTCTTCCATCAGAGAGACACCTCTCCGCAAATTACAGGGAAGAACACAAAGCCCTCTCACACACTCACACAGGCCAGAGGGAGTGAACCTCCAGAATTCAAGCAAACACAGAACAGGACCCACAAAGGCCACTGGTCACCCTTAGTCCCTGGGCTGCTTTGCCATGCTTGGAACAGGAGACAGACACTTGCCAGAGCCCTCCCTCCATGACTCACCAACTCTCCCAGTGGCTGCTACAGTAAACCCTACCTTCATGTTCCTTCTCTGTGGTTCCCACTTTCTTGATCTTCCGGGGAGACTTCATGAAGAGTGGAAAGATGGTTCGTAAACCGAGAATGTCAACAAACTTGTGGCAGTTGTCTGTGCCTTCGGGCCCAATCATGGCATGGTCCAGCACCTTCAGGGCACTGCTCCGGGAGATCTTCTTCTCCCTACAAGCCAAAGGCATTCCATAAGAAGCAATATATATATAAAAAAAATTTTTCTTAGTGTGTACTCATTCTACTAGGAAAAAAAATTCCCAATAAAACCAGAAAAATTGAGACAATGTTTACATTATGAAATATCTAAGTGCAAAGAGCTTGCTATCCCGCCATGTCCCGGAGAGTTCTTCCAGGACAGGCTAGCGACTGGGTCCGGAGCATCCTGCCTGCAGGACACTCTGGTGCTGTGGAGAGAAACTGTTGGCGGTGGAAAGAGGCAGGAGACAAAGGATGCGTGAGGGCAAGACGGTGTTCCGATCAAGCCCCCAAACAATCTTTATTGCTACGTATATTTAAACACTTTAGGGCGGGAAATGGCAGAGGAAGGGGGATTCCATAAGGTAACTAGACGTCACACATAGTTCTGTGTCATTGTTGTCCTGGAGCTATAGGCCGGTTCAAAACAGGATGTCTAATCCCTTGCTGGAGGCAGTGAGACTGGGAAGGAATCAAAGGAATGCCTGCTGTGGAGCTGGAACACTTTGACTTGCTAATCAAGCCAAGCCTAGAACACCCTGACTATCTGATTAAGAGCAAGGCCCTAGATTCAAAACAAGGCAAACTGGTCTCTGGCAGGAAGGAATCAAAGGAATGCCCGCTGTGGAGCCCGGGACACTATGACTTGCAAAATAAGTCAAGCCTGGGACTCTTCATCTAGCAGAACATGTCAAGGCTCGATTAAGCCAAGGCCTTTTTTTGGTCTCTGACATCTAAGCAGATTACCATATATATTAATAGGAGTAGGAATTAATCTGGAATAGGAAGAATAAATTCTTATCCATCCAAGAATAAAATCTTATGGCTGCAAATGGTAATGTTCAAATTCCCACAAGTGTTATGACAATTCTGTGGGAAGTGCATCGCAAGACTAGAGAAGCAGATCAAACTGAGGCCTGGTGGCTTTGCAGCCCCCTTCCCTTAACAGCTGTACTGGATACAAACCACATCATTTGATTTGTCCTCTGAGAATGTACAACTCAGTGGTGTCAGTGTGCTCACAGACACGTAACCATCCCACAGAGTGTTTCCACCACCCTGTGGAAAACCACGCACCCTTTGACTGTTCCTCGCCTCCACTCCCTGGCTCCTGAGCTCCAATCAGCACAGCTCTGTGCTGTGTCTACAGACTCGCCTACTCGAGGCTTTTCCAGAAAATGCTATACACGTGGTCTCTGTGACTTGGCGTAATGTTTTCAGGGCTCACCCATGTTCTAGCTTGTCAGTGGTTCATTCCTCTTTTTAATGGTGACTAGTTCATTGTACAGTTATCTATATGTTGATTTGTATACAAGTGTGTGTGTGTGTGTGTGTGTGTATATATATATATATATATATATATATATATATATATATATATATATTCTATTGTAAATAATGTTGCTGTAAATATCCATGTATAAAATTTCAAGGGGGACATGAGACTTACTTTTTCTTGAGTACGTACGTCTATGTTAGGAGAAGACTGCAGGTCACAAGGTCACTATGCTTACTCACTAGACTGTTCTCTACAGTATTCTCTACATCATTTCACATCAGTGACAAGGGACCCACTTTCTCCACACCTTGAAAACTTTTGCTCTGGGTTCTAGTTATCCTAGTGGATGTAGCACTGCTGTCTCAGTGTGTGTACGCCGGGGGGGGGGGGGCACACATGCCATGCTGTGTGTGGGAGTCCATTCTCCACTCCCGTTATGTAGGGTCCAGAGACCAAACTCACACAGCAAGACTTGGTGGAAAGTGCCTGTTCCCACGGAGACCCATCATTGTGGTTCTGATTTATATTTGATAACTAATAGAGCTGAGCATTTAGTGGGCTTGGATATTTGTATATTGTCTTTGGTGAAATGCCCACATTAAAAGCTTTGCTCATATTTGTTTATTATTATTATTATTATTATTATTATTATTATTATTATTATTATTATTGAGACAGGGTCTCACTATGTCACTCTGGTTGTTTTAGAACTCACTATGTAGACCAGGCTGGCCTGGAACTCAGAGATCTACCTGCCTTGAAGGTATGCACCAAGCCCAGCCTGCTTGGTTCATTTTTAAACAGGGGAAGCAAGTCTCTTTATCATTGTGTTCTAAGCATTTATTTTCTTATATTTTGAAGTTCTTCAAAAGATATATGATAAAATCATTTCCTCAATCTGCCAATTATTCTCCTTACTTTCTTGACGTTTTAGATGTGAACTTTAGCCTTTAGCAGCTGAGCTCTCTCCAGCCCTCGCCTTACTTTCTTTCTTTTCTTTTCTTTTTTTCTTGTTTTTCCGAGACAGGGTTTCTCTGTGTAGCCCTGGCTGTCCTGGAACTCACTCTGTAGACCAGGCTGGCCTCGAACTCAGAAATCCGCCTGTCTCTGCCTCCCAAGTGCTGGGATTAAAGGCATGCACCACCACTGCCCGGCTCGCCTTACTTTCTTAATAGTATCATTTGGAGAATAAAACCTTCAAATGTTGATAAAGGTCACTGTATGTGGTTCTGTCTTTTGCTCTAATACCTGGGAACCATTACTGCATTCGATGTCATAAATGTTTACCCTCTATTTTCTTCTAGACTTCTTAGGCCTCTGATCTTTTTGAGTTAAGTTTGAATGTAAGGTAAGGCCCAGCTCTATTCTTTCACATAAGAACATAGGGCTGTCCCAGTGTCATTCACATGTGATAGTTTAAAACTGATGCTCCTCTTTCTCTTTCTCTCTCTCTCTCCTTTTTTCTTTTTTTTTTTTTTTTTTCGAGACAGGGTTTCTCTGTGTAGCCCTGGCTGTCCTAGAACTCACTCTGTAGACCAGGCTGGCCTCAAACTCAGAAATCCTCCTGCCTCTGCCTCCCAAGTGCTGGGATGAAAGGCGTGCACCACCACTGCCCGGCTGCTCCTCTCTTTTTTGAGACAGGGCCTCAAGTAGCCCAGGTTGGCCTCAAACTCCTAATCTTGCTGCTTCCACTTCTCAAGGGCACACACCACCACAGTGAGTTGACTTAAAGTTTATGCTTCTTGCATGGAGCAATCAATGTGACACATTCCTTTAATCCCAGCACTCAGGATGCAGATATCTATGAGCTGAGGCCAGTTTGGACTACACAAGGAGTTACCGGTCAGCCAGGGATACACTGTGAGAGCCTGTCTCAATGAAATACAATTAATTTTCTATACTGATCATATAACTTGCTTATTAGTTCTAATAGCTGCACTAATAGAATCTGCAGGGTAACTTCATGTTATTTGCAAACAAATAACTCTTCCTTTTCCTTCCCAGCTTGGATGTTTTTTATTTTCCAGCACTGCTCAACTGCCCTGCCTGGAACTACCAGTTCAATGCCTAAGAAGACATTTTATCTTGCTGCTGACCATGGATGGAAAGCATTCACTTACTGACCATTAGGTATGGTGTGAGAGGTGGGTGTTCTGCAGGTACTTGTTTCCAAGGGTTACAGAGGTTCCTTCTATTCCCCACTGAAGTATTTCTGACATGAAACAATGCTGGACTTCCCACGTCCTTTTTCTGCATCTTTATATTCCTTTTCCCACTTCCTAGTGCCTTTCATTTTCCAACAGTGAACGCGTACTTTGTAAAATGAGAAAAGTTAAATGACTTTTAAGGAACCAAACCAAAGGAACCAACCCTTGAGGTTGAAGGTTTCAGAAACCCTGTTAGCAGCTACCACTTTGTAGATTTCTCTAGGGAGTTTGTAACAAAATACCTGAGACAACTTACAAAGAAGAAAGGTTCGTTGGCTCTGCCTGTTTCTGAGGTTTTACTCTGTGCTCACCTGGCTCCACAGAGCACAACATTATCACAATGGCTGTGTGACAATGGGGCTGCTCACCTCGGGGTGGTCAGGAAGCGGGTGGGGAGGTCCTGAAGTCCCTCTTCAAGGATATACCCCCTCACTGACCTCACTCTTTTCCATGACACCCTATCTCATTATGGTTCCACTATCTCCCAACAGCACTGCAGGCTGGCAACCAAACCTTTAGTACATGGAGCTTTGGAGACTTTTAAGATCTAAAAGTAACAGAAGCATACTTTCTTAAAATCTTGTATGATTTTCTTTAACACTCTAAGAGGCACAGAGAAACAAATCAATTATTTCCTAATTGGGTACAGATGGTGAATCAACCACCCAAGTGCACGGGGTTTACTGAGCACTTATTTAGCACTGTGGTATACACAAAGACATGGATTCTGCCCCAAAAAGTGGAATTCACCTAGGGAGACCAAATGAACGTGAAGTAATCAGGAAAGGTGCCCTTCACAATACCTGTTGGATACCTTTCCTGTCAAAAGATGAAAGATGCCACAGTACCCTACAGCTTACATTCTGCAGAAAGTCAGGGACAGGAAGGTGTTCAGCATGTAAGATTCTATTCACTATTCACACCTCTGTCCATCTCAGACAGCAACCCAGCTACTCAGAGATGACCTTCAATCCAGCCACTGAGTCTGAAGACAGGAGAAGGCCTCAGCAAAACTCAGGCCTGCTCAGACACTGCCCTGGCTATTGGAAACCAGAGGTTTCTTGTTTTTAAGGGATTTGAGGAAAAGATAGTAAAAACAGTTTTAAAGGACAGAAGTAATGGGAATTATGTTCAAGATGTTAACAGGAAGGAAAGAACAGCTTCACCTGGGAGAAGCCAGTGAGGGGATCAGCAGGGGATGGACGCCCGTCAGCAGAGGGGTGAGTAGCACTGGTGGCAGAGCTGAGGAACCCCAGGTGGGAATGGAGCCAATCAGGACAGTGTGTGCAAAAAATGTGCTCCCACCAGGCCCCTGCTGTGCTGCTAGGGAAGCCCTGCTCCATCCAGTCACTGAGAATGTGGGCACTAAAAGGGGCACACTTAGAAGGCTTAGTCCAGAAGCAGAGAGAAGAGGGGGCTGGAGGGGCAGACCTCGTGGGCAGGGAGAACAGTTCAAAGACTATGGCAATAGAGTAAGTGGGATACAAAGAGAGGTCTGAGTGCAGCAGGGGTTTGGGGAGGTGTGAAAAAGGCCTATTTAAGAGAAATATGAAAGTTTAAACATCAGGAGGAGGCAAACAAGGTTTTGGGAAGAACTTTCTGTCTTAAGATGAAATTCTAGTAGGAGGCTACACAAATAACATTCTCGCTCTTGCTGTGGTTGGACTTCTGCACCCGGCTTTACAAGCTGGGATTTATAGAGGTTATGGCTAAGGCAGCTAATCATGCGGGCAGAAATTAGGAAACGGAGCTCCAAATACTCATTGGTCAGCCACCAGGAAAAGGCGTCCTGAAATGAACGACTGCTGACCAGGGCGCCTTTGGCTTCTGTTGAGCATACACTGAAACCATTTCACAAATGACATAGGACTGCCTGAAACTCTAAAGGCAAAGGAGCCTGGCTGAGCCAAGGCCTTCTTTTTTTCCCTGCCTAAGCAAATTCAAGAAACAAAAGACTTTAAAAGCAAAGCCCTTCTATGGGTAGGCAGCACAGCAGCACAGGACACATTTAAAGGGGGCAGTAATTGCGTATTGATCACCATTTAGGTAAGCTGCATGGAGGTGAACTTTGGAATATTCATTGGGCTCAAGTTCAGGCTTTTAGCAATCAATAGCTGTTTGGCCTGACTTTCTTGGGTTGACTTTATTTGAAATATTTATTCTACTGGAGGACAAGTAGTTTATCTTAGTTTTGTCTGGGTTCGTCAGGTTGTCGATCATGCCGGCACCAATGTGAACCCCAGCCTCCACAAGCTGGGTGCCATGGCCCATGGCTGGGGCTGGCTGTTGCCGATCTGCTCATGTGTGCCCTGGATGCTGGAACAGTATCTCCTGCTGTAGCTTTAATTAGCTTATTCTTTATTACACCCAAACACTTCTGTGATGAACACAGATTCTGAGTATGATTTTCTCTGCTCATTTTTTTCTTTCTTCAAATATTTATGAGACACTTAACAGGTGCCAGACATCTAGTCAAGAATGCAGAGACAAAGCCCAGCTCTGGCTTCTGAGGGGGTTGGTCCACGCGGCATGGGAAGAAGCAGATGAGGGGTGAGGGCTGCCGGAGGAGAAAGGCTGAGTCCTGCAGTAGAGGTGTAGACAAAAGAAGGGAGTGCAGCCATGAGGCCTGGCCAGAAAGGTGAAGCTGAACTGTGCTTCCCAGACAGGTAAAGGGGGGGGGGGGGGGGCGCGCGAAGGAAACAGAAGCACAGTCAGAGGCAAGAGCAGGCACAACCAGGGAAAGAGTAGGTAGGCCACACCACAGTGGACGCCAGGTGACTGTGTACCTTGGGAGGTTGGACTGCCCAGCCACAGTAGGCAGTGAGACAGGAGAAAGAAACAACAGCAGAGGGAGAGAGCAGGGCATGGAGGTTTGAGTAAGAATCACCCCACCCCCAACAGGCTCATATGTGTGAGAGCTTAGTCACCAGAGAGTGACACTGTTCATATGTGTGAGAGCTTTGTCACCAGGGAGTGACACTAGGAAAGGATTAGAAAGATTAGGAGATGTGACTTGCTGGAGGAGGTGTGTCAGTAGAGGTGGGCTTTGAGGTTTCAAAAGCCCATGCCAGGCCCAGGCTCACTCTCTCTTGACCTGTAGAGATCAGGATGCTACTGCTCCAAGACCATGAGTACTGCCATGTTCCCGCCATGCTCCTGCCATGCTCCAAGCTCCTGACATGACAATACGGGACTAAACCTCTAAAATTGAAGGCAAGCCCAGAATTAATTTATTTTTAAGTAAGTTGCCATGGTCATGATGTCTCTTCACAACAATAGAACAGTGACTAAGAGACAGGGCAAAGGAGTAGACAGGGATAAAAGGGGCCAAGAGTTCTGGTTAAACCCAAGGCACCTCTGGGATGTGGCAGAGATGTTGAGCTAGGTGTTAATGGGTCCAAAATTCAGGAATGAGGGGAAATTTGAGGGAATAATTACGTTTGTACAGGCTATAACTGAATGTCCTGTGGGAGACTGCCCTGAGGTTGTCTTCTTAAAGGTAGAGAGCCAGGAGGGATGTATTTGAAGGACAAGCTAAAGACATGAATTCCTTTCCCCAGGACTCTGGCTAGCTAGGATTAATTAAAGAGGTAATTTAAAGAAAAGACACTGGTAACCATGAGCTGATACTGGCAAGAAATCTGGCTGATCCCATGCAAGATGACTGTTTGCTTTGAAATACACTTGACAACGTTTGTTTCCTTTAGAGCCCCCAAACATAAGGCCATTTTATTGGACAGAACATTTGCATGGATTACACAGCCAGATCAAGATGCCTTTATAATCAACATTCCACCATTAGAACAAAATACCTGAAGCAAGAACTAACTTCTAGGAAAAAGGTTTATGACATCAGAGGTTCCAACTCATTGCTGTGGGTCCTGGCAGGGATACCAGATGGCAACAGCCAAGAACATATAGCAGTGCAAAACTGCCTAAGTCCGTGAGGCAGGAGGAAGAAGCTTGAAAGCCATAACCACTTTCAAAGGCACACCTCTAATGACCTAAGAACTTCCCATTAGACTCTTATCTCTAAGTAGCACCACCCTGAGGACCAACTCTATTACCTCTGGGGGACACTCATCAATGACCAGAGTGGTTTCAGGCTATGGATACAATGTCCTTAAACCTGTCCACAGTCAACTAATTCACATGAGCCCATGAATCAACACATAATTGCTAACACACTTTTACTCACACCAGAACCCGGCCATGCGATTCTCTAGAGCCAATACGATGTGGGTATAGCATAGGCACCTTCAGAGGAGGATCTGAAAGATGGACTGTATCTTTCAGGTTTCCCTTTTATCTTGTGAATGTCACTTTGTGCTTTGTGTGTCCCAAGACAGACAGCAGAACTTCCAGGAGCCAGCTGCAGAGGTGCTCAGTGTGAAAAGCCTCTGTTGTTGGAAGTCCCTGAGATTTGGGGTTCCCACTACACCAAAGCTGACTGAGGAGTGATGCTGTCTTGGGAGGATAGCACCGGCCTCCATAGGTCAGATGGTGTGGGTGATACAGCAAAGGTGCTCAGTGAAAAACAATACTCCCAAGACTCACTTGGCAGGAAATCGGTAGGATGGACAGTTGGAGCCCTGAAGCTCACTGGCCAGTCAGTCTGTCCAGTGCCATGATGATCAGCAGAGGTCAAGAGACCCTGTCTCAACATATGAAGGCAGAGGAGTGGGGAGATGGGTTCAGAGGGGAGTGCTCTGCAAGTCTGACAATTCGAGTTCAACACCGTACTCAGAAGGAGGAGGAAGGAGAGAGCCAGCTCCACAGAGTGCCGTCTGACCTCCACCCTGGAACGCACAGATTGCCACCCACCTTCATATCACTCACAGGAACAATGTATTCAAGAACAAAAACCAAAGGTGAGGACCAACAGAGAAGCGATGGTGCCTGACTGCGGGGCAGTGGTCTGTGGCAGGCAATCTGGCACCCGGTTGAGCACAGGCTGAAAACTCTGGGAGACCTAGTGGAATATCCACGAGGGACCAGAATATGATTTTGGCCAACACTCCCGGAAGGCTGCTGTAAAAACAGCCACAGCTTTTACAACCCCTATATAGAGAGGCCCGGCATGTGAGATTTGTCACATAGAAAGCAACGCTAAGCCCTCCCACAAGCAAATGAGGTACAGCGAAGCCCCCAGACCAAACCAATGGGAAGTATTGGTTGCCAACCCCCTGACCCCTCCCAAACAGTATATTAGACCATCCTAACCTGTGTAAGCCCCTGCCCGCCACCACCGCGCCGGCCTGCTGCCCGTCATCCAGAAGGAATAAAGGTGCGAGAACTACTCCGGCGTCTGAGAGCTTCCATCATAAGAGCTGTAACACTTTCGGCCCGAGGAAGAGATCCGCTCTCCCGAGAGCCGCCAGAAGCTTCCCGAGCTCCACAGGCTAGTCGGCTTCTCGTGGGCTCAGCCCCTCTGACTCAGCACAGGGCAGCAGGTGCAGTGTCTTGGCGCGACCCAGGTGGCAGCCGCAGGGACCGAGCCGGAGGAGATTCAGTCCCCGCTCGCGCTCCCCCCCTTGCCGGAACCCTTGCTTTCCGCTGGGCCAAAGACCCCCGAGGAAGGCTTCCAGCACGCAACCCAACACCTGACGTCAGCCTCTGGCTCCTTCACACATGTGTACCTGTGTCACACATACCAGCATCTACACCAACAAAAACACACACCACACCACATACACATGAATAAGGGGGAAGACGATCTGTTTTCAGAGTATTCTGTCATGGGGAATGGCTTAGTGGTAGACTGCTGGCCCAGCAAGCACGGGATCTTGAGTTCAATCCACAGCACCACAAAGATGTAAACAAGCAAAATAAAAGTAAGAAAGAAACCCAGGGAACAAGGTAAAATTCACGAAACTTAAATACTACCATAAAACATCACCTAAAACAACACATGACAGAACAGGGATGAGGACAGTAAAAGCTACTATCATGGCATCTGATGATGTAAAAGGGAGAGAACCGTCAGTGTGTCGGACTGAACAGGACTGGATTGAGTAACTACAGGGAAATGCTGTGTCTGATAAAAGAGAGGAGATGACTGCAGGCTGCACACTGTAGAAGACGTCCCAACAGAATGGCTCAAGTATTTAGTGTGCAGCAAGGGAAGAAAAATAGGGATGGGACCCTATCAGGGCATGGAGTGAGCAAATGTGACAGCAGAACGCACAGGCAATTATGTTTTTTTAAATACTTGATTGTATGATACTTTGTTATTATATGTGATTATAAAATATGATCATAGTCTCATGCACATATACATGGAATTATAGCCCCTGAAAGGCAGATGGGAGGGTGGGGGATAGCATTTTAAACTCTCGTGGCCAAAATAATTCTACTCTTTGTTTTGAAGATATCACCTCACTATTCATAGGGTAACCTCAAAGTCGTGATCCTCCTGGCTTGGACATGAAGAGCCCATGCAGTGGCAGATGTGCAGATATAGCTCTGTCCCCTGACCCAATCCTCAGGGTCTTCCCTAGCTCTGTAACAGAACAGCTGTAGCCTCTCCTCCTCTTTGTTTCTAACTCCTCTAACTCCTCTGTATCCCACAGATCATCCCATCCCCCCAGCCTCCCCTCCCATCTGGTTGCTGTGTCCTAGTCTCCAATGCCCTGCTCAACCACAGGATATGCCTGCCAGATATGTAGGTAGGCTGCCTGCGGACCTTTTCATTCTCTCTGTTCCCTGAAATCCAATCCTCTCGGTCACTCCTAGAGTTGCAACAAAACACTAGCCTGTGGATCCCATCCTCCCTAGCCTCTCCTCCTGTGTCCCAACGCCCAACCTGGGCAGACACCCCTAGCTCAACCACAGGCCACATCTGCCATATGACAAGGTAGGCTGGCTGTGGAACATTCTCTGTTCCCCAAGACCCAATCCTCAGGGTCGACCCTAGCGCTGCAACAGACCATTTCCCCCTGGCCTCTCCTTCCCCCCAGCCTCCAACATTCATTCCCGTGAACACAACTGTCAAGCAGGCCAATAAAACAGGCAATACACAGCAAAGACACCCTCTGAAAATCCAGAGAGGAAACAGAAACCAAGGAACAAAACACCCACCCAACAAAGACAAACCCAGAATCAGCACCTAGACCCTAATCACCCCAAACCCAGATGCCTAACAGCTAGGGCAGTACGACTCCACCAGAGCACAGCTGTCCTACCGCAGCAAGCCCTGAATATTCCAACATAGCTGAAGTACATGAAAAAGACCTTAAAACCACATGAAATATGTCTTTAAACTATATGAATACAATAAATGTCTTTAAAGAAGAAATGAATAAATCCCTTAAAGAAATCCAGGAAAATACAAACAAACAACTGGAGGAAATGAATAAATCCCTTAAAGAAAGCCAAGAAAATACGAACAGTTTAAGGAAAAGACTATTGAAGACCTGAAAATTGAAATAGAATCAACAAAGAAAACACAAAGTGAGGGGATTGAGAAAATAAAAAACTTGGGAATGCGAACATAGTACAGAGGCTTCACTAACAGAATACAAAAGATGTATTAGAGAATCTCAGGTATTGAAGATACACTAGAAGAAATGGATACATTGGCCAAAAGTAATATAAAATCCAAAGAACTCCTGACACAAAACATCTAGAAAATCTGGGACACTATGAGGAAAACCAACCCTAAGAACAATAAGAAGAGAAGAAAAAGAATAACTCAAGCTCAAAAGCCCAAAAAAATATATTCAACAAAACCATAGAAGAAAAAATTCCTGACCTAAAGAAAGAGATGCCTATAAAGGTACCAGAAGCTTACAGAACACCAAATAGAATGGACTGGAAAAGAAAGTCTCCATACCACATAATCAAAATACTAAACATATAGAACAAAGAAAGTATATAAAATACTACAAGAGAAAAAGTCCCAATAACACATAAAGTCAGACCTATTAGAATTAATTACACTTGACTTCTCAATGGAGACTCAAAAAGCCAGAAGGGCCTGGACAGATGTGTTGCAGAGACCACAGATGCCAGCACAGATTATTATACCCAGCAAAACTCTCAGTCACCATAGATAGAGAAAGCAAGATATTTCACAACAAAGTTGAATTTAGACAATAACTATCTACAAATCCAGCTCTACAGCAGGTACTAGAAGAAGGAAAACTCCAACCCAAGGAGGTTATCTACACCCATGAAAACACAAACACATTCATTCTCTCTCCTTCCCTCTCTCTCTCTCTCTCAACACCCCCCCCCCCACCACTACCAGAACAATGACACAATGACTATCATTGGTCATTAACATCTCTCAAAATCAATGGTCTCAATTTCCCAATAAAAGGACACAGGCTAATAAAATGGATGGGAAAACAGGATCCATCATTCTGCTGCATACAAGAAATACATCTTAGCATCAAGGATAGATATGACCTCAGGGTAAAGGGTTGGAAAAAGATCTTCCAAGCAACTAGACCTAAGAAGTAAGCTGGTGTAGTCATTTTAATATCTAACAAAATAGACTTCAGATCAAAATTAATCAAAAGAGATAGAAAGGATACTACATACTCATCAAAGGAAAAATTCACCAAGATATTTCAGTTCCTAACATCTATGCCTCAAACACAAGGGTACCCACTTTTGAAAAAGAAACACTATGAAAGCTCAAGTTATACATTGACCCTCATATACTGATAGTGGCAGACTTCAATACCCCACTCTCACCAACAGGTCACCTATGCAAAAAGTAAATGGAGAAATACTGGAGCTAACAGACATTACAAACCTAATAAAGCGAACAGATATTTATAGAATATTCTATCCAAACACAGAAGAATATACCTTTGTTTCAGCACCTCATGGGACTTTCTCCAAAATTAATACTTGGACACAAAGAAAGTATCAATAGATAAAAGAAAATTGAAATAACTCTTTGGAGTTATTTCTTACCTAAATAAATCCTACCAAATCACCATGGATTAAAGCTGGATATCAACAAAAGAAACAACAGAAAGCTTACAAGTTCGGAAACTGAACAACTCTATATTGAATAAAAAGTAGGTCAAGATAGAAATAAAGAAATTAAAGACTTTCTAGAATTCCATAAAAGTGAATATACAACATACCCAAAGTTATGAAACACAATGAAAGTGGTGCTAAGAAGAAAGTTCATAGTAATAAGTGCCTACATTAAAAAAAAAATTGGAGAGATCTCATACTAGCAACTTAACAGTATACTTGAAAGCTCTAGAACAAAAACTAAGCACAATCGAGGAGTAGACAACAAGAAATAATGAAACTGAGGGCTGAAATCAACAAAAAGAAAACAAAGAGAACAATACAAAGAATCAATAAAAGAATTTTATCTAAACTAACTAAAAGAGGGAGAGAGAATATCCAAATTAACAAAAGGGAGGCATAACAATAGACACCCAAGGAAATCCAGAGAATCGTAAGAACATACTTTAAGAACCTGTACTCCACCAAACTAAAAAAATCTAAGATCATTTTCTTGATAGATACCACTTACAAAAGTTAAATCAAGGTCAGATAAGCAATTTAAATAGATCTATAACCTATAAGGAAACAGAAGCAGTTATTAAAAGTCTCTCAAGCAAAATAAGCCCAGGGTAAGATGGTTTTAGGGCAAAATTGTACCAGACTTTCAAAGAGTGAACACCAATACTCCTCACATTATTCCACAAAATAGAAACAGGAGAAACATTACCCAGTTCATTTTATCAGCCCACAGTTGTGCTGATAGCCAAACTACATAAAGACTCAACAAAGAAAGAGAATTACCGATCAATTCTCCTTATTAGCATAAATTAAAAAACACTCAGTAAACTACTTGGAAACAAAATACAAGAACACATCAAAAAGATCATCCTCCATGATCAAGTAGGCTTCATCCCACAGATGCAGGGACGGCTCAATGTATGAATAATCAGTCAGCGTAACCCACCGTATAAACAAACCGAAAGGAAGGAAAAAGCCCCACATGATCATCGCACTAGATGCTGAGAAAAACCTTTGACAAAATTCAACTCTCCTACATGATGAAAGCTCTGGAGAGGTTAGGGATACAAGGGACATATCTAAACATAATAAAGCAACTTACAGCCTGCCTATGGCCAACAACAAGTTAAATGGAGAAAAACTCAAAGCAATTCCATTAAGAATAAGATAAGGCTGTGGTCAAGATGTATTGTATGAGAGAAGAATCTATTCTCAAGAAAAATATGTAGACATATAGAACAGAAATATATTTAATAGAAAAAGACCATTTTTTTTCTATTAAAAATCTATTTTAAAAGATAAGTGATCATTTAAACAAAAAGAACAGTCTTCAGTGGGAGTTGCACCGTATTCTGACATCAAATGTGTGACCGCAGCACACAGAGAGGGCACTCCTGGGTACAGCCTATTGTGGCAAACGGTCTTGTTGGGTTTTGAGTTCTATCCTCCCCACACTCTCATTTAGCCATAACCCCCTCTTTTAGGCTGTCTCCAAATCCAGTCACCTGGGGCAGGGGTTCCAGGACTTCAGCACTTACATTTGGTGGGAGAAGGGGGCTAGGCATCAGACGGCATACAACTTATTCCTGAGCAGAGAGATGGTCAGGGACACGATGCCAACACTCATTAAGAGGAGGCTGTGGTGTTAGAGTGCTAGGAACCAAGTTTCAGATCAAAGAGTAATCCTAGTGATAAAGTAATTTCTTCATAACAAAAGGGCCAGTTACACAAAAGAACATATAATCTGAAATGTTTTCAACTTTTTGTTTGTTGGGAAAAGGCTTCTCTGTGTAGCCCTGGCTATCCTAGAACTCGCCCTATAGACCAGGCTGCCCTTAGAATCCAAATTCAGAGATCCATCTGCCTGTGCCTTGCGAGGCATAAAGCCATGTGCCACACAACTGATGTAATCCCAGATGTTTAAGCATCTAAATAGCTTCAGAATGCGTGGAGCCAAAATGTACATGGCTGAGAGCACAAAGGCCAACACCACGGTTTCACCACCACTGCGCAGTAACTACCAAATCAGAAAACAACCTGTAAGCAACATGACGCCAACTCTACCCCCTGCCACAGCAAAGCCCCTGCCCCGGGCGGGCAGCAGGGTCTCTTCAGATGCACAAGGAGGGCCTGGCAGCATGGCCAGTCTGGGCCCCACACTAGGCTTTGTAGATTCAGAAGGGTTCAGGTCACATGAAGTATGTTCTCAGACCAGTGTGACTAAAGCAGAAGTCAGTGAGGACAGATAGCTGGAAAAGCACCAAATATCTGGGAACCTTACAACACACTTCTAAGTACTTCATGAAAAATGAAATCAAAGTAGCATTTTGGATGAAATAAAAATGAAAACACATTACAGCAAGAGAGCATCGGGCTGCCCTGACTTTGCAGCGAGCAGGGATTTACAGCAGCACACACGTTAGAAGACAACAGAGCCCTCAAATGAACAACCTCATATTTCTACCTTGAAAAGTCAAGAAATGAAGACCAGAGCAGAAATCCCCAAAACAAAAAAACCAGAAAAGGGGTAGAGAAAAATCATTAAACAAAGCTGGGTCTACAGACTTAAGGGGGAGCGAGGGAAGACTTGTATGCAGTAAGACTGTCAACAGACAAAAGTGATAAATTTCTTCAAAGACACGAGGTATTCAATTTACTCAGACAGAAACAGGTCACTGGAACAAATAAATCACCATCGGAATTAAAATGTTTTCAAAAGATGACCGTGGAAACAAAAAGGCAGAGCACAGGGCAGAACACAATGCCTGTACCTCAGGCTGATGGGGATCATGTCCACGAGGCTGTACTTGTCATTGGCACAACTTCCTGCACCCAAGGGCAGAGGACTGACCAGCAGAGAGATGTGGGGACGAGTGTGCACTCAGACACCCAATACCGCTAGTCACAAGGAAAACCAAATTCTAGCCATATGAGACCACCCCCGCCACACACTGCGGACATTAGCACAGCACCACTAAAAAGCCGACCAAATGCTAACGAGAAACCGGGGTTCCTGGAGCTCACACGCTGCCCTGGGATTCAAAATGGCATCATTTTGCAAGCAGTTTGACCACGCATTAAAAACCAAAGTACACAGCAGTCACATGACTGAACCACTCAACTCCTTAGTATTGACCCAAGAGCAATGAGAAATATGTGGGCCTGAAGCCCTGCATAGGAAGGTTCACTTCAGCTTCCCCTAAGGGCTACAAACAAGATACAAATGTACATCAGAGAGCGAATCAACAGACTGCGGTTTATTCATATGGTAAGACACTGCTCGGTGGTGCAAAAGGAACAAGCTACTGACACATGGTAAGGATAAACCTCAAAACACCACTGTCCTAGGTGAACTTCGTCAGATGAGCTACCACACCCCAGCAAAAGCACACGCTGCGTTACTCCATTTAAACTGAATTCCATAAAATGAAATCTAATATATAGTGGCCAGAAAGCAAATCGATCATTACCTAGAAACAACGAGTCTGAGAGGAGGATTTATGGAATAAAAGTGTACAGGGAAACACAGGAGTGTGATAAAGGCAGTTGTCATTATGCTGGTGGCAAGGATGTGAAGGGTGGGTCCACACATAGAATACACAGCAAATAGACACCTCAAATATGCACAATTTACCCTGGACTGAAGAAGAACTATCGAGTCAGACAGAAGGGCTCAGACAGGTCTGCCACCATTTCTTGTCAGCTAATCGGCTCCTACCATGGCTCTCTCCGTTTATGAAGTGGTACCGTCAGCCTGCAGGCCTGGGGAAAGATTGCTTCCTGCCTGTGAAGCATTTGTCTGGTTCTCAGAGAATAGGTGCAAACTATTAGGATCCATCTAAGACAGAACACTGATGTTTGGCTTGCGGGCGAGGAACAACAAGCCGGATGTGTGTATGCACAGCTCAGAACATGGGCATCTTCAGCCCCGCGGTAGCACAGCTGCCCACAGACCAGCACGACTGCTTTCTTCTGCCTGATCCTGAGAGACTGGCACTTAGCGAAAGCTCTAGCTCTTGGAACATGAAGGACGAGACTGAAATTGCTGAGTGGTTCAGATTGTTACATGGTCATCAAGAACAAAACCACTGGTCTGCAGGGAAAAGACCAGGGAACAAACACCCAGGGCCCCGGATGCCCTCTCACCCATGTACCTTGCCACAAGCCCTGTTCAGAATGGGACTCGCTGAGCCCCACCTTGCAAATGCCATGTCACCACACTCTTTGGCACATTCTTGAGAAAGGAAAACCTTCCTGAAAAGGTCGGTAAAACCCAACTAAACAAGAATTGGTGATTCCTGGACGATGTGAGTGTCCTTCTGTCTCTCCTTTTACCTGTACAGTTAATAACGGAGACGAGCTCGCTGCTCCACAACTCAGGCTGGGCTGAGCACATCTCTGGGGAGCATGGTGGTCCTCTCTAACCAGAACAGCGTTTACAACAGAAGCAATAAGCCTCACGTCAACATCTTCAAAGAAATTGACAATGTAATTCTTCCTGTCTTGCCAGCTTGGCAGCTCCTGGAGAACACTGAACTGTTCACGTCCAAGGACACACTGATATAAAGTCTGCTGGCGGGGCAGGGAAGACTGTTGGGAGCACAGGCTAAAATTAACTCACATCTATTGAAATCTTCTATTTGTAGCAAGCATCTCACTGGAGAGAGACATCTGTGGGGATGAAGGAGGAGGAGATGGCAGCTCCATTTCATTCTGGGGCAGTTACAGTGCCATCTCCCTTCCTGCCCCATTCCAGACTTTGTATAATTCTGCAGACTGGCCCCTCTCAATTCCATAGTCCTTTAAAAAAAAAAATGTCTTTTTTTCAAGACAGGGTTTCACTGTGTAGTCCTAGCTGTCCTAAAACTGGCTCTGTAGGCAAGGCTGGCCTCAGACTCACAGAGATCCACCTGCCTGCCTCCCGAGTGCTGGGATTAATGCTCTTAAACAGCACAGTAAACTGCAGCTCCTCTGAGGTTTATCTTTCTTTTTCCTCTTTTCTCTTCTTTTCAACAGGATTTCTCTGTGCAGCCCTGGCTGTCCTGATACTCACTCTGTAGACCTTGTAGTTCAAGGCTGACCTTGAACTCAGGGTCTCTCTGACTCCTAACTGCTGGGATTAAAGACATTCACCACCACACCCAGTTTTAAATTTTATTTTCCACTCAACCACCTTTGACTATAAAAATATCAGCTGGCTCAATTCTTCTGCTGCCCACCGAAGGCCACCCCACACCCTCTCTACCCATCCTATACCCTCTACCATTGCTCTCAATTCTCAGACCAAGTTGTAGGTTGGGCATAGCACACCTCTATGTCAGAGCCACATCTCCCTGAAGGTGTGCTGGCCACTGTCCAGGGCCTCTGAGCCTTCTGCCCGGCCTCATTTTTGTGCTCTGCGAACAGCTATGGGACCACATGGGAAATGGGTTTTTCTTTCTTTCAATGTGATTCCTACAGGCCAAGACAGGATGGCTGCCTGCTGCTTCTATCACAGCATGAGGTTCACTTTCCAATATGACCACAAAAATCTTTGCTGCTTTTCCGAGATGTCTTCATTTGTTCTTTGGCAGTGAGAGAAGCACAAACACACAAAAAGAGCCCCTCCCCACCATTGATTCTGTCAAGTACTGTGAAATCCAGACAGCTCAGGAGTGAGGGAAAGTCACCTGATCACTCAGTTGGCCCCTGCTGGTAGGGAGGAAAAAGACAAAGGCCTGAAGAAAACCCAGTCTCATAAACAGCTGCCTTGAGCCTGGAGCAGAAAGGAGGCCTGAGAGTTCAAGGCCCAGAGGAGACAAAGCTAGAGCACTGAGCCTGTGCAGGCTTTATGGGTGCAGGTGGAGCCTGGAACAGCCTTGCATCTAGGTCTCCTTGAATTTGAGCATCAGTATCACAAACTTCCTACAGTCTGTTCTTTGCTCTTCATCTTCTAAAAAAGTGGCCAGGACAAAACACTTCACTCCATGGTCTTTAAACAAGTCTCTCTCCTCTCTGCGGCCCGTCTATGGGATCGGCTAGAAATTCTGCATCCGTGGTTCTAAACAGTTAAGAGCATCCTCAAATTTTCTGGTTCACCCAGAGAAGATGGACTGAAAGCCAAGACACATCTGTTGTTGGCCAGGAGGAGACTGGGCCCCTTGCTCTGAGAAGCTCACAATTCAAACTGGGTGTGGTGGTGGTGGTGCCCTTACAAGCCAGAACTCGGGAGGCAGAGGCAGGCAGGTCTCTGTGAGTTCGATTTTCAAGGACTACTGTCTCACCAAAAAAAAAAAAAAAAAGCCTCTAGCTCAGCTGAGACTCAGACAGACATGCTGGCCATCCCGTGGTGTCTCTAACACAGCAAACAAAGGTCTCCACATCTAGAATTTAAGAGGACGGAGGACTAGGTTGGGAGATGTGACATAGGCAGAGGGTCAATCATAAACATCAAGAGTATTATATCCGAGGAAGAAATAAGATATTACAGCATCTAAAACAGTCTGGGTTGGAACAGGAACGAGAGAGAGACAGAGAGAGAGACAGAGAGAGAGAGAGAGAGAGAGAGAGACAGAGAGAGAGAGAGAGAAAATATGAGCATGTGGGCCTGTTCATATGCATAAACATATTGCTGGTGGTCTTTGCTTATTTATACCAGAAATTTAAAAACTTCCCTAGGTATATATGTGAAAGACTATTCCTGTTCATAGTTACCAACTAGGTTATATCTGTTCCTCAGTGTCTGCTGTTCTCAGCAGTCTCTAACGTTCTTAAAGGTAAGAATCCTGTCTTGTTTGCCACATAGACCTAGCACTTAATAAACAGTTGACATAGTATCTCATCAATGTGTTAGCAGCTGTGAGAATGACTCAACTTTATAAAAATTGGTTCCCTCAAAATCCTTGAAAATTTAGCATTATTTTTCTTATTTTTCATAAAATAAATAAGTAAACAAAAGCTGGAGGTGGAAAATTTAAAGCAACTCAGCAAATACCCAGAACTTGTAGATGAGAAGCCTGTGTTCCAATTCACATCCCCTCAACAGAAGCCCATCCTCGAGCCAGATCCCATGGACTGCTTTCCGTGCAAGCAAGAAAGTCCCAGAGTCCAGAGTCTGACAGAATCAAAGTGAAAGTTCATATTCAAGGCAATGAAACCACAGAGCACCTCCTGACCTCCTAGTGTTCCAGAATCCTAGTTTTGAATGAGTTTTGTCTAGACATCAAACAACTTACATATAATAGGGGAAAAAAATTCCTTCCCAATCAAACTTTCCATTTGGGAGTCAGAAGGAGAAAACAATGAGAAACAAAGTGCATGGAGAAGAGACAAAGGGAAACTAATGCTGAGTCTGTGAAGGCCGCTAATTAACACAGAAGCCGGAAGCAGGCAACTTCAGCAGGAAAGCAGAGGTGGCCCTGAGAGGGGCAGGCTCTGGCTCCCACGCCCTTTGGAGCTCTTTAATTAGCCTCCCAGAACCTCAGCATTCCAGTCTGAATAATCCATATTCTGGTTATTTATTCAGCTCCCCACTGCTACACACATTACGGAGCCATATGCTGTAGGAATTCATCACTTCACGTCCGCACTCAGCCATCCAGACACTGGCAGTTCAGGCCTAGAAGAAGCTAGGGGAAAGTCCCTGGAGAGAGAAGCTTTAAGGTTAGAAAACTCAGAAAGCCAAATGCTTTCCTCACTGTTTGCTTGGGAGACTGTGGTCATTTCAATAAAGGACAGGCAATTAGAAGGGTAAGAGATGAACGCTCTCAAGAAAGGAAAGCCAGAGCCACCTCAACAGCAAAGCCTTGGAGTAATTTCCCAGAACTCTCTCAGCACTTTAAAAAACAACTTGCTTTTAAAAGCAATTTCTCAAAAGAAGATTTTCAATCAATCCAAGATCTAGGATACACAGTATGACAGCCACATGTTGGCTCTCCACAAATCTTTTAAAGAAAAGGAACTTTAGTTATCTACATTGATAACTAAAACACAAAACTGGTCACTGTGGAGTTGGTTCGTCATGATAGTGAAACCCTGGAAATGGCTGCAGTGTTCCCTGTGTCCCTCAAGTAGTTACTGCCTTATCGTGACCTTAATGTCACAGAATGACAAATACCACATTAAGATAAAAAGGAAACAATACGAAATGGTAGAATGTGGCAGGACTTAATGTTAAATCAAACAAACAAAAAACACCCGCCAAAATAATAATAAATGATGCTGTAATAATAGTAATAACAACAGTAAGACCAAGAAGACAGTATCCACCCAAAGGCAGGATATGCTTGGGTGACAGACTGGAGCATTTTAGCTTCTGGAAGGACTTGGGCCTTGGTTACTCCTTTGTCAGCCTGACACTTAACAAACACAGTAGAAAACAGACTGAATGTCTACAGTCTAAATTACGCTTAATAATACATCAAATTTGTAAGACATTTTCAGAGACATATCTTTGTTCAGAGTTGTCACTGCACATGACTAGAGGTTTCACGATGGCCGACCCCGGCTCAGCTCCATGAATTCCACAATGATTAGAAAATTCCAAATGTATATGCAAGCAGCACCCAGAGCCTCTCAATTGCAAATGCTGTCTCTTAGTGGTACTCCACTCTGGTCACCTCCTCAGGAACTCTCTTTTCCTTCCCCACCACATTTCTCAATAAAACATCAAAACAAGCCATTTCTCTGTTTTGTCTCCAACTTTAAGATTCTTTGGAATAACTGAGAAGCTAGAGCAGTATTGTCTTTAGAGAGTCAAGCAGGACAAAAAAGATACATTAAAGGAAGTACTAACCCAAGGTTCTAGAACCATCCTTTATATTTTCATATTCCTCGTTCTTAGGCACACAACACACACAGAATTCATTACTGAATGAATAAATAGGAATATTTTGCTGTCAATAGCAGGAATATAGACAGGTCTGTGGAGCATACAGATTTAGAGATGAACAAGCCTAAGTTCAAAAGGTAATGCTTAGCTTTCTCCAAAACCAACACAATAAAAGAAGAAACAAAGACATGATCCTCAGGTCAGTGGCTGCGTCACCAACAGACACAAACAATACACACCTTTATGCCAGCCCACCCTTCAGAGAAGTTCAGACACATTTAGAACACATCCCCAAATGAACAGTCTGGATGAATGGGAAACCCAAGTGACTAAAGGACCACAGCTAAGCACCCTAAAGCCAGGCTAGCAGTGCCAGGCAGACAAACAGGCACCAGTGAGGACTGGGACAAACGGACGGTGGGGCCTGGAAGCATACCTGAGCATGAGGTTCATGAGCTGAAGGCCCTCGCCCTTCAGGAAGCGCTCTCGATTGGAGCTGAGCATCAGGCAAGAACAGAGTGCGTCAAACAGGTTCTCCATCATCTCCTGCTCCTCAGCCGTGCTGGGGTTGTGTCTTTTAAATACCTGCCAAGGAGAGTACAAAGGGGCCATCAAAAAATGCTGTCCCATCAGCCGGCACCCTACAGTTCCCAAAGCCCGCCAAGGAAACCGAGCTCTACAAATAAAGCTCTCGCCAGTTTCCAGTTTAGAGAAACTGAGTTTTCTGGGTTGTAGGCACTAAATAAAGATATACAAGTTCACATAAAAACACTAAACACTGAGCCAAGCATTGGGTCGGAGAGTGATTGACAGTCAAACAAAACAGCACACCTCAGCCCTTGTCTACTGTGAAATGACAGAAAGAGACAAGGCCATACTGGACACACACAGTGAAACCCAGAGGGAACCCATCTGAAACCACAGCTCAGCTCCAAAACCAGCTCTGGCAGAAAGCCCTGTCTCCTTGTCCCTGCTCAGTCCAACCCCACCCCACCCCCTTTCTAAGGCACTCACAACCCAGAGAAGCCAATTCTATCTCAATGTGAAGAGGTGCTTCCTCAAAACAGGGCTGCTGAATCCCCTCACTCAGTAGCAGGGGCTCAAAGGCCCAGGAATGCACCAGGGCAGTTCTGCATGTCAGAGCTGAGCACAGGCTGGGAAGCCTCTGAGCTAGCTGGGCAGGCAGCCCCATCCAGTCTGCAATCCGAGACTGCACAGGATAAGGCCTCGGCACCTCATGGGGACCGCAAGCAGCTTCCCACCACAAAAGCTCTATTTTTAGGGTGGAGGCCAAGTCACTCAGCGGCTGGCACGGCAGGAAAGCTGTATGCAAACTGCCATCTCAGACACTCAACACTCTTCAGCCTGTATCCAAATGATCTATTTTCAGTGCTGTTTTGGAGTAACACAGATAAGGTTTGTTAGGAGGAATCTTGACAGCATTTCCAGAAGGTCAGCAGGATAACATTTCTTTCATCCAGCAAATGGCAGTCTCCAACTTCTCACTCCTGCCGCAGTGCCACAACCATCCCTACTGTCCCTACGACCACAAGCCCACTGCGCCATGGCGCTAGAAACGGTTCTCCTTGGGCTCACCCGGAACCTAAATGAGCAGACAGACTCTTTTAGGGACGGACTAAAGGGGAGGAGCTGAGAATGCTGGGGTCATGGCAAAGGAACACAACTGGCTCTTCTGGGCTGGAGGCCCTACTTTTGGTTCAGCAGCTGGGAAGGGCCATGCCAGATTCACTATGACACTTGATCAGAAAGGGCCAGTGAGTCAGAAAAGAAGGCAAACCCTGTGCTCCAGCGTGACCTCTGACCTGCCTTGGTCACCATGCGGCTGCTCCTCCCGTACCTCCACCTCCCACTTAAAGCAGGCCATGGGCCTTCGTGGCACACAGAAGCAGAACTACTCACGGATAACTGCTGGAGCAGCACATCGATTCCATCCAGCTCTCCCAACAACTCCCTGTTTTCTAAAAGAAGGGAAATAAAGGAAGAAAAAAAAAAATGAAGTCAACTGTCAGATTTTACAGCCGTCTACCACTGATCCGTCAGCTAACAAAATCAATACAGCTTGACAGAGTACAAAAGCTGCACAGAGAGCAAGCAGAGAAAGCAGGCGATGCCAAAGGCAAGTTCACCGGCTCTGAGGCTCTGAGCATGGCTCCCAGCCTGTCTGTCTGTCTCTAGGAGGGAGCTCACCAGTTCACTGGCTCTGAGGCTCTGAGCATGGCTCCCAGCCTGTCTGTCTGTCTGTCTCTAGGAGGGAGCTCACCATCATTGTCCTGGAGGAGGATGGCCAGCACTTCACTACAGTACAGCTTGTTGGCATCGAAGGGCATCTTGGCCTGTGGGGAAACAGAAATGAGAGAGCCATTAAGGAATCTTGCTCCCTCTCCAGGGCAAACTGTTCATCCACAAGAGATGAGGATATTAAAGGCAAGACAGGTTAGGGGACCAGACACAGGTACCCCATACTAAATGGCAAAGGGTGTCGCCCTACCCAGTGCGTGAATGTGCCCTCCTCCGTAGAGTCTACCTTGTGCCCATATTTTAAGTCTAGAGACTGTGTAAGAGAAAGTTTTGAGCTTATAAGATTAAAACATACGAAACTCCAATTTACAAGTTACAACCAGAAAATGAGGCTGTAAATTAGCTGATACATGATCAGAGAAGTTGAAAAGAAAGCAAGCTCTTGTTCAGATTAGCTAAAAATATTTATAACGAAGTTGCTCCTTTTGGAATTTTTTTAATGTTTAAAATTTAATTTGAACCCATAAACCTATCTGCTTGTCGGCCATAATC
>CM052701.1:20287561-20337723 GCA_028551405.1 Uromys caudimaculatus
GGCTGCTTTAGAGAACCAGTCACAGCTTACTGGCCCTCCTGTCCACTTCATCGGGGCTCGATTCTTATCTGAAAACCGGGGACAGCTGCATGCTTTCGGCAGGGCTGTTTATGAGGGTTAGAATATACAGGCAAGAACGTGGACGAGCATTTCACACGTGGTGGCAGCTAATACATGAAAGCCAGTGTCAGCTCCGGGAAGCGGGAAATGATGGCAGCTGTATCACTTGAAGCAGGGTGGGTGACTAGCCCTTCATGTCTAGTCAAAGATAAAACATACCAAGGAAACTGAATTCCTGTTTGATTATCAGCCAGAGATTCCACAATGCAAACTGCCAAATAACAAAGACATTTAGTCCGAATGAGGTAGGAGAGTTCACGGGGCAGGTGCTGTCTCTTGGATATTACAGTGTACACCAGGGGACTTCAGCTTGCAGGGTTCTGCCATCCAGGAGCCTGGTGAGCCTACGTCTTTCAGCTGTCAGAGTAATTGCAGAGTCAAGCATAGGTTTGTACTCAGCATGGACTAGCCTTGAATAAAATTAAACTTCACCTTCTTGGGAGCTGCTGCTCTTTTGGAAAGCAGAAAACAATTATGCTACCACCAGCGCAGACAGAGGCTAGAGGTTATGCCTACAGCTCACCTGAACCCAGGTGGGGGGGGTTCCCACACATCACTAACCCCTGACAGCTGTCAAAGTGAACCCCTGTCCTCAGAAGCTGAAGCTCTTGCATCAGCCAGCCATACCGGCCTCTAACTCGGCCAGGTGTGAATTGATTAGCTCACGCTGAATGCCACAAAGGTTCCCAGAATGCTGCTTTAACTGGAAACTCAGTGAGAATCCTAATTTCTTTAGAAAACTCCTAGTTTTGATGCTACTTTCAATAGTACATGGCATTCGAGGGCCCCGTACTAAAAAAACAAAAAACAAAACTGAACAAAAAACTGACTTATGATATAATGTCTCTCCTGTTAGAGAGACATTTATCTGTTCACTAACTAATCCGTCTGTACCATTCTCATGTAGGCTACCAGCATGAAACAGTGTAATCTGTATCTAACGTGCTGCTTACCCATTGGCCCCTCCCTGAGAATTACTGAAGGATCCCTAAATAAAAATGGATCATCAGTCAAAATGGAGAATTTAATCCAGCAACCTAGACACATAAGGATTCTAGATTTTCAGCCCTGAGACTTTCTCTTTCATCACACACCATGAGGGCTCCCTAAAACATGAGGCTCAGCCCTAGTTTTGAAGATTAAGTACACCTAGGGGGAATCTGAGAATCTGCAAGGAACCACAAAGGAAAGACAGGGTGGAGTGGCTGGGGAAGCATGCGGGGATACAGAAGACAGAGAGAGTCAGGCCGGGTCCTCCATTCAGGGTATCTAGGGAAAGGAAAGCAGCATGTACAGGAGTCAGCTCTTCGATGACATCACATCTACTTTCTGTATGAAGAAAAGCGGTCCCACCAGAGCTGTAATCCAGACTGGCTAACTCCCAGAATTCCTTTAGGAAAAAACCTGAAGAGGGCTGGTTTGCAGCAACCAGAATGCCACATGGGCTGGAGGCAGAGTAGCACTGTGGGAAGGTCCATGAGAACTCTTCTGGGCTGTGGGTTAAATCCCAGCTCCAGCTCTACATGTATAGGTTTGGGCAAGACACTTAGCATCTATAGATCTTGACTTTTAGCTATTTATCCACAGAGAACTTACACACTTCCCTTCAATTCTAAGAATGATTCGGGCTATGTGAGAGAATAGGGAGTCAAGCTGCCTCACAGCGGTGTGAGTATAAACACAGGAGGAGAAAAGGCACTGTGCTTGGTAGGCAAGGACATACGCAAAACAGAGAGCTGACATGTTGATCTCTGTAGTGCAGAAGACAAGCAAAAGAGCTGTGCAACAGGTAACAAGGCTAGTGTTTCAGACCTGAGAAATGAAAAGGTCAGACTGAGGCAGGGAGGTCATCTTAAAGCAGGCCAGAAGGTCGCACTGAAAACAAAGTGGCTACCCCACTGTATCAGTCTGTAGGCTAAGAATGGAAAAGAGGGTTCACCTTCTAGAGCCCAGAGGACTCATACAAGGGACATTTCTAAAATATATTAGCAGTGGGACCTGGGTGGTGAATGTGCTAGCTAGCTGTGTGTCTACTTGACACAAGGAGGGAGCCTCAGTTGAGAAAATAATCAGACTGTGGGCAAGCCTGTAGGGCATTTTCTTAATCAGTGATTGATAATGGAGAGCCCAGCCCACTGTGGCTATCCTTAAGCTGGTGGTCATGGGTTCTATAAGCAAGCAGGCTGAACAAAGCATGAGGAGTAAGTCAGGAGGAGCAAGCCAGTAAGCAGCACTCCTCCATGGCCTCTGCATCAGCTCCTGCTTCCAGGTTCCTGCCCTGTTTGAGTTCCTGTCCCGACTTCCTTTAGTAATGAACTATTATGAGGAAGTGTAATACAAATGAACCCTTTCCTCTCCAACTTACTTTTGGTCATGGTGTTTTCATCAAAGCAATAGTGACCCTAACTATTACAGTAGGTCTGGGCTAGGTCCAGGGAACCTGGTTTTTAAAGTTGCACTAGAGATCTTTTAACACAACTGCTGAAGGCCCTGGCTGCCAGGATGGTCATGAGTTGAAGGCACTTTCACATGGGTCTTCAGTCGCCTTGTGGGACCTCAGTGGTCCCCAGAAAGAAAAACGGGCCAGACAAGTGAAGGACCCCTGGCTGAAGCCACCCAGCTCTAGGTCTAGTCCACCAGGACTGTCTCCAAGGCTGATGTTGGTGAAGAACACAACATGCACTTTCTTGGGCTGGGGACCTGGAACAACGCATATTCAAGGGTCATGGCTTCTCGCTGGCCTCACTCTTCAGCTTGGCTTGCTTTGTGAATGTCCCATGCAGCACAGAGTTTCTCTAAGGGAACTTGCTTCCCAGTAAAATAACCAAATACCAACTTAAAGTTTAAATACTGGAAACCTTGAAAATGGTTTTAGATTGCAACAAGACTACTCCTGTCCTGAGGATTATACAAATTTCTGTGCCCTAAGGCAAAACTCAATAATAGCTTGCTAAAATAGCAAATGGAACCTAGACTAAACACCCAAAGGTCTCAATTTCTCTTATATAACCAATACCAAAAAAAGAAGGAATGAATGGGAGAGAGACAGAGACCGAGCAAGCAAGAGAATGTTATTATGGCTAATTTAAACACCCTTCAAAGGACAGAGGAATTTTAAAGAATGAGCCTTAAATTCATCATTGAGTTCCAAGGTCCTAAAAGCCCTGTCCTGACTTCACAAAGACAAAGACTATTAGATTATCTTATATATGTTAAGGTTGGGTCTACAAATTCCACCAGTAACCCAGATCCTGTTACCCTCTCCTTCAGCCCTCACTCCCAAAGTGCTCCAGTCTAGAGCATGGAAGCACATACTGAGTGCTGAGAAGTACGTGGGACAGCAACTGTACTCTGAACAAGTGTAGCTTAAAGCCAAAGACCACCCGGCCTCAGAAGTCCAAAGGAAGATGCAAAGATGCAGCATATAAACCTGCTACCTGCTGGATACAGGCCAAAGGGGGGGGGGGGGGGAAGGCTTGCAGGGGCTTAGTGCGCTGGGCTCTGCCTGACAGATGTGTAATCTCTGCTGATAGCACCACTGGGCTTAGGATTCTCTGATGTGTGTGTGTGTGTGTGTGTGTGTGTGTGTGTCTATCTTATGGGGTTACACGGGAAGACCTATACTGGCTGGCTGCCTTGTCCTCAGGCCTGCCAAGACAAGGAGAGTGAACCTGACCTGACACACCCCAGACTTTCTTGGTAAGCCATGACTACTTCAAGAATCATTCCTCCTTAAAGAAACAAAGGGCTCCCTCTTATCTTGCTAGCTGAGGACCACCCTAGTAGCTTTCCTAGTACACAGTTAGCCAAGCTAATTGCTTTGCCCTTCTTTCCTCATTGACTCTGTGGGACAGTATTAATTGTTAAAAGATGGTGACACTGTGCTAAGAGAGAGAATGGATCCAACAGAATACAAATATGAAGCTAAAAGAAATCAATACAAAGAGTTCTCATTCATATTATTATTTGTATTATTGTTGTTGTTTTGAGACTGGCTCTTATATACCCCAGGCTGGCCTGTACCTTATTGTGTAGTAGAAGATGACCTTGAACCTCTGATCCTTCTGCCTCTACCTCCTAGGGCTGGGACTATAGATGGGTACGGTACAAGCATCCTACCTACTGGACCATTTCTCCAAGCCCATGAGTGGCTATTAAGCAACCAGAAGCCAAGATACATTCTTTGATTTTAAAGTGTAAATTAAAGTACCATAGCATCAGTGTTCACTTCTAAGTATGATAATTCCTGGCACTGCCAGGAGCAGCAGGAACCTTCTCATGCCAGCAGGGCAAACTTGACAGGTGACAATTTTACAACACCCATCTCAAATGTTAATGCAAATACCCTTTGGCCTAACATTTCACTTCCAGGGGGTTAACACACAGATAAGCTAAGTACACCAGAAGAGTGTTTGGTTGTGATACTCATTATAAACTGCTTACAACAGGCGAAACTTAAAAATGGAAGTTACCGAAATTAAAATTGAGAGACTGGCAAGGGATGCAACTCTTGTTAGGGTGATGGCTGAGCGTGTACAAGGCCCTGGGTTCAGTCTCCGTCACTGCATAAATTGGGCAGGGTGGCACACACCTGTAATCCCAGCACTTGGAAAGTAGAGGCAAGAAAATCAGAAGTTCAAAGTCTCCTAAATTGCAGGCCAGCCTGGATTACATGAATCCCTATTTCAAAAATAATAATAATATTGGTATGTCTGTCCAGTGGAACACTAGGCAATCATTAGTTCAATGAAAAAAAACAATTTGCATAAGAAAACATTATATAATTCTTTTTATGTCAACATATAACACTGTCTCTTATTTATGTACAGAAATTCTCTGAAAGAATCTGTTAACAACAAATGCTTTTTAAAAGTAGAACTCAGAAGGACTCCTGGGTGGGTGGATGGGGCAAGCAACAAAAGGGCCAGAGGTCCAGAAACTTCCCAAACTAGACCACATGAAGGGCTGACAATGTCCATCAACATCCTGGCACCAGCCACAGCCAGAGCAGAGACATGTGGGTGACAGGGCCACTGGCTCCCTTACCTTCAGCCTCTTTAACAGCCACTGCAGGAGTCCCTGCTGGGCAGCCTCTGTGCACATCTCTGGACGGAACTCGGCCATGTTCTCCACAATAGCTGGAAGAGACAGACACCTGTCACCTGAGAGCGAGTCTTTGCTCCCAATTTCGTCAAGCCCACTTCCCATGACAAGCACTTTAGCCTTTGTTCTACTTCCCTGTATTCTCTCTGCCAGATGCTGTTGTCACTTTTAGATTAACCAGGGAGTTGCTAGGGTTTTTTTCTTTTTTTATCAAGTTATGTTACAAGTAGAAGTCATACTGAAAATGATGGAATTCGCACAAGAGATGAGGGATGGGTTTTTATGCTAATAGAGGGGACGCCAGAGCAGAGCACGAAGATGGGGGAGAGCTGCCTAGCAAGGCACACTCATTCCAGAGACCTGCAGCCAGTCGGGGCAGGGCAGAATCCCCTAGGGCCAGGCAGTCTCTGCACACTGATCTCTCCCCCTCCCTCCTCATTTTGAATCATATGGAAACAGGACACTGGCAGGGAGGTGATCGTGATCTTCTTAATTGAACACAATAATGGGTGCAGAGGGTAAAGGCCATGTCGGCAGAGGTAGCTGCCAGGTATCAGGAAGCAAATAATTGGTCCTGCTATCTCCTGCAACAGTCAAAGTGTGACTTAATAGGAAAATTAAAAGTTAGGAGGCAAAGGGAAAAAAGCTATTACATGCTATGATATCAAGAAGAAGGGCATTAAAAAATTACCACTGTCCTTACCATATCAAACGCTTTCCTTCCTTTCGGGGCCCTTTCGCTTCCTACCTTAGAACAGGACACTCTCACAAGGCAGGTACTGTTCTGCGTTCCCTAAGCATAATATCTAGAAGGCACTGGGCCTGGATTCTGAAGGAGCAAGGGCTGAAGAAACCTTTGCCCTTTCACCCAAGCCAGTCGGGCAGTCACTGAGGGAGGGGACACATGATGACAGTGAGCAGTGGAGGGACTCAAGGGACCAAACAGTCTCAAGCACTTGTTCCTTTTATCTTGTTCTGCTCATAATTTATATGATCTCCTGTCACACACAGAAATAAAGCTACACTTCCTGCCATGGCTCATAGGGTCTTCAAACTCTGGACAGTCTCACACCTCGACCTCACTGCCCCAACCCTACCTCCGGCCCTCATTTACCAGAATCACAGCTCCAACTTAGCCAAGGACAGCCCCACTCCTCCCAGGCAAAGGCCCAGTCAGCTGCTGCCTTACAACACTCAAGGCCCTTGCTCCCAGCTCCCAGGATGCTCTCACTAACTCTAATCACAGCTCTTGTCATCGGCACTCCTTCCTCTGTCCTGGGCTTTCCCATCAGACCACCCTTGTACTAGCCATGCCTGACTCCTCCTGATCTGTCCTAGCTCCCAGTACTGTGCCTGATAAACACCAGGCATCCAAGAAGTGGGGAGGAGGCAGGCATGAGTTTGAGTATGGTGAGTGCTGAGCAGAAACCAGCCGGATCTGCCAGAGCTGCGCACTCCACCATTCAGGGCCTTTTTGTGAACAGCCAGCTAAGACTGTTGATAAGCTTTCCATGTTGCAAAATCCAGCATTAGGCTGACAGATGGCAATGCCAACTTCTGCCTCTACACTAGAGCCAGCCCTGAACCACAGGCTGTTGTGTTCTCCTCTCGTACTCCCCGGGTGCCCATCTTCCCTCTTCTTTACAATAATCCACACCGAAGAGTCTAGAACTACAAAGGAGATCTGCAGTAAACACAGAGGAGCCGGGAGGGAAACTAATCTCAGAGAAACTCCTGCTTCAGCTCGGCCCCCTTCATTGCTGAAGCTCAGCTTGCAAAGATGCCACCGCTGGTTTAACACAACAGCAGCCAGTGAGGAAGCCGCCCGCCCAAAGGCACGACTTTAAATAGGCCGCTGGCTCAGCAACTGTGCAAAGGGAGAAACCGGAGAGATCTGAGGAAGAAGGAGAAGGACTGTAGAGGAATCCACTGGAATGAACAGGACTCAGGGACAGCAGAGTCACTCACAGCATTTTAACAAAGACAAGGAAACACTGGCTCTTTTCAACGCAAAAACCTTTCTGTAATGTCCGCAGATGTGTGGACACCTGCAGCTCCACTGAAGGAAGGGGGTGAGACAAGCTGACACCAGATCACCCATAAATTTAAAACTTAGCTTCCTAGGGCGGGGAGGGCCCCACAAGGATCTCATCTTAACTTGTGGAGGCAAAGGCTTCTAAGGAGAGATGCTCATATTGCTCTCGCAAAGGTCTGGGTTTGCTTTTCAGCACCTGCATCAGAAGGCCCACACCACTTTTAACTCCAGCACAGGGGATCCAACAAGGATCTTCTGGCCTCCACAATGATGTGCAAACACTCCCCAACATACACATACACATAATGAAAAACAGTAAACTCTTAAGATAAAATTTAGGAGCCATCGTGTTTTCTCTTGGACAGGTACCTACGTAGTGGATTTCAGCTTTTATTGCCTATATGCCAAGTCAAAGCTGTAGTTACAGGAAATGTACGTGTGGGTCTTCATTTTTTAAAAGGCAGTTTGGAGTATAGGGGAAAAACCATTTGGTTGTTGATTGGGCGCCAGCCCCTCACCTAGGGTGTTGTGGACACCATCAGCTTCCTCCCTCACAGACTCATCCAGGCGCTCCAGATTCTGCACCAACAGTGCAACCACCTGCCCGTCCACCTGCAGGAACAGGAAGCAAAGGGAGAGAAGGGCACATCACAGGTCAGTCCCCAAATGTCCCCATTCCCGGAGTCACAGCTTTCCATTCAAATGAACAAACTGAGCACAGAGTTGGCAGCCTGCAGTGCTCTCTCAACCCATGGCCTCTTCAAGGCACCCCGAGGCAAGGAAGGGGTCCTAACCCTGTTAGTCCTGACCGAGGCTGGGTAAGCCAGAGATGACTGACACAAAGGAAAACGCAGGGATACAAAGCTGGTGAGTGTAAGGCTCTCATGTTCATTCTCCTCCCTCCCCTCCCCCAAGCTCTCAGTAGTACTCACACACGATGTAAAAACAGGGCAGGAGGCCTTTGGACAAAACATGCTTTTAGCTCAGACTTGATCCACACCTTTGAGGTAGATAGGAAACCCACAGTAGCTACAGAATACAGCCAATAGCACAAATAGTCTACACCTGCCAAGGAGTGACCAAAGCCAGGCTTCCTTCTAGAATCTTGAAGAAAGCCTTTCCTTCTTTATACTGCCATCTGGACAACAGGTTCTGGAGGACTGCCTGTGGGTAACCCCAGGGCATGCAGGGAAGGAGGGAAGGAAGGCAGGCAGGCAGGCCCTGGTTCTCTCTCCTGGGGAAGAGACTATTCAGCTAAGACAGCTGTGATCAGGCAGCCAGAAAGACTTGCATGCTGTGTGCAGCCTCCCTCCCCCTTCTCAGTGCCTTGCTTGTCTTTCGTAGGAAATGAGGATAAAGAAGAATTCTGCAGCAATCGCAGGAAAATGTGGGGCACTACTTTTGGCTAAAGGAACAACTCAAAATGCCCATGATCAAATTTGCATGGAGCTTTATACGCACTCCATGCCATTTACCTCACTGGTGAAGAAAAAGTCAAGTTCCTTCATAGCAGGCCCCTTCCCTCATGCACCCTGGCACACTTCACACTCTGCACTAACAGATACCTGAGAAACCCTTCCTCACCACGTAAACTTCTGCATCACTGTACGCACCGCCGCTTTCAGACAGCATTCCATCTACCCTGGCATACAGCTCACAACTCTCACAGAGCAAGCACACAACAAAGGCTCAGAGAGGTTAGGCAGCCTGGCCAGAGTCACAGAGCTGGGGGCAGCAGTGAGCAAGTATATTACTTCGGTGAGAACAGAAAGACAGAGAGAAGGAAGGAGAAAGCAGGGAGCGTGTCACTGACACTTTCAGAGCCTTTGTGGAGAAAGCTGCACTTTGCAGACCTGGTTTCACAGAGCCTAAGGATGACAGCAAGGAGAAGAAAGAAAGATGCCAAAGACGGCCTGTGTTCTTTCTGAGTGAGACTCAGGGGCAACATCTGGACATAGAGAAAATCTGAAATTAGTGGCCTGTCTGCCACCCACTTGCTAGTGAGTGGCGCTTCTTAAGCTCCCCCTTTTGTGCCTTGGAGGAAGGAACGGGGATGGAGCCACTGGAGAGGAGCTGATGCCAGAACTGGAAGGGTTGCAGCAGGGAATGAGCTGCTTCCCCCCTTCTCCCAGGAGATACACAATCTTGCTCTCAGGTCTCAGAGCCAATAAGAACATTAAAGTGTTTCCCTTAATAAACTGAAACATTTATGCATGGGAAAGGAAACAGAAAACATCTGGGGGCACAGAGCATGCCACAACTTAGTTTTTCCTAAACCACCCTCACTGACCTATATCTCCCCCAGTTCTGAAGTGGAGAAGGTCACAGCTCTGCTGGGCGGCACATGGCTTGTCGCTGCTACAGGCTGCATGGCCAGCTTCTGCTGCGATGGATGGCCACTTTATCTGCCTTATTTGTCTCTTTCCTTGATTCTTAGTTATGCTTGCCATCTCTGCTGTCTGGAAACTGGCAGGATGGAGGCGGTGTGCAGCGCTTAGATCCTAGAGCCAAGTGGGTAAGGATGGTGGGTGTCTGACTGAAGAAAAGTCTTTTTCTCTTGTTACAGAAATCTAACTTCTAACAGGCAGGCTTTTTAAGCTTGCAAAGTGTGAAACTCAGTGTTTAGTTGGGTTAGATACAATTTTATCTGATTGCAGGAGGGCTGAGAGCAGTCAAAATACATTTAGCTCAGAAAACCCTTAGGAAAGTATTTGTATTATGCATGGCTCTGGAGTCGCTAGAAAGGAGTGCAGATTAGCATTCATTCTGCCTGCTTCCTCCAGCCCCGGGCCTACCTTCAATTTTCTGGATCTGTGACCAAGTCTGAAACTAAAAACAAATCCTGCTTGGGGATTAAAGCACCAGCCAGAGCAGCCCTGGCCTTGGAAATGAGGACTGTCTGAGGCCTGGCAGTTTCTGATAAGTCTCTGGCTATTTCTGCTTGTTAGCAGGTCCCCAAACAGCAGGTCTCACTCAGAGGAGGTTCTCGGGCATGATCAGACATCTTTTTCCACTTGACCAAAGGGGAAGGATGTAAGAGAAAAGGAGGAAATCGGGAAGCAGACAGATGAGTGGGTCTGAAGAGGATTCCTTTTCTACCTGGCCCACTCCATGACACTCAAGAGCTAGATTGGAGTTCTTCCACCCACAATGCGTTTCAGAAAGGTCATGTTTAAAAAACAATAAAATAACCCCCAAACACGTGGAAGGAATCTTGATCAAATAAGTTTTGAAAGTCATAATGCTAAAAGCAGGCCTACTATCACCTCTTGAGATATGGGCCTCCATTCCTGCCCTCCCACTCCCCACCCACAGCTGCCTGTACAGTTGTTCTAAAACATCTAGACAGGTTCTTCCCAATGCCATGCCTACAGTCTGCCCATGCAGGCAATCTCACAGAGGCCTACAGGGCACAGAACCACTCCCTCACACCAAGTGGCTCCTTTCATTCTCCCTGGTGCCAAACTCATTCTCACCTTGGTCTCTTCCCTGTCCTACCCTGCTCTTGGCCATTCTGAATGGCTGGCTTCTTCTTGTACCCAGAACTCAGGCCTTTCTGGAGAACCAGGTCTAACCAGACCTCCACACACTTAGCCATTCCATTTCATCCCCTGCATGACTGTGACACACTGTGGTGGCTTATCTGTTTCCCCATTTCTTGTCCCACCCTCTGAGAGTAGAGACCCCTATTAGTCATACAGAGAGCTACAAGTGTCCAGTGTCTAGGACCAAGAACAAGTCAGCATGCAGTGAACATCAAGCGAATGAAGACCTGGTGAGTTTTGCTTTAGGACAGAGAGAAAGGAGAGAACATGAAGGGAAGCAAGAAGGCCAGGAAGCAGAGGTTGACATGGTACTAAGCATCAAACCAGGAAGCAGAGGTTGACATGGTAATAAGCATCAGGAGACCCTCAGTTTGGCTGCACCTGAGCAGCACAAATCACACGGCAAACCAGATCAAGGCAGATCATAGCTGGGCCAGGACTGAGCATTTGAGAAGGGCTGACTGGAGTCAAGGATGGGTGTGGAAGGGAGCCCCAGGCTCTCTACATCAAAGATACACTTGCTCAAGTCTACAGAAGATGCGGGCCCTAGGCAGCGCCATGCCTCCGTCACTCTTTACCCTGCTCTGATATGACTCCTCCACACAATTTGAAGTTCTGAGACACTTGGCCCCCAGATCTCACCAGTCTACTCTTCATCCTACAGAGCCTGCCTTCTCAACATCCTGGCCTGTATCTGTATTACTGAGTTTTCCCTTAAACAAAACCTCCATCTTTGGATGTCTTATTTAGACCCAGGTCATCCAAATATTTAAAAATTCAGAAAATGCTTTCTGAAACATTTTCAAACTGAAAACTGTGTAAGTCCAACAAACATCCATAACCGTGTCACCACGTGGCAGATGATGCTTATCACCATCAACTGACAGTTACAAATTGCTGGATTTCCACCAGTCCCGGAAAACAGCCAGCAAATAGCGGATGCCCTAAAGATCTCTAAATATGTACTGACTCCTCACATCTACACTGTGTGACAAACACGAGCGTTACCTCCACTGTGCAGGTGAAACACAACAAGGAAGGTAAAAGCAACCTTCTCAGGGCACACAGTGAGTGGCAGAGCTCCAGCCCTGACCAGTTCTCCAGTGAGACCACAACTTGGGAAAGACAAACTGGTCCACAGAAGCTATAATCCAGTGTGGCAAGTTTCCAGGTCTCTGCTGCAGAGATGAGATGGAAAAGCTCCAAAGACAAGAACTGAGGCTGGAGGAGGCTTGACAGGAAGATATGAAGGGTCCCAGAAAGCCCAGGAAGGCACTCACTGCAGGCCATCCACCGTCTGGTCACTGCACTCAGAACCACATGTCTGTGGAGGGGTGAGCCAGGGAGTTCTCACCAATGCAATAAACCTCACTTCTATGATCTCCAGAGAAGTCCATCTTCCAGGCTCCTAAATTGATTTGTTCCAAAGCACAAATACTCCCTTTGTGTATACAGAACAGCAATGAATGTGATCCAAAATTTAAAACCCCAAAGATTCCCAAGAATGCCAGGACAGCACTTTGCTCACAAATGTGCTACTCTATTGCTGGGACTTCCAACTGGGAAAAAGACCAAGGCAATAACTGCAAACTGCACACATAATAAATCCTGCCATACGCCCTCTAGCCTCTGCTCCAGTGGCTCCAGGCTTCCAATAGTGGCCCCAAATTAAAACTAAGAAGACAACTCAACCCTTGTAATATGAGAATACTTATCAAACCTCTTCTCAATGTGGCATGAGGGTGAGATAAACGGACGGAAGCCTACTCTCCAGCTCTGCCCACTGATATTTACTGACGGCTTCTGAGTGGTAGCAGACAAGCAAATAACATACTGGACTCCAGAATCCTCAGTGTTTGTGATTCACAAAAGCCCCACCAGGATAAAGCCGTAAGAGCCAAAATCTTAAAATAATATAATCATAAAAAATCCCAAACAAACAGGAAATCCTGCACAGCAGCTACCTAATGGCTCCCAAGACTGAGGAGAAACTGTTTCCTTCTAGACAGACAATAAAATCTGCAAGATACAGCCTTTGTTGGTGGGCTTGGCAACACGGAGACACAAAGGGGGCTTTTGTGTGAGCTGCTGCTTCTATGTAGGTTCACAGCAGTCGCCTGGCTGGCTGTTCCCCTCTCATCTTCTCCATTCACACAAGTAAAGGACGGTAATTAAAACCAGCCCAGGGACTAGGCAGGAAGGCGCACACAGGGCCACCGTAATTAACCTCTGGAAGGTAAGACTGCACAAATGACACTGTGGAGAGACAGTGCAGGAGGGAGTGCCACAGCCTTGCAACAAATGCTCCTCAAAACAAAGGCTGCTCCAGCGGAAGCCTTCCCTTTCTGACAGTGGTTCTATGGAAAATAAAGGCCTCACAGCCCATGAAAGCAGCAGCTCACTCTAGGAAGGAGCCTGAAGGAAAGCAGCACAGAAGCTTCTGTGCTGGCAGCACTGGGCCTGCTGGCCTCCCGCCGGGCCCAGACAGACCTTCATCTCCAAAGGATTCACAGCCCTTCCACTTACACCACATCAGCAGTGAGCTCAGTGTGGAGGAAGAGCTGGTGCTGAGAACCTTAAGGGAAGTGGTAGGCGGTGCTGCAGAGGCGTCCCGTAGGCACTGGAGTTCCCAGTCCAGCTACCTTGATCCCGCAGGCCTGTGCGTGGGGTCAGAAGGCAGCTTAATGTGCCTGCTATGAATGGCTGCAGTAGCTTCTGAGAAATTACAGACTGCACAGAAGCAGTACTTGCCACCATTCTTATCAGAGAGAAGAGGCAGGAGAGGGTAAAAGAAGGAAAGGGAGACCCAGAGTCCCCAGCAGTGAGCAGAATGAACTGCCATCAAAATTAGGGTAGGAGGCTAGACCAGATCTGCCTCCCCCACTGGCTAGCTGTGTCTTCAGTCTGGAGGCCTCCCTCATCAGGTAGGGATTAGAGCATGCAAGCTTTTGCTTCAGTGGACACAGGCCAGGCTGAGAGGCCCAGCAGGAGGAGTCCATGCCCCTGGGCTTTCTCATATGTCAAGCTGGAACCTGGTGGACAGGGGTTACCTTGGTGCTGCCTGGGTAACCACTAAGGAAGTGAGTGATGTCTGAGGCTTGGCCTTGGCTTCATACATATAGTGATGCAATTCTTTAATTCAAACCCAGAGGAAGCAAAGGTAGGCAGAGATCTGTGAGTTCAGATCTCTGGGAGTTTGAGGCCAGCCTAGTCTACAAATTAAGTTCCAGGCTAGCTAGGGTTACATAGTGAGACCCTGTAACAAACAAACCAACTAAGCACGGGATGCAGTTCTCGCCTACAAGAGACCTTAGGTTTGCTCTTCATTCTAACATCTCCCCAGCCCCCCGTCTCCCTGACGACCCATCTTGTGTACAGTAAGTAACAGTGTCCATCCTCGCGGCAATTATAAAGTCCAAGACAGAAAGCAAACATCTGAGATCTCTCTATCAAAAGGTTAGTAATCACCCAGCAAGTGAGGGAGAGACACAGAGAGAGGAGAGAGTACAGAGATGCCGCTGCGCCTCCCCTGGGCCACGGCTTCCAGGAGGATGTGGTGAGGAATAAGCAGAGCTAAGGGAAGGAGCAAGGCCCTGCCTGGAGCACTTAGGAGGCACTGGGCTCCTCTAGGCTCTTCCCTCACAGTCCCACAGAAGAAAGCACCCCACAGCTGCATTTCCACACCCTTCCATCCAGACTCAACCAGAATTTTACAGATTGCACTTGAGCACAGTGGCAAGGCCTAGGTCAACACGTCACAATCCCACACAAGCTGAAGCATGAGCTACTTACCAGGGCGTCGATGAGAACTTCTGCTCCTTCTTCACTCTCGTGGAGGGTGTCTATGTCTGTCAGTTCCTGAAGGAGATCGACCACAGCTATGGACACATGTGATGAGCGTTAAGGACATTCCATGCACATTGAGGCCCCACTGACATCGTGTTCAGTGTTTGGCTCCCCTCAGGTCACCAGCCGCCATCACTGTATATCTCTAAAACCCTCGGGTTTTACTATGGTCCTTCCTCCGTCAGTGGGTCTCTGAATGCAGCTGAACTGATTCACGTACAACTCAGTTTGCAGATCTACTGCATTTCATAATTTCTAAGCTTTAAACAGATCATCTGGGGAAGCTGCATTTCCAGCCCCTTTACCCTTATCTTGTAACTTCAACTCTCAAGATGCAGCAAGACTGGACCTGCCTGGCACAGCTCACTAGCAAAGGCAGGAGAGGTAACTGTGCCTACCAGGGGGTCGTCAGAGACCAGGGCAGGACGAACTTGCTGGGCAATGTAAAGCAAAGGGTTTCCACAGGGCAGCACTGAGCCCCAGCCTCACTCCCTCAATCCACACAAAGGTAAGCAATGGGGATGGAAAGACAGTAAGTGCTTAGGAGTGTGGGTGTGGGTGTCAGGGGTGTGGGTGTCAGGACTGTGGGTGTCAGGACTGTGAGTGTCAGAGGTGTGTGTGTGTCAGGAGTGTGAGTGTCAGGGGTGTGGGTGTCAGGACTGTGGGTGTCAGGAGTGTGAGTGTCAGGGGTGTGAGTGTCAGAGTGTGAGTGTCAGGAGTGTGTGTGTCAGGACTGTGAGTGTCAGGAGTGTGTGTGTCAGGGGTGTGGGTGTCAGGGGTGTGAGTGTCAGGACTGTGAGTGTCAGGAGTGTGAGTGTCAGGAGTGTGAGTGTCAGGAGTGTGAGTGTCAGGAGTGTGTGTGTCAGGGGTGTGAGTGTCAGGAGTGTGTGTGTGTCAGGAGTGTGAGTGTCAGGACTGTGAGTGTCAGGAGTGTGTGTGTCAGGGGTGTGAGTGTCAGGAGTGTGAGTGTCAGGAGTGTGAGTGTCAGGAGTGTGTGTGTCAGGAGTGTGAGTGTCAGGAGTGTGAGTGTCAGGGGTGTGGGTGTCAGGGGTGTGAGTGTCAGGGGTGTGGGTGTCAGGGGTGTGAGTGTCAGGACTGTGAGTGTCAGGAGTGTGTGTGTCAGGACTGTGAGTGTCAGGGGTGTGAGTGTCAGGGGTGTGAGTGTCAGGAGTGTGTGTGTCAGGACTGTGAGTGTCAGGACTGTGAGTGTCAGGACTGTGAGTGTCAGGAGTATGTGTGTCAGGACTGTGAGTGTAAGCTGCGACACACGGACAGTGGAGAACTGGAGACAAGGTCGAGTCAGGACAGTCTCAGTAGCAACAGAAAGAAAAACATAAGAGGCAGGACATACTGACAAGAATGGCAGAAATGCTGACTGCTAACTGATGGCCTAGGGATTTATGGACATCTTTTGCTGAAAGAAAAAAAAAGGGAGGAGGGTTTACTGACTAGATGGCCATCATGAATAAGTAATTACACTTTTTATGTCTCTTTTTCTCTTAAAGGTGATATTTACCCAAACCACAAAAGTGCTACAGACAGGATAATGAGCTTAAAGGTCTTTGGACAAAAATCTTTCACATTTTATAAATGAGGTAACCAGAAAGCTGTTGACACAAAAGACCATGGGCCACACTTGACTACAGTAAGTCCAAATACACAAGTTATTTCAATTAGCTTTGTAAAAAGCTAACAAACTAATGCCTAGAAACCCCAGTGCTACCCTGCAAGCACATTTGTCCTCCATGAAAGCCAAAAGAGGCTCCATCATAAAGCCACCATTTTAAACAACATCACTGGGCCAGCGGCCGGGTACTGAGTTCTCACAACAGCATTACACAGTAAAGTAGACCCTCACTTTACAGACCAGAAAGCCAAAGTGCAGAGTGCATATTACACCCACATGCCAAGAGCCAAGGGAGCACTCCCAGTCATAGCACCGTGCCACGCCTTTCACGCGGATGCATGGCTCAAGCATGGCTAGACTCAGGTAAATTCTGGTTTAATGGAATTACTGTAATCACAGGAAAGAAAGTCTCACTATTTATTTCTACCATACATTATTTAAAGTCTTAGGCTAAAGGATAAAAAGTTAATAACTCCTCATCTAAGAAACTCCCACATTTACACTCTCTCGGAAAGTTCTCAGTGTGTGATAACCCATCGCCATGCTTACTCAATGTGCACAGCAACATTCCATCTGCCGTCTATCTACCCACGCACCCACCTGCCCATCCCTCTATCCACAACCACCCTTCTCTCCCTTCCTTCCTCCAACAGCCCACCCACCCTTCATCCATCATCTACCCACCCCTCTACTGATCTTTCTACCCACCCGCCAGCCCACCCACCCATCCCTTGATTACACCAACCCACTCCTCCCTCCCCCTCCTATTCCTACCTGCCCCCCCATCTGCCCACTGACCTTTCTATCCACCCACCAAGCCTACGTCTGCCCAGTGGCTGCTCTATCTACCCATGGACGATCTCTGCATCCACCCACGGACCCCATCACCCATCTATCACAGTCACCTGTCTGTAGGATAAGGATCCGAGTCAGGTACAGTAAGTACTATCATTCCACCCCTTGAATGGCAGCAGGAATGATTACTTATTAATTAGTATGTGTAAAATTCATAAAATAGACTCAAGACAAAGTGGATACAGACGGCCACCAACTCATGATGGCTTGATTTTCAATTTGTTGACTTTACCGAGGTGTGAAAAGCTATGTTCAGTGGAAAATACACTTAGACGTTGGGATTTTAATTTTCTCCACACTATTAACAGGCAGTACAATACTCTGCCTGATGCTGGCAGCAGCCATGAGCTATAACTCCTGGCTGGCATCAGATCATGAGAGTGATGCCCCATGTTCCACCTGTGTGCTCTTGCTAGACTACATGTGGTAGCCTAAAGACATTTTTGTCTTTAAATAGTTCAACCTGGTGATGAGTTTATTGTACCTGGCTGGGTGATGGATGAGTCAGCAAAAGTTTGAGGTCAGGGGTCATAACATACTCATCTTTGCTTTGATGAACAGAATGGTCATCACCATCAACACCAGCCATATAACCTTGCACAAGCCCCTCTATTTCTTTGTCTTAACTTCCTTATCTGTAAAACATGGGTGATCATCTATGCCCAACTGGTGTCCCTGTATGGCTATAAGAAAGAAAAGAGGCAGACCTACCAAGGCCGTGTAAGTTAAAACTCAAGTTTTCATATGCAAGTCTCCCCTTAGAACCCAGAGCCATCACTGTGGATGTCATTCTTCTGACTGCTTCTACAGTCTAAGACTAGCATGGTATGGTCTCCTTTCTGGGTCACACTGGTTTGGAAGACCTTTTGTTGCTTCTAAGACCTTTAGGACAGATCTTACTTATCTTTGCTTAGTCTCATACCATGTGCCAATGTATCACATCAGACATAGGACTTAAGCTGGAAAACTGATAATGTAGATAGTTTTATATGGGAACCCAACGACTTTCTACCTTTCTACCAAGAAAAGTCGTTTCATATAATGCTCTAGTAGATTCTTTTCCTGGCTTCCTTTCCTGCCTCATTTGAGAATAAGCTATTCACCAGGTCTAACAAACATCTTATCCGATCCACCACTGATTTTATATAAAGCCTCAACTTTCCCAAAATAGCATTTCAGAAGCCAATAAAGAGACTATAATTATGACCATCAACTCCTAGGGAAAGTAATATGACCACAAGAAGGAAGGTCATTTAAAGACTGGAAATAGGAAAAGAACCAGGACTAAAGATGGACAGACAAGGAGCCTCTACCATAGGCAGACATTGGGCACGGCGCCCTTTCACAGGCAGACACTGGGCACAGCACTGTACTACAGGCAGACACTGGGCATGGATGACAGGCTCCTCTACTGCAGTTACAATCTCAGCTGCACAAGGTAAAAGCTCTCCCATCTAAGTATAACAGGTAAACAGAGAGCCTGTCTCGCTGAGGATGACTAAAACACAGTTTGGTTTGGTTTAAGAGCCTATTTTGTCATGTTGAGTAAAAGGGCCACCTCACTTGCTCCCCGTGTATCTACCCACTCCCTGGGCAATATGTTTGCATAACAGTGAAGTGGAAAAGACCAGCTGGGCATGAACAACCTCTCACACAGAGGCTTTTGGACAAAAGTGGTGTTTCCTTCTGCTGTGTTTTGGCTGTAAATATTTGGTTTGGGGCCTGATCCTCCTTAGTATTGGTTCAGAAACTCTTAATCTTATTAATATCCACAGAGATGTGTCTACAAGGAACAAAGTTATTTAAAAAAAGAAGAGGAAGAAAAATGAGGAACACTGAACAGATAGCTTCTTAAAAGTCATTTAAAGAAGGCAAACCAGTATAGATTCGAAGGGTAAACGTGATTTAATGAAGCGAATTTGGCTTTCTTTAACAAGAATGTTTCTGTTTTCTTTGGGGATTGGGTAGTGATTAGATATAGCTGAATTAATGCAGATGGATTTAAAAATCCAGACAATATGGTCCTCTCCTTTGAAAACAGCAGCACAAAGTCGCCCAGACAGGATCTGGATTCTTATATTTATATTGACCCTAAATCAAACTATATGGAGAGCACATACTCTGTCAACACCGAGTGTCTACTCATACCCATAGGCTCCAATACGCCACAGAGGAAGTGTCCAAGGCAGGCCACAACCACCGTAACCTTTGAAGGCATGGCTTCCTCACAGCTACAAGCAAGATCAAGAGTTACAGGAAGATGGCCCTACCTTCCTAGCCTGTCACTTTAGTTCTTTATTTGTAAGCCTAATCTAAACATGTTCTTTACAACATATCTCCTGACTCCAGAAGCAACGGTTTCTGGATCAGTAGGCATTATCGAGGAAGTCATGTGACACGTGAAGAAAAGAAGACAATTCTTTCTGTTGTGATTTTGAGTCTGGAAATATCAGATTGAGAGTAGCTCCTAAAAAGCCAACAGCTCAAGATATGCACGTCTTGTTAGCCAGGGCTTGCAGGAGAGCAGCAGAGCGGGAACCGGCTCCCTCCCAGTCCAATTAGAAAGAAGGCCCCTTGGCAACTTAAGCCTTTCCAGCCCTGTTCTTGCTCATTAATGCTGGGTCTATAACACAAGGCACCCTAGACTACAGTGCACACCCTCTGGGATAATACGATGTCTCAGTCAGTTGGTTCCACTTTACCACTCTCAGACCAAACTGCTCAAGTTCAATTGATCCCTGTTGGTCTAAGAAAAACAAGTTTCCTTTTCCAAATTCCCACCGTAATTCTTCATAAAACTGCAAAGACAACTCTACAAGTTCTCCAGCTTGCTGAAGTCTTCACAAATACTTAGAGAACAGTGGTAACCATCACTCCCTAAAGCTGGTCCACACAAGGAGCTGTCCCATTGCCACCAGGGAAATACGAACAAATTTCTCCCTTCCTGCACATCCAATTAAACATCACAACGGGGTCTCTTTTTTTCTGCATCACAAGTGCAGGGGAGGAGGCAGAAGGAATACATTCTGTTTAGACAGCCTGATCCCTAATTAAAGGTCAGGGCACTTCGCTGCAGAGCAGGAGGCACAGTCACCTTCCTTCCTCTTTCTAGATAAAGAAATCTAGTATCAGGGATCAGGATACAGCGGCGAGTACAAGCTAGCAGCACAGTTGCTCAGTAGAAAGCACTGGAACAAACCTGAACCACCCTCATTCGCAACCATCAGAAGCTTCCTACCTCTAACCCCCAGTTCCTGACTAGACCCAAGTCAGGGATGACGCTCCCCTCCTCAGAGCTCCGAGGGCATTTCCTTTTGTATGGCTACAAGGGCACCTCCCAACATGCACCAGGCAGTAATCTGGGTGCTTTGCTCCTGCTTCCTAGTAATGTACAACATGCTTAGCATATAACGGAAGAACCAGAGAGGAGTAAAACCTACCAAAAAGACTTCAGCAAGGCCACGCTGACTGGACACTCAGTCAGGAACATGGCAAAGGACACAATAACAGGAGGCTCACAATCTGGGTGCTATGAGGACTGTTTGAGAAACTTGTTGCAGAAGTGGGGGGCCAGCTACCCTCCGTGGTGATCTCACGATTTTACTCTCTCCTTGAGGTATTCCTCTTCGTTTCTTCAGGCAAATTAAGAAAACACTGGGCCAGAACCAAACTGTTGGCTCACAGTACCTGAGAAAACTTTCACATCTTTGATTTAATTTTTAAAATTAACTTATTTACTTTACATCCCAACTGTAGCAACTCCCTGTCCCTCCCCCTTACCTCACCTCCCTGCCATCTTTTCTCTTCAGAAAAAGGGAGGCCTCCCATGGATATCAATCTGCCTTGGCAGGTCAAGTTGCAGTAGGACGAAGGGCCTCTCCTCCTACTGTGGCTAGGCATGGCAAGGGGAAAGAGATCCAAAGGCAGAGTTGGGTACAGCGCTTGCTTGTCCCATGTATGCTCTCTGGTTGGTGGTTGAGTCTCTGTGACCACTATGGGCCCAGGTTAGTTGATTCTCTGTTTTCTTGTGGGCTTCTATTTTTCTATAGAAACACTCCAAACAGTTCACACCCAATAAAGGAGGGGTGGGGATGCTGTTGGCACTCCAAAAATGTTCAAATCATTTATGTCATAGGGTATTACTTAAAAAGCGATATTTTGAGAGGGCAGCAGCTGTTTGGTTCCACCTCATGCTTCCTCTAAACACATTTAATGCAATGTAAGGTGGGCTCCTCCCCCTCTCCTCACAGATCAGGGTTCTACTCTGCATCCAGCCCATAACCCAGCCTCTGGGGAACAGCGAGACAGCTGACGAGCCCTCAGCAGCGGCAGTGGTGCGGAGAGCCAGGATCAACTGTTCAGCAGCTTCTCACGGTTGAAAGGACTGAAGGACAAGTCCCAAGCTGTTGACTCCCCTCCGCTGCCTCTTAAGGTTACAACAAACCAGACTCAGATCCAATTAAAATCCCCATCATTTATGTTTCCTCAGAGAAGGACAAAGCAAAGATGACCTGTGCTTGGTGGGAACACACCAGCCATGTATGGTCCTGGGTGATAAATGAAGAGTTAAAAAAAGATTAAAAATTGAAGTCATGACAGCCCTGAAATTGTTTACTCCTGGCAAGGTGTTTCGGGCAGTTACAGCTGTGTAGCAGTAAATCGTTAACGACCGTTTCCTCAAGAATTTCCATTGTAGATCACAGATAAGCGGGTACAGCATTGGGGACCCTGACAAAGACAGCATGTTAGCTGCAAGTCAGGAGGGCCTCCCCTTTCCCAAAACCACTTTCAAGAAAACTCGTACTTTGAAGAGGATGACATTTACCCTAATTGCTGCATCTAATTAAAATTAAGGTAATTAAAAATATTTCAAATGCACTTTAAATGTGATGCAGGGCATAATTAAAAATCAGATTTTTAAAAATATCATTAGGGCAGTTGGGTGAGGATTGACAGAAAGGAGGGAAAAACAGCCTGGTCCTGGGGAACAGGAGGAAAATGGCAGTCTGTCAGAGACACTATAAGGAGATACGGATATCTCCCTTTTACAGACCAGGGTACACCAACTTGAACATCTGTGCCCTTGCCTCTCCCAAGAACACGGATGTCAAGCAGCGCAGCCCATGTCAGTCCTTTCCCCAGCAGAAATGGCCAGTGAATCAGAAATGTCAGCAGCTTGCAGCACGGCTCATGTTTTGAATTAGCAGGAAAAAAAGAATGAGATCCGAGTTTCCAGAAACAAAATAGGTAATTTCTGTCTTAATATGCAGAGTGACAGATGACTCAGCAACTCTGTCAAGGGCATGACTCCAGGTATGCTTCAGGAAATGCAGGAACATGGGACATGATATGCCAGCCTTGACCGCCAGTTAGCTGTGGGGTGCACCTGAGAGAGAGAGCCAGATCCCTACAAGGTTGCAGGCCACCTGGCCTGGCCTGTGTGGTGAAGTTCCAGGCCAGTAAGATACCCTTTCTCAAACTGAAAGTGGAAGGTGCCTGAGGACTACACCCGAGGTTGTCTTCTGATCTCCACACACATACACTGTGTCCTGTCCCAGTACCTGCACGCACACACACACACACACACACACACACACACACACACACACACACACACGCACACACACACCCCACATGCATGCACAAATAAATACAGTAGCAAATGACAGTCAACAAGGTGTAGGCTAAGCCTGGTGGGACGCTGAAACCTACTATTCAATATGTGAATCAGAGCTAGAATGCTTGTCACTGAATCTGCCCTTGAGTAGGCCAGTCTTGTATCAGGTACCTGTAACAGACAGAACAAATGTTTATATCCCCACCCCCAAATTCCTATGTTGAAACCTAATTTCCAGGGTGATAATCCTTGGAGCAGGGACTTTGGGAAGTGAAGAGGCCAGAGGCCTCACAGGTAAGATCAATGTCCTTATAAAGAAACTTGGCAAGCTCCTCACCATGAGAAGACACAGAAGAAAAAAAAAAGTTACCTGGAACCAGAAACCCAAATTACCAGATACCAGGAATGGCAGTCTTATTAGACTGTCTAACACCAGAACTGCAGGAAACAATTCTCTTGGTCGTTTAGGAGCCACTTGCCCGCGGTTCTTTGTAATAGCAGCCCAGGTGGCCTAAGACAATACCCAGCATGCTTATGGGTTAATGCTCCCTAAGCACCTGAACAGGGGACGCTGCTGAGGCCCAGAACTAAGCTCACACCATACAGCACTCAGTCGTGTCTAGAAATGAACATGTGGGACAGCTGGCTCTGAAACCAGGTGACCCAGAACCCCAGAGCAAACTCGGTCAACCTGGGGATGGGCTGAGCCGTTCTTAACAATAACAGTACAGGAAGCATCAGAAATGTCTTAAGATTGCCCTTCAAGAAGCCACATTAAAACTATTCACTGATTTATTTCTGTGAGAATTATCAGTCAGGAAAGAGCCTAGTCAGACATGCTCTCAGGAGAGAGATTACCAGAAAGATGAAACTAACAGAAGCAGAGCAGATTTCCTGTGACTATCAGTCAAGCAGACCCACAACATTTATCTCTTACATGTGGAAATCCGGATTCAAACAACTAGACTCTGTTTAAGGGACATAAGACCATGCACGGCACATGGAGTACCTACATTGCAGACCTCACACACGTCAGCAGCAACAAAGAATGAAATGGTTTTAGAAGTCATGACACAGATTTTGTTACATGGAACATTACTAAGTACCTACTACGTGCCGGGAACTATGTGTGACAAGCTAATGTCTCTGATTTCCTCAATAACACTAAGGGACAAGGTTTTTATCTCTAGCTTTGCAGGTGAAAATACCAAATTTTACTGAAAATGAAGCTAGGAACCAAGCCTACCTTGTCTGTTTAGGTCTAAAGCTCATTCATCAAGTAGGAAATACCCAGTCTTCTTTTTAGGAACTAGAAAATAGTAGTGGACAAGACAGACAGGCTTCCCTATCCTCTGGACATCTCGACAAGCACTCTGCCATGGTTCACTGCCTCCTCCAGCCTCAATCCACAGAGCCATCTGTTAGCAGAATGATGTCTCCATCAACACATTCAAATCTGTCTGCTCTTACCTCAGTAAGGAGCCTACAAATTCTGATCTGGAAAACTACTGTTCTTGGGGATGAGCGGTGTGCCCTAGCACTCACAGAGGCAGGGACAATTAAGGATCTGCTCAAGGCATGTTCATAGATAAGACTCGGGTTTTCATGAGTAAAGAGCAGTGTGCATTTCAGGAAAGAAGAGAGTTAGAATGGCAGGAGAACCGCAGCCATGACAGCAGCCATCAGCAGAGACAGGCAGGCGGAGAGAGAAACTGCTCTCCCATGTCAGCCTTCCACCGCAGATCTCAAGGATATCTGTATTATCGTGTCCCAGCAAGCCCAGAAGTGACTGCACAGCGCTCAGCTCCACGAGAAGGTGGTACAGGTCAGGCATGGTGGCCACCACGTGCATCTCCTGAATGATGTCATTGAGGTCCAGCTCGGATTCCATGAATCTAGGAGAGGAGAACAGGGCAGGTCACTGAATGGCAAGGGGTACTCTTGGCAGGCGAGAGCAAACAGCAACACAATCTAGACTGACACAATCTGTCAAAATGTCGACAGCAGACCAACCAAGAAGTACACTCACCCAGACATCATACTGCCACACGGTTTCCTTGGGAAATCGATTTCCTCATTACAAAAATCAATCTTGGATTCAGATCTCATTACGGGGTCCCCTTACTCCTACAGCCACAGCTGCCTTCTCTAAGGCCCTCAAAGCATTCCGCAGCAATCAATGTTCTGCCCTTCAGTCCTATGGATTAGCTACCATTACCCCTTGGGGTGCGATTTACTCTGGGGCTCTGGACTGTCTATGGCCTAATCCAAAGAGGGTTTCTCTTTTCCCCTTCAGATAAGGAACCAGTTATTCTCCTCAGCCACCTAAAGGAAGAGAACAAGACACTGCAGCCTCCCAGTAGCAACCTCTCCCTTCACACAAGCTCTGGTGAGATAGGAGCAGGTCACAGGTCAGGCTCATCTAGACTCTGAGATTCTGCAATCACTGTCCCTGCCACTCATATGTCCACCCTCACAAACCTGCCTAGACACAGGGAACAGGACTGCCTTGCGTTTACTCCCTCTGCATGCCTCCCGCAGAGCCTGATGACTAAGGAATGCCCTGAGGAACAAGACAGGAATGTTTGTTCCCCGAAGCAAATGAGCAATTGCAAGTACAGCAGCTGAACAATGCCAGACCCAGAGTGACTGAGAGGACACGGTGGCCACATAGGCTCCAGAGCCCAATGGCCTGGGCTTGAACCTGGCTCAGTTACTTTCTCGATGTGTCTATGTCTCAGTTTCTTCATTTGTAAGTGGGACAATAATGGCACCCATCCCACAGGGTGCTGTCAGATAAGAGTCAGAACATACAGGACTTAGGACAGAGTCAGGCTCCTAAGAAGCAGGAAGAGGCTGCACTCACTGCCCATAGGCTGGGCCACCACTGTGACTCTGTCTGGCTTCTCTTCTGGACTGCAAGCTTTAGACAGACAGAAACGCTGGCTTTTGTCTCCTACACGCGCATCTTACTAAGTGGAGGCCTCAGAAAGGAACACAAGCAGGGCCCGTGGAAGCCACAAGCATTCTCCATGTTCTAGATGCTAGAGGGCAGGCAGACACTGGAATCCAGAATCCACAAGAGCAAACCATCAAGACTGGATTTTGTTAGAACACTCACAGTTAATATCCCTTGCCATTGTTTTTCCTGTCATTATTCTTAAGCACTTACAAATATATTTTATAATTATAAAATATTACTTTTCACAGAGAACTGGGAAAAGAAAAGCAAGCCATTTAAACGTATACAGAGGTCATCCACAGTCCTCTGAACTGGGAATAACCACTGGTGATATTCCAGTCTCCTTGGGGCATTTTTCTCAATTCTTAGCCTTTCACCCACAAAGCAAATCTCTGGTCTATGCTCAGTTTTACTGTGCTGTTAATAACAGCTGAACCTTCTGTTACAACGGTAAGAGCCAGCTCCTGACCAACTGTGGGAGGGCCGTTCTCCTTCTCCTCAGGAGCCCCTCACTGACCGCACCAGTCTCCCCTGAGGCTCAGCCCGGCCCTGGCTTCCAAATCCTTCTCCAGACAACGCTCCGAGAAGGGATTGCCAATCAATCACAGAGTGCGTGGGAGACTGTTTATCTGAAATTCCCGTTGTAAATCATCAATTTTAAGCAGCTGCATAGTACACTCGCTCGTGTTGGTGTGCGGCTATTTATTTAAAGAATCCCCCTTTCTCAGGCAGTTTCCACTCCCCATGACAAATGGCAGTAGTTGTGCATTCACAATCACTGGGTAGGGTAAATGCAGAGGAAGGAATAAACTCTGTCAGAAAGGCGACAGCTGTGTTTGATGTTCCCTCTCCCCTCTCCTCAAGCAGTAGCAGCTAGTCAAAACTGCCTCCAGTTCAAGACAGCAAAGAAGGCTCTTCAAAAAATCTGCATTTCTGATTTTTTTTTAAAAAGTTAACAGTTTTTTGTTTACTATTTCCAGTTATCCTTTACTCATTTTTAAACCAAGGTTTTCCCTTATTTTCTGATTTATAAAATGCTTTCTATACCTAGAAAATTAATCTGTCACACTGAAAAAAAAAGAAAAGAAAGGGGGGAAAAAACGAGGGGAAAATTATCTCTTAATGTATATGCTATGCTTTTTCGGACATATCTGTGTTTATTTATCTATTTGTTGACATAAACACTTTTACAAACCCAGGCAGTAACACCTTTTTTGCTTTTAGCAACTCTACTCCACATATAGATGAGTGAAATTGTTCTATGTGAAGATCAGATGGTTGTTTTATTTTTTAAGATTTATTTATTTATTTTATGTATATGAGTACAGTGTAGCTGTCTTCAGACACACCAGAAGAGGGCATCGGATCCCAGTACAGATGGTTGTGAGCCACCATGTGGTTGCTGGGAATTGAACTCAGGACCTCTGGAAGAGCAGTCAGTGCTCTTAACCGCTGAGCCATCTCTCCAGCCCCCAAGATCAGATGTTTTTGTCTTATGAAATTCACTGAAACATTCAACTTGCCTTTCTATGACTCTTTGGACTGCTGCCGGAGCTCCGTGCTCTACTCTTGCTCACATCTGAAGGAATGTCATCTACCACACACTAATCGATGTATTTCCAGGCTTTCCACTCTGCCTCACCGATCGGTTACAACTCTGGAGCCTTCACATCCCCCCACACTATCCGCTTCCATCTTCTGTTGTGAAACACACCCGTGTTGTTCTTTTTCACTTACACTTTCTGCCTACTCTCACCTGCTTATAATTCAAAGTAAGTTCTACAATTACTTTATCAAGAGTTCCCAATATCACTTTTTAAAGGATCCTTCTTCTGTGCTTGCAAATAGATTGTGTTTTTCGACCTCTGAAGTGTGATCCCACTCAGAGTTATGGATCAGGAGGGCTGTGCAGGGCTGCGAGTCCAGTGGCAGAGCTCTTGCCTGGCATACAGGAGGCCCTAGATTCAATACCCAGCACCACAAAAGGAAAAGACAACTGCACTGATGCTGAGCATCACTGTGTGGGGTGGGCCAGGTAGTCTCAAAAGAGCAGTAAGTGCAGAGGGGACCGGATGAAAAGCAACACAAACCATGAGAAGCCCCTTTAGGGCTTCACACTCACCTCTGGCCTCCAGCACTCACTGATGACCACAGAAACTACCGTGGGTGCCTGTCCGAGGGAAGAACAATAGCAAGTGCTACCACAAACGTTCCTGTGACTTGGACCTGCTTAGAAAATGACGGGACAGAGTCCTCACACTGACTAGATGACCCTGAAGCTTTGGGACATCTGTTACAGAGCTGTATGTACTTCAGGAGACAGAGAAACTGATTCTGGGAAATAACCAAGATTTCAAGGAGACCCACATCCTCTCATACAAGAGAATCTAATGAAATTCTTTCCCATTCTTAGGAATCTTAAGAATCAGAATTGCCAAAAGATAGAATAGGTTTGGTTTTTTGTTTGGTTTTTTGGTTTTGCATAGTTAGATCTTTGTCACTGGGAATGATATAAAAACTAAAACACTGGCCCAGGATGACGTTGACACAAGCCTTTAATCTCAACACTTGGGAGGCAGAAGTTGAGGCAGACAGATCGTGGTGAATTCAAGACCAGTTTGATCTATATGGTGAGTTCCTGGCCAGCTAGGGCTGCAAGGTTAAAACTCAGCCTCAAAAATAAAATAAAATGCCCTACTATGTATGGTGGGGCATGCCTGTAATCCCAGCACCAAGGAGGATCACAATTTCAAGATCAATTTGGCTACATAGTGAGTTTGAGCCACCACAGCACACCCCGAGACCTTGTCTGAAAAACCAAAAAACAACTGGGACATAAGAAGTAGTGGACAACAAGCCTACTAGGTGTAGCATTCTAGTTCCCACCCTTACTCCCACTAAATACATAAACAAGCAAGCAGACAGAATAGATGCTACAGTTTAGACAGCAGTAGTTACAGACTGCTCCTCGGTTCAGCTTTGTAATTCTTTCAAATATATGATATTAGCCCTAGAGTTTTGAGATTTAGAAAGTCAGAGCATTATTCAAACAAAACAAACCAGCAGAGAAGCAAACTGTAAGAACACTACAAAAGTCCTACTAGCCAACATGATACATGGGTAATGAGACATAGTGAGAAATGCTTGGACTCAGGAGACACTGGCCTGGTATGACCATGAGCAGTGTTCCGACAAGCATTCACCAAGTCTATACAGTGCCAGTCACTGGCCTAGGTACAGAGACTGTACCAGACAAAAAGATCAGCCCAGGGTCTCCGAGCCCCCAGCCTACCATGAAGGCAAAGCCGTCCATTACACACTAGTCAGTGTAAGGACATCCACTGCTGCCCAAGAGGCAGTGTGGTCAAAGACAGAACATTAACTGCTTATCTCTAAATCCTGATTGCCTTATCTTCCTGGGTGAAGGACAGTGAGGATTTAAAGAAAGAATATATAAAAGGTCCCTATTAACCGTGTTGGCGCATAGCAGCTGCCTTGAGTCTGCTCTCCTATTCTTGCTGACCACGTACAGCCCACTCACTTAAAGCACACACTGCTATTTGCAGAAGGTTGTCTTCAGGGAGCCAGCACAGCTTCTGCAACACATGACTCACAGCCAAGGCAGAGGTCAGGTGAGAGGCGACGGGAAAGCGATAGAGCAACGTATTAAAACAGTAACCAGGCAGAGGCGGGGTCATGGACTCCAACTGACAGGACAGAACATGTTCTCCTTGTCTGCCCATGCTCATTTGATTCAGACAAGCAGGATGTGCTCCCTCAACCCTGAGAATGGATATTAACAAATGACCTCAGTGTTCAAAAACACAGGACTACAAAACATGACAAGTCTGAGATGTGGTCACACTTGCAGCCATCACTGCACAGGGACCATGACAATAATTCCACCCATTAAAACAGCTAGCTCTTCTCAAGGTATGGTCCCTTGATGTGGCCAGGGCAGCAGGAGACCCCTAGGGAAGGAGGAAACCGAGAGGTCAAAGACTTCATAATTCTAGGCACCATTAGGCCTTTTTACAATGCTTTCACCAGAGGGCACACCATGGAGTTTTCTCGAGGTCTACACAACAGAGTGTTTCATCCATTGTCTCACGGCTGTGTGTGTATCACACACAAGCATGTGAGTGTGTGTGGTGTCTATGGCATATGCAAGTGTGCATGCTAGTGTGTACACCTGTGTGCATACACAGAGGCCCCAGGAGGATCTCAGGTGTTCTGTCGCTTTCTGGGTAACTCCCCTGATGAACTCACAAAATGCAGAGCTAGGCTGGTGGCCTCAACCCCCATGATCCTCCGGTATCCACCTCCCAGAGTGCTGGTGCTACAGACACATGTGCAGGCCTTCCCAGGGATGCTAGGAACCTGAGCTCAGGTCTTCATGCTTATGCAGCAAGTGCTCCTCCCCAGCAAGCTCCTCCCCAACCCCGAGCCCATGACCTTGCTGGCTAGTAGGATAGGCGCTCGCATGTTCTTGTGTTTGCTACAGTTTGCTGAGAAAAACACTTGAGGGTACTCTCATTTGAATGCAAAGGGGCCATGAGACCAACAATGGTTATGGATCACTACACTAAATGCAGAGAAGAGCTAAGAACTTCCTACAGAGGCAGCGGGCTCAGTGTGGGGTTTGGGAGAAGGATCACAGTGCCAAGTGGAGGCTGTGGGTGGAGGGCTACCGGCTAAATCTGAACCGCAGCTAAACGAAGAGCAGCATTTGGGCGGATGTGATCAAAATGACACTCGCATGCAGGAAAATAAATCGGAACATTTCTGATCTCAACTGCAAAGCCTCATTCAAATATGCAGGAGCAATTTTCATCTTAATTGCCCCTCGCTGATCTAGAGAATTACGGAAGACGTTGTGCCAGCAGAACTCAAGGTTAAAGCACAAGACAGTTCCTAACTGCTTTCTGACACAACAAAAAAAGTTCTTTATGTGTAATTTCAATTTTTATATGTTCGAGTTTTAAACTAAAATAGCACATAAACTTTTTTTGTCAATGGAAAACACTGTTTAAAGAACATAAGCCTCTTTCTGAAAAGCAGCTTGTCAACCAGAGAGCAGTGTACCCAAGGGGAAGATGGCGGCCACGGCTGCCATGACTTCACCATTCTCAACCACAGGGGGATGGACGCCAGGTGCATGAGGTGGTGCTGCCGTTCCAGGCGGGATTCAGATCTCCCACTTTCAGTGTTTTCAGCCTACAGCGAGGTTTCCTTCTGGGCGTCCTTGGCTTCCACACCAAGGGGGTATAATAAAGATGGCAAAGACCGCACAGCTCTCGTGTTTGCTGAGCATCTGCAGCCAGGTGGGTACCACACCCACGCCACAGGAACAAACAAGACACAATCTACCCCCAACAGCAAGAGCTCAACCCAAAGAAACAAGAAACAAACAGCGAGGGTGTAAGGGCGTGGCCATGTCTAGGTGAGAACGTGGAAGCACATGTGGCTGTGGTTAGAAGGAATGGACAGAGCAGGGAGCCTGGAACAGCTTTCAGAGATTACCCCTGCATGCCCTCAGTCTGCACAGTCAGTGCTTAAGTATCTACCCTACAGGAATGTGTACATACCAAGGCATATACACAAGGAGGTCTACCCAGCACTGCTTATAAAAACCAATGTTTCAATTAATCTAAACTGCCAGATCAGCAGCTAAGAACACTGTCTGCTCTTCTAGAGGACCAAAGTTCAATTCCCAGCACCACATGGTGGTCCACAAACATCTGTAACACCAGTCCCTGGAGATCCAACACCCTCTTCTGAACTCCATGGGTACCAGGTACATATGTGGTACACAGATATAAATCCAGGCAAAACACTCATATACATGAAATAAAAATTTAAAAATTGTAAAATAACCTAAAGTCCATCAATACAAAAATAACTAAATACATTATAGAATTTCCTAACCATGAAATACTATGTACCAGCCAAAAACAAAGGACAGAGAGACAGGCACTAACAGGAAAACATTTTCTGTTTTATAAACCCAAATTTGTGTAGGCTAAATCTTTGTATAGTATAAAACAGGATATAGCAAACAGGCTAAAGGGATCGTCACAGAATTGGTCACAAGGTCAGTAGTAGGTTCTGGGGTTGTAGTAGGATCAATATAGTGAAAAAACTCCCATTTCGCACTCGACTTATGTACTGAAACTACTTTTTACAATAGCATCAGTCTGTGTGGTACTTGTGTAATTAAATACACACACACACACACACACACACACACACACACACACACACTCACATGCATACACTTCTGTATGGTGGTGGTCAGCACAGTGCCAGAGACAATGCAGGTGCTAGGAAGATGGGCTGTGATCTCACTGCTGTCACAGTGAGCTGGGCAGAGGGCTGGGTGGTCCCTGACACTCTCCATCCACAGAAAGGGAGAACTGAGTCACACTGCCTTCCAGGCTTGTTGTGAACACTCTCTGCCTTCCAGCATCCTGGATTTTGTATTTTCTTTCTACCTCCCCCATTCTCATCTTCAAGTGTGTGCGTGGTACGTGCATTTGTGTGTTCGCGCACACTCGAGTGTATGTGTGCATGTCTGATCAACACAACCTCAAGTGCTGTCCTCACCCTCCACCTTGTTTGAGATGGTCATATTCTCTGCTGTGCACATCAGGGTACTTGGCCCAGGAGCTTCAAGGGATTTTCCTGTTTCTGCCTCCCAAGGGTTTGGGAGTGCCCAAAGTGCCCACACTTCACCCTCTGAGCTATCTCATCAGCCCGGTTTTTCACTGTGTGCTAGCTGCATGCCTACCGTGAGGCCCAGCCCAAACACTACCTCTCTTGTGAGGTCCTCAACAAAGCATTTGCTCCTTCTTCCCCTATATTCCCCCAGCATTCTCCTTATATCTCTGTCTGTGTATTTCCTTCTACCTCATATTAATAGTCAGTCTCCCTAGTAACCTACAAACTTGAGTGCAAAGATCCAACCATCCAACTCTTAATTGCCTCAGGGCTTTGGGCCTATTAAAATTCATTAAACCATTTATCTGGGAAGGGAGACAGGCAGGGAAGAAAACATAGATTTAGAACTCTAAAATCTATACAGATCTTTAATCCTTTTTAATTGGGATTCAAGATTGAAAGATCCCACATCCCACACTATGGCACTTCACATGGAACAGCAGCATCTATCTACCGGGTGCAGGTGCAGAGATGCAAGCAAGCCATTGTTCTCACTTAACTCTCCCAGGAACCCTGTAGCCTCACAAGAAGAGACACCCAAGGCTGAGAACGATGTGATCATTTAAGGTCACACAGTGGTCCCACGAACATCTGCCTGATCCCTAAATCAGGGATATTTTCTCTGCAATAAAGCTTCCACCTCGCTGCCATGGATGGTACTGCGGGCACTGAAAGAATGAGGCAGGAAAGAGTTAAAGTGGGGCCTGCTCACAAGGCTGACCCAGAGCTGGCAGCCAGGAGCAGGCTTCTGAGCCGATCCCTGAGTACATGCTCGGCCAGCCAACAGCACCCAAAAGCTGCTTGTTTTCTGGCTGGAACTGCAGGGGTTGTAGCTATCAGAGAACGCAGACCTGACCTGTCCTTCTCAAATCAGCCTCCCAGGACACAAACATACCGGTGCAGTCTACTGCTGGAAGACCAGTGCTGTCTGCTCTCTCCCAGTGGAGGGAAACAGGAAGTCTGCACACAGACTTCACTAGACTCTGCAGAGGTGCATTTCTAACAGCCAACACGTGTCTCTGTGGACTCCTACCATAATAAAGCATACCCCTCAAAGTCCCATGTGTCCTTCTGGTGACATCCCAAATGAGGGCAACACTGGGATTCCTGACCAAGTCACAGAAAGCCAACAAGTCAACCATAAATCCAACAATTAGAACACAGGCTGCATGGAGGAGAGGGAGCAGCGAAGAGGAGCCTTACTTCTCCGGATTGTCTGGAAACTTGATCCGTAGCTCCTGGTTTTTGTATGATCGCTTTTCAAATGTGAGGATCATCTTCTTCACTGAGCTTTCATCGAGAGGCTCCTCCTGGAACAAGTAGAACAGTTTCAGCATGCTGCTCTCACAGTCACGGCCGCTCTCACCATGTCTCTTTCATCCTCCCGCTCTGCCGCAGACCTCTGTGGGTTCAACACACCGGATACACTTTTCCTCCCCAACTAGAATGACAGTGAGGAGCACCGCCCTGGGTGTCCCGTCTAATGCCCCAGCAAGCTCCATCTCAGGCAGCAGACTCAGCCAGCAAAGGTTTCTCAGGCACCCTGTGGGTAGAGTAAGCAAGGGTGCTGCGTACTCTGAGGCAATGCTTCTCTCTTCCTTCCCCTTTGATGCAGAGGTAAGAAAGGGTCTGAAACCAAGAATTTGCTTAAGATCAAACCCAAGTCAGTGCCAGGGGCCCTTAGTCTCTTCCTCACACCAGAGGTCACAAACCAGTGTGCAGGCTGAAGCTGCTCTACCATCTGTTTCTACACAGCCCACAAGTGACAAATGACAATGCTTCACATTCTCACATGGTTCTGTGCCTAGTTCTCATGAACTACTGAGAGAGAAGTGAGCCATGTACTTTGAAATGCTAGTGTAGCATCAAGGATGAGTTCATCTTGAGCCAGATGTGGTGCTAAGGCAAGAAGATCAAGAGCTTGAGGGCAGCTTGGCTACATAGACATGTATGATGAGAACGGGAGGGAGGGAGGGAGGGAGGAAGGAAGAAAGGGAGGGAGGGAGGGAGGAAGGGAGGGAGCGAGAGAGGGAAGGTAGGTAGACAGGCTGGTTAATAGCTGGAGATGATATCACATCCTATAATCTCAAAACTCAGGTAAAGGCAGTGGTATTGTCACAAGGATGAGGCCAGTCTGCTCTACACAGTAAATTCTAAGTCAGCCATGCTACCTAGGGAGTCCTTGTATTGAAATAAATGAATAAATATTAAGTATAAAAACTAAAGCCCTGCTGGGTGGTGGTGGCACACACCTTTAATCCTAGCACTCTGGAGGCAGGGGCAGGTGGTTTTCTGTAAGTTCGAGGCCAGCCTGGTCTACAGAGTGAGTTCCAGGATAGCCAGGGCGATATGGAGGAACCCTGTTCTGCAGGAAAAAAAACCAAAAACCTTTTTGGTAACCTTGCTCAGAGGAAGCATTAGAAAACTAAGACTACAAAATGGAGTTGTCTTACTTCATACACTTCAGAGGTACCTAGAGAAATAGTGGAATTGAACATTATACATTGAGGGGCTGGAGAAAGGGCTCAGAGGTTAGGAGTTCCTGTGCTTCTCAGATCCTGAGTTCAGTTCCCAGCACCCACACCTGGGGCTCACAACCACCAGTAATTTTAGCTTCAGGGAATCTGATACTTCCTACTGGCCTCCACCAACACCTGCACCACCACCCCACACACACACAGAGGCATGCACATAAATAAAAATCAATCTTTTTCTAACTTTGAAATAACCTATATAGAAATTTCCCAACTGCTGTATCTCCAGTTCACTTGCCAGGTTAAAGTCACGTGCAGAATGCACCCTGCCTCTCTAACACTTTCCCAATTCCCAGTTCCTCCGCTGTGAAGTAATGGCCATAACTCACACCTAAAAGCAATAAAGAAACTGCTTGTAGAAGAGCTTGAAATAGATCCTTTTGAAAAGCACTGAATCATCCTATAATTCTGTAAGGACTCAGCAATGCTAGCTATTATTTTATTATGAAATCTCAGTGTTCTTCCTATATTGGGTTTTAAGTGGGAGAAGCCTATACATTCATTCCGAACATGATGCATTTCTTACATTCTAGTGACGGCAGGATCTGGAAGCAGTCTGCTGGGCTCTCGCCCCTCCCTAATTCCACAGGTCAACAGGGCTCCCCAACACGGTGAAAACTAGAATCAGTGTCTGCCTTGGTGAGTCTCAGAGCCTAGATTCCCTCCATACGAACCACAGAGCAACAAAACTTAATAAATTCCTTAAAGCCTCAGCAAGTCTAGCTCAAGCCTCCTCATTAAACTTTCCTAAATGTATCTACTTGGTATCCCAAATCCTTCACATGGCCTACGAAAGGAAAGTCTGGAAGGACCTGGCCCCCACCAACTGCTTCAACTTCCACAGACAGTTAGCTGGAGAGACGCCTGGCAGTCACGCTCACTGGCTCCTATTCCAGAGGAGTCACACTTGAGTCCCAGGCTCCACAGGACAGCTCACAACTGTCTGCAACTCCAGTCCCAGGCACCCAATGCCCTTTTCTGGCCTCTGAGTGCACCACACATGTACTTCTACTATAGGCAAAACACCTGCACAAATAAAATAATAAAAGTTTAAAACTAAAAGAAAAAACCCAGGGCTGACGTAAGCCCCTGCAGATCCCATGCATCCTTAGTCACTGCAGATTCTTAGGACCTGGCTCACAGCAGGTCCCCACAGAAGATCTGGAGGGAGGGAGGGGAAAGAGAATGTTGGCGACCTGAACAAACTGTGTACATAAAGCTGTTTGGTGAGCCCCAGGAATGAATAACGCTGCTGTTCCTAATGTCACGAGGCGGCGTAGCCAGCAGAGCAGAGGTCTCCTCGCTCTCCACTCACAGCCACTGCTTCTCTTTCCCTAGCATCCTGGCCACCTTGGGGGAACTCTATCCATGTGAGTACAGTTCTGGCAGAATTTCTAGCATCTCCACCTCTCCAGGGTCTGGTCTTCCCTCCTCTCATTCCTCTCCAACACCAAGGAACTGAATTATCAGTCTTAGTCATCGGCCTCAGCAGTATCTCCAATAGCTCAACGTCAGAAAGCAGCGGGAGAGTTCAGAAAGATGGATGCTAGTGATGTAGCACCAAAAGGACAATAATATTTTACAAGCCCACGTGACCGCAGGGGCAAGCACCACTTGTTTTCCATCAAATGGGACTTTGGTACCAGTGAGAAAATAAGTCCTGGACTTTTAGCCTTCTGTGTGTCATTTTTACAAAGTGATCTCTTTGTCCCTGCCCCTTAACAGAAAGGCCTTTCTCCCATTACATTTCTGTCTCCCGGGCTCGAAACTACTTCCCCATGACAGCCACTGTCCCAGTCCCCCAAAATCATCCACACAAGAGTTCTACCTTCCAATTAACTGCTGCTACAGGGTGAGCAGACTGAGCAGAAGCCAGCGGAGGAAAGGGAGCATCAGCTACACACACTGTGTAAGCCCTGTGGGCCTGCTGCCCTCCGAGAGATAATTCAGGACTCCTGGCTCTCCCCACTGACTCCCCAAAATGCCATTATGTTTTAGGGACAGAACCCTAGATAGCAATGGTCCAGACCCCAGGAAAAGAGGGAACTAGTGTCTTAACATAGAAAAGACCTGTTTGGAATACGAATCAAGCTGTTTCTTTTTCTCAGATTCATGCTCCTGCCTCATTTTTAAAAGCCAACCTTAGCATCATGTCTAAGGGAACTGGAAAACAGCTGGCTGGTAAGAATTCATTTCCATAATTCATATTGAACAAAATGCCAGAGTGAGACAGCATATAAGTTAACACTTAAGGATTTAAAAAGACGCAAGGTGAGGTCATTTTGTTTTAATCACTGATATTTTGCCTCTGTGCCTCTCTGCTCCACTCATTTACTCACTAAATAAATATTTATCAGGGCCTGGGAAAAGCTAGGTGTTGCTCCACACGCCAGGAACAGAGCTGTGAACAAAACAGAGCCAGGCCGCGTTCATGGGAGGCTGAGGGGAGGAAAGCAAACGGAAGATAAATGCGGATTCCAAACTGTGATTCACGCTATGAAGACAATATACAGAACCAAGCGAGACGTTGAAAATGGCCTGAGGGCTACCTCAGAGACGGGACGGACGCCTTGGAGGAGAAAACACCTGGACTCAACCTGAATGGGAAGAACCAGAGTCAGGGGGCATGGAGGGAGGTGAGTCAACAAGCGGGGCTGCTGTGTGGCAGTGCCAAGTGCGGCACAGGACAAGACTGAGGACAACGGCCCAAAGGCACTGCCTTCCTTCAACCAGGGTGGGCTTGACTCTTGGTTTTGTTTTTCTGAGAAAGGTCTTGCTATATTGCTGGGGCTGGTTTTGAACTCTTGAGCTCAAGTGATCCTCTGACCTCAGCTTCTCCGTGCTAAGACTACAGGCATAAGCTGCCATGCTTCAGCAAGACCCAGTACCTAATCTAACAGCACTCTGCACTTCATTCTTAAGAGCCCTGCTGCTCTGTTGCTATGTATTGTAATGCTGAGTACGGGACCCAAGACCTGGTCCCCAGAGACTAGAGAGTCTGAACGAATGTAGACCCAAGTGACTAGGTGACCTGGCCCCCAAGTTATTTCAGATTGGTAAATAAAGATGCCTACAGCCTATATCTGGGCAGAATTGAGATAGGCAGTGCTTGGTGTTCCCAGCCAGGGGTCAGAGAAAACCATGAGGGAAAGAGAAGAGGGTAAAGGAGGAGTAAGAATGCCCTGGGGGCTGCCCAATTGGAGTTAAGAGCAGCCCAGACAAAACATAGTAATAACGCAGGGTTGATAGGAAAGTAGATTCTAATAGCATAGAGAATAGATATCTGCTCAGCTCTTATGCTGTTGTGCTCATTGTAAATAATAAAACTTGTGTGCCTTTTATCTGGGAACTAAATGATCAAAAGCGGGGTAGAAACCCTGGATTGGGATTAAAAATTTCTACCACCATGTGTGATTGACAGGATTTGACATTTCTTTTGGACTACAGACTATATTTTTTAAAATGATGGGTTACTGGGTGGTGGTGCACACCTTTAATCCCAGCACTCTGGAGGCAGAGGCAGGCGGATCTGAATTAGAGGCCAGCTTGGTCTAGGGCAAGTCACAGGACAGACAAGGCTACAGGGAGAAGTCCTGCCTCAAACACACACACACACACACACACACACACACACACACACACACACACACACACAAAGAAAAGAAAAGAGAGGGAAGGGGAAGGCAGGGGAGGGGAGGGGAGGGGAAGGCAGGGGAGGGGAGGGAAGAAGATGGATTTTCTACATGTCCTCGGAATGGCTGATCAGGAAGCTCTCTGTCTTTCTCCTGTCAACACCAGCCATCCTTTCTCTGTGCTCCTGTGATGCTCCTTATACTGTGCAAATCCTTTTCCAGATTCAACTATCCCATCCAACCTTTGCCTCAGTGCTCTGAAGCAGGAGTTCTTAGCCCCATTTTACAGAAGAGACTGGGAGGCTCAGGTAGCACTTTTACTTTGTCCCCAGCTACGCCATATGTGGTGTGTCAGGGCCACTCTGTGGGCTCCTGCCCAGCTCTGGCTCACTACCTCCTCCTCTTCTTCATCACCGTCCCTGTCAATAATCTGCAGTAGCCTTTTCTTGTCATCGTCTGTGTCTTCAGCCGCCGTGGCCTCCTCTTCGCGATAGCGGCCGCGTTCTCGAGGACCAGTTTGCTTACGACGCGTCTTCAGTTCTTCTTCCTCATCATCCCGGGGTCGTTTCGTGCCTCTGTTGGGCTGAGAAAAAGGAAAGAAACATGGGATGTTACAGCTGGAAAAGAGACAGGCACAAACATCAAGCATTCTAAAAGCATCCAAGGGCCCCGATCACAAAATGCCTAGGCTTACCACCTTTCCCACACAACCGTGAGGCCAGCTCTATGAAGTTTCAGACCCTTACTGCTTTTTATAAATACACCATGACCAATGGGCTTTAAAAAAAAAAAAAAGAGGTTGTACCACTTCACAAGATTCTCAATGTATATAGGGGAAAGGCCGCCCTGACATAGGGATGTGGAGTTACACGCCCTTTCCTTGCAAGATACAACCCCCAACCTCCAATCCTCAGCGCAAATCTTAGTCTTTTTCACGGTTCCTCAGTTAAGGTAGAGAATGGTACATAGATACCTTCCAAGTCTACAGAACCTCAGATTCTACTACACAGGAGAACAGATGGCCAGAGGCCAGGCAAGGTCGGCTACTCCTCCAGAGAACATACAGTAATGGCTAAGAGACAAGGGAGAGGGGGAAAGTTTCTGTGTTATTAATAAGGAAACAAGTGAAACCATGGGCTAGCATCAGTTAGAACAGCTGAGGAGCTGTAGAGACAGGAAAGCCAGTGAGTGCCCTGCTGGCAGGCATGTATGTGAGTTCACATGGCCACTATGGAAGGCAGGGTGGAGGCTCCTCAGAAAACCGGAAATAGAATGACCACCCTATGCCCCAGCAGTCCCCAGAGGAAGTGAAGACAGTGCGCCAGAGAGGTCCCTGCACTGACACACCCAGTGTGGTTCTGTTCACAGGAGCTATGAGACAGAAGCAAGGTGCCCATCAGCAGATGAGAGAGATGCTCACCAGGAGAAAGGCTGCTGCTGGCAACGTGACTCTGTGTGCACATACCACAACTGGTCAAGCTAGAAGATATGTACGCTGAGTCAAATGCCACATGATCTCACTTCTAGAAAAGAGCTCAGCAGTAGAGACTAAAAGGGTAGTTAGGACCAGCTGGAAGAACTAACTTCAGTCAGCTAGTGCACAGAATGGTACATGCAATATATATAACGACCTGTATCCTTCAAAATTGGGAAGAAAATATTTTAAATTTTCTCCACAAGAAGTACTCAGTGATGGATCTGTTAAATTACTCATTCTATATTGTAAATATATGCCTGAATACATTGTGTCCTATAAACACAGAGTTGTCAATTTAAAAACAAAAACAAAAAACCCTGCTGCAGAGATGGATTCATGCTGAAGACCAGGTCCCAGCACACAGATACCAATGGCTGGGCATCACTGCACAAGCACCTGTAACCCCAGCAGAGACAAGGGCTCACTGTGCCGCCTGCCTGCCAGCCACGTGCCAGGTCCAGTGAGAGATTCTGACTCAGAACTAAGCAGAGTGACAGAACAGAGCCCTCCCCTGGTCTGCATGCACACACACCCCTCAATACAATACACACACACACACACATACACACAAGTACACTTGATATGTCATCAGTTTTTAAATTATGTGTTTGAATATATGTTTGTGCACACAAGTGCAGGTGCCCACTGGGTTGGAGAACAGAGTCAGAGTCGAAGCTGGAGTTGAAGGTGGTTGTAAGTCGCCTGATGTGGTGCCGGGGACTGAGCCTGGTCCGCTGGAGCAGGCAGTGCATGCTCATAACCGCTAAGCCTCCCTCTCCAGCCTCCAAACACTTTTAAACATAAGTTTTTCCACAAGTAAAGAAAGAAAGGTGAAAGAAAGGTGGCAAGCCTTCAGCCTCATGGGACTGGTCCTTCCAGGTTGCTAGGGGACCCTGGTACTTCCGGGTTCCTACTTTGCCAGCGTGCCAAGGCCTTCTTACTGCTGTTTGCTAGAAAATTAGAATAAAGCAGGCGCTCTTTTGAAATGGCCTTAAAGCTGAGGAGAAGCACCATGTCGGACACCAAATGGCCCTATCTCACCTCTCAGCTCAGCTTGCCACTGGAACGACTCTGAGCATATGGTCTGCCTCCCTAAGCCTTAGCTTCCTACCACACATGAGGATTACAACCCTTTTCCCGATGAACTTTAAAAAACTGCTTTTAAAGGGAAAGGACTCCAAACTCCAACAGTACCAAACAGAAAATCACCACTCTGAGGCAATCCACATGATTCCGTCCTCCCCAGCACTTGACATGGCTCCTCCATGAACTTTCCCTCCTCCAGTGACAACTGCACACCCTGACAGCGTGACAGTGCAAGGAGGGCTGTTACTACCAAAGAGAAGAAAACGCTGTGCTCACCGACACCCTGCTAAGGTGTCTGTAATAACAGCCAAACTCCCACCATGCACATCACACATCTTGCCTTGTGACTGCTACCGAACTGCACCACACCAGGGGTGCAAAGTCATTCTCTGTCCGTGTGAATGCTGACGGGTCTACATACCAGGTGCTTCAGCAAGGCTGAGCAGATGATGGTGCCAAGAACAGTCCAATTAGACAATTCTGATTGTATAGTACCAACTGCTATTTTTCACTCTCTTCTGAGTCTCTCTGGGACACACCCAATTTCCTTAAGAATAAAAACCTAGTATTATCATTATTGTTCTGCCCTTAAAGGTATGGGGCGGGAAGGCGGTGGGTTGGGGGAGCGCAGGCCAGTAGCTAGAGACCTCAATAAAAAGAGGTGGATGTTCTCATGAGGGGAGGGAAAGGGAGGCAGCTTCATCCTTGAGGAGCCAGCTTCAAACAGAAATCTGTGGCTCCCCAGCAGGTAAGGAACTCCAGCCTCCTGGGAACGAGAGAATCTCAGGCCCATAAAACAAGCCCTGCTGCGATTGTGATTACTGAGAACCGGCTTGCAGCAGCCAAGTCAGGCATGAGCTCCAGAGTTCTCCACACAGAGGAGACTGCAGGATGGAGAGAGAAGGTGGCAGGGCCACTGTTAACAGGAGGACGCTAAGTGCTGCCACCATCAAGGGCAGACTAGAAACAACAGTGGTCTTGTCCCTTGGAGCCCACTTCTTTAAAGGCAAGGGGAGGAGCTTCATGTCATCTCAGTAGTCTACTGAAATGGCACTTTCCTTGGGCTGGACTTAAATCCACCACATCCCTGGGGACCAGAAGTAGTTAAGAGTTCCGTTGTATAGGCAGGGAACAGAATGCCTGGGGTGCCAGCAATCTCTCAATAAACACTTGCAGAGACAAGCTGATCCCTTCTGAAGTGGTACACTGGAGAGTGTGCCCATCCACCTTGATTATGTAACTCTCGGTGACACAGTTCTGAGGGACTTAAATGTACCCATGTAAGATCTTGGTTAAATTAAAGTGGTATTTGTTAAGTCATTAACAGCAACGACAACAACAAACTTGGTAAAAGACTTCTAAGGCGTGAAACTCTGTAATCAGGTGGCCCGGTAGCAATCCCAGGTTTCCAGTTGGGTGGAAACTGGGTCACGGCGAGAGGCAGGGCCAAGTGTGAATCAGCTTCTAGAAGCTTCTGACATCACACACACAGCATCAGTTCCTCTTGGGATTGGCCTGGCACAGTAGGGTCTGGCGCTAGGACCTTTACCAGCACAGCCATGGCATCTCCTTCTCCCATAGGTAGGCGAGCTGAGCAAGGGAGGCCCTGAGATGGGCTTTTTTGCTTTTTCAGCATTTTTACTCAGAGGCAAGAATTTTGCTCTTTACTCCTCCTCTAGGCCTTCAACTGTCTCTTTCCAAGAGCCAACACTCTCAATAGAGCTTCCACGCATTCCTGAGACTCCAGTGCTCTGAGTTATGAGCTAGGCAGGCTCCTTCACAAGTACTTACTAAGTGCCAACTGTGTCTCAGGCACTGTGCTAGGACAGGACAGATGAGTGCTCCCAAGACAGACACCGCCTTGCTATCGTTTCATAGTCCAGGATGGTGGACAATTACAGTGTACACCAGTGGAGTACGTTTTATTAATAGCCACATTTTTTAAAGTAAAAAGAAATAGGTAAAATTAATTTTAGTATTTTATTTAGTACAACATACCTAAAATAGTAATATGTAGCCAGTATTTTTTAATGCTAGCTTACCTTTTCTTTTAACACTAAGCTCTTGGCATAGAGTTCGCTCACATTTACACTCACAGCCAGCTCAATCCCATCAGCCCCGCCACACGTGCACAGCTGCCATCACACTGCTCCTGATGACGCCTGAGCAGGTCAGACTTGCAGCAACAATGAAGCAGGGCTCTTAGAAAGCTCTGGAAACCCACGACAATCATGAAGCAAAGTCTATACCCTCACCTAGAAGTAGACTTCTTAACTACACTTCTCCAATATGCACCCTTGGGAGAGCAATTGATTACCTACACATACCCAACTGTGCACGGGAAGAAGCTCAGAGCTGTCAGACTGATTCCACTGCAGGGAGTCAAAGAACAGTTGATCCAAAAAGAGAGCACGACACCAGAGTCCGCCAGAGGTCAGCGGCTCAGGCCACGAACACTCTCCTCGTGTCTCACACAGCCAATCTCAAGAGGCTTAAGTCATTCTTACAAGTCACCTCTGGAGATTAATCTGCTCTGGTCCCTGAGAGGTATTTGGCATCCCTCAAGATGAAGGAATGACAAAAGCAACTGTTCTTAATAAAGTCATTTCTCTGCTTCAGCTGCCCACAGGACTAGAGAAAAATGATTAACCCTTAACTTCTCCTGATCCAGAATATGAGCCCTGAAGTGGCTTCTCTAGCCTCCTTCGTGGATGCCAGCCTTACTTCCCCGGTCACACAGAAGGCTGAGCTCTCGCCAACACCCAACCACACAGGCAGTGGCCTTTCGAAGACACGAGAATGGACTCACTGTTCTCAAAGCTTGTAGGAGGCCTCAAGGTCACAAAAATGCCTAAGTCTTTCAGTAAACTTACTGCGTGTGTGCGTGCGTGTGTATGTGTGTGTAAGCATGCGCTTCTCCATCCTCCCCCACCCCACCCCTGGAAAGTGAAATCAAGGCATCACCACAGAAGCTCTGAAAGAGTTAAAAAATTAAGTAAGCAACCCGCCTGCAATTCTCCCTGTGTACCCAGACAAGATCCAACCTAAGCTTTAGGTTTCATTTCCCCCTCTCTATTTTTTTTTTTTTAATTAAAAAGCAGTGAGAAGCTGCAGCTATAATGAGGGGCTGTGGGAACATGCAGTTATATTGGACTCAAAGTAATGTACCATAGGAAGAGGCTACATCACCAGAACGAAGCCTAAATTAAAACTCCACTCTGAAACCCACTCCATTTCCTCTGGGCGTGCAATCTGTATTATCACATTTATGGTCTGTCTCGACCTCAATTAGACTTAGGGGTGGGGGGTGGGGAGAGACTTCTATAGTAAGCAATAATGGTATCATTATGATAAATTATGAAAACGTACAGTGCAATTATTAATGCACAGCACATGTGCACTGGGACACAACAGTAAAAATATATGTGCATGTGTCTAAAGATAGTGCAGCCTTCCAAGTTACCTGGCTCAGGAGATAATTCATGAAAGGCACTTTCACAATGACAGAGGGAAAAAACCACCCAATTCCATATGGGAACTAGAAAACATCAATAGAAGCCTTCTGTGACCTTGAAATAAACCACAAATTCTTCACCTAGCAACAAGGAGCTCAGATAACCTCAGAAGAGGGTCTATCCAGTAAGGCGTGATACGCCGTTGCTCAAGTATTAAACGCCAGGAAGAACTCACAAGTGTGAAGTGTAAGACAGTAATGTCTTAACCAGGAAGTCCAGCCCAACGGGTTTACACAACTTGCTTATGGTGAGCAAGAATGCAAGGCTGATTTCATTCTCCATTCTCACCCAAGACTTATGGGAAGACAGAGAAGAGAATGTTGAGGGCATCACGGGTCAGCAGGCCAAGCTCCTATTATATAACATGGTAGAGAGCAGAGCTGTAGCTAGCAGCCATCAAAAGGCTTCCAATGGCCGGAGCCAGTGATCAGCTGTTTCAACAGTGCTATCTTAAATGAAGAATGGGTTTGGAGTCAGGTTTTTCTAAATGCAAACCCTGCTCCCTCTACTTAAGTCCTGGAGGGTAACTTAACTATAAACGGAGGTTAATAACCCCCCCTTAATAGCCATTTCTGAGTATTTATCTATTCATAAGGGTGATGTTTCTATAGCACAGGGTATAGTGTGACCCACAGAGTTCCCTATCTTTGTGACACTTGATTCGAAATCAGCATGGCTGAGGTAAAGGAGGCTCTGAACACTGATAAACTTTAAAATGTGAATTCCTGGGTAAGAGGTGTAGCCCAGTGGCAGAGCTCAATCCCTACTATCACTGGGAGAGAAGGGGAGTAGCAAAAAAGGGGGGGTTAACTTCTGAATATCAAAAATATTTACCAGGTAACCTTCCCCACTTGCATCTTGGCAGCAGTGACAGAGGAAGGACACAATAAGCATGAGTCAATGATGACCTCTCTTCCCGGGATTTTGTTCCCTTTGGTTTGGTTGGTGCATTAGTTGACTCTGTAGCCACAGGAGCCCCTTGCCATGGCTCTCCCCAGACACTAGAGTCAGTCTGAGCTCAGGCATCCTCCGTGTCCCACAGTGGTCATCTACTTGAAGTCTGATTCCTCTTAGAAATCATCTCTGGGCAGACGTAGGCTGGGACTCTCCAAACACCCCTGCCGACCACACAGTCCTCCCTAACTGTGTCCTTCCCCACCTTTGGACCTCTCCTTCAGTTTACCACACTGAGGAAAGCCCTGCCGCCCTACAATCAGTCGCCTTCCCTGGTCCCTAGTCCTTGCCCTTGAAGGACAAGTCTAGCCTGACTCACACACGGGCTTTAAACAGCAGCATTATTTGAGGACAGCGATCCCATTTGCCTCTTCCTTTCCTGCTGCTTTTTCTTCCTCAGAATAAACACTTCCAATAGGAAAGCGGGGGTGTGCAGCACAGAGGAGAAGGGGGAGCGCACACATAATTAAATTCCTCCTACCATGACTTTGGGATTTCATCATTTTAAAATGTTCTAATACCCCGTGAGATAATTAGACATTTGGAATGTCGCAGCCCGAGCTTGGGGACGGATCGGTCTAACCAATCTCAACTGCTCAGAAATCATCGGCTGTTAACCTCTCCTGATTACCTTTTGTCGGAATAAAGGGTAGTTTTCAAACATTCCTTCTTACCAGATGGTAGTGAGAGGCCTGACCCAGAAGCTGCAGACGAGCTGTGGTAATGAGTTCCCCCTGCCTACACCGACTGCACATTCGCTGGTGACATTTTACAGTGAGGACTTCTGGCTCAATCAATATTTACAGGCATGAAACCTGCCAAAGTTAACATCAGGGCTCCCTTGCAAATTTGCTTAAGGCACAACTGAAAAGGCTCATAGTCTCTTCCATTGCAACTACCATCAGCCAAAATTCATAATTAGAGATCAAAGCAATCAGAGACAGAAAATCCCACCCACCAAAAGGCGATGGGGATGACTAAACAGACCACTTCCCAAAAAGTCTTATGTAAACTAAGTGCTGAACCAGCAAGAGAAGCCAGAAGGCCATACGTACTTTTAGGAAATAGCTAAGCACATATATAATTTGCCTTTGTAAATTCACCAGAATTAAAACTTGAAAAATATCAGTGAATTGTGGATTTTTAAAAGGCTGCTATGCTATACCACTATAACAATGCAGACATCTACCTGTCTTTCCAAAAGAAAAAAACAGGTACCAAGAACTCCTCAAACCCTACAGGAAAGTTACCCCAAAATATAAAATAGAACCCCCAGCCATTCCCAACAATCAGTCAAAAAATCAATAAAAGTACAAAGGCCGCAGTAGCTACTGGGCAGCCTACTGTCCACAGTGAGGGGGTACTAAAACATCAAAGCCAAGGGTAAGACGGTAGAATAGACCGCCCCCCTCCTGTGACCTGATCCAAGAGAAGGGTCAGCAGAAGGAAAAAACAGAACTTACTCCAAAGAGAGGAATAGAGGAGGTGCTTCAGAAATCCACAGAGGGAGTAGCAGGATCCCTGTGAAGTGTGGAGAAGACGGGTAACGCACTAAAGAGGCTCCAAGCCAACCTAGCTCCAGCCAGCAGCTTCTGGCATGGAGGGGCAGTAGAAGACATTAAGGTAAGCCCGGTGGCTCTGCGGAGGAGACACTAACAAACCCACTACCTTTGGGAGAAGCACACAGAACTCTTGGGCCTCAAAACAGTTTCCAGGTTAGTGAGACAGTGAGTCCTCTGGCAGACAGGTTAGCAGAAGAGGAATTCCATTCTGTCTATTTGACTGACTTCATGGGCAGGGACCTGGCATCTTGAAAGAGAACCTACTGTTTGAAACTGTACTACCCTGGAAGCTGGAGAACAAAGGAACCACCACAAGTCTCAGAGACAGCCTTGGGAGTTGTCAGAGAGCGGGAGGGCCAGACGCTGACAAGCCAAAAGAGCAGGTTATAGAAAGCCTGGCTTGGACAGTGGAGTGCACAGGGAAGGGTAACCCGCCCTTGGTGGCCAAGAACAGTACTCACCAGCTAAGACTCTGACACAGCTCAACAGGTGAGCCACAGAGCTGCCGGTTCCTGCCCTAGAGCCTGAACGATGAAGCTCTTGCAGGTTAAACGTAGCTGCATCCCTGCAGCAACACTTTGGAGTCTTGAAAGCAAGAAGACTGCCTCTGCTTGGGAAGACCTCAAGGCTATGGCTGCTTCCAATATTCCCAGTGCTTTGGGAGTCACCACACACACACACACCCCACACACACTAGAACATTAGCTACTCCAGGAGGCATGAGAGAAGTGTGGTCAGCAGTAGTCCCTGATACCCAGAGAAGGGAAGCAGCATGAAAGAAGACAGTTCTGAGGAACATCAGACAGACGTCCAGTATTGGTTCAACACCAGCATAAGCCACCAGGAAGACAAGCACCCAAAGTCCAATGGACTGTTGCCCACGAGTTACCAGCGGGATCTGCACTGAGTGTCCAGGAAGACGCTGCCAATGGCTGGTTGCCTTCTCTCCTCACCCCACGCTCCCCATCCTTTCCCGTGTTACTCCTGGAGCAGCTTTTTATTTCACCGTATTTGAAGGTGCTCCTTACCCCTTCACACGCTCATCTTTGATCACTGAGCGATCGTTTTTCTCTTCATTTCCCCACACCTAGGTTTCACTCCCAAGCCTTTCCCCAACCCCCATTTCTCCTACACATGTAGCCGCATGACAATTTTACTTCTAGGGTGTCTTAGTTGCTTTTCTACTGCATGGCAACTTTAAAAGAAGGTGGTTTGATTGGGGCTATGGTTCCAGGAAGCGAGAGTCCAACAACATGGGCAGCAGCAGGAACAGTTGCAAGTTCACATCTCAATCCACAGGACACAGACAAAGACACACTGGGAATGGCATGAGACTTTTGAAACCTCAAAGCCTGTCCCTAGTGACACATCTCCTTCAACAAGGTCACACCTCCTAATCCCTCCCAAATAGTTCCACTAACTAAGAACAAAGTATTCAAACACATGAACCTATGAGGGCTGTTTTTAACCACCATGTTGGGATTTATTGTTTTTCTTTGAAACAAGCAAACAAAAACACCACTGTTTTATTTTCTATTCCATTTCTTACATTTATCAATTTGATTTTCAAATTTTCTCATTATTTCCTTCTTTTATTTCTTTCTTTTATCATTTTTAATCTCAACCCACAACCTGTCAATTTTCCCTATTTATTTATTTATTTATTTATTTATTTATTTATTTATTTATTTACTTTACATCAGCCTCATACAGTCCGTCCCTCCATCCCCTTCTCCTTCTCCTCTGAAGGGGTGGAACCCCCTGGATATCCTCCACCCCGGGCACACCAAGTCTCTGCAGGGCTAGGTGTATCCTCTTCCACTGAGACCAGACAAGGCAGCCCAGTTAGGGAAACAGGATCCATATACAGGCAACAGCTTTTGGAATAACCCTGCTCCAATTGTTTGGGACCCACATGGAGACCAAGCTGCACATCTGCTACATATGTGCAGGGGGCCTAGGTCCAGCCCGTGTATGCTCTTTGGTTGGTGATTTAGTCTCAGAGAGCCCCCAAGGCTCCAGATTAGTTGGCTCTGTTGGTCTTCCTGTGGGGTTCCAATCCCCTTGGGCCCTCAGTCCTTCCCTCAACTCTTCCATAAGAGTTCCTGAACTCCATCCAATGTTTGGCTGTGGGTCTCTGTATCTGTTTACAACCTGCCTTTTTAATGTTCACATGTATGGGCAACTGCCTACATGTGTGTATGTATGCGCACCATGTGCCCAAGCAGAGTAGATCAGGGCATTGGATCCCCTGGAACTAGAGTTACAGACGGTTGCAAGCCATCCTGTGGGTGCTGGGAACCAAACTGAGGCTCTCTGTGGGAGCAGCCATTACTCTTGAGCACTGAGCCATCGTTCCTACCCCTTCTCTAACTTCTCACTCGTCCCTTTCACCCCTCTTCTCTCCTTTCCACTTACTCAGCCTTACTTTCCCTTCCCCGTTTGCGCCATCTCATTCACTTCCACAGTCACCTTCAGTAATTTTAAATTTCATGACACAGTCCATTTTCTCACTTTCTTATTTATGGTCCCTGGTGACACACTAGCAGACTTTACTTCATATCTTGCATGGTTTGATTAGGTTGCTGCTATAAGAGTCTGTCTTCTCCCTTCTGAGTGGCACTTAGGATCGAGTCCTCAAATGTAAGACTCTCAATAAAGCTTCCCAAATAAAACCAGAAGGGATATCCAAACCAACAAAAATAAAATCAGCAACATGGAAAAACACACACACATGTGAATACACACACTCGCACACACACACACAAGCACATGCACACAGAAGCAAGGCAATATGACCCCTCCAAATGGTAACTCTTCAATTATTGAATTCAAAGATCCTAAAATAGGTACAGTGCTGGTGATTTCACAAAGTTTAATTTACTAACAAAATAACCAAAGAGGACACAACCAAACAGATAGATTCAATCCTGGTCTTGAAGAAGGAAGTCAGTAATATTCAGGAAAAAGTC
>CM052701.1:20338223-20398443 GCA_028551405.1 Uromys caudimaculatus
CCCCCACACAAAAAATTCCTAGCATCAAATGAAAATTTAAAAACAGAACTTGCAGGCTGGAGAGATGGCTCAGTAATCAAGAGCACTGACTGCTCTTCCAGAGGTCCTGAGTTCAATTCCCAGCAACCACATGGTGGCTCACAACCCTCTGTAATGGGATCTGATGCCTTTTTCTGGTGTGTTTGTAGACAGCTACAGTGTATTCATATACATAAAATAAATAAATAAATATATATTTTTTTAAAGTTTAAAAAATAAAACCAGAACTTGCAGAGCCTTTGGGCTACAACAAAGACTGAGATGACATGAAATTACAAAGCTACTTCTACACAGCAAAGAAAACAAGCACCTTACTAAGAGAAAGCTTACAGTATGCAGAAAAATGTTTGCTAATTATACATTATACAGGAGATTACTATAGAATGAACTACAAAAATTATACACCAAAAAGAAATTATCCAATCAATGAAAAGGCCAATGACCCTAACAGCCAGTTCTCAAAAGAACAACTACAAAAGGCCAACAAAATACTTAAAAACGTATTCAACAGCCTTAGTCACCAGGAACAATGGAAATCAGCCTGCTCTGAGATCCCCTCCTACCCCTGTCAGAATGGCTATCACTCACAAATGGCAATCACAGCAGGCAACAACATAGGGAAATAAGACCTCTTATTCACTGCTGTTAGAACTGTAAACTGCTTTAGCCATCATGGAGATCAGTGTGGAAATGCTACCCAAAAAATCTAAAGCTAGAACTACCATATAACCCAGCTCCACCACTCCTGAGTACTTACCCAAAAGCCCCCATATCCTACCACAGAGAAACTTGCATGCCCATGCTTCCTGCTGCTCTGTTCTCAATAGCCAGAAAATGGAAGCAATCTAGATGCCTATCAACATACAAATGCATAAAGAAAATGTTACACATATGCACAGTGCAGCTTTCTTTATTCACCTGTAAGGAAAAATGGAATTATGTCCTTTGCTACAATGGATGCAATTGGAGATCATTATGTTAAATAAAAGTCAGATTCAGAAAGACAACTCCCCATTTTCTCTCCTATGCAGTCCAAATTTGAGAGGGGGAGGAAGTAGACAGGGAACTATGAGAAGAGAAGAAGAGATCTTAACAGGGAGGAAGGAGAAAACAAGGGGAGGTAATAGAATCCTTGTGACATGAAAGCAAGAGGGGCTGTCTGAAGGAAGAGAAGCAGTAAGCAAGAGAGAGCCACCAGGGAAGGAGACAGGTGTAAGAACACAGTAAAATGACACGTATGTATGCAGTACCATAATGAAACCCAGTATGCCAACTGAAAAGTTAAAAATCTTCAATAAAAAAGGCCAAAAAGCAAAGTTGCCAACAGCCCCCTTATGATCTACAATCTGATTGGCTGACAGGTAAGGCCATGTGATTTATGATTCAGATCACTAGTCATGAAGACTGTACTTAATCTAATTTCTCCTCCCCCCAAAAAATTTTATTCCTTGCTAAAACCTGAATATATACTCATCTTCCTTCCAAAGGCAGTGCAGGTTTCTTTCTAGAAACACAAAGTACACTTTAATGTCCGTGATTTACTTTGACATCATCTCTGATTAATTCTGCAGCTACATCAGAAAGCTGAATACTGATTTGGTTTCTTTATCAACACTAACGCAGGCAGACCCTTGTAAAGCCATTGCAAGGTAAAACATCTCCATTTTAGCACACTGATTATGAATGTTTTGTCAGCTACACCAGAGCCATCATCACTCATTCATTCACTCGGCGGTATTTACTGAGCTAATAGAAGTTCAGCATCACTCTATTAGGAGCGGCAGGAAATATTCCACAGCAACCCACAGCAGTAACAACAGAACAGCGCAGTCTACAAGACCTACAGCACTGTGCAAACAGCAGAGGGCCCGTGGTCGGGGCGATCTGGGACCCAGTGGGTCATTTGAGAGTCACATGGCCTCCGGTGAGTCATGTGACATGTTAATGCTACATTACCAAAACACCCTGGCTTTGCTCTGCAACCTGCAAGGTGCCTTTAGGAAGATACAGGGTAATAAGATTACATAAAACAAGTCAGAAAATAAGCAGACAATCACAAAATGAAAAACAGAGTAGCCAATCTGCATATAAAAGCGCTCCAACTTCATGAGATTGGGGAAGGATACCTTAAAACTCTAACACATCAGACTGACAAAAAACGAAAAGTAAAACCTGGCAGTGGGAGGGAGGGAGGGCTAAGGATGCAGAGGAACAGCTGCCGACCCGTTCCTGGCGTGTGGTGAGGGCAGAGCTAAGGAACACTAAAGGCACACATACTCTGCAATTCTCCCAGCGTACACATGCACGCTGGGATGTGGAAATTCTCACATCCACAAAGACGGCTACACAACGTGCCCTGGAGCACACATACCACAAGAAGACGGTTCCATGGTTAATGTGGTAATGGCAGCCAGAAAGTGCATGGGAATAAAACAAGTTCCCAGGAACCTGCTGGGCAGGGCAGGGGGTGTCATTAAGGAGGGCTGCACCACGAAATGGAACTGGGAAAGGAAATGAGGGAAACCTGCAACTTATGAGATTTATTTTTAGAAAGATTTGAACTGAATTTGACAAAACGGCATAGCTATACATTCAACTTAGGGGAAAGGAAGAAGACCACTAAAGGCTGGAGGCTGGGGGTGGGGAGGCTGGCACTGTGGTCCTTTGGTACTGTTACTGCTGAATAAGATCAGGGGTTTGCAGTAACCACTTGTAGAGCTAAGATCAACAAGACCTTTCAGTAGCGTACTCAGGAGCACAGAGGGTGACAGTGGGTATGCAGCACAGCCAGGTGGATCTGCAATGGCGGAGCCAAGCGCAGTAATCGCCTTCCTTCTGGACAGAGAGCCTCCGCTCCGCCTCAAACGTCATGTCCTGGGAAAGTCCTCCAAGCACTCCAGCAAGGTTTCTGAGCATCCTCAGTGGTGGATCCTACCTCTGCTTACACACGCGCGCGCGCGCACACGCACACACGCACACACACACACACACACACACACACACACACTCACACACTCACGCCCCTTCTTCATCCCCTCCATTAAACCATGAACTAGGTTCTGAAGAGCAGGAACCCTGGAACCCTGCTCAGCAGCCAACAGTGCTTGCTCAGAGGCACCTGATCCATACTGCTCAACCACTGAGACTGGCTCTGGCTTCCAGCACATACATACTGCTACGGTGAAGACAACAGATAAGGAGCCCAAGCACCACAGTGTCCATGCTGTGTCAACAGCCCCGCCCCCGCCACCATCCACCATCCCAGCAGGCCCTCTACATTCTGAGATTCTGGCATTCAGTATATGAGCCCTACTCAACTTAAATGAAAACTATCTTTCTCTCTGGCTGCTTTTCAAAATGATAATTTGCCACAACTCTTTTAAGTTAAAAAAAATGTTTTATCCATCCTGCTGATGAAATTTTAGAAGTGGCATAAATACCAGCCATGATCACAGAATACCCCTACAGATCATGTTTTATTTTGTTTTAGATTTACTGTTTCATTTAAAAGACAATTCTATTTGATAAGTATGAGTATTAAGTGCATATGTTGCCATGAACATGATGGCCAGACAAAGGACACTCACACACAGACACACTCAACATCTGCTTCACCAGACTCCCAGGACTCACATGCCCACACAGCCCCATGCTAGGAAAACAAGTGTTAAAACACAAAGAAACACAGATAGGCATTACCTTCCAGATGCCCGAGATCCTGTAAGAAATGCCAAGTAAAAGAAGATAGTGAGTCTTCTAGCCATGGCTAATGTGGACATTGGAAACACCAGAACCATGAAGGGATATCTGGATCAGACCAGAGACCAAGAGCCATGTCACGATCAAATGGAAGAGGACAGAGACACCAAAGAATCAGCCAGGCTGCCAGGACTGGCAATGTCTTATTAATATAAATACGCAAATTCTCAGTGTTCCCCTGACTGCAGAGAGACTCCATCCATCTTTCTATACTCCTGGGTCTAATCACATGGTGCCTCCCTAGGTTTGCTGTGTTCAAAGCTTAGTACATTCACCACTTAGTGATATTCAGAGGGCAAGCACAGGGAACTTCAGACTCAGACAACCAGCCTCTCCCTATCACTTACAGATGGAGAAACTCAGCAGAAAAAGGACTGGAGTCTGAAAGCCTCCCCTGAGCAGTAGAGACTCCAGAGGGTCTTCTCTGTCCCCACCCCAGAAGTGACCCTCTTAATGCTACACGCTCATCATTTCTGACCAATGCCATCATGTTTTAGCAAAATTAAAACACTTCCTGTTCCTTTTCTGTCACCCATTAACCAGGGGACACTGCCTGTGGAAATTCAGGTTCCCAGAGTGTCAACAGTCTCTGTGGGGCATAATCTTAAAAACTCTCTTCCTGAGATTACTTGGAGAGGAACTCATGCTGAGCCTTGGTTACCTCTCCCAACACCATCCACTCTGAAATTTTAAACATTAAAAATAACAAATTGGCCGGGAAGTGGTTGCACTTCGGAGGCAGAGGCAGGTGGATTTCTGAGTTCAAGGCCAGCCTGGTCTACAGAGTGAGTTCCAGGACAGCCAGGGCTACACAGAGAAACCCTGTCTCGAAAAATCAATCAATCAATCAATCAATCAATCAATCAATCAATCACTAACAAACTGACATGAGAAAACTGTTTATTGATGAGACAGGCATGACAGCACACAAGTTCAGCACTTGTGAGGCAAAGGCAGGAAGACCACAAGTCTGAGGCCAGCCTGGGCTACATAAAGCCTTGTGTCATGAAACCCCTGTTTTAAAGCATAGCTCAATACCACAAATTCACTTTTCAGGGTCACACGGTGCTTTATGATGATGAGGGGTCACGGGCATGTGCATTGGCACCAGTGGACTCACATGTGGCTCTAAATGTTACCCATGGCACAGCTGTCACAGGCAATTGCAGTGACAGAGAAGTCTCCCGACACCAGACCAACGCCTCTAGCAACAGGTGATTCATTAACAAAAGTGGGGCGAAGAAGTCTTGAAGCTGTCTCTCTTGGGTCACTGCTGAAACTCAGAACTGCGTTCTTCCTTCCAACAGCAGGGGCTGCCGCAGGGAAGGCGTCCACACCCCAGGACAGACAGCAAGGATGGCGGGAAAAGATGAGAAGGAAGGATGAAGACCCAGACTGGATTGCAATGAGAATTATTAATTATTAATCTGTCAACACTTCCTCATTGATTGCTTGAGCCTTCTCCTGTCTTTTTGATCTCTGAAAGCTCAGCCACATAACTCTGTTCACAAACGAGCAGTCTGTTTCCCAGGGACGTGGAAGTTGGGGAGATGTGTACCTGCAAGTCTCACGAAAAACAAGCCTCCATGTGATACTGCAGAGGAAAGGCAGGGTCTGAGCACGCCTGCCCGCCCTCGGGCTCTGCAGCACCTGCTGCTGGGCTACCTCACAGGCTGAATTCAGAAGTTAGCACAGCTCTCCACTGCCACTAAAGAGAAGGCTGGTAAAGGAGTGATCCAAGACCGGCATCCAATGTCCGAAAACATCTCTCTAGAAAAGGAAAGCACACTGGCACCCGTGTGGAGGAGAGGGGCAAGGGGCCCATGGCTGCAGCTGCCTGCAAATTCACTGTGCCAGCCTTGTCTCTCCCACCACTCTCTCCCAGGGAGGCTATAATACAGATTTCAAAGTGACCTGAGACTAGCAGTTACTGAAGTCAGGGGCATTTGAAGGTCCTCAGCTTCCTGGCAGGAGCAGCTGGTAGACAAGATAGGGACAACACATTCCTCCCAGACAGAAGTCCACTGCAGCTGAGGAACAGGTACCTAACTGTCTTCCAAATATACATAGTGGACTGAAACAATTGTTTTGAACCACCTTAGCAGGCTTTGGACATAAAGTTTAAAACTGACTGACTCAAAAGATACAAAACAGAGCAACAACAAAAGGGGAAAATGGTCTCAACTATCTGAAGGCAACACGTACGGCACAAAGACAGCATCTCTGTTTCAGGTTTAACTTCATGAGAAAGAACAGCAAGCGTTCATAAGCAGGGTTCCTCTGTGGTGAATCTCCAGTCAGTTACAGCCAGCTCAGGGAGGCCCATCAGGCAAACTACCCATTAGCTGTCACTTTAGAATGACTTCAGAAAGCCAGCCCCAGAGCTCTGCTGATATCTTTTCAACAACCTCTTAATCTTGTTTATAACACCTGTGTTAAGGCAACCTGACATCAATTCTACTCACTTGTCTCAAACTGAAATTACTCAGAAACTCGAGGATTCCTATAAACATCACAACACCAGAGGCATGCTGCCTCAAACAGCCTGAAAGACAGAAGCCGTCTGCCTCTTAAAACAAGCCACACCGAGTGTGACGAGAGGCTTTGTCTGGTTCAGCTGGGAGGGTGTTTCGACGCGCTGGGCTGTTTGTGCTTTCATCGCTTTCGTTAACAGGTCAAAATGCAAATCTCCATGAAGACCCTGACCCACAAGACCATCACCCTGGAGGTGGAGCCCAGGGACACTATCGAGAATGTGAAGGCCAAGATCCGGGATAAAGAGGGCATCCCCCTGACCAGCAGAGGCTCATCTTTGCTGGCAAGCAGCTGGAAGATGGACGCACCCTCTCTGATTACAACATCCAGAAAGAGTCAACCCTGCACCTGGTCCTCCATCTGAGGGGTGGCTATTAATTATTCGGTCTGCATTCCCAGTGATGGCATTACTCTGCACTCTAGCCCCAATTTAAATTTGCCCCAATTTAAGTTTAGAAGTTACAAGTTTCGCCGGGCAGTGGTGGCACACGCCTTTAATCCCGGCACTTGGGAGGCAGAGACAGGCAGATTTCTGAGTTCAAGGCCAGCCTGGTCTATAGAGTGAGTTCCAGGACAGCCAGGGCTACACAGAGAAACCCTGTCTCGAAAAAAATGAAAAAAAAAAAAGAAAAACGAAAAAAAAATGTTACAAGTTTCAATAATATCTGAACCTCTGTTAAAAATATTAATAAAGGTTTTGCTGCATGGTAAGCATTAAAAAAAAAAAAAGAAGAAGAAGAAGAAGAAGAAGAAGAAGAAGAAGAAGAAGAAGAAGAAGAAGAAGAAGAAGAAGAAGAAGGAAGATCTAGAATTGTGGGGTCTGAAGAGCCCAGAAAATTCTTCCTACAGCTTTTTACCAAGTGACCATTCAAATGGTACAGCCACCATGGTCTGCAGGCTGTTCCAGGTCATAAGTGGGCCACTTTCCTCCCAGTCCCGAGCATGCCTTTTGGAGAAGTAATATTCTTAGTACCAAATGGAGCAAGTGGGGCTGCAAGATACACCTCAGCAAACTGCCCAAAGTCTTAGAGCTAGAAAATGGTGGCGAAAATTCAATCCTGACAGAAGCAGCCTGCCTTGCCGGCTTTCTGTGTTTACTGTACTGTGTTCCCGGGGCTCCTTACACTTAAATGAGCTGACAGCAGCGATGTAGACATGTGCGTCCTAGGACTGTGTGAAACACAAAACACCCAAGAAACTGGTGGGAAACTAGTCCACGGATAGGGAGAAGGACAAGAGAAAATAATGCACTTTGGTGGCCACGCTACCTGCATTTGCTCTCACTAGTGTGTGACCTTGGACAAATCACCACAAATCTTGGGGAAAAAGTCCCTCTACTGTTGTGGAATATGTGGAAAAGCCAAACCAAGAAAAAGCCCACAACAAATGCTAAACACACACAAACTCTCTATATAATATGTATGTATATATGCACATGTGTGTGTATATATTTCATATATAGGAAATGGATATTCTCCAACCAACCAACACAAAATAAAAACCAATCTTGTTGCTTTGTGCAGGCTCATTTCTTGCCTATAAGGCTGTGTGCAGAGAAAAACAGCAATTATGGCCCACAGTGGACTTACAGTAAATCTCTGGCAAATAAATGAATCAATCGATCTCTTGCTTTAGGGTCAGAGGCAGCCCTAGTCTTTAAAAGAAATGTCAATCAACTCTCGGGTTACTAGAGGAACAGAATTGAGCTCTTGTGAAGACTGTCTGCTATTATTTAAGGCAAGTTTCCTATGAGTAAGACCAAGATCAGTCACGAACACAGCTTAATCTACTTCATCAAGTAAGAAGCAGCGGCAAGGGGCTGAGGGTTAGCTCCACGATAAAAGGCCTACCTAACATATGTGAGGCCCTGGCTCCAGTCCCTGGCACCATATAAATAAGTGAAATAAACGTTTAAGAGCAAAAACAAAGGCTGGAGAGATGACTCAGTGGACAAGAGCTCAAACAGTCAGCATCCACATAAAAACCAGGTATGGCCACAGATGTACTGCAGTACCAATGATGTGGGGGACAGACAGGGGGATCACTGGGGTTTGCTAGCCGAAGAGGGGTTGGTTGACCAGGGAACCCAATGTCTTCCTCTGGCCTCTACATGGGCACTTCCCCTATGGGACCTCACACCGATGATCCCGGAGGACTGTAAAAAGGCAACTGCAAAGATGGTAAACAAGAGTGTAGGAGACACCCCAATTTATTCACTAGTTATGGGCGGCTGCTTCACTCACTCACCCACCCTCTCACTCCATCCTTCTTTGGTCAAGGGCATTTACTGAGCAGTTCCCCTATGGCAAGCTCTCATCTGGCCACAGCCCGTGAGCACCTCAAGGCAATGAGGAAAAGGGCATTTATATGTAACCAGACTTCCTACACAAAAATGATACCTGTGACAGAAACTACAAGGCCAAGCGATGGTGCTATGCCTCCCCATTCTCCATAAGTCTCTGCTGTTTTCATTTTAAGCTGCCTTCATTCATGGGCCCTTCTTCTAGGAAGAAAAATCACCCTTCTCCTCCCTGGGTGTCTCATGCAGAAGCTCTGGGACCCTCCCTTCCTCCTCTACAAGTAGAGATGGCACAAGGCACATGCACACCACACAGCCTGGAGCCTGGCCTGCAGTGTGCTTCGAGGTGGAAGTCACACCTGTCTGTGTGTGGGTAGATGGCATCCACTGCTCCTCTTTGACCTGCTTGTCATCTGCGGCTGTTTAGAAGCATCTTCCCCGTAAGTGACCCTCTTCTTCTATAAACGCAAGCACAACCTGCCAACTGGAGGGCAAGCTGCGACTGCTGCAGAGGAGAGCCCTCAGGCCCAGCTGCACATCCCTCAGCCATGTCACCTTGCCAGGCTCAGTGTCATACTCCTGAGAAAAGTCACATTCACCATGCTCGGCCATCACGAAGTCCACATGGACAAAAGGGCCTCTACTCCACACAAAGTGAAGCAAGAGAAAAATTGCTTTTTTAATTAAAATAAAACTTCATCAACCTTCTGCTGACAATCCCAGCCACAACACAAAGCCCAGTATCAGCCACTAACCAGTCTCCACACTATAGGAAGGACGGTCTGCAGCAGTCAGAGGAGGGAGAAGAAAATTACTAATTTAAACAAAATGTTTAATCTTCTAATTATGGGGCAGGTTCCAAGAGGATGGGAAGTGCTTTGCAATCTTCATTATGGAATCCCCACTCGACCATGGCACAAGTCATGTCAGCCAGAGGCAGATGCCATCTCTCCTTCCCCTCTGAGCCTTCTGTGTCCTTGCCAGATCTGAGAGGAAGGAGGAAATCTAACCGAAGAAAAATGTAGGTGGAGCATGAATTGTGGCTCTCCAGTTCGTTATGCTGATGAGGCAGAGATGCCCAGGAGGGGGGGCAAGGCACCATCCCATGCTTCACTCACCAGGCAGGCTGAGCAGCCTGAGGCCATCTCAAGGGCTGAGCCTTGCACAACTGCCCGCCTCAGGTGCTGCTGGGACAATTCTTTCCACTTCTCTCATCAGGACTGAGAAGCATGGAGAATCAGGTGGCGCCCGGCAATGGCACCTCTGGTCAGAAAGAGAGCTGTTCCCCTGCAGATAGGCTTATCCCCTGGTTAATTTGCGTTATCTCTGCCTATTCAGATCTCTGTGCTAACTCAGGGGGAAAAGTCCCTGCCAAGCAACTCTGACAAGTCTAATGGCAGAATTCCCATAGGGGAATGCTGGAGACAACAGAGGCAGGCAATTATTCCCTTTCATTAGGGACATGTCTTTTTTAAATTCTAAAAACAAGAAGTAGCCATATGCGGACACTGCTCGCAGCCTCTTACACAACTGACAGAAACTGAAATGCCACTCCACCCCCAGCCTTGCCACCCCGAGCCAGCTGCAAAAGATGTGCTGGGAGTCCTCGGAATGGCCGTGCCCCTAATTACCCACTGCCTGTGAAAGCAGGCTTGGAGGGGATGGTGGCAGATCTGGGCAGATCAGCAGCGACATTTAATCAGCAGCTCTGGCCCTCTGCAGCTGTTCTGCAGGAGCACGGGGTTCACCGTTCCAAAGCTTCCCGCCAAACGCAGGTGCTGCGGGTCAGCTGTGCGGTCCAGAGGCCTGCCAGGGCTGCTTTCTTCATTCTCTCAGGCCAGGGTACTCAATGAAGGGCGCTCTGCCCACACTCTGTGCCAACCCTGGCACTAGGAGAGAGCTGCCTCTTGATTAGTCCACAACACTGATGAGATGTGCAGGAAACAGCAGAGGCGGGAAAGCAATTATCCAAGGGACAGCATGGCGTCAGCTGTGGCCTTACAGCACAGAGGTGGACTGTGCACCCTTCAGCAGCCATGCTGGCCAGACTGCCCCTCCATGGCCTCTTGTCTGAGCCAGATCGTGTCACTCCACAGCTTAAGAGCCCTAATGACTTCCACTACACTGAGGAGAAATGGCAGAGTTGGGTCCTCCCTCGCCCCACTGACCTTGGGGCCTGTGCTGGCTGTACCCCGGCCTATACTGCTGCTCACAGTTCTTCATATGGCTGGCTTTCCCATCACGTAGTTCTCAACTCAAATACCATCTCTTGAAGAGGCCCTCTAGAACTTTCTCAAGTAAATAATAGTCACGGCTACAGTTCCATTGACCATGTTATCTCTTTACGACACATCTGAATCACCTTCCAGGTCGTCTGCTTGCATATTCTCATTTACTTGTTCTTCTGGCTTACTGTCTGTCTCGCCTCCCTGGATATAAGCCCCATACAGACAGGAGCTTTGACCAGACTCTAGTGTAATACTTTACATGTAGTTGGCATTTCATAAGTGTGCAGTACGATTAAAGAACAAAAGGTTCAATATGGACCACTAATCCACATGGAATTTACTAACCCCTGAAAATCTGGATCAGCTCACAGCCTGACTCTGAGCATATGCCAGGGTGCCCTGGCAACAAAGTAAACAATATCCTCCCTCCTTGCCAAGCCCTAGTAAATGACTAGGAAACAATAACAAAGGGAGACAGAGCCAAGATGGAGACCTTGCAGACTGCCCAAGAACCGGAAGAACAGAGTGCTTCCTGAGTGGGCTTTACCCAAACCATTCTCTCACAGAAGGTTCAGGTGGTGTCTTAGTCAGGGTTTCTATTCCTGCACAAACATCATGACCAAGAAGCAAGTTGGGGAGGAAAGGGTTTATTCAGCTTACATCTCCACATTGCTGTTCATCACCAAAGGAAGTCAGGACTGGAACTCAAGCAGGTCAGGAAGCAGGAGCTGATGCAGAGGCCATGGAGGGATGTTGCTTACTGGATTGCTTCCCCTGGCTTGCTCAGCTTGCTTTCTTACAGAACCCAGGACTACCGGCCCAGGGATGGCACCACATACAATGGGCCCTCCCTCCCTTGATCACTAATTGAGAAAATGCCTTACAGCTGGATATCATGGAGGCATTTCCTCAAGGGAGGCTCCTTTCTCTGTGATAACTCCAACTTGTGTCAAGTTTACACACAAAACCAGCCAGTAAAGGTGGGCTGGACATAATGACCACCAATGGGCTGTGGCCAAAACATGGCTCTTGAAGATCCAGAGAGAAGATACATCATCTGAGGTGGTTCAGGTCCATTCATACAGTTCTTGATGCTAGGAGCCAGACAGCACACATGCAGACCAATTTCTAAAATAGACACCATTATGTACACAGGAGTGCAAAGAGCAGCAGAAGGAGAGGCTGCCAAGAGCCACGAGTACAAGAAAGGCACAAACGGGCCAGGAGTAGGCATCCTGAGCCTCTGACGTCTGCTGCCATCTAGGTTTCATGGGACTCTGGGAGTGTGAAACTGCATGTGAATGCCAGCTAAGAGGCAACCAGGGCTTGTACAATGGCTCGGATGTCAAGAGCACTGAGTGCTCCTGCTAAGAACCCAGGTTCAGTTGCCAGCAGTCTCCTGGCAGCTCAGAACTGTGCATAACTTCAGTTCTAAGGAATCTGATGCCCTCTTCTGACCTCCAGGGACACCAGGCATACATGTGGTACACAGACATACACATCCACAAAATACTCATACACACAAAAAATAAAGTACTTTGGAGAAAAGAAAACCACAACAGCCACAGATCTAAATGAATAGTTCCCCTCCAAAAAGGTACGTGTCCAGAGGAAGCCCTGTTGATGAGACATTCTCTAGTGCCTAAAATGTCAGTGGCAGGCCAAAGGCAAATGCCTTAAAGAAACAAACACAAGTCATGAATGACTTCTGTAATCTTACAGACCTCAATGTCTTGTGAATGAGTTCTACCAAGAATAAACCAGATTTTCTGTGATACCACTAAGAGAAGGAAGCCAAAGGCCTCAGAGGTTGGACAGAAATCTGTCCCACAGCAGCACGAAGGAGTGACAGCAGACCCAGGAGGAGAGTGAACAGCCGGGGAAAGTGGAAGACCTCCACCCCTCCGTGCCATCATCAAAGCTCCGCACAGGCCAGGAGAAAACCTGCACAAAGGTAACATGTGCTTATCATGAAGCCCTGGGTACACAGTGCAGCCTGCTGGAAAAGGCGAAAATCCGTATGCTCCTGTATGTTTAGGAAAGTCTGTTTTCAAATTTAATTAAGAGGACAGGAGGCATGATCATGGACAAAGTTCTGCTCTGAACTCTGTCAGCCAGTGGTTGGGTCCTTAGGCAAGGTACTTTCCTGCCTAGGCTCCAGCCTCCCCAAGTGTACGAGGAGGCAGGTGCAATGGGAACCTCTGGGCTCCTCCTCACTCAGCACACCCACCTCAACAGGCCTCTGAAACCTAGAAAATCTGTTTAGGAAGAAGCTGCACTTCATTCTCCACAGACAGCAGGCAAGCGGGAGTAGGTATCACAATTCAATACAACCTGCTCCTCCTTCTAAACCTCATTACGGGCTTCTTTCAGCAGCCACCCCCAATTGATCAATAGTAATGTCATTTCTCGTCCTCTTTTATCGCTGAGCTTCGATGTTCTGCTGGATCTTTGGTAGGTCTGTCTTCCCCTTGACCAACGGCTGCACCCGTTTCAGCTAACTAAGCCATTACATGACATCAAAATGCCCAATAGTTTCTCTCATCATTAATCACTAATCTGCGATTCCACTGAAGCACCGTGGGCGGAATAACCAGTGAAAGACTGCCCAGTAAACCCAGAGCTGCACAGAAAACTGCCTTCCAACAGTCCATACTAGAGCGCTGATACAGAGGGGTGATTAGTTAAAGTCCAACGGAGTCCCAGCTGGGAAGACCTCTGACCACCTCTCAGTTCTCCACATTGACACAATAAGCATGGGAATGACATCAAGCAATGAGTTCAATAACCAATCACACCTGCTTTTGGAAGGAAGGTATTTTGCTCAGTTTCGGATCCTTCTTGGGTCAGTTAGTACACTGCAAGGCTAAAGAGAAGTCCAAGGGCTGAGGTGGATGATGTCTCTACAATATTTTGCTGGCCATGGTAGTAACACCTGCAATCCTAGCACATGGGAGGCTGAAGTAGGAGGAACATGAATTCCCAGCCAACTTGAACTACATAGCTAGACTCTGTCTAAAAAAACAAACAAAAATCAAGGGGTTCAGGTGATTGGATCAGTAAAGTACTTGCCACAAAAACATAATGACATGAGTTCTAGGCACAGCAGCCTATGCCTATAACTGCAGTGCTGGGGAGGTGGAGACATGTAGATCCCTGGAGCTCACTAGCCAGTCAATCTGGCCAAATTGGCAAGCTTCAGGCTGAAATCTTGTCTCAAATGGTGGAGAGTAAGTGAAGAATATACCCAACATTGTCTCCTGTACTGCTCGAGTGCGCACAAACACACAAACAAACACACACACACTGAGGGGACTGAGGGGACACACACACACACACACACACACACACACACACACACACCCCAAGGGGACAGAGAGGAGGGCACTTGTACCGGCCATACACCAAAAAATAAAAATGATAGCTCCGTGGCTCATTTACTAACCTCTAGGACAAGGATAACCCACTGTGTATCTCTCCACCAGCCTGTAATGGAGCTGGGATCCTAAGGTCACTCTGGAACTCTATGGATTAGAAACTGGCTCTGAACAATTCAGGTGAGAAGGCCAATGGCTGATTCAGGAGAAGGTAAAAGAAGGCTCAGAACTCAGGTTCCATCTCCTAATTCCAGTTTCTCTCCAGCTACACAAGACTTAGATCAAAACTACCCACTTCCCTCAGGATGACTGGGAAAAAGAAAAAGGAAGGGGTGATTTGTAAATGAGATTCCTGGTACCTGCTAAGAAGAAACCGTGCTTTCCCAGTGCGGTGGAGGAGACCTGGGGAACAAATGGCAAGGGTGGAGGCATAATTCTTGCTATCGGTGGCAGCTAACTGTGGTGGAATAGGCTGTGCTCTAACCTACTGAGAATATGCTACACTGTGGAAGTGTGGGTGACAAACTGTTCTCATTTTGCTTTATTGAATTCTAAGCCTTAATCTCCAAGGAACCAAAGATCTTGGGAACACCGAGGCAGCTTTGCAAAATTTAAGACAAACTTGCTTCCCGGTAACATGTTTGTTTGGCATATCAATAATAAACAGCTACCATTTACTGGGAACTATACCAGCCACGCTGCCTCATTTAATCCTGGTTGGTTTTTTTTTTTTTTAAATATAGATGATACCCAGACATGGAGGCACACACCTTTAATCCCAGCACTCAAAAAGCAGCAGCAGAGGATCTGTGAGTTCCAGGCCAGCCTAGTCTACATAGAATTCCAAGGCAGTTAGGGTTACATGGTGAGACCCTGGGGTGGTTGGCTGTTTTTAAAAGATGGCAGTGGTAACATGAGAATATGTCTAGAGCTAGAGAGCCAGAGGTAGCCCTGTTAGATGGCCTCTATTTGAAAGAGAAAAGCCAAGGCTTAAAGAGGTTAATTAACTGGACCAAGGTCACACAGCTAGCTCTCAGCAGGACTGGGGTTCACAAGCAGGCCATCTGCCCCACGGTCTGCATTCATCTGCCATGCTAACCATTAAAGATACTTCACAGGCTTCCAATTCTTTCTTCCCACTGTACTGACAAGCTATTTTGAACCTTTGCATTCTCTGATAGTCATTTTTATATAGAAAAACTTCTCTATCGTGTTCAACCTTACACATTCAATCCTCCAAATGAAAAATAGTGACACCTACTGAGAGCACAGAAAGATACTGTTCCCCAGTTTTACCCCCAAAATTAAGGAGGCTATTCAATATGACCTACCACAACCAGTCTTTCTGAAATGGGAAGGGGCGTGGCTGCTGGGTCTACCTCTAAGCCTAGAGAAGAGCACTGTCTGCCAGCACACAAAGGAAATGGAGCCTTATCTACCATGACACAGTACCATGTGATCAAGAGCAAGCCTGCCTGGGAAGCCACCTATGTGGCAAAGTCTTGAAGGGCTACAGCCAGGAGGTGGTGGTCGAAACAGCAAGGATAAAAAGAAGGCTCTTAAGGACACAGTCCTCCTCCTCTGGGAAGCCTCTGTCCCACGGTGGAACTTTCTGGCTCAGGATCCCACCTTGCTGATGCCTGTGTGACAGCACTGTGTGGCACTGGGCGCCAGGATCTCAAACCTTTGGAGCTCCCACTGGAATGCAAGCTTCTGGAGCTTGAACTGGGCCTCTTCCTACCCAGACTGAGTCAGTCACTCACACAGGCCTTCTTGGCTCCTGAAAGGAGTTGGCTCACAAGCTCGAATGGTCTAGGGGGAAAGAATCTTTCATCTCCCAGCTCTTTCATCTTTGAGAAAGAGCCCCAAGGCTTCTTTCAAGTCAGCTGAGCAGCTGACAGCCCTGACTAAAATAAGAAGTTGGGCGCGAGAGGGAGGGAGGGCAGAGGAAGCAGAGAATTGTGTGATAGCCGAACATCTGGCCAGAAGCTCAGTTGACACAAGAAATGTCAATCAGGGCTCCTGGGCTAACACGTAGCTACATAAGGAGCTGAAGCGGAAGACCGGTCTCTGAAAGGACAAGACTGGGGCTACAGCCACACTCTAGTGAAAAGTTAAGAACAGTGAGGCCCAAGAAATTGCTGGAAAGGGCACAGGCACTCTTCAACAATGTGGGTTTTTTAAACCACTCCTCAAACTCTGACATGGAAACTAAGAAACTATGACAATTAAATGCAGGTACCTACACACAACACTGAACTAAAAAATGGAACATTAGTGAGAGAGCCAGCAGCGCGCACACACACACACACACACACACACACACACACACACACACACACACACACACACACACACACTTTTTTTAAGAGTTAAATAGGGACTGGAGAGATGGGTCGTTAGTTAAGAACACCGCAGCTCTTCCAGAGAAATCTAATTCCCAGCACCCATATAGAAGATCATTAACTGTCTGAAATTCCACTCCCAGGGTATCTGATGCCCTCTTCTGGCCTCCAGGAGCACTGCACCCAGAAGGTTCACATACATGCAGGCAAAACAGCCACACACATAAAATAAATTAGCTAATTAAAAACAAAAAATTAAGAGCCAGGTGGTGGTGACACACACCTTTAATCTCAGTGCTCAGGAGGCAGAGGCAGGTGAGTCTCTGAATTGGAGGCCAGTCTAATTTACAAAGTAAGTTCCACGACAGCCAGGGCTACAAAGAAAAACCCTATCTTGAAAAACAAAAACAAAACAAAACAAAAAGAATTTTTTTTCAGCGAAAAACTGTTCAGAAGGTAATGTGACAACCATCCTCGGAGGTGACAACAAGGGTGCCATACCAGCCAGCAATCGAGGAAGCAGAGCATGAGCTCTCAAGAGGAACCTCCACAATACACTTACTCGGTCTCAATCTGCATTGATTCACTTGCCCAGCCCCAGAGAGAGGCTGGAGAGACGCTCAGCAGTTAACACTTGCTGTTCTTCCAGACGACCTGGGTTCAGTTCCCAGCACCCACTTGGCAGTTCACAACCATCTGTAACTCCAGGTTCCAGGCAATCTAATGCTCTCTTCTGGTCTCTTTGGCCACAAAGCATGCACATGGTACACATATATACAACAAAGTAAAACACTTACACTTATAAAATAGCAATAAATAAATCTTTAGAAGCAACATGGAAACACACCTTTAGGTGTGTCTATGAGGGAGTTTTCCAAAAGTTTTAAGTCAGGAGGGAAGACCCACCCTGAAAATGGGAAAAAAATGGGCTCCAGAAATGAGTGAAAAGAAAATTCCAGCTGATCACCAGCATTCATCTCTCTGCTTCCTGAACGTGGATGCAATGTGTCCAGCCCCTCACATTCCCGTTGCCACTCCTTCTCCACCATGGAATGACAGTGATTAGAATAAGGGGTGTCCCCCAAAGGTTCCAGTGGCTGAACACTTGATCCCCAGCTGGTACTGCTGTTTGGGAGAGATATGAAATCTGTAGAAGGCAGAGCCTTGCTGGAGGAAGTCATTGAGGCAGGCATTGAGGGTTTAGAGCCTGGCCTCACTTCCTGTGTGCCCATGTGCACATGAAACGTGGCCCTCTCTGCTCCTTGACTGGGCAGCCTCATGCTCCGACTGCCATCCCTTCCCCAACATGGAGGACTCTACCCTCTGGAACTGTGAGCCAGAAGAAACCCTTTCTTCTTAAGTTGCTTTTTGTCAGGATTCAATACAACAGCAGGAAAGTAACTAATATAATTGTATTCCCTAACTCTGTGACCAAAACAAAGCTTTCCATCCTTTAGTTGCTTTCTGTCAAGTATTTGATCTCAGCAGTAAGAAAGCTAATACACAAGTCATTCCCAAACAACCATTACTTGACACTGAGGATGGGTAAGACACGCTGCTAGACGCTGGCTCCCTCCCTGAATTTACAGTAGGCACAGGAGCATACTGTATATTCTGTGAGAAGAATGAGCTGGAGGAAAGACAGATGAGGAAGTCATGGTGGGAAGAAATGAACTTACGGGATAAAAAAACCCATCAAGAGAGGAAATGAATGGGAACACGAGGGGAACTTGCGCTTTACCTGTTATTTATAGCCAGTTTGCTAACAAAATTAACCTGGGAAAGCATGAAGCTGTCATGCAAAAAAGTAGTCTCTTTCAGTATCATCAGAGTAATATTCTCAGGGTTAGAACAGAACACGAGGCTGCCATGAAAATGAAGGATGCATTTGAACACAAGAGTTCAGGCTTTCAATAATGTATCTTATACACTCAAGGACAACAAAAACAAAAACTGAAAGGACTCAATTACAAACTCCAATTCCTTAAAAGGGGAAAGCAGTAGCAAGAAGTACAAATGATAAACAAGAAAAATATACTCACTCAAATAACTCAACTAGCACTTTATGTGCCTACTGGATAAATGGCAGAAATGTAAATCACTACAAGCAGCGCTATCAGGACTGCGGTAAACTGGAGCACAAGGACAGTGCTGGATGAAGGAGTGGCCCCACATGAGCACTGGCTGCAATGTCTCTGCAGCTAAGGGACCCCACGGTCTCTGGCTACTCCCCCACTTCCCTGACCACCCATCACACAAGTTTGCTTCTAACAGTTGGCAGCCAACTCTTCCCAGCTTCCTCTGCCGCCCACAGAACTCCTCCCTCATGGCTGGGGTTCTAATCCCTCTCTTTTCTCAATGACCAACTGAGTCCACACGCTGCGATCCAGCACCTCCCGAGCTTATCGGACTGCTCCTTCCGCTGTGCTCCTGGGATACTTACACACACACAGTGAGGTGATTAAAATGCCCGCGTCACTTCTCATATCATAAATTCTTCAAGCCCAGATAGGTCTCAACGACTTTAACACATGCGACCCTTACCTCAGGAAACAGCACAAAGTAATTATGAGTGACAAGGGGGAGGGGGAAATGCCACACGAACAAAGAAGCTCCACACAAAATTACCTCCAAGAACAAAAACCTGAATATTACCTAAATATCCAACTGAGGAGAAACAATTGAGGGGAAAATGGCCTATTACTCAAACAAAAGCTCACATACGTTAGAGAGCAACATGAAAGCTATGTAGGAAAAAAAAAGCATGCTTAATTAAAAAAAAAACAAACACAAAACAGCCCATATGCAATACTTACAGGCATACAAACTATGTGAGACTATGAAAACAAAAACTAGTCATTGGATTAGGGTAATAGTTTTTCCTCACCTCAAATTCTTTCATTCTATTTCTGACAGTTTATTATCATTAAAATTCATTTCAAAAGAAAGAAGTGGGAGAGGAGCAAAACAGAGATTGATAGAAGCCCCTCCAATCCAAGAAAATGCTGATATTACCCACATCTGACAGGGGGAGTGGGTGTCTACAATATCATCCAAGTCACGAGTCCCTGACCCCAATCTGTCTCAAAGAGAATTCCTCTGGTGGTACAAAGCCAGCCGTTCCCACCAAGCCAATCTGAACTAAATGTGAATTCTTTATTGCAAAACTTCAGAAGTAAGAACTTTTTCCCAGACATCTGTGGAATGAGTATTAATGAGCGTGCCCTGGAGTTCAGAGCTGCGCCTATGCGGCAGAAGCTTCTGTGCCGAGCCACTGCTGGGCACACTTCTTGATGAGATGTCTAAGCCTGAAGGCATCAAAAACTGCGGTTCCATATTGGAGACATAACTGGCTCCCTCTTTAGGACTTTCCCCAGCGCCTCCTGTCCACACTGTAATTCTCCTGTCCCCTCAATGAATTGTTAACATCTGTCAGGGAAGGCATGCACTGACGCGCTCTCCTGCCTATTACCGAAGAACCAATCTCCACAGAAAACTGCACTCTTCCCAGTGACTTGCCCCAAAAATGAAATTTAATAAGAATGCTAAAAAAAGTTAAAGTTTTAATACACACTTCATATTGCTGTATGATTCTTCTTGCTCACCTTAGCCCCTGAGTTTTGGAATGGAAAGAACCAGAAGTTGTACCGCCTGACCTCCTCACTTTACAACTGACAAGAAAAACATGCAGAAAAATGTGCAGAAAGGGAAAGTGACTTGTCCTGAGTCACCCAGCTAAGTGCTGATAAAGGCTGGATTAGAACCCAAAACTCCCAGGTCTCCAGCCCCAATCCCTTCTACCACATGAGGCTTTTTCAGCTACCGGACTCTCTGGAGCCCTGGGCCTAAGTAATTAGTATGGCAGAATTTTAAAGCTACTAGGGACTTCAGAGAGAGTCATACTTAATCCCCTCATTAGGCATATGAGGAAACTGAGGCCCAGAGAGATTAAGTGATTTGCTCTCCATTTTGAGTGGCAGGGAAGAAGCTTAAGCTGAAAAACCTGCAGACCAGTGCCCAGGGGAAGCCAGGGCCGACTCAGCAGTGCCCAGGGGAAGGAGGGCCGCCTCAGTAGTGCCCAGGAGAAGGAGGGCCGCCTCAGTAGTGCCCAGGAGAAGGAGGGCCGCCTCAGTAGTGCCCAGGGGAAGCCAGGGCCGACTCAGTAGTGCCCAGGAGAAGGAGGGCCGCCTCAGTAGTGCCCAGGGGAAGCCAGGGCCAACTCAGCAGTGCCCAGGAGAAGGAGGGCCGCCTCAGTAGTGCCCAGGAGAAGGAGGGCCGCCTCAGTAGTGCCCAGGAGAAAGGAGGGCTGCTTCAGCAGTGCCCAGGGGAAGCGAGGGCCGCCTCAGCAGTGCCCAGGGGAAGCGAGGGCCGCCTCAGCAGTGCCCAGGAGAAGGAGGGCCGTCTCAACTGAGAAAAGCTTGAAAGGAATGCAGAAGATTCTAGACCAGGGTGCCTTCATGTACAATCACTGACTACCAGCTTCAGCATTACCCCAAATGCAAGCCCCCAACTCTCAGGACACGGAGTCTTTGCTCCCTTCTGTTCCCACGCAGAGAGCTTCAGTGCTCAGTGATGTCGCTTTGCCAATGTTGACTATGTGCAACAGTGCTTACAATTTATGCTTTCTTCTAAACATGCACATCAACTCAAAGGTTTTTTTAAAAAACGGGAAACATGCCTGGGTGTTCAGTGCTGGCTCTACTGCTTCCTGGCTGTGTGAGTTTCACGGACAGGAAACTCGCCTCCCTAGCTCCAGTTTCCCTTTCCACGAAGTAGTCACACCATCTTCCTTTGGAGAATGTGCTGACAACCATACCTGACAACTTATTTGCAAGCATGTTAGTTAGTTCTGCCTCTGGCACACGGCAGACAGACAGACCATCAGCAGAGCAGCCAGGAGCTCCAGCTACGGAATAGGACTGCCTGAGTACTCTCTGACTAGGGTCTCAGTTTCTCCCATTATAAAATGGGGATTAAAACAGTTCCTCATACCGGACATGGTCATACCTTACTCCCAGGTCTCCAGGCCAGCCAGGATTATACAGTAAGACTCTGTGGGGCACAGGGAGTTCCTCCTGGGCGAGGGATGCAGTTCAATTGGTAGAGTGTTTGCCTGGCATTCATTAAGCCCTGGTTCTGTCCAAAGCTTACCATAGGCCAGGTGTGGGGGTGGACATGTGCGACCCCAGCATTGAGAAGTGAAACAAGAGAGTCAGAAATTTAGGGTCATCCTTGGCTACAAAGTGAGTTTGAGGACAGCTTATTCTACATCAGACCCTGACTTAAAAAAGAAAGAGAAAGAGTTAGTTCCTTGTAGGACTGTTACGTGGATAGTGAAGATGCAGGTAAATAATTAAGTAATTATTTTGGGTAAGAATATATCACTGTCTTCAAAGCACTTTCACTTCCACAGGCTCATCTCGGCCTCAAGATTTCCCACAGGAGGATGGCCATGCTTGATTGGTTATAGATTAGACTCTATAGATTGAGACTTTAGATTATAGATTAGCTACCACCTTTTCAGATAGGAATGGAGGTAGACCCTGCTGAAAGGAACAGAGCTGCAAAAACAAGACCAAGATTCTGGAGACGTGTCAGTTGCTGCCTTGGCCTGTCAGTCACCATCCTGGCTTGGTCTGTCTATCAGATCTGAGTTCTTGTTCAAGCTACAAACAGCTGGGCTGAATGAAGACATCTGTAGCACCTCTCAAAATGCACAGGCTTTCCCCTGGCCCTTAAGGAAGTCCTACATCGTCTGTAATCTGCCAACATTTCCAGCTACATCTCCTTCCAGTATCCTGCTCACTCACCAAGTTCTGGCTACATGGCTCTCTGCTCATCTACTGGGCCTGGGGCCTGTGCTGCTCCTGCCCTGCCATATGCTGGCTCCTCAACCTTCAGAGCACTAACGCTGGTCCATCAGACTCCTTCCTTGACCACTCAAGTCTACAGAGGCCCTAAAAGGAGTTACTTACAGCAGTGTTGGTCAATAGAAATACGACAAAAGTCACAAACTTTACATAGCTTGGAAGTAGGCACAAAATTTAAGTTTAATAATCTATTATCCTTAATCCAATATATAAAAAGTAATCTACATTAAAAATTAAGATATGTCATCTTTCCACAGTATGTGAAACAGAGTGTGTACTTTAGACACGGGAAGGACTTGATGCAGAAGGACCACTCTTTCCATGTGCAGTACTCATGTGGACATCAGTCGCCAAGCACGCTCCTTACAACATTTCTAGCCATCTTAATTTCTTGTTTCCTTACTCAATTATTCTCTGGTGACTCCCCACCATATCTGCCTTTTCACACAAAAGCAAGAGCCTTGTCTCCACGTCCTATGCTCAGTGGACCAAGTACCTTGGTACCCAGTAGATGTTCAACAGATATCTGTAATCAAAGAATGGGCCTCTTTGGGCAGTCCTGCTCCAGACCTGAATCAGTGGACTGGACTCTATAGATTCAGACTATGGATTTAGCCAGCCCAGAACTCCCAGACAGCACTCACCAGAGACCTTCCCACCACCTTTCTTGTTCCATCATCGATTACACTGCCTTACAGAGAAAAATATTATGGTCTCACATCTGTTCTCTGTTGCTTATGTATTCTTCTTCATCAAGCCTGGAGTCTCCATCTATGGGATCAGTGTTTTATATATTGGCTAAAGGAAATAACTATCAATATTAGTATTTATGGACTGTTTTACTCTGCAACAAACATTAGTCTTTTTTTTTTTTTTTTCTTTTTGGTTTTGGTTTTGGTTTTCTGGACAGGATTTCTCTGTGAGACCTTGGCTGCCCTGGAACTCCCTCTGTAGACCAGGCTGGCCTTGAATTCAGAGATCCACCTGCCTCTGCCTCCTCCCAAATGCTAGGACTAAAGGCGTGTGCCACCAACCACCCTGCACAGTTAAGTTTTTTGTTGTTGTTCATTTTGGTTTGCTTTTTTTTGTTGTTGTTTTGTTTTTCAAGACACAGAGTTTCTCTGTGTAGCCCTGGCTGTCCTAGAACTCACTATGTAGACCAGGCTAGCCTCAGACTCAAGAGCAATCCACCTGCCTCTGCCCCTAAGTGCTGGGATTAAAGGCATGTGACACAACCTCCTGGCTCACTGTAAATTTCTTAACAGATCTTAACAGAAAAAGAAATTTCTTCACAACTGACCATAAAGTAGGTGCCAGGAGGTATTTTGCTCAAGGTTACAACAACCAGTTAGTAAGAAAAGAGATTGAAGGCAACCTGGGGCTCCAAATCCAGGCCTTGGGGGGAAGGGGGTGTCTATGTATCCCAGGCTGCCCTAGAACTCAGTCCAGCACTGAGGTTAAAGGCATCCGTGGCCAGCAGCTGAGACTCTCAGCTTCTCACTGCTTACTCTGAACTGCAGAGCTATCACTTAAAACAGTCACACTCTGAACCCAACGCAAGTGGATAAGGTTGGCTTAAATTGTATTTCTTTCACCCATTACCCAAAGTATGCTCCATCATGTTAGCCTCGTATATACATTCAATCAATATGATCAAGGCCCTGTAATCAATATAAAAATACTACCTTCTTCATACTAAGGCTTTAAAATGAAGTGTGATTTACAATTACAGTACTTCCTAATTCAAACTAATTACAGTTTTTAAGTTCCAACACTATTGCAGCTAGTGAAAACAAGGCTGGACCCAAGGAGCCTCCTTAGGCAGTTATGCAGTCAAAAGAGGGTGGAAAGTTTGGGTTGGGAGCCTGGACACTTGAGCTTTACCTAGTTTGTAACTGTTGAGTGACCTCGGGCAAGTCCTTTCTTCTCTCTGGGTCACCCGTTCCCAACAAGTACCCTGAGCAAGGAGGTCGCGAGGTCTCTTACCGACCCATTCCATGCTCCATCTTCCGAACATCTTAACAATTGGAGGGGAACATGGGCACAGGTTTCTGCACTTTCAAATACCTTTCACATATATCCACTTTATAGATTTTTAAAAGAAAAATTGAGACTCCGTGACGGGAGAAAGACTTATCCAAAGCTACACCGACTCTTGGTAAAGAAACTGAGGCTCAACATCGAGGAAAAAAAACAATGTTCTCCACAACTATCTCAAGCCCTATGAATTGACAGAAACGAGACGGAAGAGGTGCTGAGGGGAATCGGGCTGCCGGGTGGGGACAGAGATCCAAAGGCTCAGGCCTGGAGAAGGAAGAGGTCGAAAGAGTTCACGAGGGCTTGGGGGAGTGAAGTCAATGACAGGATGCAAGCCTGGGTGACAAGAGAAGTAAGGGCCAGGGACCAAGAGGAGGCAAGATGACGGGATTCTGTTCCTGCGACCCTAGCAAGGACGAGGAGCCCTCCGGCCCTGCCAACTGCACCTACCTGGTAGCTTAAAAGTTCGCCCACGTCCATGGTTCCGGACCCAATCAGCACAGGGTACCCTGGTTGCCTCCACTCACTCCCGAACCACGGGCCGCTCAGAGGCTTTTCCTGCCACACTGCCGTAAAGCGCCAGGCCTCAGAACCAATAGAGTAAAAGAGCGCGTGGCCGGCGCGCCCGCCACACTGCCGTAAAAGGAAGCGCTGCCGTAAAGCGCGCCGCATTTTGACAATTCTGCTTCCGTCTGGATCCTGAAGGGGCAGAGAAGGGGGCAGATACTTAGAGGAGGAACCTAAAAGCCAGGAGGTCATCCAACTGTAGAGCAGAAAGAACGCTTTCGTGGTAACCTTACAAGGTTTCCAGAGACTGGCACTTTTGTTCTTTTTGGTTTTTCGAGACAGGGTTTCTCTGTATAGCTCTGGCTGTCCTGGCTCACTCTGTAGACCAGGCTGGCCTCGAACTCAGAAATCCGCCTGCCTCTGCCTCCCAAGTGCTGAGATTAAAGGCGTGCGCCACCACAGCCCGGCGGCACTTTTGTTCTTATTTCACCCTCATTTCACAGATAATTGAAGTTGACCGATTGGTGGTGTTGAACGCCTTTAATCCCAGCACTGGGAAGGCAGAAGCAGGCAGATTTCTGCGGGCAGAGGTCTTGAGTTCGAGGCCAACCTGGACTACGGAAACGAGTTCCAGGATAGCCAGGGCTACAGGGAGAGAGGAGGGAGCTGAGGTTTTAAATCGTGCGCCCCATATGATAGTCACGTGTGGCTAGTCCTATCACATGTGGCTACTGGGCACTTGAAGTGTGGCCTAATTCTAATTAAGATGTTAAGTGTGAATCAAATGTACACTGGATTTTTCATACTTGAACTGGTTCCTTTTTAAAAAACTTACTGGGTCAAGGGAAATATATTATGAAATGAATTTGACTTTCTTCTTTGTTAAATGTACTTAGTAGATATACTGAAATTGCATATGTGGATTTCATTTTGGGGTTTCCGTTATGCTTCCCCTGGACAGTGCTGGCACACAAAATGGCGCCTAGCCATAGATTACTAGTGCCCGAGAAACTGTTGATATCATGTTTTATTTTTTTTCCCCAAGCTTCTGTGTATTCACTGACACAAGACTGGATGATCTTCTGTCTACCCAAGCAGTATTAAAAGGCCTGGGGGTATGGAAAGATGGCTCAGCGATTAGGAGCATTTACTGCTCTCTAAACGACCTAGTTTAGTTCCCAGCACCCATGTTGGACAGCTTACAACTAGTTCTAGAGGATCTGATGCTCTCTCCTGGACCCCATGCACACCCAGAAGCACACACATACACACGTTTTTATAAAAAGAGGTTTCTGGGGAAGGAATTTGCCCATTCTTGAAATAGTCAAGGAGTTCCTCTTCTGGGCTCACAGGAGATTCCATCCAGAATCCAAGTACCTCCACCTACACATAAGACAATGGTTATTCCTCAAACTGCCACAACCTCTCCTCCTCATTCTCTCTGCTAGCACTTCCTCTACTGTCCACAGACCCAATCTGTCCTTGTGTACTTGATGGTTGACATTTTATGTATTGACAGCCTCATTAATTAGACTGCAAACTCTCTAAAAGTTGGGATTGAGTTGTCAACCTCACCCTCGAATCTTCAAAGCCCAGAACAGCGCATGATAAAGAAGGTTTCACAGTGGGCTTTGTAAGCTTTGGTTGGGAGAGTGGATTTTATGCTATCTATCTACTTCGGGAAGTAGTTGAGTCAAAACAGGAATGTTTTCTGATTGGGTTTCTGTTTTTAGAGGGTGGCCTGTGCAAACTGCTTTTTAACAGAGTTCATTTGCATGTCTTTCCCCTCCCATTCGACTGAGTGTAGATTGTGACCGCCAAGGAGGCAGGACAGAATAAAGGTAGGAGCAAATCTTTTGGGCCATGAACAGACCTGTGTTCTAGTTTGTGCCTTGCTTCAGTCAGCTTGAATAGGCAGATTTGCAAAAACCCAGTCTGGTGGTTTGAATAAAAATGGCCTCCATGGGCCCATAGGGAGTGGCACTATTAGGAGGTGTGGCTTTGTTGGAGCGGTGTATCACAAGGTTTTATAAAAACCTCTTTTTATAAAAATGTGTGACACACCTAGTGGCACATTTGAGGTTTCAGAAGCTCAAGCCTGGCTAATGTGTCACTGTCCTGCTGCCCATGGATCCAGATGTAGAACTCTCAGCTCCTTCTCCAGCACCGTGTCTGCCTGCATGCCACGGTGCTTCCCACCATAACCATAATGGACTAAATCTCTGAAAGGTAAGCCAGCCCCAATGAAATGTTTTCCTTTATATGAGTTGCCAGAGTCATAGTATCTCTTCACAACAATAAAACCCTGACTAAGACAGAAGTTGGTGCCAGGGACTGAAGTATTGATTGCTGTGATAGGCCTGACCATGCTTTTGTTTGGAGGAATGTAGACTTGGGGATTTTAGATTAGAAAAGTAGTTGAATGCTTTAAGTGGGGCTTAATGGGCCATCTCAGTAGAAATATAGAAGACAGAGCTAGTGAAGATGTAATTTTTACCAGGGGACCATGTTCCAGCCCCAGCAAGCAGCAGAACTTGGCAGCTTTGGCCACATGGATCTGACATTATAGTCAAGGATAGAAGAAAGGGGTGGAACCTCTCTGGCCATGTTCATGGTGTCTCTTCAGAGCAATAAGACCCTAACTGAGACACCCAGAGTTAATTTTCAGAGAATTCTCCAGCAGATTCCCATCAACTTGGAGACATCCACAGTAGTATATTGTGTCATGAAGATCAATTTATAGTACAAATCACAGCTATTACTTGTTCTTCTAAAAAGCCAGTTGGCAAGCATCTACCAATACACCCCTGGCTCTCGGGCTAGCCAATGTTCCATCTGCCACCGCTGAATTGGCTAAGTTACTTCCCATCTCCAGACATCAGTTCCCTCCTCTATAACATGACTCAGTCCTTTAACAAGTAATTAGTAAGAACCTACTCAGTGCTAAAACAACCCTTAGCTCTCAGGATAAAGCTCCAGTGCACACATGCTGGAGAAGGATGCCATAGCTCATGGCTGGAGGTCAGAGGGCAACCCTTGGGTGTTGACATCACCGTCCACCTCCTTTGAGACGCTTTGTTGTTTGCTGCTGCGCATGCTTCTGGAGATTCTACTGTCTCCAGCTCCCATCTCAGCACAAAGCATTAGGATTACAGGTGCATGCTATTGTGTCTGGCTTGACACAGGCTCTGGAGTTTCAAATTCAGGTCTTCATGCTTCAAGGCAAGTGCTTCACACAGGGAGCCATCTCCCCAGCTCCAGGATAGGGCTTTTTTATAAAGCAAGGTCTCTTCCTTCTGGGAACATATATTGTATTTAGGGGGGAAAATCTTGTACAAAAAATATTGTCTGGGTTAAAATCCTGGCACATACATCATGCCCCGCAGGTGTCAGTAGGCACTCCCTGGCTCTCCGTCCTTACCTGCACCAGCATGAGAATCTCAGGCCAGTGCTCCTGGAGAGCCAAACTGTCTGCAGGTGTGCATCTCTTCTGTCTATGTCTGTTAGTGCTCTCCAGGGATCCTCTGCACTGGTTCTTTATTGTCACCTGCTAAAGCACTTGAAAGGGAGCCTGCCCCTGTCACTGTCATTATTGCTCTTCCCAGGGCACTATTCCCAGGTACTCCAATAACTGCAGGTCCCCAGAGGGGCTGTGGCATCTGCTTGGATCCTCACAAAAGTAATGTCATACTGCACCTTGCAAAAACATGGGGTACCCATGTTGTCATCCTCTGGGGTGTACCAGTTTGGGCCCTGAGGCAGTTCCACTTGACTCCCTGTCTTAGTTAGGGTTTTAATGCTGCGAACAGACACCATGACCAAGGCAACGCTTATAAAGAACAACATTTAATTGGGGCTGGCTTACAGGTTAAAAGGTTCAGTTGATTATCATCAAGATGGGAACATGGCAGTGTCCAGGCAGGCATAGTGCAGGCAGAGATGAGACTTCTACATCTTCATCTGAAGGCTGCTAGGAGAAGACTGGCTTCCAGGCATCTAGGACAAGGGTATTAAAGCCCACACCCGAAGTGGCACACCTACTCCAGCAAAGCCACACCCCCTAATAGTGCTACTCCTAATGCAAGCATATACAAACCATCACATTCTACTCCCTGGCCCCCATAAGCTTGTTCAAACACATGAGTCTATGGGAGCCATACCTAGCCATAGCATAATAAAAAGTACATTTGGTCCAACTTCCAAAGTTCCCATAGCCTATAACAGTTTCAACAATGTTAAAAGTCCAAAGTTCAAAGTCTCTTCGGAGATTCCTCCAAAGGTCTTTCTCCAAAGCTGTTTCTACTCCCTGTTAGCAGCTTTCCTTGGCAGGTATCCCGTGGCGCTGGCATCTTTAACATCTTGGGGTCCCCAAGTCAACTTCAGCCTCCCAGCTTTTTGTTCCAGTGTCTTCCATCCACACATGACCCTCTGGGCTCCTCCAAAGGGCTGGCGTCACTTCTCCAGCTCTGCCCTCTGTCCCTCTCTAGGCTCTGGTTAACTCCACTCCATGGCTGCTGCTGTTCTTGGCGATGATCCCATGGTACTGGCATCTCCAATACACTGGGGTCTTCCGCGGCAGCTAGGCTTCACCAATAGCCTCTCATAGGCTCTCTTCATGGTGCCAAGCCTCAAATTCTTTGCTTGACCCCTTCAGTCCTGGGCTGTCAACTGAAGCTGAGGCTGCACCTTCACCAGTGGCCTTCTCTGGCCTCTCACAGCATCAAGCCCCAGCTGCTTGCCATGACCCCTTCATGCCTTCAAAACCAGTACAACCTGGGTGGTACTTACATTACCAAGTCTAGCTGCAGCACAAGGTACAACACAAGGCTATCTCTGGGACATAGCTTCTTTGTACTCTCAGAAAATACTTCCCTGATTTCACCTCAGTGTTGTTGGTCTCTTCGTTAATTACCAATTTCTTAGCTCCAGCTAAGCAACATCAATTATCCCAGTAGTCCCTTCTATTCTTGACTCTAAAGCCAGAGCCACATGACCAAAGCTGCAGAGATCTGCTGCTTGCTGGAGCTGGAACATGGCCCCTTGTTCTATTACATCATCACCAGCTTTCTTTTTCTCTAACTCTCTCACTGCCTAAGCTTGGCTGTCATGGAACTTGCTCTGTAGATTGACCTTGAACTCAGATGTCTGCTTGGTGTTGTCTCCTGGGATTAAGTGTGTACCACCATGCATGAACCTAAGATTTTCATGGCCACTGTCCCTCAAGAACCAGTTCAAAAGCCTGTGTCTTCCAGCCTCAAGATCTGGATCACGAGTATGACTTCCATTTTCGATTGTAGTTCATTCCAGATTAAAAGGCCAAACTTTCCTAGTTCAATTGCAAACACGCACAATAATCTTAGATGGGTGACCTCAGGTGCCCTGAGATCGCCACTCCCTCAATCTCTTTATCTCCTTGAACATAGGATCCAGCTCCATTTCACTTCCTGCTGCCCCTTTATTACTTGCACCATACATTTTATATTTTTCCTTTCCCAGCTTGCTCTCTTTCATTAAAACACTCTTTATAAAACTAAACCAGAGAACAAATACTCTGCTAGGCTCTTTTGACACTTCCTTTGTCAATACAATTAATATGAATCTCTTTACCTTAGCCTCAGGCAGACTCTTCAGACAAGGGCAAACAGCCACCACATTCTTCATCAAAACACCACAAAAACAGTCTCTAGGCCACATACTGAAATTCTTTTCCACTGAAACCTCTTGGGCCAGGTCTGCGCAATTCAAGTAAGTCACTCTCCGAACCACAGTCTTCCACACTCATACGATGACTGCCCACTTAGCCCCACTTAAAGCATTCCACTGCTTTCCAAATCCCAAGTCCCATAATCCACATTCTTCCAAACAAAAGCATGGTCAGGCCTATCACAGCAATACCCTAGTCGCTGGTACCAACTTCTGTCTTAGGGTTTTACTGCTGTGATCAGACACCATGACCAAGGCGACTCTTATAAAGAACAACATTTAATTGGGGCTGGCTTACAGGTTAAGAGGTTCAGTTGATTATCATCAAGGTGGGAGCATGGCAGTGTCCAGGCAGGCATGGTGCAGGCAAGAGCTGAGAGTTCTCCATCTTCATCTGAAGGCTGCTAGAAGACTGGTTTCCAGGCAGCAAGGACAAGGGTATTAAAGCACAATGACACAATGACACACCTACTCCAACAAGGCCACACCTACTCCAACAAGGCCACACCTTCTAATAGTGCCACTCCCTGGGCTGAGCATAAACAAACCATCACACTCCCACATCTCATCTCTTCCCTCCACAGCATCTCACCCTATGGAAGTCATACACTACCTCTGCCTCAGACCAGGCACCAGACATTGTCTTGACACTCCTATTTTACCACCTACTCCCAATCTTCACACAAACCCTCCAAGATTCTTCTCTTTCCCATGGCTCCCTTTTCCCTCCTTTCTTCCCTCCCTCCCTTCCCTCCACCTCTTCCTTCTCCCCAAACCCTCCTCTTTATCATCATTTTCCTATTACCCAGCAGGCATAGCATGAGGTCACCATACTCAAAGTCCTAGATCAGGCCCTGATCTCCAAACCCAACACAGAGGAGGTTCACAGCAGTCTCTCTGAACAGCGGGGTAAAGATAGCTTTTATTCTTTTCTTCTTCCTCTTGCTTTAATTTCTCAATTTCTGTCTTGAGTCAATATTAAATATTACTAACTGAATAATTTTAAAAATCACTTTTATCATCAGAGGAGTCATAAAGTTACTTGCAAGCCAGTTACTTGAGCATTGTTGGTTTCATGCATCTGTCTGGATGCCTACACCTCCCCAACACACAGCTAATCATCAATCTCTCCCCGTGATGAACAGCCCCTGTTGGTGTCTTAGGAATAGGTCTTTATAGCATGTGTTACATTTTATATGTATAGTTATGTTATACACTTTGATTTCTGCCACCACGGTATTCCAGAAAGGATTTTTGGTGGCTTACAAATCACAGTCGGGGAACATAAGTTAAAGGAATGCATGCGAGGAGGGAAGATGTGGGGAAGAAGATGAAGAGGAGACAAGTGAAACCGGCACAGAGAATGCTTGGCGCCCGCCGGCATGCTCTGTGAGGCCACGTGCAGGGTTCCAGCCACTTATTAGCAAATACTCGGCCTGAATCTCTCCCTTGAATGCCAACCAGCCCACCCAGTAGTTTTCAATGAATGCATCTGCAGAATAGTTTTGGAAACTGGCTCCAGCTCTGGAAGACCATGGCCTCGGACCAGCTGGTGGGCAGAGAGGATGGGCAGGGAGCACCACCTTCATGAGTTTTCTTTCTTTTTTTTTTCTTTCCTTCTTTCCTTCTTCCTTTCCTGTCTCTCTCCCTCCTTCCTCTTTCTTTCTTTCCTTCCTTCTTTCTTTCTCTCTTTCTCTCTTTTTGAGACACTTTAGTGCATGCATGTGTTTCCTATATGCATGTATGAGCCTAGGGTGCAGGTATGGTACCCTCAGAGGTCAGAAGAGGACTTCAGATGCACTGGAACTGGAGTCACAGGTGATTGTGAGCCACCATGTAGATGCTGGGGAGCCACACCCATATCCTCTGCAGAAGCAACCAATACTCTTAACTGCCAAGCCATCTTTTCAGCCCATATTAAACCTGTGCTTTCTTTTCTGAGACAGGGCTTCACTATAAAGCCCTTGATAGTCTGGAGCTTACTTATGTAGTCCAATCTGGTCTTGAACTCAGGGATCTGTGCTGAGATTAAAGTCATGTGCTACCACACCCAGCTATCGTGGGCAGTTTTTGTGGAGGAACCTAGTACAAGATGTATTTGATAGTACAAAACTGTATATTTATTCATCTTAGAGTTATTCTGCTACTGTTTTGTGGTGTTCTGGAAGCGGGAAAATTCCAGAGCTCTTTATCAGCAACTGGAAGGCTGGGAGCAGTGCAGCCACGCTAGCTGTGACTCTGCCAAGCAGCCTGGGCTGAACACTCAATGCGCCAAGCCCAGTGCAGTCACAGTGAACAATCGTTATGTTCTCCAGGTATAAACACACTTGGAGAATTTCATATGTGCAAACAATGAAATAAGATCATATAACCTCCTTAGTGAAAAGTTTTCATCACTGTTTGTTTGTTTGTTTGTTTGTTTGTTTGGAGGGGCATAGACCATGATGTGTGTGTGGTCAGAGGACAACTTGCCGAAGTCAGTTCTCTCGCCCCACTGGGAGGTCCTGGGACTTGAACTCAAGTCTCAGCTTCAGCAGCAAGTGCAATTCACCCACTGAACCACCTCTCCCCCACATTTTGAAATGAGCATTTAAAAATATATCTTCTAGAAATTTCCAGTCTAATGCAGGACAACACTGCATCTTGATTTCAGGAAGGTGGGGAGGGTTGCCACTGGCAACTCTTTAGCCTTTGAGCTTTTCTCTTAGACACTTGGTAAAAAGGTTAGAATGTCAAGGATGAAAACTGCATTCATTCTTACTGAAGCATGGGTGTGTCTGAATCCCGTGTGTGTGTGTGTGTGTGTGTGTGTGTGTGTGTGTGTGTGTGTGTGTGTACACACATGCGCGCATGCCTGCTCTGGAGACAGGCGCTCAGCTGTGCCACGTCCTGGCTGTGGAAGCTTAGACGACCACTTCACGTCTCTGAGACCCTTTTCCATACAAACTGCAGAACCTGGATTGGGCTCCCATAGGAGTGTGAGACTCATGAAGACTTTCTTGGCAGCACACATCTGTGTGGTGTCATGTGGCTTCACTGCAGCCCTGGTTCTGAACACACAACATGTTATTGAGGGCCTGAAACACCTTGGCTCAGATCCAAGACTACTGCCTGTCATGAATGGCATTGCTTTTACCATACATACAAACTCTTAGTGCTTTTGTAGAAATGTAATAATTTAATTACAGAAAACAAAGATTTTTTAAAAAATATATTCTTACCACCATTCCTTATCATACAAGTGTCAAATTACTTTATCTTTGGATTATATTGTATTAGAATGTTTGGTTTAAAAAATTACTATTTGAGCTCCTGACTTGAGTTTCATAAAAGGAAATCATGAAATGAATTTTGGCTTGAGACTAAGGCACACTTTCCAATCATTTCTAAAATGGTTCTAAACCTGCCTCTGCCAGCTTGTACCATGTGTTTACATGACTCAGTGTTCGAAGCTTTGGTGAACAGAACATCGAGATGTCTGTCAATCAAGCGCATCCCTCTAGTGGAGCCCCTCCCACTCTTGAGAATTCATCCTCACTTTTTAAAAAGAGTTTTTTTTACAGCTAACAATTTATCCTTATGGTGGGAGAGGGTGCGTGCTTGTGCCATGGCCTGCACGTGGAGGTAAGAGGACAAGCCCTGGGTATTGGTTCTCCCCATCTGACATTCAAGTCTCAGGGATTAAATTCAGATCACCAGACTTGAGAGCAAGCTCCTTCACACACTGGGCCATGTTCCTGTCTCTCTTTATCACTTTTCCTTTATAAATCTATGTTCTTATAAAAAATAAAATCAACTCTGAATAATATTGGAGATGCTTAACCTCCTACAATAGCAAAGATTTAGCTCTATGTAAAAATAAACAGGCACATAATCTCATTAGTATGCAAATTTTCTTTCATTTTAATAAGTAACAAAATTACATGTACACCAAAGACTCGTTCACACATAAATTTCTTTGTGATTTTTTTCATCGGCAAATGTTTGATTTTGTACTTATTTATATACCTATACACAAGGGGTCATATAAAAACTTCTCAAGCAAAAGAGGTCACCAGTAGAAAATGTTTAAGCAGCTCTGGTCTACAGAACCTGCCGAGAAATGCCAGCCTCGAGTAGTTCAGTTGCTGCAATTAACAACTGTGTGGATATGTCTTCCTCGCTTGTTTTTGTTTTGTTTTGTTTTTTCTGTTTCAAAACGCTTTATTTTTACTTGGTTCAAGATTTGGGAGAGGCTCCAGGGCGGTTACAAAGCTGCCTACTGGCTTGAGAAGTTCATTCAGGTGGCAGTCCGGAGGCGGGCTGGTGCAGAGCAGAGGAGGGAGCCCCTTGGAAGGCACAGAAGCTTCCTAGTGGTGCTTGAGAGTGAGGCGCTCAAAGAGATACTCGCCCACAGATGCCTGGGGCACACCAGTCTGCGCTGGTTGTGGCCCTGTCAGCCTAAGGATGTTGGTCAGGTGGTTGCCCATCTTCTTGATGAGTTTCACCTCCTTATCCAGGAAGTGACTTTCCAAGAAGTCACAGAGATGAGGGTCTGTGCGGGCAGAACCTAGGGCATGCAGATCCAAGAGGGCCCGGTTCAGGTTCTTCTCCAGGGCCAAGGCAGCTTCCATGGTCTCCTGGGCTTTACCCCATTCATCTTGAGATGACTTCTGCACATCCTGGAAGAGTGCATGGCCCCCACAATCAATCGTTCTGCAACTTGAGGAGACACTCAGCGTCCTTGAGCTTCTCCTCGTCCAATTCACGGAAGAAGTGGCCTCCAACGGCACGTCATCCTGATCCAAAAAGAAGCCAGAGAGAGGTAGGTGTAGGAGGCCCGCAAGTTGACTACGGCATCTTCCACTTCGGTGGAATAATTCTGACGAATCCGAGAGGTTATGGCTGATCCGGAGTATGGGGCTAACCGTGAAGACGGTGCTGGCTGGTCCTAGGAGCTAGGAGATGGTCCCAGAGGCCGCGACTAGTGAGACTTGTAAGGTGGCTGGAAGGTAATAAAGTGGGAGTCCCCGGGTCTGTTCCGTCCAAAGACGGTTGAAGCAAGACACAGATCCACGGGACCTCCAAGGCGCTGCTCCCTCACTTGGTTTTTGAGACATGGTCTTTCACTGAATCTCAAGCTTGCTGATTCAGCTAGGCTGGCTGGCCAATGACAGTAAGGATATGCCAGTCTCTCGCCTGCCTGCATCAGAGTCCCACGCACCCTGCTTTTGTGAGGTAGGTATCCTGGGTATCTTAACTCATGCTCCTGTGGCTGGCATTTTACCCCCCCCCCCCCAACCATTTCCCAACCCCTTTGGATATTTATTTCTTGTTCACAACAGTCCCAGGAGGGTTTTAGACAGATGGCCTTCTGTATACTGACTCAGGCTTCTGTCTCTTTGTACCTTGTGGCTTCACTGCCCCCGAGGGATTCAGGACCTTTGCTGCCAGTTGGTGGGTGAAAGGAAGGGTCACTGAGAGTTACCTCACCTCTGTTTCACCCCTGTTCTCATTCCAGTACCAATACAGCCGTGTGGTTACCATACACAAAAAAGGCCTCCATAACCACAAAGAACAGTGAGTGGGGCCCAGTGGGTTCTTAGCCTCAGCTACTTACAGCTCTCAGGACCACAGAAGAGTCGACAAAGGTGACATGCCTGGCACATCATGCCTAGTAGGTGCTCAGTCAATGTGGGCATATGAGGTCATACGCTATGTATGTACAAGAATAGTGGTATTTCTTCAGTTGCTAAAACATAAACTAAGCAATGGGCTTCTGTTTTGCCTCTATTCCTTTCAGCACCTCACCAGGCCTGGAGATTACCCTCTCTATACAGATGAGAAAACCAAGAGCCAGAGAGGGTGAGTGGCTGGCCCAATGTCACACAGCTAAGAGGAACCAACTCAAACCCAAGGAATTGAAGCTCAACAACCTGTGATCTTCTCATCAAATCAAGATCCCAGTGAAGCACAAAGAACACACACGGGTCTGGACCACAGGGAACAGGCTGCTTTGTTGGCTCTTCACACAGATCATTACCTGAAAGTTTGTTCACAAAACAGCAGCAAGATAATGCTAACCACAGTCTTCTATTTCCATCTGCTCCCTACAGCCCCCTGGCCCCGCCCCCTCTTCCCGTTTATGCCCTTTGCATTACCATTCAGTTCTCTTCCTCACCATGTCCCTCCTGTATGAATCCACTGGTCTCTAGGTTTCTTGATTCACCCCTGCATTCAGTGCCCCAATGGATCCAAGAAAGACCCCACTGAATCCTTGTCTCTCCACACTTTTCTTCATTTGCCTAGCAAAATATTTTGTGCTGAGCCCTGAGGTTGAGTCCGGTAGCAAAGACAGACAGGAATCTTACACTCGGGAATCTTATATGAACAGACTCAGGAAACCGGGTCTCCGAGTGGGGACCAAAGGGAATCTGAGTCAGCCTAGGAGATGGCACCAGGCTGCCCAGAGATGTAAAGGATATGTAGGGTTATTTAGGTGGGGGAGGGGAAGTAGGCAGCAGGACCAGATGTACAAAGGCTGTGTTGAGAGAAACCATGTATGAAGAACAGAAAGGAGGCCAGAGCGAGGGATGAGGTAAGGAAGCAGAGGTAGAAAGGTGCTGGCCCGCTAAGGCCCAGGAGAATGAAGACAAAGACTATTTGGTCTTTACCTCCAAGAGCAGAAACAAACCCGCCAAACAGTTTTAAGTCAAAGGATGTGTCTGCTAGGTGAGATGCTGATGTCCTCACCTCTACCCTGTACCCAGCACCTCAGTAGAGAATTACAAGCCTCGACCCATTAGCTAAGTCTAATAGCTCAGTCTGGCAGCCTGGTAGGTAAGTCCCAGCCCCTTCCTCCTCAGGCAAGAGAAAGTACTGCTAGATGCTTCGTGGCTCCCAAGGCCCCTAATGGCTTCATCCCCAGGTGCCCAAACTATAATCTGCTCTACTTCTCCTGTCTTACCCCTCCAGCTCCCTATTTCCAGGACTTTCCCGGGATCACCCCAGATAAACCCTGTAAAGGTTGTATACAACCTTTACTTAGAGACAACCCCCCCCCCCACACACACATACACACAAAGAAGCAAGTCTGCAATAAGGACAGTGCACTTAAGAGGGAGCAGGAAGCAGGAAGAGCTGCCCTTTGGGCTGGAGAGACACTGGGGTAGCAGCCCTGGGCAGAGCAGGGCATCCCAGCAGCAGGATTATGAGATGCGGTGGCCATGTTGAGGAAGGGAGGGGCTGTGGGAAGCACTGCCCAGGCTTCTGTCCACCCTAGCAGGGAGGGCAAGAGAAAAGGCCAAGAATACATATGTTAATATTTCTACGCATGTCACAGAACAGCTTGTAGCCAGCAGATTTTCTGGAACTCTCTGCTGTCTTTTCACCCTGCCTTGACACATCAGACTCTAGAAGAGCCCAGCTGCCATGTCCCGGGGAAGCCAGCATTTTCTCCTGCAGGGCAGGATCCAATAACAGTGTTCTCATCCAATAAAGGAGGCTGGCGCACAGGGACAAAATATTGAATTAAAAACAATACCAGAGCCGCTGAGCTCATGCCACCCCTGAACTGCCTGTGCATGCTTTTGCTCTGCAAATTGGTAATGGGAGCCCCAGGGAAATACTGTCCAGGAAAGGAGGGGCGGGAAGAGGCAGTGGGGGAGGGGGGAGAGAGATGCAGCAGCTGGCTGAGCCAATAACAGGAGCAACAAAGATTCAGCTTCAGAAACCCAGCCCCAAGCTCTAGGCCCTGGCCTTGGCCATGTTTTCATGGAGCTCATTCAGGGGTAGGAGATGCCAGTGTTCACCGGCAGCTCTGGGATCAGCCACTCCTGGGTTTGCACCGAGTGTACCATACTGATGGGTTCTGTGACCTTGGGTGAATCCTCAGAGACTCTGAACTTTAGTTGTTGTTGTCTCTAGGCCTGATCCAGGCCAGCACTGTGTTTAGGCAGTATTTGATCCCAGCCACTGTCCCACTTCCAAGGCCCTGAATACTTAAGTCATTTGCCCAGGATCACAAAGCCAGGTATAGCCAGAGAGCTCAGACCAAAATGGTGGAACTTCTGCTGTGGTCTAGAGGCTTGGGTCCCTCCAGACTCTTGCCTTGAATCCTATCCCCCATTGTGATAGCATTGAGAGGCAATGCCCAAGGAGGTGACAAGGCCATGGGGCAGAGGTCACAGAGGAATGCTGCTTACTGGCCCTCCCTCAAGAATCCTCAAGAATCGCTAATTAAGGAAATGCCCTACAAGCTTGCTTATAAACCAATCTTCTGGAGGTGTTTTCTCAATTCAGGTTCCCTCCTCTCAGATGTCTGTAGCCTGTGTCAAGTTGACATAAAACTATCCAACACACTTCTTCTGCCTTTTTTTTTTTTTTAAACACAAAAGGTCTCTTTGTGTGTAGCCTTAGCTACCTTGAAAATCAATAAGTAGACCAGGCTGAGAGATCCGCCTGCCTCTGCCTCCCAGGTGCTTAGATTAAAGGTTGGGGCCACCATGCTCAGCTCAAGGGGACTTTATAAGTATCACTCCCAAACAATTTCTTTTTTCAAAAATAATTCGGATATTCTGATACTCATTGTTGATCTTGAATGTAAATTTGGTTGAATTAAGAGGCATCTCAGAGCCGGGCAGTGGTGGCGCATGCCTTTAATCTCAGCACTCGGGAGGCAGAGGCAGGTGGATTTCTGAGTTCAAGGCCAGCTTGGTCTACAGAGTGAGTTCCAGGACAGCCAGAGCTACACAGAGAAACCCTGTCTCGAAAAACCAAAAATAAATAAATAAATAAATAAATAAATAAATAAATAAATAAATAAAATGACCTCATTAAAATTTTTAAAAATTATATATATATAAAAAAGAGGCATCTCAGAGATTACTAAACACTCCTCTAGGTGTGTGTGTAGTTTTCAGAGACAATTAGCTACCTGGGAGGTCCCATCATGAATATAGGTGGCACCATCCAATGGGATGGGGGCCCAGATGAAGCAGAAGAGGAAGAAGGAAGAAGCTCAGGTCACAGCAATGAAGATTCTGACTAATACAGTTGTCAACACGTCTCTACCGTGAGCTAGAGGGGAGAGCTCAGCTGGAGTTCAGAGCAGGGCTGGGGTGGTAAGTACAGAGTTTGTTGAGGTAAAACCACACAAGCCAGTGAGATGACTCAGGGAGTCAGAAGAGATGGACAGAGGTGGTACCACGGCTCCGGCATGCCCAGTGTCCTGCTTGAGGTGAACATGGACAGGATGGAATGGTTTCACAAAGCCATCCTCAGGGCAGAGAGTCAAATAGAGAGAGCAGCCAGGTCCAGGGCAGGCTGGAGCCTGGGAAGGTATTGGCCAGGGTCCATATCTGTTCTTATGGCAGGAATTAGTTAAGGCAGACGGGAGCATGCTGACTCTTAGGTATTTAAGGAATAATGGAAGTTTCTGCTGGGGGCAGGACATTTGTGCCTTTGGACCTCCAAAAGCAGGTGCTATCAACTCAGAGGTACCTGGGCCTCACACTTTCCTTACTCTCACATGACACCCTGACTCCTTCCACACAGTGGGGGAGCATGACTACTGGTAGGCCTCTGGATTCCAGTCTCACAATGTGTGCCTTGGAAAGAGATTGGCTCCACCTCTGGGAAAGAGATTGGCTCCGCCCCTGATTTGGAAAACACAGTGAAGAAGCTGGGCATGCAGCTCAGTTGGTAGAGTGCTTGCCTAGAATGTACAAGGTACTGAGTTTGATCTTACACTGCATAAAACTGGTTGTGGTGGTGTACACAAGCACTCCAAGCACTCGGGGAGGAAACAGGAAGATCAGAAGTTCAAGGTCATCTTCAGCTACGTTTTGAACTTGAGGCTAGGTTTGGATACAGAAGGCTCTGTCTCCGAATGAATGAATGAATGAATGAATGAATGAATGAATGAATGGATGGATGAATGAGCAATGGAAACTGGCCAATGGGCTTTGGTCCAGGATCCACTTGTAGCCTAATTAAGAATGGACAGAGAGATGAAGCTAAGCAACAGCATGGTTACCCTATTGGGGATCACACCTGGAAGCCAGGAAGATGGCTCCCAGAAGCTGGGCTCCAAGAGGGCTGAAAGCATCTGCAACATAATAACCATCCTTGACAATAGGAACAGGAGAGCCCAGGACAATTCCTGATCATCCTCAGAAATACAACCCACAATGGCGAAGAAGAGTCAGCCAGCAAGAAGCACCAAGCATGAAGCCCACAGCTTGCTTGTCTGCCATTTCTATGGTAGGGAAGACCCGGGAGTGAAGGATGGTGGCTCCTTCTGCCTTTGATGTTCTTCGTAGGTGACACCTTTGACTTAGTGCTACCAAGGATTTTGAGATGCAGAGCAGTTTCTTTGCTTATGAGGTTTGTGGTCATTTGAGTGAGAAATGTCCCCACTGGGTTCCTGTAACTGAATACATGGTGTGCAGTTAGGAGTGCTGCTTGGGGACATTATGGAACTTTTTTTGAAGCCTTGCTGAAGGACAGGTGTCACTGGGGGCAGGCTCTGAGAAGGTATAGCCTGGCCCCACTTCCTGTTTGTTCTCTCTGCTGCTTGTGTGTGGATGGAAATGGGGTCAGTCTTCTTCCCACTGCTGTGGCCACACCTCCTCTGCCATTATGGACTCTCCCTCTGGAAGCATAAACCCAAATAAACCCTTTCTTTATTAAGTTGTCTGTGGTCATGACATTTTATCACAGCAACAGAAACATAGTTAATACATCATTCAAACAGCCTTGGACAAAAGAGAAATCCCTCTCTGCCACAGGAATATCAGCATGGCCACACTCTTGAGTGCTGTGGTGCCTAGGGTACTGTAGCTGACTCCTCTAGTACCCTACTCCATACCCACTCCTGACCCAGGCATGGGATGCCAGGACCTCCAATTCCACCTTCCCATGAATCCTATAGGTGGGCTTGGGCACATGAGTCTCAGGTGAGTACAACCGTATAATAGGCATGGGGTGTGTGATGCTTAGTTTTAATTATCATCTTCCACAGTCAAGACTCACCAAGGGTCTCTTCAGTCTCTGCAAACACCATGGCCAGCAGAGTTTTGAGCAACCTGAGGAAAGAAGAAAATCTAGTTCAGCACAACTCATAGCCAATGTGGGTTCAAACTTCTTGAGTCTGACCCCAACCAGGCAGACATTTTAGATGTATTTAAGCACAGCACAAATTCGGGGTGGAGGCAGGGGGAGTATCCTGGTGATAATGAATCCAATCTTGTGTGTAGAACAAAGCTTAAGACATAATTACGTAGAAACTCATTTCAAAGTACATGTGGCCCCTTTGATAGAGACAGGTTCTACTGGCTGAGAAACAGTTGTTCAAGATAAGGATGTAGGGAGAATGGCTGACGTAAACCCAAGAGTCTGGGGGAGTCGGGTGTGGTCTGGCCGTACAAACAGCACAGAGGTCACCAGACTACTAACCACACCCATTCCTAATCTTCTGGGCAGGAAACGGGTTATACATGTCTTCCTTTGAAGAGACACCTTCATGCTTACCTGTGAGCACAGACCTTCTGTGTCCCCAACAGGTCTTAGTGAGGGATTGCTTAGATCAGGTTGGACATGTGTATGGAGATTGTCTTGAATATATAGATGAATGCAGGAAGGCCCAGGCTAAAAGCGGGTGACACCATTCACTGGGTTGTATGGCGTAGAGAAGTGAGCTGAGCTGTAAGTGTTCAATTGTTGATCAAGAAAATGCCCCTAGAAATTGACTACAGGCCAATTTGATGGAGGCATTTTCTCAGTTGAGGTGCCCTCATCCTAAGTGATCCTGACTTGTGTCAAGATGACAAGAGACTAGCTAGCAGAGTGTGACACACGTTGTTACTGTCGATATGTCTTTTTCTTCCTTAAGACGTGTATTGAAAGCCTTTGTACTCCCCTGGTCCTGGTTTCCCTTCCTGGTGCTGTGAGAAAATACCCTGACAAAAGCTACTCAGGGGAGAAAGAGTTTCAAGTTACAGTCCTTCATTACAGAGAAGTCAGGGCAGGAAGGTGAAGGAGCTAGTCACAGCCCTACTGCCTGGTTTTGTGTGTCAACTTGACACAAGCTGGAGTCATCACAGAGAAAGGAGCTTCAGTTGAGGAAATGCCTCCATGAGATCCAAGTGTAAGGCATTTTCTCAATTAGTGATCAAGGGGGGAGGGCCCCTTGTGAGTGGTACCATCCCTGGGCTGGTAGTCTTGGGTTCTATAAGAAAGCAATCTGAGCAAGCCAGGGGAAGCAGACCAGTAAGTAACATCCCTTCATGGCCTCTGCATCAGCTCCTGCTTCCTGCCCTGCTTGAGTTCCAGTCCTGACTTCTTTTGGTGATGAACAGCAGCATGGAAGTGTAAGCTGAATAAACCCTTTCCTCCCCAACTTGCTTCTTGGTCATGATGTTTGTGCAGGAATAGAAACCCTAAGACACAGCCTCAGTCAAGGGTGGAGAGGATGCCTTTTCTCACAGTGATTAGAGATTAATACTGGAAGGAGCAGCCCACTGTGGGTGGTGCCACCCCTGGCATGTAGTCCTGGGTTATATTTTAAAAAGCACATTGAGAGACTAGAGAGCTGGTTCTGTGACTAAGAGCACTTGCTGCTCTTCCAGGGGACCTGGGTTGGAGTCCCAGCAACCACATGGCGTCTCACAATCACCTGTAATTCTAGTTGCAGGGTATCTAATACCCTCTTCTGGACTCCGTGGGCACCAGGCACATAGCTAGGTGTACAGACATGTATGTAGAAAAAAAAATTTAAGCCAAGCAAGCTATGGGGAGCAAGGCAGTAAGAGCATTCTCTATTGTCTCTGCTTCAATTCCCAACTCCAGGATCTATAAGATGAAGTAAACCCTTTCCTCCCCAATTGTTTTTAGTCATGGCGTTTATCACAGCAATAGGAAGCAAACTAGGACACATATCGTTCTCAGCAGCCCTTCCATTTGTATTATCCCATGATGCATTATCGTCATCCCCAGGAACTAAAACCTCAGACATTAAATGACATATCCAAGGTCACACATCTAGCAAGTTGCTGAGCTGAGGCTTGGTGGCTCCGCTGGGTTGCCCAGCCTGAACCCTGCACCCTTGGCTTTCCTAATCTCTTCTGCAGGCCTAAGCTATAAGATAACAGCCTCAGAATCCACTTCTCCTTACATCAGCTGGAAGGCCTCGGGGCTGCAGAGATACACAGTTCCGAGGTACAGCGCAGCTGTAGGAGTCACTCCTTCCGTGGCTCCATGCCCGGCACTCCCCCTTCCTACCGTGACATCATGAGAACTCAGTTTTATCCATTTGTTCAGAGGGTGATTGCCACATCAGCAGGCATTATACACAGATACAGTCATGTTCAGTAACAAACCAGGGATTTTTTTTTTTTTTCTTTCTGAGAAACAAGAAAATCTTTTCTAGGGGCTGGAGAGATGGCTCAGCGGTTAAGAGCATCGACTGCTCTTCCGAAGGTCCTGAGTTCAAATCCCAGCAACCACATGGTGGCTCACAACCATCCATAGTGAGATCTGACGCCCTCTTCTGGTGTGTCTGAAGACAGCTACAGTATACTTACATATAATAATAAATAAATCTTAAAAAAAAAAAAAAAAAAAAAAAAAAAAAGAAAATCTTTTCTAGAAACCTTTAGGCAGGCGCTCCTCACATCTCACTGGGCTGAACTGTTTCTGATTCCAAACACATTGCTCACTCCACAATTGGAACTGCATGACCAGCTTGGTACAGTGGCCCCGGGGCCACCTGCAGGGAAATGACCCACCCTCCAAATTGTGGTTGTTTGAAAAAAGAAGAGCAGTAACTTGTTCCGGGTAAGCATTTGACAAAAGTGGGCACACGCCTCTGCTTTTCTTCCCACTCCCAGACACCTTCATCCCCAATGACTGCCTTCTTTAACTATCTTTTTTTTTAAAAAAGATTTATTTATTTATTTATTATATGTAAGTACACTGTGGCTGTCTTCAGACACACCAGAAGAGGGCATCAGATCCCATTACAGATGGTTGTGAGCCACCATGTGGTTGCTGGGAATTGAACTCAAGACCTCTGGAAGAGCAGCCAGTGCTCTTAACCACTGAGCCATCTCTCCAGCCCTTTAACCATCATTTTTAAAGTTAGCACATATTCACTATACACCGGATGGGTTTCACTACAATTCCATCTGTGGGTGCTGTGTGCTCCATTATCCTCTCTTACCCCTCCTCCAAGCCCATTGGTCCCTTCATCCTTCTGAAAAGTCCCCCTTCAACTTTGATGTCACACACACGCACCCGCGTGCACACACACAGGATTCAGTATGTAAGAGAAAGCACGGACATTTGTTTTTTTCAAATTTTTCTTTTAAATATTTTTTGTGTGTGCACGTATGTGCGCATGTGCCACAGAGCATGTATGAAGATCATACATGTGGGAGTCAGTTCCCTCCTTCTTCCATATGGATCCCAGGAATTGAACTCAGGTTGTCAGGCTTGGCCACAGACCCTTTACCTGCTGAGCCATCTCATTGCCCCCATAAACTTGTTTTTCTAAGTCTCCTTTATCACTTAACACGTTGATCTCCAATCCACCTAATTTCTCTCAGAGGACATTTTTTCTTTATTTTTGACAGTTTCATAAATATCTACAATGTGTTTTTACGGTATCTAACCCGTTAGCCTATGTGGTCCCTCCCTCTGCCTTTCCTTCTAAGCCCTTCATCCCACTTCATACCCCCTCCTCAAGAAGCCACTGACATCATTAGTTCCTCAGAAAGGGACAGGGGACTCACAGGACCGCTTCTGTCCATGCAGAAGGGCTCAGTCTTGTGCTGTGTGTTTATGATGGCAACAGCCATGTCATCCCTCAATGGCAGAGTTCCAGACCCTCCCCCCACCCCCAGATCTTACACTCTTTCCACTCTGTCCTATGAACTGTTCCCTGGGCCTTGGTAGAGGAAGACATCATTTTATTCTTTATCATGAGTGAATTGTGTCTAGCCACATGTACTGGTTGGTTTTGTGTGTCAACTTGACACAAGCTGAGTTATCACAGAGAAAGGAGGCTTCCTTGAGGAAATGCCTCCATGAGATCCAGCTGTAAGGCATTTTCTCAATTAGTGATCAAGGGGGGAGGGCCCATTGTGGTGGTGCCATCCCTGGGCTGGTAGTCTTGGGTTCTATCAGAAAGCAAGCTGAGCAAGCTAGGGGAAGCAAGCCAGTAAGTAACATCCCTCCATGGCCTCTTCATCAGATCTTGCCTCCAAGTTCCTGCCTGTGTGAGTTCCTGTCCTGACTTCCTTTGGTGATGAACAGCAGCGTAGAAGTGTAAGCCGAATAAACCCTTTCCTCTCCTACTTGCTTCTTGGTCATGATGTTTTGTGCAGAAATAGAAACCCTGACTAAGACAGCACATTTTCTTTATCCAGTGGCTGACTAGGCTGGTCCCATATCTGGACTATGGTGAATAGTGCAGCAATAAACACAGGCATACACACATTTCTGCTACAAGCTGACTTAGGATCCTTGGGGTTGTTCCCAGGAGTGGTAGAGCTGGTCACTGGGACAGTCTATTTTTAGCTCATTGAGAAGCCTCCACACTGATTCCCACAGCAGATGCACCATGTTACAGCCCACCAGCAGTGAATAAGAGTTCTCTTTCCCCACATCTTCGCCAGCATTTCTTGTCATTTGCCTTCCTAATGACAGCCACTCAGACTGGAGCGAGAAGAAATCTCAACATGGTTTTGATTTGCGTGTCTCTGACAGCTGAGGATGGCGAATATCTTTTCATATATTTATTGGCTATTTGCTCCTGCTCCCTCCAAGACCCCCTCCCCCCAGTTTTTGAAACCATTACATCAATCATATCACTGATTCTGGAAGTCCTCAAGACGAACTAGATAGTGTACCAGCCACCCTCTTTGGTTTAGGTGTTGCTCCTTCCTAGAGTCCATGTCTGAACCTGTGATATCTGACAATTTTTAGATGCTTCATTTGCCTAGTCCCAGGGAATGTTTCTTCTCTCAGACTTGACACTCCAGTTTTACTTCCTGTTGTCCATGGCAGGGCAGACATGTTTGCCAGAGGTCCACTTCTGAAGGCCATAGCCCTTGAAGTCACAATGTGTGCAGCTTATTGGACACCTTCCCAAAGATGTCTTCCCCTTCCTCTTCTTGCTTTGCCTAAGACAGTGTGAGTCCCTTTTTAAGAACTCTGTTCGGTTCATTAGACTGTTTATTGACTGGATATTTGGGGAGGAGGACTTGTTGAATTCTTTATTCTACTAAGTAATATTCTAGCTCCGCCTTGAAGGAGCATTGTAAACACCATCTCTCCCCAGAAGTCAGCTACCACATCCAAGGTCAGACTGTCTGCTGTTCTCCTCAGCCAGTCTCGGTTTTCTCATCTGTGTAAGGATGCATCTTTCTTACGGCGTGTTTGAGAATTAGGGTAGACGATTTGGCGGAGATTATTATCAGTGATTTCCTTAGAGAGATGAGAGGGAGAGAGGCCAGACTATACAAAATATAGTTCCTTGCAAGAAGAAAGCAGAAGTCCTTCCAAGGTGTCTGCACCCAGGCCCCTCCCCACCACTCTCCCCCACCCCCTAGTTCTCCCAGCAAAGTCATTTTTCATCCCCAAAGTCATTTGGCTTAGAGCGAGGGGAAAGAGGCAATGGCAGGGTCTGTATTGGGCTGGCCTGGCCACCATCCATCACCTGGACGACAGGAACTCACGTCCCACAAATAAAGTTATGACAAGCGTTCCCAACCCATTCTTTCAGCCGTAGCCTCCCTGTTTCCATCATCTCTGACATTATAAGCCATCAGCCAAGCTGTTTGTCACGCCTCTGACAGGGCCTTGGCAACACGGGCAGGGGTCCATGCCAAGGCATAGCTGTGCTGGGGCAAGTGTCCGTCCCCACTATGGCTGGCGATCCTGGCTATTACACACTTGCTCTGTCTCCCCGTGGAGGCAGGAGTCGAGTGGAGTCATGCAGCAGAACCGGCTGGAAACAGGGAAGAGTTCCTTCCTTTAGTCATACAGCAAACATTAGTGACTGTCCCTCCTGTTCCCAACCTGTGAGGTGACTGAGTAGCCACAAAGAGAAATGCATTGATGACCTTAGAGGGTGTCCAACCCCAATAGGGACAGAGCAAGTTGTGCTGACAGGCATCGCAAGGATACTGCAGAGACCCTGGGAGTAAAAGGTGGGACCACAGAGGGACTCGGACAGGAGATGGCATTTCACAGAGAGCATAAAGAAGGTTGTGGAAGGTGTCCTCTGTCCTCTTAGAGCACAGGCCTCACCAACTCCTCTCAAGCACCAAAACGTAGAGGTGAGCAGAGACGGGGAGGGCAGAGAGCTTAGTACCTGGGGAGTGGAACGCATGGAGCTGGTTCTACGTTTTGCCTTCTGAAGCTGTTGTAACAAATTACCTCAAACCACAAAAAAAAATTCATTTGCTTCTCCAGACTGGCCATCTCCAGAGTCCTTGGGGCGGGGTTGGGGGACTGTTTTGGTCGATTCCTGGCTTCCAGTGGCTATGGACAAACCTGGGCACTCCTTAGCTTATGAGCAGATCTCTCCCATTCTCTCCGTCCTCTGTAGTCACGTGACTGTCCCACTTTTGCCAGGTCTCATGTCTCCTCCTTCTTCTTCTGTAAGAAAACCTGTAAGCCAGGCCTGGAGCTCATGCCTGCAATTCTGGCCCTCAGGAAGCAAACATCAGCAGGGTTCGCATACTGAGACCCTGTCTCTAAAGGAAGGATGGGGAGTGCAAGAGATCAGATCCGCTCAGGACCCCAAGAACAAGTTCTCAGCACAAAGGAGATTTATTTATACCAGTGGGATTAAGGGCAGGGAATAAGAGACCAAGACAGGAGATAGAGGAGAAAGGAGTGGGGTGGGGTGGGGGGGAAACAAAGGAGAGAGGGAAAGGATATTTGTCCAGGAGGGACAAAGGACTACCTCTGGATAGAGAGGAGACCGACGTGGCCCATAGGAAAATAGAGGCTTATAAAGGTAAAAGGGAACCCCTGTGTTAGGATGAAGTGTTTAATTTTAATTAGGTATGTTAATTAAGTGGGCCAGAGGGGGCTTTTGATTGCTGGACTCCAATACTTTGATAGCTGGACCTTGGTAGTCAGCCTCAGGAGGAAGAAGTGGCCAAATAAGGGGATAGACTTTGGTAGCCAGCTTTAGGAATGCCATCTAATGTTTTAGCAAGGTAGAGGGGATGGGAGGGGGGTAAGACCTGCGGGGCTATGCTTGAGCCAGCAGAGTCCAGTCCCCAGAGGGGGAAGAAAGGGGAAATGAGGGGAGGGGGATCTGAGAAGTAGGGAAGAGGGAAGAAGAGAAGGCCTGACCTTAGTGCACCCATCCATGATGTCTTGCAGTTCTTGTGTTATTTACTTCTTCAAAGACCCCATTTCCTATAAGGCCATATTCGTAGGGACCTGGGATTAAGACTTTGACATGTGTTGGGGGTAGCACTATTCACTCAGCTGCAGACCCAGAGACAAGAGAGTATGCTATGTTCTGGAGACATGAAGGCTTAGTATGACTGGAACATCAAGACTGGGTCACCTCAGATCTGTTGCTCTCATTGGTGAGAAAAATGAGCAAGGCCAAGCCCCTTAGTATCTCTGTCCCTTGGTCCATTGTCTGCCATGTTGACTTTTCCTTCCAGTTTCTCAGGGCTGTCTCAGTCGTTCCCTCCAGGGAACGTTCCCTCCTGAGAAGATGGCTCATTCAGTAAAGTGCTTGGCTTGCAAGCATTAGGACCTGAGTTCTGCCCCCAGAAGCCACATAAATATTTAGGAGCAGGGACTGTGCATCTGTCCTCAGACCCGAAAGGGAAACTTTGATCTACCCAACTGGATAGGTTCCATATTCAGTGAGAGATCTTGTCTTCAAAAAAAAATTTTTTTTAAGTATAATTGAGTCTTCCCCTAGAGTCATTGCAGGTGTGGCTGCTGTGTCACATGTGTGTTAGTAGGTGGCCGAGAGGAGAGAAGCCATGTCTACACTCAGTGTTCCAACCTATGAACATCTGAATGACTAGTAGCCTAGCAGTTTCTACAAAGAGCAAGCCTGAGGTGACCACCAGACCAGTGCCATAGGATCCAGACAGGGAGCTAGCCTGAGATAACCACCAGTCCAGTGCTGTACAGGCCTGGGGAGTAGACCATGCCTGAGATGACCCCATCCCTGGCGCCATAATGCGTGAATGTGGTATAGAACTCCTGAGACAATCTCAGATACTCAGAGACCCCAGGTACCACTAAAAGAAGCAAGCAAATGGTAGAGAGATGGAAGAGAAAGAGAAACAGAAGGATGTGGGCACAATAAAGAGAGGCAGAACTGGAGACTCGGGGGGGGGGGGGTGAGGAACAGCCTAATACAAGTAGCCAGTGATGCCACCTGGGAACATGGTTGGGTCCTGGCCTGTGCTGCCACCAGAGCTGTCCCTAAGGTCATCAGAGCAGGAGACTGTCCCTGCCCCTCACCTGCTGCAGCATTTGGGAGAGCAAGCCCTGCACCTCAGCTGGGCAACACAATACAGCTGGTCCGGGGTGTGAGAGCTGCAGGTGAGCTGGCCCCAAGGATGGGAGTGCAGCAGAGCCAGCCCTACCTCTTGTCGGCTAGGCAGAGGTGAGGATGAGGGACAGATCCTGCCCCCCCCCCCCCAACTCCTCACCATCTATGGCAGGAAGGAAAGCTGGTCCCAGGGTCATGGCAGTGAGAGAACAGGCCATGTCCCTCACCAGCTGCAAGACTTGGGAGAGCTGGTCCTGATTTCAGCGGTTGCTGGTAAGCTGTCCCCAAAGGCATGATAGTGGGAGAGTAAGTGAGCTGACCAGCTCAGATTTCTCTCAGGCACAGATCCAGGGCCTACTCCAACATCTAGCCCATCAATGAACTGCTGGAGTGCATGCGTGGTCTGTCTCAGTTTGGGTTTTATTGCTGTAAAGAGACACCATGATCAAGGCAACTTTTTTTTTTTTCCAGGAACCAAAAAACAAGTCTTTATTGGCCTTGGCTACTTGAGGGGGATGAATCGGGAGGAGTGGGTGGCACCAATACCGGGCTGCCCATGCTTCACGGACTTGTAGGTGATGGAGTACTCACCCAGGTAGTGACCGATCATCTCTGGTTTGATCTCCACCTGGTAGAAAGTCTTGCCGTTATACACGCCCACCATGCTGCCGATCATGGCAGCATGACCGTGTCTCTCAGGTGAGTCTTCACCACCTTGGGCTTCTCCAGGGGTGGTGCCTCCTTCTTGGCCTTTCTCAAGTGCTTAAGCAGTGAGTGCTGCTTCCCCCTCGGGCCTCGGTTCAGGCGCCGCCTCTGGCGGACACTGTACATCTGCATCAGCTGCTCATGTCCAACAGTTGGTCGAGGTCCACGCCATGGTAGGTGAACTTGTGGAAGGTCCGCTTCTTTTTCTGCTCCACTTCAGCCATCTTGGCGGCTGCTCAGAAAAGCTCAAGGCAACTTTTATAAAGGAAAACATTTAACTGGGGCTGGCTTACAGTTTCAGAGGTTCAGGCCATTATCATCATGGTGGGAAGCATGGCAGCATCCAGGCAGACATGGTGCTGGAGGAGCTGAGAGTTCTACATCTTGATCTGTAGGCAGCAGAAGGAGATTGTCTTCAGCGGGCAACTGGGAAGAGGCTCACTTCTGCACCGGGTGGAGGCTGAGCAAAGGAGACCTCAAAGCTCACCCCTACAGAGACACACCTCCTCCAACAAGGCCACACCCACTCCAACAAGGCCACACCTACTCCAACAAGTCTAATATCACTTCCTATGGCCAAGTATTCAAACATATGAATCTACAGGGGCCAAACCTATTCAAACCACCACACGGCCAGTTTTAAAGCTCTTAAATTACAGGATCTCCATGACACAAGGCAACAACAGGATATCTGAGAGGAGGCCCAGTGAGGTTTTAATATTGATAGAGTAGCAGAAGCCAAAGGCCTCGTACCAAACCAACAAGTCATTGCAATGGACATTTGCAAGGGAAGAAGTGTGGATAAAAGGGTACACTGTGGGACACACTGGGACACCCTACAGCTTCCACAACGAGGTTGTTGTTTTTTCTGTTTGGGAGGAGGTGGCAAGGGTGGAGGGTGGGTTCGAGGGTAGGGGGAGATGAGTGGAATTGGGGTACATGATGTGAAATTCACAAAGAACCAGTAAAAGGCTTTTTTAAAAACCATAAAGTATAATTGAAGACCATGCCTAGCCTCAACCTCTGATTTCCATATGTGCATGTGTGCACACGCGTGTGTTTATTTGTAGTTCCACATACTGAAGTTCTACATAAACACACACACACACACACACACACACACACACACACACATACACACACATCGCCGATTCTTCTACTGCTGTGTATAAGTCAGGGACAGAAAACAACCCAAATTGATTGTCCTAAGCAATAGAAGACTATATTAGTGTTTGTACTGAGAAAGTCTGAGACTAAAACAGCTTCCGGCTCTGCTGGACCCAGGCTCCAGATGGTGTGTTCAGGATCATTGCACCCCACCTAGCCTCTGGGTTTTGCACTGCATCGAAGGCCACTAATAAACCTGACTTCCTACCATGAATGCTAAATAGCCATCAGTAGAGGGGACAAAGCAAGCCCCAGCCACAAGGCGTGTCAGGTGAGATCCTACCCGGAATCTGAAGCATGAAGATTGCCACTGCCCGCTGAGGGTAATAAAGGGGCTGTTTATCTGCCTTTGACAGCTCATGGCCCAGGCTGCTTGTAAAAGTTTGTTCTATGAAAATTGGCTCCTTGCCAATGAACAAAAGCAAACTAGAGGGTCTGAGGAGGGAAACTGCTTCAGGGACTGGTAGGTGTTGAGCACGTGTTATCCTGGAAGAGACCTGGAGTCTGACAGAAGCAGTTTTCAGAGGGGAACAGAGAATGTCTCCAGGGGTGTCCTCCCTGCCCCATGCACCTGCCACCTCCTGCTTGCCGAGCAAGGGCTTCATTTATAAATAAGGCCTCAGTATTGCAGCAGACCAGAAGATGGTGCACATAGGCTTTCCCCCAGGCTGGTCCCCCATTCAGGAATCCCTTGAGAGGTGACAGAGATTGATAAAGTCCTAAAGTAGAAGCCACTCCTTGCTTGGAGAAATCTCGGAATTCTAGACTCTTGGAAGTGGAGGTTGAACATTCCAGAGCTGCAGACAACTGAGTCTTAGGAATGGGTGTCCTGGCTAAAGACTCCAGAAGAGGTGGGGCCAGCTAGCCTAGATAGGTTTCGATCACTGTGAGAAAACACCATAACCAAAAGGTTTATTTTACCTTACGGGTTAGGGAAGTTAGGGCTGGAACCCAGGGCAGGACGCCAGGGGCAGGACCCCAGGGACAGCACCCCAGGGGCAGGAACCCAGGGCAGGAACCCAGGGGTAGAAGCTACAACAGAGTCCACAGAAGAGAACTGCTCACTGTATTGTTCTTCTTGGTTTGCTCAGCCTGCTTTCTCATACACCCCAGGACTACCTCCCATGGATGGCACCATCCACAGAGGGTGGGAGGACTCTTTCACTTGAATTGTCTACCAGGAAAGTGCCCAAAGGCTTGACTGCAGGCTGACCTGATAGGGGAGCATTTTCTCAACTGGGCTTCTTGTCAGATGACTCTAGCTTGTGTCCAGTTGAAAAGACAAAAAAAGCAACAATAAAAAACCAAACAGGAACACTTGGTCTTCCCTTGAGCCTTTCCATCTTCGCATGCTCTGGTGAAGCGTTGACTGAGCAGTCTGCCTGAAAGGCCATCTTCCTCTAGGAGGTGGGGTAAGCCACCAGGAAGCCAAATTCTAGAGTAGAAGAAACCAGCCCCTCCAGGAGACAGGGATCAAAAGGGAGTGTGTGTCCTGGGAGGGAGCTGTGGCAAGAGCACAGTAGAGCAACAAGAAAGAGCTGTGTGTGGATGCACGTATGTGTGAGGTTGTTGTGGCTGGTTTTGTGTCAACTTGACACAAGCTGGAGTTATCACAGAGAAAGGAGCCTCCCTTGAGGAAATGCCTCCATGAGATCCAGGGGTAAGGCATTTTCTCAATTAGTGATCAAGGGGGGAGGGCCCCTAGTGATCCCTGGGCTGGTAGTCCTGGGTTCTATAAGAAAGCAGGTTGAGCAAGCCAGGGGAAGCAAGCCAGTAAGGAACATCCCTCCATGGCCTCTGCATCAGCTCCTGCTTCCTGACCTGTGTGAGTTCCAGTCCTGACTTCCTTTGGTGATGAACAGCAACGTGGACATGTAAGCCGAATAAACCCTTTCCTTCCCAACTTGCTTCTTGGTCATGATGTTTTGTGCAGGAATAGAAACCCTAAGACAGCAAGCATGAGAGTATGTGCATTTGTGTGTGTATGTGAGCGTGTGTGTCTGTGCTGTGAGTGCGTGAATGCATGTGTGCAAGCATGAGTGTATATATATGTGCTGTGTGTGTGTGTGTGTGTGTGTGTGTGTGTGTGTAGGTCCAAGGAAAACAGGTGTCTATTCTTCCCTCTGTCTTGTTTATAGCAGGATCTATTTGCTCTCTACCACTGCATACATCAGGCTAGCTGACCCACAAACTCTCAAGGATTCTCTTGTTTCAGCTTCCCACCTCACCACAGGAGTGCTGGGATTACAAGTGCCCATCACAGCCAGGCGGTAGTGGCGTATGGGAGGCAGAGGCAGGTGAGCTTTGAGTTTGAGGCCAGCTTAGTTTACATAGTGAACTAGTGAACTCCAGGACAGCCAGGACTACATAGTGAGACCCTGTCTTGAGAAGCCTGCAACAACAACAACCAACAACAAAAACCGAAATACCCATTACAGAATCTGGCTTTTACAGAGGTTCTTTACACAGGGATCCGAACTCAGGTCCTCTGGCTTGCACAGTAAGCACTTTGCCCACTGAGCTATTATTTCCCAGCCCCAAACACAGCTTTGAGAGAAGGCCTCACCTTGCAGAGAAAGTGGTGGTGTGAGGAAAGGCATGTTGTATACTAACATATACTCCGTGACTTGCTAAGGTCCCTGTTAAGGTTTAATTTACTACTTTGATTTTCTTTCTTTTTTCAGAGCTGAGGACTGAATAGCCTTGTATTTGATAGGCAAGCAAAAATTCCCCAACTTCTTGGTTTTCCTTTGAGACAAAGTCTTACTTTAACCCATGTTGGTCTGGAACTAACTCTGTAGCTTAGAGCTACCTCAACTTGAGCTTGTAGCAGTCCTCCTGCCTCAGTCTCCCAAGTGCTGGTATTACAGGGATGAGCCACCATCACTGGCTTGTGGTTTAGATATGAAGCAAGTCACCCCATTCTAGTGGTTTGACTGAGAATGGTTCCCATATGCTCATTTTGGAGGCTTGGTTTTCAGTTGGTGGAGCTGTCTGGGAAAGAAGAGGAAGTGTGGCCTTGAAGAGGAATTATATCACAAAGATAGGCGTTGACATTTCAGAGTGCTCATACCAGGCCCAGTGTCTCTTTCTGCCCCCTGCTTGTAAGTCCTCAGCTACTGCTCCAATGCCGTGCCTGTCGGCCTGCTTCAATGCTCCCTGCCACGATGGTCATGGACTCACCCTCTGAAACTTTAAACCCCAATAAATTCTTTCTTTCATAAGTTTCCTTGATCACGGTATCTTCATGTATCTTATCACAGCAATAGAAAAATAACTAACACACCCCCAACCACACACACACTCCCACACATACATACACATATACACACATACACACATATACATACACATACACACATGCACACACATACACACACAGCCACACACAAACACACACACATACACATATACACACATATACATACACATATACACACATACACAGACACACACACATATACACACACAGCCACACACACACATATACACATATACACACGCACACTCCTTGGCAAAATGACTCATGGGCAGAAGGCTTGCTTTCCAGATGATTGTGTTATTAAAATAACTGTAGTTTGAGTGCTCTGATGTAATCAATGCATGACGTTGTTGAAAGATTCCTGGCCTGATGGTGGGAATATATTCATTTGATTTAAAATACTCTCTTTTCAATTAGAATTCATGATCTACCTACTTTGGGGCTGTTTAAAATACCTTCCCTTTATGAAGTCACATTAATGGTAAAGAGTCACTGTTGAACTTAAATGTTTTTATTAGGTAAAAAACCCTTTATAATCCTATATTGGTATACACACATACACACACACACACACACACACACACACACACACACACACACACACACACAATGTTTTGCGATCTGGAGAGACGGGCCATTGGTTAAGCACACTAAATACTCTTCCAGAGGTCGTAGGCTTGGTTTCCAGCACCAGCATGGCAGCTCATGGCTGTAACTAATTAGTCTGTAACTAATTCCAGGGGATCTGACACCCCTTCTTCTGCTCTCCACAGGTCTCAGGCATTAATTGTGGTACATAGCCAAACATGCAAACAAAACACCCACACACATAAAATAAAATGTAATAAACATACACAATTTTTTAAAAATGTTTGCTATTGCTTGGCCCCTGAAACTTCAAAAGCTCGAGCTACCAAGTCAGAAGCCATGGGTCCAGGATGTGTGTGCGTGCGGCTGATTGCTCTCTGACTGGGATCAATCTCCTTGGCTGTTTTGACAGCCTAGCCTAAGGCAGCTTCCCACCCCCACCTGTTTACTGTTCGTTCCTCCTTTCCTGTTTCTTCCCCTGGGGAAGCTCAGCCTGCTCAGTCTTACTTCTGCAGACACCTGCTTATTACCTGCTGTCTAAATTTGTATGCAGGCAGCGTGAGGTCGTTCATGTGCACACCTCTGCCTAGTGATGTTCTTGGTGCAGGGTAGGAGCTTGGGAGGTATTTGTGGAAGGAAAGAAGGGAGGGAGGGAAGGAAGGAAAGGAAAAGGGGAAGAGGGAGGGATGAAGAGCCATGGAGCCTGGGACCTCAGTTTGGAGAACATCAGTCCGGTGATGGGTGCTGTGGAGCTCCCATGCCACCACCCTTCCTCATACCTGTGACCTCAGCAAGCTCCCCAGGGCACAGTACCAAGCAGGCCAATAGCAGCTCTCCCTTAAGAACCTGCCTCTAAGTCTTGTTCCCTTACATAAGCACATAGGGTTAAAGTGAGATCCAGCACCTACCCCGGGGCGGTGCTCTCCTAGGGATGCCAGGGTCGGTGGACTGATGCCCAACTTTTCAGCCAGCTATTCAGGATTTAGCCTGATTGCTCAAGGCAGTGTCTACTGGCTGCCTGGCCCCTCACTTCCCAAGTACCTTCCTTTACTAAGCCTTTGTTTCTGCCGCCGATGCTGGGATAGCCTGCCCACAAACAGGCTGGGGCGCCTCCCTGGAGCCTGCTACCCCCCTCCTTACTCTCCTCCCTGATCCCGAGTCCTTTGCCTGCTCTTTCAATGACTTCTACAGAAATGCCCGCCCCTCTGGCCACCCTCTCACCTCACCTGGCAGGCAAGCTGGCAGGTCTTGACTTCCTTCCAACTTGGCTAGAGTTCCAAGACATTTTAATGAAGAGCCTTGGCCGGGCACTGCAGGGCCCAGGTGCTTTGCAGCAGTGGAGGGCAGCTGAGGAGGGCAGCAGGTGAGGAGGGCCGCCTTTAACAGAGTCTGTGGTGATTAAATCACCTGCTGTCTCCCCAGCCCCTCCTTTTGTTCCTAGATGTTGCCTCCAGTCCATGACTGCCCCAGCAACCCTCCATTTCCCCCATCTCCTGCACCCTTATCCCCCACTCCTCACACCACTCTACCACTGTCATCCCCCACTCCCACACTACCCCCACACCACCCGCCACCCTGCAGTCACCTTAGCAGAAGTGCTGACTGGGCCTACCCAGAACTACAAGTCACTTAATTAGGAGACTAAGGTTGATGTGTTGTGTTGTGTTGTGTTGTGTTGTGTTGTGTTGTGTTGTGTTGTGTTTTGAGACAGGTCTTACTATGTACCCCCAGGTTGGTCTAGAGGCCACTATGTAAGCCAGACTGGCCTCACATGTGTAGTAATCCTCCTACCTCAGTGAGCATGCTGGGATTACAGGCTGTGCCATTCTGCCTGGCTTAGAATTATTTTCATACAAATGTGTATTCATATCAGTGAGAAACTCTAAGCAGGAGTAGAACCTGATTAGAAAAATTATATAATCAGTATTCATGCTTACATTCATCCATCCATCAATACACACATACACATACATACATACAAACATACACACATACATACACACACCTCTGGTAGTATTTTCATATCTAAGTCCTGGGACATAGGATGTGGCCCTCCCCACCAGGACCTTACATTCCAGCGTGACCATCAGTCAGTGTGGAAGCAGGAACCACTGAAAGAGTCACAACAGAGGAACTTCAGGCAGAAGGTAATGGAGGTACTGAGAATCAACTAGGACCCAGAAGAGTTCAAAGACTAGCTGCAGAAGGCTGCCCCATGCTGTGTCTCAGAGACAGAGGGGAAGGCTGTGTGCTAGCTATCCAGGAGAGGGCTCCCGGTGGACTGTAGAGCTCCTGTGAGCCCCGTAAGCCGGAGATGCAGAGGAGAGGCCACCCTGGCAGAGAAATACCTAGCACCCTCCTTGCTCCTACACAAATTTGATGCAGAGCAAAGGATTGGAGACAGATGAGAAGCAGACAGCACTGGAGAAGAGCGGAGGGAGCAGAGCTCAGAGCATGGAGGCCGAGAGGGGGACTTGTGGCTTTGCCAGGAGAATGCGGCAAAGTGAGTTGGGCGTTGAGGAATGAACAGGAGCTTGTTGAGCATCAAGTTAAAGGAGTGTGGCCCAAGTAGCTGGCATATTAGACAGTGGTTCCCTACTGTGCTCAGGGATTTGTTTCAAGAATCCCAGTGGGTGTCTGAAGCCACAGGTTGTAGTTAGCTTCATGCATACTGACACTCAGATACAGGTGAACAGCCATTATTATTCTGATTCAAGGGCATACACTCTCTTCCCTCTAAGGCCTATGTCCAAGCCTCAGCACATACCCATGTGAGCTCCCAGCACTCCCTGAGGCCTGCCTCTGGCCAACCTCACTCTTAGCCACCAGCAGAGCTGATGGTCCCTCTGGCCCACCAGGGGGAGAGACTTTTGACCCGGCCATAGTACCTGGGACTTCTGTAGTCAGCACTGCCCATTGCTTTGCGAAGTACTTCCCAGCCCAGGATTTATGCTGACCCCGCTGGCCTTGAGCCCTTGGCCGGCAGCCACCCGGAGGGCCCAGAGCACAGGACCAAGAGATTCCAGTTTCCATTTTGCTCTAGCTCCCGTTTGCAGTCCAGATGCCTCCAGATCTAATTCCGAATAAATAATTGTGCTGAGTAACCCGGGTCCCTTGGTGATTAAGTAAACAGGCCGAGGCGGGTGGAAATTGAATTAGTGCAGTGTGCTCAGCCATTATTACCCACCCCTTCTCATGAATATTAATGAGGGGTTATTAAGAAATGTAAATGCTGCCCCAGGGGGGCGTGGAGATGGGGAGGGGAGGTCAGGGCCAGAGGACAGGCCCTTCGGAAAGCCACAGGATCAAAGGCGTTTTGAAAATTATGTCAGAATGTTCGCTTCTGTGCTATGGCAACATTTCCGGATGCCTCGCTTTTATTAAAATGAGGAAAAGGGAACAAATTTTAATTTGAGGATAAAATTAGCATTTTCCAAGCAACCTTGGCAGCAGAGAGGACATATTTTGCCAGAAAATGGACATCAGGGCCGGGCGGGGCAAAGTTGTGCTGGGGGTGTGCAGCTGATGGACGATTAGTTCTCTCAGTTCATCTCCAGGCAAGGGAGTAAACAAATTAATCTCCTGGCAGGGAGCAGGCCGGAAGATGCTGGAAGCCTACCGGAGCCAGCAAAGTCTTCACTGGAAAGCTAGAGGTGTCATTGGGGCCTGGCATCCTCTCAGTGCTGGCCGGGAGAGGTCAGACTCTGCTCTTAGGTCGCTCTGGAAGGCGGTGAGCTCTGGCTGAGTTTTGTAGTGAGATGGATGAAGGAGACGCTTCTCCCCGACACACTAGGCAGGGGTGGAGCCCAGAGGTGCAGCCTCTGCCTACCATTCTTCTCACCTGACCTCCAGGGTCCAAGATGTCTGCCTCCTCTGGTTCTAGCTTCTTTCCTCAGCACTCTGTTCCCATTTCTGCTGCCAGATTCATCCCCATCCCCCACTTTGACCAGGTCTCCTTCCACTCTGTAACAAGCCTGAGTCACTAGTCCCCTCATGCTGAAGATTGCATTCCTCTTGTCACTGTGGTCTCTCCAGGATCTGACCTCAGTTTAAACTCCTGCTGTTCCCTGCGGTTGCAATTGGATGGAGAGAAAGAGAGAAGACAAAAAAATAAAGACAAATAGGCAGGAAAGAAAGGAGGAAGAGAGATGGAGAAGGAAGCAAATGTTAAGATTCACCGAGAACTTACATAATGCCCTGTTGAGATGGACAGCTGCCGTCTGTCGTGAACCAATGGCATCCTTCCCTGAAGCATAGCTGTCTCTACACCATGG
>CM052701.1:20398543-20469711 GCA_028551405.1 Uromys caudimaculatus
AAGAAGAAGAAGAAGAAGAAGAAGAAGAAGAAGAAGAAGAAGAAGAAGAAGAAGAAAAAGAAGAAAAGGAGGAGGAGGAGGAGGGGAGGAGGAGGAGGAGGAAGAGGAGGGGAGGAGGAGGAGGGGGAGGAGGAGGAGGGGGAGGAGGAGGAGGGGGGAGGGGAAGAAGGAGGAGGAGGAAGAGGAGGAGGAGGAGGAGGAGAAAGAGTTTAAGCACTATGTCCTGCAAATCAAGATAGACCGGCAGAAGAAAGGAGTGGAAATTCTGGATTCAAGCCTCTTCCATCTTGAAGAATATCTCTTCTGGCCGGGGCTAGGGCTCAGCTGGTCACGTGCTTAGCCTAGTGCGCACAAGGCTCTGGGTTCCATTCCCAGTACTGCCTAAACTAGGTGTGATTGTGCACACCTGGGATCCCAACACTCTGGAGTCAGAGGCATAAGGGATCAGAAGTTCAAGGTCATCCTTGGCTGCATTGTGAGTCAGGCCAGTCTAGGATACAGGAGACCTTGTCTCAAAATAAACAAGGAGGCAGAAGGAGGGAGGAAGGGAGGGAGGGAGGAGAGAGAGAGAGAGAGAGAGAGAGAGAGAGAGAGAGAGAGAGAGAGAGATTGAAGAGAAGAAAGACTGCCTTTGAAGACACAAATAAAATTCACCTGCTTCCTGCACTCGGAGGAAGCACACAGACCACCAGAGATCCAACCATGCTGTGCTCCCCACAGTATCCCTTAGATGAAGTTGACATCGATTCCGGGGCATCCATAGACATCCTCACCATGAGCCCCTGAGCTGCCAAAGGGAGCCCAGATGTGGGGCTCTTGGGACTCACTACCCACCCCACCCCCAGCCAAGAAAGAGTGAATCAGATCTAACTCATGCATTTTAACGACTTCTCCAGCACGCCTCAGTCCACCCGCTCGCTTGCAGGAATAAAGGCTGACAGGTGCAGCCGAGTTAATCAGAGTGGATAATAGAGGAAGAGACAGGAATCGCTGGCCAAATTGCTGCAGAGAAAAATGGGACAAAACCATGAGAAGCAAGTCAAAAGTGTCCAATTAAAGTGTGGTGGCGTTTAAAGGACAAGAACCCCATCCCTGAAAGTAGCACGCATGCTCTGGGGGCCTAGGGCGCCCTCCATCCTAAGAACCATTCCTCATGGTTTACAGATGAATTCCTCTATATCTGAATAGATATTTTAATGTGTATTACAAAAATGCAAGTAGCATATAAAACCTGCTATTTCATGCATATTATTGCCTAGGATGAGTCTGAGAAGATATTTTATTGCTAGTCAATTAAAAGAAAAAATTTTATTTTATAAGGGAAAGAAGAATATGGTAAAAAAAAAAAATGATGTTGGCTCCGTGTCTGTATGTGCATACACGTGCACACGCATGTCTGTATATGTCTATGTGATCTGTCTGTGTATGTCTGTGTGTGTGTATGTGTGTATATGATCTCTCTTTGTGTCTGTGTGTATGTTTGCATGTGTGTATGTCTGTATATATATCTGTGTGATCTCTGTGTGTGTCTCTCGGTGTACATGTCTATATGTATGATCTGTCTCTGTGTGTATGTGTCTGTGTATAGTATATGTACATACATGTGTGTAGGCACTCCAGCCTGTGTGTACATTCATAGGTGAGTGGGGGATGGCATGCATTCGGTTCTATCGCTCTGCACCTTATTCCTCTTACAGAGTGTCTCTCACTGAGCCGGGAGAGCCAGCGGACCCCACTGATCCTCCTGTCTCTGCTCCCACAGCCCTAGGGTTACAGGCATATAAACTATAACATAAACAGCCACGCCCAGCTTTTTATGTGGGTGTGGGGATTTGAGCAGAGTGCACACTCTTACTGAGCCATCATCACCCCAGCTCCTGATGTTGGCTCTTACGTGAGCAAAGCTTAGGAATGAGTATCTGAGTTCCTTGTTACTCAAAGTGGGGTGCATAGTACCATATAGCAGCTTGAGAGGAATGTAGACTCGTGTGTGTGTGTGTGTGTGTGTGTGTGTGTGTGTGTGTGTGTGCATCTCCCCCAGACCTACTTTGTCAATAACTGCATTTTAACAAGAGCCAGGCAACTTGCATATACAAGTACACAAATCCTCAGTGAGAAGGAACAAGCTAGAGACTGCACAGCTGCCCCTCAGGCCCTCCACCAACAGCTCCGGCTGGCAGCACCAACTCCCACCAGTTTATCTGACTTCTGCCAAGGCTCTGAAATGCCAACTATGTCAGCCTGTACTTGATGTCAAGGGTGGTACCACCCCTGTGAAGGAGGATACCAACCTGGAGATGAACTCCTGGGTTACCCTAACCTGGAGGTGAGAGTTCACAAAGCAGAGTCCGGCCCTGCCCTACCCTGGGGTTGCTTCAGATGGAGCCAAAATGTCTGCTAGCTCCTCTGCTCTCCTACTGTGACCTCTGCAACCAAACCCCACCCTTCAGCCTACGCTGTGCCCCTTGCCTGCTGGCCCCTCAACAGAATTCGACAGCAAGAAGTTTAATATCATGGGATGGTGGTGCTACTCCAGGCTAACAATGGACACAGGACCCCTGCAAAAATTTGTTTTGGGGCTCAAGAAAGGAGGTTGTCAGTCTCTTCTTCTGCTGGAGCCCAGAGCCCCATTATCATATTATCATATCATATATCATATATCATATATCATATATCATATATCATATATCATATATCATATATCATATATCATATATCATATATCATCATATCATCTCATTGACTCTAACCCAGTGGATGAGGAGGCAATGAAGCCAAATGTCCTTAAAGATTGAGGAACAATTCTGTTGTAAATAAAAGTAAAAGTTACTTGCAAAGAGAAAACAATCCACAAATCTTTATCTTTAGGACAATAAAGACACTTTCAGATCTGGTCCCAGGGAAAGGGCACTGGACAAAGAGTCCTTTCTGGCTGTGAGATTCTCAGCCGAGTGTGGTAGGCATGCATTTATCTCCAGCACTCAGGAAGCAGAGGAGCAAGGATCAGTGTGAGAGAGAGGCCAGCCAGGGACGATGTAAAGAGACCCTGACTGAAAACGAAGAACAAGAAAAACCAAATGTAAATGGAACCTGCAAGACACCACTTCACACAGCCAGCAGGAGATGACTCAAGGGACACTAAGAGACTAAGAACCAGTGCGGGGGAAGGACGGAGAACCCAGAGCCTCCTGCTCTGCTGGGGGCAGAGCAAACGGCACAGCAACCTGGAAAACACCGTGCACACCCAGAACACAGTAAACGTGTGACCAGCAATGCCAGTCCTGAGACCTATTGCAGTAAAAAAAAAAAAAAAAAAAACACAGATATTCATACACACACACACACACACAAAATGTGTACACGGATGTTTACAGGAATGTTATTTATAATAGTAAAAAACAGGGACAGCCCACAGGCCTATCAGTGGGTGGACAGTAGGTAAATACAGTATGTGTGCACAGGAGGTGAAATATTGCCCACAATAATATTTGTGTTTGAGGATTGTGTTCATGTGAAATGTCCATAATAGGGAAGCTATCAGTGGAGAAAGCAGACCAGTGGCGCCCACACTGGGGGCTGGGGGGTGGGGGAGGTGGAGGGCTGTGAGGCAAGAGCCAGGGGTGACTGCTAAAAGGGATGAGGGCCTTTGGGGATGGCGGAAATGCTGTAAAGCAACTGTGGTGGTGTGGTGGTTTGAGGATGCCTAGCCCAGGGAACGGCGCTATTTGGAGGTATAGCCTTGTTGGAGTAGGTGTGTCACTGTGGGCTTAGGCTTTAAAACCCTCGTCTTAGCTGCCTGGAAGTCAGTCTTCTTCTAGCTGCCTTCAGATGAAGATGTAGAACACACAGCTCTGCCCATACCAAGCCTGCCTGGAAGCTGCCCTGCTCCCACCTTCATGATGAGGGACTGAACCTCTGAACTGTAAGCCAGCCCCAATTAAATGTTGTCCTTATCAGAGTTGCCTTTGTCATGGTGTCTGTTTGCAGCAGTAAAACCCTAACTAAGACAGGCAATGACAGCAATAACATTGGGGGGCATACTACAATCGTGTCTGTGTGTGTGTGTGTGTGTGTGTGCGCGCGGGATCTCTTACTAGACTGAAGGTTAGGGTTAGGGTTAGGGTTAGGGTTAGCGTTAGGGTTAGGGTTAGGGTTAGGGTCAGGGTTTCCTGTTTCCTTCTTCCCAGTGCTGTGATTGCTACTGTGCGCCATCACATGTGGCTTTTTATGTTGAGTGCTGAGATCCAAACTCAGGTCCTTACACTTATTCAATAAGCACATTGCCAACTAAGCCGTCTCCCCAGTCCATCACAATACTTAGTTACACATTTTAAATGTGCAGTTGTATTGTACAGAGCCCTAACAATGGCCCCTCACAGATGTCCATCTCCTCAGTAGCAGACCCCACAAGCACGTTAGTTACCATGGTGAAGAGGAGCTAAGCTTACATTGGGAAGGAAGGAAGGGTACCAATCTGCTGGTTTTAAATGAGGGAGGTTTTCCTTGGGGGAAACAGAAATCTAATCCCAAGGGATCCTGAAAGTAGAGGTAAGTCCTAAAAAGGAAGTCTAACAAGGACGTGTGGCCACCATTGAAATTCCAGGAAGGAAGGTCCGAGTGCGAGGCTTCCTCTCCAAGCTTGACAAGGAGAGGAAACCAGTTCTCTAGATGAGCCTCAGAGGAGGAGCCCAGCCCTGTCTGCGCATTGATCTTAGCCTAGCCAGATCTGCCCCTCTTTTGAGCTAAAAAACCAGAAGAGGAGCCGCTGTGGCCATTTGCTGCAATAGCAAGAGCAGAGAGCCCATCCATACATGTAACGTGTGAGTTCCATGAAAGTTAAGCTGTTTAAAAGTGGCTGTCGCCCGAGGCTGCATAAGTAGAATATGGGACACCAGCAGAGTGGGGGTGAGGCTTCTTCTAATCCAAGGGAGCTAGATCCCACGTGGAGCTCAGCTCTCAGTTGTGGAGTGTGTGAGGGAGGTGGGAGACCTGGGGTGGATTCAAAGAAAAATGGTGTGTTGGTGAAAAGATCTGACAGGATGGGTAAGGAATCCCAGGGGCAGTGAGGCTTCAATTGAGAGAAGACTGCTGTCTGCCTGCTCTTGTTGGCGGCTGTTGGCAGACACAGAAGCAGGTTGTTTTGTGGGACATAGGGCATGTCACTCACAGGCCATGTCAGTCACAGGCCCAAGGCTCAGCTTAAGATGGATCTGCTTTTCTCTTAAAAAACAAATTTACTTGGGGGCTAGAGAGATGCTCCATGGTCAAGAGCACTTGCCATTCTTAGAGACAACGCAGGTTCAGTTCCCAGCATCTGCATGGCAACTCTCACTCATCTGTAATTCTGTGACAGCCTTGTCTGGTCTCTGTAGCATCAGGCATGTGCTTGGTGCACAGACATACATGCAGGTAAAAACACTCATGCATATAAATCAAATATAAAAATCCTCTAAAAAATACCTTATTTTAGCCAAAGCACATGTTTACTTAGGAGATATAGATAAGCCAGAAAAAAAAAAAAAAAAAAAAGCATGGGGCAAATCTATGGATGGCTCAGCAGCTTGTGCTCAAGTCTGATCACCTAACACCCAGCCCTATGTCTCACTTGGTGGAATGAGGGAATGGATTCCCCCAGGACTCATCTGACCTCTACACATGCGCACACACACAATAAATAAATGGATGTGATAATAATAATTTTAATTTAAAAACCAAACAATTAAAAACTAAGCAATCACTCAGCACTTTGGTGCAAGTTATGGATACTTCTAGTGCCCTGCCCCGTGGAGGGGAAAACCTAGGTCTGTCCATGTCACTGTCACATTCTCAAACCATCTTGGGACAGATGACCATGTGGTGCTTACTGAGCGAACACGTGAACTGCAGACACAGGCGTTTTTAATTCACAGCACTAGTGTCTCCTGCACACACAGCCTCTCACCTGCTCCCCCGCTGCTAATCTCCTGGGAGCGTCTTTCCAGTTCAATAAATATACATTTTTATCCTGGATGTAATGGAGCTGGCCAGACTGCAAATAGAATTCAGGGGGGCTGTGAACTCAAATGGGCGGGAAATTATATTCTTATTTTCACTTGCCTCAAACTGAAATTTCTCATTTCCCTCAGTTTGAACGAGGGCAAGCAAGCCAGGGAAGAGCTGGTGTGAGGTACGTGCAGACTTCCCACAATGCTGTTTGCCTTCACCACTGCTATGAGATGACACTGGCTCTCACACCTGCCGCTGGGTCTTGCCAGGGAATAAGGTAATTAGGAAGTAAGTCGATTACCATATCGGGATTTTTAAAGCGTGCACCTGTGTGTGCATTCGCGAATACCCTCATACATGCTGGTTTTGTTTCTTTTTTCTTTTTCTTTCTTTCTTTCTTTTTTTTATCAGCCCTTATAACACTTTGACAATTATTCTCTGATACTTATCTTCGTGAAATTCTTAAACATCTTATAGCTTTAAAAACAGTTATCCTGAGAAATAATCATGCTATTCTTCACAGCAAAAATTAAGGTTCCATGATCTAGCCAGGGCTGGTGGTGCACACCTGTGATCTTAGCACTTGGGAAGTGGAGACAGAAGGATCATGAGTTCAAGGTTATCCTTGGGTACATAAGGAGTTCAAGACCTTGCCTTAAAACAAAACAATTCCTTAGGGCTGGCATCATCAGGTAAAGGGCTTACTTAATGACCTGAGTTCAATTCCTGGAACCCACATAAAAGGTGGAAGGAGAGAACCAATTCCACAAAGTTGACCTCTGACCTTCACATGTGCCCCCAACATCATCCACACATACAATTTATGTATTTTTGGCAGGAAGAGCACAAGAGCAAACGCATGTCCACTTGGTGGCATTGTCAGCGTGTCCTATCAGGAGGATATACGGTGGCCTCCACCCCTCCTTTATAGTTTTAGCAGCTTGTGCCATCATTTACTTCCTTGGTCCCCTTGCAGCAGACTCGTAGCTTACCATGGTGGACAGAACTACCTCGAGAAACCAGCAGCCATTGGAGTGACGGGGAGGAGGATCTGGTCCCCAGAGACACACCACAGCTTACCTGTACCAAATCTGTTTGTGTTTCTCTATAGAGAATCTAGTGGCATAGGCCACTTACACAATGCCCAGGGACAAGAAGCAAGGGTGCTTCCTCTCCTGGACCTGATACAGGACCCATGTGCCATGGAGGGGACTCTGCTCCCTGCAGTGCTGGCTCTAGTTAATCCACGGAGCTCCCTGCCCTACTGAGGGCTAATTACCTCTAAGAGCTGAGTTCACTGGAGGGGAAAATGCAAGGTGGCCTGACCTTTGCCGGGCTCAGCCAGCCAATGGCTTCTCCCTCACCCAGCCCGCCCTTTCTTCTCCCTGCCATGACTGCTAATGGAAGGGGGACGGGGACGGGTGGCCATGGTGACTCACCCAGTGCCAGCAAGGCAGGAGCTGCTGGGAGCTAGCACCAACACATGATGCTGGGCACCCACAATGCACAAGGGGCCAGAGCTTGAGATGAGGGACTGGAAGCAGCTCTGGGAAGCTGGGTGCTAATGGGAGCTCGATACCCCACCCAGCACCCAACCTCAGAGTTGGGAGAACAGGTCTCACATGGCTGCAGAGTGACCCTGCAGACTTTGAGAGAAAGAGGCCTCCTGAATTCATCCATTTGCATGAGGCTTGAAAGTAGGCTACTTTCAGGTAACATAGACCCGAGTAAAGCTTGATCTGGCAATCCACCTAAGATTGTGTATTGAGAGGTGAAGAACCTGAGCAGTGGATGTGAACACTTGCTGCGCAAACACGAAAACCTGAGTTTGGATCCCCAGCACTAGCAGATAAAGCCAGGTATGGCACATCTGTAATCCTAGTGGAGAGAGATGGGAGATAGGAGAGCCCTACGGCTGGCCTGCCAGCCAGCCTAGCTGAATGGGGTGAGCTCCAGATTCAGTGAGAGGCCCTATCTCAAGGGAATACGGTAGCACTTGGTAGAGGAGGGAGCACAGCATCCTCTGGCCTCTGCACAGGGTGCATTAACCTATACACAGATCTGCATTCATGTGTACAACAGACATAAAAATAAATTTTAAAATTTTGTTTTGTGTGACACTCAATTTTAGCAGCAACAGAAAGATTGCAAAGAAACAGAAGTCTTCCTTGGTTGCCTCTGGAGGTGGAGGAGGAGGCAGAAAGAGGCGATAGGTCCCAGCTCAGTCAGCATGACTTCATGACCAGAGTCCAGTCGGCAGGATCGGGCTGATGACGTGGCCTACATGGCTGAGTTAAGAAAGCCATTTGGGGCCGGGCAGTGGTGGCGCACGCCTTTAATCCCAGCACTTGGGAGGCAGAGGCCGGAGGATTTCTGAGTTCGAGGCCAGCCTGGTCTACAGAGTGAGTTCCAGGACAGCCAGGGCTACACAGAGAAACCCTGTCTCGAAAAGCAAAAAAAAAAAAAAAAAAAAAAAGCCATTTGGAAGATACAAGAACAGCCAAGGCCTTAATAGGCCCAAGCCACATGGGCAGTGGATTCAGTTGACATGACTCCTGGCCTGGGGATCTAGGGCATAACCATGAGTGGGTCCAGTCCCTGCCTTGAGCCTTAGGTCTGGCAGGAAGAGCAAGCCACAGTTGGACGGGTGACAGTGGATGAGAGGAGGGCTTCGGGAGAGCAGACAGACAAGGATAGGGCACTGGAGACGGGCGAGACGCAGAATCCACTCGACCTGGGTGTGCAGAGTAGACCAGAGCGAGGGAAAAAAATGAAGCAGCAGGTTGAGGAAAGGCTAAGGCAGGCTGCTTAGGGGGCTTAGGTGGCTGGTGGTGCTCTAGGGGGGTCTCATTGGTCAGACCCTGGTGAACTCAGATCGGAAACGGCATTATCTCATTTCAGTGATGGCCAACAGCCAGTCAAACTCAGAAACAGTCTGGAAGCCACATGAGAACTGAACCCTCACTTTGCCCTGGTAGAGCAAAGTGGCAACTGCGGTCTCGAAGGCAGGGGTTCTCAACCTTCCTGACACTGCAACCTTTTAATGTGGTTCCTCATGCTATGGTGACCCTCAGCTATAAAATTATTCGTTGCTAATTCATAATTAATTTTGCTGCTGTTATGAATCATAATGAATTTCTTGTGTTTTCCAAAGGTCTTAGGTGACCTCTATGAAAGGTCATTTGATCCCCAAAGGGGTCATGACCCACACAGGCTGAGAATCATTGTTGTAATGGACAGGGATAGAAATGCCCTGTTGTGGGACCTACAGTACTGTAAAGATCATCCAGGTGGATAATGTACACACTAGGATAATGAACCCCAAACCTCAGTTAAAGTGTAAAAGCACAAGATGGCTCAGTGGATAAAGGAGCTTGCTAACACTAATGACCCGAGTTCAAATCCCCAGAACACACACACACACACACACACACACACACACACACACACACACACCCGCACATTAGGTATGGTGACCCATACCTATAATCTCAGCATTCAGGAGGTGGAGGTGAAGGATCAAGAGTTCAAGGTCATTCTTGGTTAATTAGTGAGTTCTAGGCTAGCTGAAGTTATCTAATGCCTTGCCTCCAAAAACAAAAAAGGCAAAGAAATTAGCTAACTCCACGTGTATCCACACACGTGGAGGCCAGAGGTCTCTGCTGGGCATTTTCCTTTATTGCCCTCCACCTTATTTTTAAAAAATAAACACGTGTTTGTGTGTGGGAGTGGTTACACATGACACAGGACCCTTGTGGAGGTTGAAGAGTAACTTGCAGGCGTCGGATCGCTTCCCTCCTTTTCCGTGTGATCAAACTCAAGTTGTCAGGCTTGGTGGCGAGCGCCTTTCCTGGTGAGCCAGCTCTTCATCTCTTCACTGTGGTCGGTTGTTTGTCTTTTTGTTTGTTTGCTTGCTCGCTTCTTTTGTTTTAAGATTCGCTTCATTTTCATTTTACGTGTATGGCTATTTCTCCTCCATGTGCGTCTGCGCAGGCCTTGCCCACAGAGGCCAGAAGAGGACGCTAGATTCCCTGGAACTGGAGTTACAGAGGATTGGGAGCCACCATGTGGGAGCTGGGAATTGAACCTGGGTCCTCGGGAAGAGCAGCCAGAGCTCTTAACAGATGAGCCATCTCTCCACTGTCTGATGCTCTCTTCCATGTGTGCAGCGGGTAAAGGGCATGTGTTCAGCTCTCCCCCTGCCTCCCTGAAGACGTTTGATACTTTGTCTCCCACAGTTACCTTATGCCCTGTGCAGCAGATGCCATCCCTTCCACCAGCTCCCGGCATCCACAGATTGTCCTGCTGAGCCTGCTGGCAGTTGGATTTTTCCAGGCAGGGAGTCATGACCAGAACTGTGCAGTGCAGCACTTTCGGGTGTCTTTTCAAAGCCTTCCCACTTCTGAGCTCAGGGGGATGTTTTCGAAGAACCATCATGTATCTGTTTCTTTGTTTCTTTTCTTTTCTTTTCTTTTCTTTTCTTTTCTTTTCTTTTCTTTTCTTTTCTTTTCTTTTCTTTTCTTTTCTTTTCTTTTCTCTTTCTTTCTTTCTTTCTTTCTTTCTTTCTTTCTTTCTTTCTTTTTGTTGTTGTTGCTGCCACACAAAGCTCCAGTGTACAGACAGGTAGCCAGTTATTTACCTATGTGCCAGTAGATGAGCCATAGGGGGATTGTTTTCCATTTAGGCAACTGTGAATAAAGTTGTTAAAAATCATATGAAGGGCATGTTATTTCTCTTGAGACAGTCTGTTAGCATTGGAGTTGGTGGAACTCACAGCAAGTCCAACACTGGGGTGCCAAAGTGGTTGCTGGGTAAGGATGCTAAGACTAGACAAGGAAAGTGGGGTCGAAGGGCAGCCAGACGCCCTGCCTGGAGACCCACAGTTAATGGTTCCCAGAGCCCGACTGGTATATTCATAAGTTGCTCTAGAAACAGCAGACCCAAAGACTGGGTCTGACAACCCCCAGCCTGACAACTGAGGCAGAGGACACGGGGTGGGGCCATTTTGCCCATCTAAGGAAGGAAATAATGAAAGAAGAAGAAAAGAGGCAGGCAATGTGAAAGCCAAGAAAATTGCCAGATATAGTGAAATATTAATTCATCAGAAGCCGGTCGTTCCCTCTGCTCCCCACGTCTCTTGGTCCCCAGCAAATTTTCAAATTAAAGTGCTGAAGGGTCCTCCTAGCTCCTCACCCCCAGGTGGCCACAGCTGAGAGCGCTGTGGACAGAATATAGTCTGAACCAGCAAACCCGAGTCACCCGAAGCCCCAGACAGGCCCCTACCTCAGCATTCTGGGAGGTGACATCCCCTAGTTTGAGACAGGCTTGACCCTAGCAGGGCCGCAGGGGGGAAGGAGGTTAATGAGATTTGGATGAACCTGCCTCCTCCATTTTGTGAGGGAGAAGGCTCAGAGCGCTGCTAATTAAAGGGAGCTGACCTGTGAAATGAACCTGGGGCTGGGCGGCAGGGCAGGAAGGCTGGCCAGGGAGGAGAACAGCCCTTCCGCTTTGTTCTTCCTAGTGAGGCAGGGAGATCAGGCCCAGAGACTGTGAGCAGCGGTTGGCCCTAAGACACAGCTGGAGCTGGATTGTAGAAGGTGGACACGGAAGAAAAGTCTGAGAAATGCAGAGATGGAGAAGAGGCAGAGGAGAGACCCGGAGAGGTCGCTCGGTTTAGCAAAAGCTTGTCTCGCAAGCATGAGGACCCACCTAAGTCCAAGTCCCCCCTACCCCTACTCAGCACTCAGGGCAGGCTCCTGCCAGCCTATGGGACCCAGAAATGGTAAGTGGCTTGCCCAAGGGCATTAAGCCGGCTAGGTATATCTGACCCCATGCTTAGAGCAGCACCTTCCAGATGCTGAGGGTGAGGCCAGCTGGCACACGCTGTCCTGTTACAAATACAGATAGTGTCCCTTTTCCAGTCCAAATTGAAAATGTCTATGACTCCCCCACCTCAGCTGCACCTAATAAACCGTGACACGCCCAGCCCACGCTCCAGGGCTTGGCATAAACTCAACAAATCACCCTAACACATAGAACAGTGCCTATAAATTTTAGATGTTCCAGAAATATTTGTCTGAGGGAGGAAGGCAAGAAGGAATAGGGGAGTCCCCACTGGGACAGGAACTGAGTGTAATAGTGTCCCACAGGAAGCCTGTGCAGGACCTGCTGCAGTGGTTGTTGATTGACTGCTGAAGTAGTCTGATGGACTGACCACCTAGATAGACCCTAGGGCTGGGGTGGTGGGATGGGACAGGCTTAGGCCAGCCAGTCCAGGTTCAGGCAAGGAGGAGTCACACTGCTTGCTGCCTGTCTTCTCTGGCCACGCCCACCTCCCCAGCCCAGCCCCTCCCTCTCCCTTCTCCTTTTCCTTTCTGAGATGAGACAGTGAAATGATTTTTCTACTTGAGCAGTTTTCAATTTAGATTAAGAAAAATGCAGGCTGCAGTCACTCAGCAAGAGCCCCAACAGCTTTGTCCCTTTGGGGACTGGGGTCTGCTCAACCATTGGCAGAGCACAGCTGGCTACAGAGTGAGGAGTTTTGGAAACAGTCTTCATGCCCCTCTGTCACCCCCAACCCCTCCCTGGCTTGGTTTCCTGCCTTTTCCACCAAAGGTCTAGGACATGCAATGAGATAGAATCCAGCGGCCAGGCTCTGGTCGTGAAGCTGTGTGACCTCAGGTGGGCGCCAGGACTCTCTGAGCTTTCCAGCTCCATCTATAGGGAAGGTCCATGTTACAATTTCTAAACTGGTCCCTGCCGTCTACCAAATCAAGGGGCCTGTCCCAGCCCCACAGCCTGTGGAAGAATGAACAGCCATGAGACTGGAAGAGGTAGGCAGAGCCTCAAAACCCACCAGGGCCAGGGTAGAAGAAGGACAGGTGGGCTGAGAGTGAGGGAGGCCAGAATTCCTCATGGAAGTGTCCGGCGTGATGGTTGGAGGTCAACCGAGGCCAAGTCCAGGTCACCTGTGTGTGTCTGGGAAGGGGAAGAAGGAGACAGAGTGCTGGGGTGCCTTGTAGTCTTCACCCCTGGGGAGATCTAAGGCTGGTGGAGAACTATGCCTTAGTGTTGTCCTGGTGGATGATGCCTCTGTGTGACTCAGTCTCAGGATGCTCAGCCTCTCTGAGCCTCCCAATTGTTCTGTGTCCATCTTGGCTACATCAGCCTCAGAGATGTGATCTACATCTGGCAAGCTGTATCTGTCTGACTTTGTTTTGCTTCTTTGAGACAGGGTCTCACTATGTAGCGGTGGCTGGCCTGGAACTCACTACATTAAGCTGGCCTTGAACTCAGAGATCTGCCTGCCTCTGCTTCCAGAGTGCTGGGACAAAGGAGAGCACCACTATTTTGATAAGTTTTAAAATGCATGCAAGCCATGTTACTGTCATCTTGATCAAGAAAATCAATAATTTGGCTTTAAATGATCTCTTGAGCTGGGCACGGTGGTGTGTGCCTGTGATCTCAGAGCTTGGGAGGCTAAGGCAGAAGGATCTCAAGTTCGAGGCCATCTGGGCTATATAGGGAGCTATTCATAGACACACCATGATGTAGATCCATGTATGTCCTCCCCAGTACACCTAGAAGTCCAGGTGTGCTGTGGGTCACCTGCCACTGGCCATGGTGCAGCCACGTGCAAGTCCCTCTCTACCAGATGACAACTCCAGCTGGCAGCCAGATGACTTTTTTCATTCTGATTCTTTTGTGAGTCCATGAACTGCTCAAAAGAGGCTCTGAGTCCTCCAATTCTACTCATCACCAAGTCCCAGCACCCAATAGGACCCTGCAAACAGCAAGTGCTCAATAGTGAATGAGTGAGAAGGGGCCTGGGTCTAAGGGTCTCCCTGGCTACACCCTTTCAAGTGCTGCTCTCTTCAGTGGCCCTATCATTGTCCTGTTAGTGTCTGGCCACAGTTAGCGAATGTTCCTTAAACGCTCAGTGGATTTTTATTCTCTGCAGCCTCTCCCGACAATCTGATCCAAGGCATCAGGCACATGTGGCACCGGTGCGGACAGAACCTTTTCATTTTGAAGTGATTTCAAACTATACAGAAAAGTAGCGAAGGCCTACACACCAAAGGCCACTTCCAGACGCCAGCCTTGTCTGCCTCACCCTTTCCTTTTGTAAGTGCTTACGGTTACCTGGCTCTGTCGGTAACATGGATGAACACACATGGCTGTAGGTTGTGTTACTTTTTTTTTTTTTTTTTTTGGTTTTTCGAGACAGGGTTTCTCTGTGTAGCCCTGGCTGTCCTGGAACTCACTCTGTAGACCAGGCTGGCCTCAAACTCAGAAATCCGCCTGCCTCTACCTCCCGAGTGCTAGGATTAAAGGCGTGTGCCACCACCGCCCAGCGGCTGTGTTACTATTTAAAAAGGGCCTGAGATGAGATGAGATGGCTCAGCAGATCAAAGCGGGTGCCGCCAAGTCTGTCGACCTGAGTTTGATTCCTGGGTCCCACAGGGTGGAAAAAGAACAAACTCCTGCAGGTTGCTCTTTGACCTCCACACATATCTTTCTCTCTCTCTCTCTCTCTCTCTTTCTCTCTCTCTCTCTCTCTCTCTCTCACACACACACACACACACTACTAGATTGATTACTTAATTAATTAATTAAAATGAAAAAAATTAGTAAAAGTACTTGAGGGCCTTGGGTGTGGCTTAGTGATCCTAGGTTTAATCCCAGAATCTACTCTAAAACAAAAAATCAAGATAGAAAGAAAAAGAAAAAAAAAGGAAAAGAATCAGGCTGGGGCTGGGGGTGTAGCTCAGTAGGCAGAGTGCTTGCCTAGGATGCATGAGGCTCGGGCCGCTGCTGCACAAACTAGATGTGCTAATGCATGCCTGTAGTCTCAGTTCTCAGAAGGGAGAGGCAGAAGAATCAAGTTCAAGGTTATCCTTGGCTGAATATCAAGTTAAGTTAGCCTGGACTACCTGAGACCCTGGCTAAAACGAAGAGAAGGAATAAGAAGGGGAGGGAGAAGAGGAGGAGGAGGAGGATAGAGGAGGAGGAGGAGGAAGAGGAGGAGGAAGAGGAGGAGGAGGAGCAGGAGGGAAAGGAGGAGGAAGAAGAGGAAGAGGAGGTCTTCCCTTCCTTGGTAGTCCTTGGCTATGGGCCCACATGGGTGAGGGGGACGAAGGCGGGGGTGGGGGCGGGGGCAGGGTTCAGACAGCTGTACCATCAAATTAACTTCCAGGATCAGCTTCAGTGAGACAGCTCAACTTTACTGAGGTGAACAAAGGCTGTATAGATCTTGGGGAGTGGGTAGGGATTTCCAGGGTGGGTGTACATTATTGGCTAGAGCAGAGGTGCTGAAACCTGTTGGGCAGGTTCTTATCAGGGAGAGAGGAAGCTGAACCTGTAATTTGGCCAAAGACTGCATGACTGTCCTCAGAGGTGGGGAGGTAGAGGTCGTGTGCTGGAGCAAGCAGGCAGAAGATGGGGAGAGGGAGGTCCTAACTTCTGCAAGTCTCAGGATGAGATTGTCAGGGCCTTGGGCAAGCCTCAATCACACTCTTAGTCCAGGCCAGCTTCCCCTGGAAGCTGGTGCTCAGAGAGGAGAGGAAGGAAAGAAGAGAGGAATGAAAAGGAGAGAGGGAGGGGTGAAGGGAGAGAAAGAAGGAGGGAGGGCTCCCTACATAACTTATTTTTCCCACATAACTGCCCTTCCATGTGGCTCTCTCACTAGATTTGGCTCAGGAGACATGATCAGAACTCAGGCCCTGTCTGGTGAGAAGCTGTTGGTTTGGCAGTGTTTTTCTCTTTTGCCTTGGTACAGCTGCAGTCCAGGTAAGGGTGGCCCCAGCATAGTTCAAAGGACAACATGCCATTGGGGTGAGGGGGTTCTCTCCCCATACAGGCAGGATAGGAAACAGCAAACCCCACTGGAGGGAGACATAAAAGCATTTGTGGCATACCCACAGATACACTGAAATTTGAGAAGCCAGGCATTAGCCACAATAATCCAAGAAGATGTGACTGAATAGCCCGATTTGATGAGGGGAAACTGAGGTTCTACCGGTTAAGGTGTCTCCAAGGCTTCTCAGTTAGGAAAAGGGCAGTGATGATTCTGGAGGCCCCTGTCAGACAGGACTCCTCTGGACAACCTCCTCCTCTCAGAGCTCCTGTTCCTCCTCCTCCTGACAGCCCCATTCCTGGAGGTTCTTTCCTCAGCTGAATGCCAGCTGGCTCTGTGAAGGAGTGAGCTGCAAACTGGAGGTGCTACCTGTTAATGAAGGTGCCAGCAGTAACGAAGCATTAGCTAATATGGATTAACACCTCTCCAGGTGTTGGCATATTAATAAGGGATGCAGGAAGGCCCAAACCACTTAGAAGGCCAGAGGAGCAGAGCTTCAAAGGCAGCAGAGTACGTTGGTCCACAATCCCCTCTGCCATATTGTTAGCTAGGCCCAGGCTCAGACACACAGTGAGCACATTGTAGCCACACAGTGAGCACATTGTAGGCACATAGAGAGCACATTGTAGACACACAATGAGCACATTGTAGGCACACAGAGAGCACATTGTAGACACACAGTGAGCACATTGTAGACACACAGTGAACACATTGTAGCCACACATTGAGCACATTGTAGCCACACAGTGAACACACTGTAGCCATACAGTGAACACATTGTAGCCACACAGTGAGCACATTGTAGCCACACAGTGAGCACATTGTAGACACACAGTGAACACATTGTAGCCACACAGTGAGCACATTGTAGACACATAGGCACACATCCTAGGTTGCCAAAGCTCAGTGTTGACCAACTTCTCCCCCATCCATACTCTTTCCCTTGGTCTTTAGGTCACACAGCAAGGTGAGCATCTCCATCCTCATTGTACCAATGGGAGCTGAAGCTCAAATAAGGGAGTAGCTTAATCACCAAGGCTACATGCTAGGGAATGCTAAGTCCCGGTCCTCCCATGGTCTCCAAACCTCTAGTATAGGTAGAGGAATATGGTGATTTGAATGAGAATGGCCCCCATAGACTCATATATTTAAATGCTTGGTCATTACTTGGTGGAACTATTTAGAGAGGATTAGGAGGTGTGGCCTCATTGGGGGAGGTGTGTCGCTGGGAGTGAGCCTTTGAGGTTTCAAAAGCTTGGGACATTCCCAGTTAACTTCCCCCCCCCCATCATGGTTGCTGGGTCAGGATGTGAACTCTCAGCTACTGCTGCAGTACCATGCCTGCTTGCCTGCTGCCATGCTCCACACCGTGATGATAACGGACTCATCCTCTGAAACTGTAAGCAAGCCCCCAATAAACTGTTTCCTCTCTAAGTTGCCTTAGTCATGGTGTCTCATAACTAAGACGAGGACCAGACCAACTTCAGTCTCATCTTCACTCTTGGGCGTAACAACTCAGACCCTAGGAAGTCAGAACCAAGGCTAGGCTGGCTCATGAGTACTCATTGTATCGGTAAATATTCTATTACCATGACAAGATAACTAGGAAAAACAGCCTAAGGAAGAAAGGAAGGGCTTGTTTTCTTTCACAGAATGAGAGTATGGTCCATCGTGGTGGAGAAGGCATGACGGCAGGAGCATGAGGTTGCTGGTCACATTGCATCCAGTCAGAAAACAGAGAGATGAACGCTAGTGTCCAGCTCATTACCCACCCAGTCCCCTTTAATTCAATCCAGGACCCAGGCCTGTGAATATGGTATGTGCCACCATATTCAGAGTGGGTCTTCCCTCCACAGTTAACTCTTTCTGGAAACACCTCACAAACACACCCAGAGGTGTGTCTCCTAGGTGATTCCAAATTGAGTCAAGTTGACAATGAAGACTTAATCATCACTTGTCAACTTGAAAACTCAAACATATCAGTATGCGTTTGTATATGTGTATGTGGTATGCGAGCATGTGCATATACATGTATGTATGTGTGTATGCAAATGTGGGTGCATATATGTACTATGTGTGTATGCACTTGTGTGTGAGTATTTGTGTATGTGTGCTTATAATGTGGTAGTTTGAATGAAAATGGCCCCATAGGCTCATAGGGAGTGGCACTACTGGGAAGTGTGGCTTCATTGGAGTTGATATGGCCTTGTTAGAGGAAGCGTATTACTAGAGGCAGGCTTGGAAAAAGCTCAAGCCAGGCCTAGTGGCTCACTGTCTCTCCTGCTATCTATGGATCCAGATGCAGAACTCTCAGCTGCCTCTCCAGCACTGTGTCTGCCTGCATGCCACCGTGCTTCCTGCCATGAAGATAATGGACTGATTCTCTGAACTGTAAGCCAGCTTCAACGAAATGTTTTCCTTTATAAGAGCTGCCATGGCCATGGTGTCTCTTCACAGCAAGCACTAAGACAGAAGTTGGTACCAGGAATGGGGTATTGTTGTAATAGGCTGGACCGTGCTTCTTGTTGCCAGAACATGGACTTTGGAACTGCGGATTAGAAAAGCAACTGAACACTTTAAGAGAGGCTTAATGGGTCATCCTAGTAGGTACATGGAAGACAGTGGTGATGAGGGTGATTTGAACTATGGGGGCCTGGCTCAAGAGGCGTCAGAGAAGAATTTTAGTATGTGGCCTAGAGATCATGCTTGAGACATTTTGGTGAAGACTGTGGCCGCTCTCTGCCCTTGTGTAAACTGAAGAGTTATGGATTAACAGCTTTGGCAGAGGAGATTTGCAAACAACCTAGCTTTGACTGCATAATGGGGCTGTCAGTGGCCAGGCTCATGCAGATCAGTAAAGAAAAGGAGCAAGCTGAGCAAGGAAACAGACAAAACGTGTGGTTGGAGGAGAAAATGGGCACCGGGATGTGTAAACAGATTAAAGGAAAGCCTTGTGCTCAGTGGAATAAAGGGGGTGGGGACCTCAGAGCCAGGGCCCACCCAGCTGAGCTTCCAACCTGTGGAAAGCAATTAAAGATAAGTGAAAAGGAATTAAAGAAAAGTTTAGGGCTGGGCGTGGTGGTACATACATTTAATTCTGGCACTCAGGAGGCAGAGGTTGGTGGGTATCTGAGTTTAAGGCCAGCCTGGTCTACAGACAGAGTTTTAGGATAGCCAACCATAGACAGTGAAGGAAACCATCAAAAACAAAAACCTGGGGAAAATGTATTTGAACAAAGGGACCATGTTCCAGTCCCAGCAAGCAGCAGAACTCGGTAGCTTTGGCCCTGTGGTTCTGGCTTTAGAGTCAAGGCTAGAAGAAAGGGGTTATGGAATCTCCCTCCGCAACTAAGAAAAGCTGTTGAGCCGGGCAGTGGTGGGGCACGCCTTTAATCCCAGCACTCAGGAGGCAGAGGCAAACGGATTTCTGAGTTAGAGGTCAGCCTGGTCTACAGAGTGAGTTCCAGGACAGCCAGGGCTACACAGAGAAACCCTGTCTCGATAAAACAAAAAACAAACAAACAAACAAAAAAAGCTGCTGAGGCCAAACTTATGTCAGGGGTGTCCCTGAATGGAGGTTTAGAGAGGACATTTTATAAATCTGTGAAGGCAAAGCCTGGATTGTGTTAGAGACCCCAAGTTGTTGGAGATGCCAAAGTCATGGGACACCTGCTGAGGAAAGCTGCTAGCAGGAAGTGGAACAAGCCCAAGAGAAAGTGCACTGCTGCAGCCAACCAAGCTGAAAGGAACTGAGACCTGAAGAGCGCTTTGACATCAGCCATGGAGAAGCAGAGCTTGGAGTTTGCTCAGCTGGATTTTTGTCTTGTTTTGGTCCAGTATCTCCTCACTATGTTTTTCTTTCCTCCCTAGGGAATGGTAATGTATATCCTGTGCCATTGTATATTGGAAGTATGTGATCTGCGTTTTACTTTCATTTTACAGGAAATTACAGATAAAAGATTGCATGAATCTCAGAAGAGACATTGGACCTTTAAGCTTTGCAGAGACTGTGAGAGACTATGGGGACTTTTGACGTTGGACTGAATCCATTTTTGCATTATGATATGACTTCAAGCCTATGGGAGCCAGAGAGTAGAATGTGGTGGTTTGAACGGAAAGTGGCCCCATGGGGTCATAGGGAGTGGCACTGTTGGAAGGTGTGGCTTTGTTGGAGAAAGTGTGTCACTGGCGGCATGCTTTAAGGTTTCAGAAGCTCCAGCCAAGTTTAGTGGCTCACTGTCTCTTCCTGCTGCCCATGGATCCAGATGTAGAACTCGGAGCTCCTTCTCCAGCACCGTGCCTGCTTGCCTGCCACCGTGCTTCCCGCCATGACCATAGTGGACTGATTCTCTGAACTGTAAGCCAGCTTCAATGAAATGTTCTCTTTATAAGAGTTGCCATGGTCATGGTGTCTCTTCACAACAATAGAATCCTAAGACACGTGTGCATGCACTAGTGTGTATTTGTCTGCACTAGTGTGTGTGTGTACTTGTATGTGTGTATATGCACGTGTATACACTAGTCTGTGTGCATGCACTAGTGTGGGGTGTGTGTGTGTGTGTGTGTGTGTGTGTGTGTGTGTGTGTGTGTGTGTGTCTTATGAAGGCTTGAAAATGATGTCAGGTCTCGTCCTCAGTAGTTCTTGACTTTACTGAGGCAGGCTTTCTTGTTGAGCTCAGAGTTCACTAATTCCAGCTAGTCCAGCTAGCCAGCTTGCCCCAAGGATCTGGTCTTAGCCTTCTGAGTTCTGGGGTTAGAGGCAAGGCTCCACCCCTTCCCAGCTTTTATGTGGGTTCTGGGAATCTGAATCACACACCCCCATTCCCTTCAAGGAAACACTTTATCTACAGAGTCATCCACCCAGCACATAAAATGGACTGCTTTTTTTAAAAAAGAGATTTATTTACTTTTTATTTTTATGAGTACACTGCAGCTGTCTTCAGACACACCCTAGAAGAGTGCATCGAATTCTGCTACAGGTATTTGTGAGCCACCATGTGATTGCTGGGAATTGAACTCAGGACCTCTGTAAGAGCAGGCAGTGCTCTTAACCGCTGAGCCATCTCTCCAGCCAAAATGGACCACTTTTAAACCGTAACATTCCATTCCTGGTCCTCAGACTCCTGGCCATCTCCTAGGCAAAATGCATCCAGTTCTACTTCAAAAGTCCTCATCGTCTTTAACGACCCCCCACAAAAGTCCAGGGTCTCTTCCGAGATTCAAAGCAACCTCTTTTTAAAAAAACCTTTCTGAAAACTTTGATTAAAAAAAATAAAGGCACAGAACACAGACCTTTTCACATCAGTGTGTGATGTGCTACCTTTTCCAGTCTGTTCAGTGCTTCAACAGTCAAAGCACTTTGCATTGTACAACGACCTGAAGCAGCCTAGCTTTTAGCATGCAGGCAGGAGACAAAACAACAACAAAAAAATCAAAATAGGAAAAAAAGCAGACTGAATGCAAGGCACATCTGGGAATCCATTATACCTGTGGAAATTACAGTCTCAGTAAGAGGGACGCAGTTTGGTTTTGAAAGAAGCATCTGAAACTGGCCAACCCGACACAGCGAGTTATTGTATGTATTGCGTCTAAGAAGTTTTGTTTACATAGCATGGAATGGGCAATCCCGGCTCATACTTCAAACAAACGTAAGCAGGGCAGAAATCCAGACCAAAGGAAGTGTTTTCCTCTGTCGTAAATCCAATAGCTTTTTTCAGGAACTGTTTGTTAAAAACCTGAAATACGCCGCCAGGCAGTGGTGGCTCACACCTTTAATCCCAGCACTCAGGAGGCAGAGGCAGGTGGATTTCTGAGTTCGGGGATAGCCTGCTCTACAGAGTGAGTTCCAGGACAGCCAGGGCTACACAGAGAAACCCTGTCTTGAAAAACCAAAAAAAAAAAAAAAAAAAAAAAAGCCTGAACTACAGGCTGGAGAGAAAGCCCCGTGGCTAAGAGAACCTGCTGCTCTGGCCGAGGACTAGGCTCAGTTTCTAGCACCCATGTAACTGCTCACAGCCACCTATAACTCCAGTTCCAGGGGATCTGATGCCCTCATCGTACTTCTGTGGGAGCCCAGTATGCACATGGTGCACATATAGACACACAGGTAAAAACACCTATCCATATAAAATAAAATAGTTTTTAAAAGCTTTAAATAATTAACAATACCAAAAAAAAAAAAAAAAAATTCCATCCATACCATAATCACTCAATCTTAAGAAAATGGACAGAGCAAAATGTAACTGCTTTCTCCCCAAATGTGTTCAAGGGAGCCAATCTCCTTTTGTTAGAAGGCTGAACCTATAAACGTCAAAGACAGTCTGAACTGGAAGCGCCATCAAACCAGACAGTAAGTCACGTGCTTCCGTACACAATGGCACAGATCCAGCATTCCCGTTCCAAATAGAAGAAATGGGGCACCACAAGTAAAGATTGGACCAACGCAAGACTGAAGCACAGCAGGGAGAACAAAGCTGTCGCTCCATGTCAGGCACCTGAGCTTCTTAGAGTCATCTGGACTCCAACAGCCTTGGGCAGACCAGGCCTTTCAGTTCTGCCACCTAGAGTGCACAGAGCCTCTCTCTTAGGCTAGCCATACTCCCTGCTTGCAGCTTTACTTGGCAGATGTCCCTTGGTCTTGGCATATCCAACATACTGGTGATCTCCATTGCAACATAGGCTTCCCTCCCACAGCTTCAAACAATGACTGCTTAGGGTCTCTGTCTTAGTCACCATGACCAAGGCAACTTATAAAAGAAAGCGTTTAATAGGGGGTTGCTTAGAGTGTCAGAGGGGGATTGGAATCCATGACCATTATGGTAGAAGCATGGTAGCAGGCAAAGAAGCATGGCACTGGAGATCACATGATGTGACATCAACCATGTGACAAAGAGGAAGAGGAAAAGGAGGAACAGGAGGAGGAGGAGGAGGAGGAGGAGGAGGAGGAGGAGGAGGAGGAGGAGGAGAGGGTACTCCCTAATTGGGAATATCATGGGCTTTGAAACCTCAAAGATCACTTCCAGTGACACACCTCCTCCCACAAGACTACACCTACTAATCCTTACCAAACAATTCTACCAACAATCCCCAGATGAAGTATTCAAACATAGGAGCCTGTGGGGGGCATTCTTATCCAAACCACTACAGTTTCCTTGCAGGGAATCATCCTTTGCCGCTTTCTGGAGCCTTGGTGTAAGCCTCCATGACCCCATAACTCTTACATTTTGCCGCCTGCAGAAACAGCACCTTGTGGATAATGCTTCCAAGTTCTCTGACAGCTCAAGACGTAGCTTCCTTTGACCACGGACGTGGCCTCCATGCACCTTGGCAGCTGCACCTAGAAGAACACTTCCTTGGGTGGTTGTATTGAGCAGCAGGGTACCCCTTCAACAGCATCCTCCACTGAGCCTCTGACAGATGGAGTCTTGCCTTGGGGTACCTATCCCATCATACTGGTGAAGAGCATAGAGCATCTCTTTAATGATATCGATCTGGCTAGCAATGGCAACTGCTTTCTCTGCATCCTCTTTTTCTGCATCTTTGAACTTGCCCCCATCTTTCCTTGACAAACCTTTCATTATTCATAGCTCTCCACTCTTACTGTGGAGCTGACTAAGAGCCGTGAGCAGTAACTGTCCCGTAAACCTGCTGGGTAAGGTTTACACAAAAGGGGGCCATTTGAAGGTGAAACTAGAAATCTATTTTCATTGTCTAAAAGCCCTAATAATACTCCACTATCCATCACAAGTGGCTGACGTTTGCATCTTCATAGTCTCTGCATCCAAATATGTGTACTGACCGTATCTATACCAACCTGGTGCATTTCTATGATATCTCCCATGAACCCATGAGTTCTGCAGTATAGGAGTAAGAGGGCAAGAAAAGAGGAAGGCTCCGGGGCCTGTTGTGTTTGCTATCCTTCGTGAGATTATTTGCCAGTCATCTCATTGGCTTCTCTTGATGGTATTGTCAATTTGACCGAATCTAGAATCACCCCAGGGATGGGCCTCTGGCCATACCCTGGGTGAATGGGTATTTTGATTATGCTAATTGATATGGAAAGACTCATCTTAACTGTGGGTAGAGCCATGTCCTGGGTGAGGGACCCTAGACTGTAGAAAAAGGAGACAGCCAGCTGGGCACGAGCGTGCATCTTGTTCTTCCTGATTAGACATGTGATGTGCCCTCCTGCGTCCAACCCAGTGCCTGGACTTCCCTACCACGATGAACTGTGAGCCGGGATAACCCTTCCTCTTGTAAGTTGACTTTGTCAGAGAGAGAGAGAGAGAGAGAGAGAGAGAGAGAGAGAGAGAGAGAGAGAGGCAGAGACCCAGAGAGATTTTTCTATTCTACTGGGGTACAAGCTCCTCGAGGATCTGCCCCATCACAGCCTAGCCCCCAGCACATCCCAGAGCCTGGCACACTGTACCAGTCAGTTGTAGAATACACGAATATATGAAAAACATGTTCAGGCAGTGCCAGAGCTGAGCCTGACAAAGCCTGGCTTGAATTCATTATGGGACTCCAGCTGTTTTCTGTGGTGGTCTTAGAGTCCTCAGCAGGACTCCTGCATGTGACATTCTGAAGCCAGGCTCTGCAGACTTTCAGGGCAGCCTCAGTACCTCTGATTTGTCTCCCAAGGTTTGAGCACATAGACACTGGAGTGAGAGCGGAGCCAGGGAGACTTTCTGCTCCAGTCACTGGGTCTCCTCTTTAGCTCGAATGCATGGCCCCTCCCTCGAGAGCTTCAGCCCCTTCAGGCAGCCCAGCTCCTGCCCTTTCAGCATCCTCTCCATACCCTGTTACACTGGAAATCTCCAGCCAATACCCAGGGGTTGGAGGACTGGTGGTTATTACCTTCCGTAGCAGCGTCTTGCTGTGGATACGTCTTAGTGGTCTCGGCTCCAGCTCTTTCAAAGTGTCCTCTCTCTGTGCTAATGTTCCCTCTGAGACACCTGATAAAGCACAAGAGCACCATTTGTTCAACACTTATTAAGCCAATGTGATCATTGTGATAATCCTCCAACGGGGATTCCATTACTGTCCTCATCCTAGAGATGGGTAAACTGAGTCCTGGGGAGGTTAAGAAACCTGTTCCAGGCTATACTGTTTTTGTTGTTGTTGTTGTTTTGTTTTGTTTTGTTTTTCGTTTTTCGAGACAGGGTTTCTCTGTGTAGCCCTGGCTGTCCTGGAACTCCCTCTGTAGACCAGGCTGGCCTCGAACTCAGAAATCCGCCTGCCTCTGCCTCCCAAGTGCTGGGATTAAAGGCGTGCACCACTGCCGCCCGGCTCCAGGCTATACTATTAATAATTGGGCAGCAGGAGCTAGGGGGAGGATCCTGGGTCAGATGCCCTAACAGGAAGAGAATTTTCTTTCCATCCCTCTCCATGGTTCTTATCCTGGATGAATATACTCAATCTTGTGTTGGTTTTCTTGTTGGTTTTTGGGGAAGCAAGGGTTGTTTTGTTTTGAGACAGGAGGCCCAGGCTGGCTTCAAACTTGCATTTCTCCTGCTTTAGCCTCCTGAGTGCTGAAACGTGAGCTACCACGACCTGGTGTCTGCAAGTTTGTGTTTGTGCTTTCTATAAGGCTAAAAGCCAATTATGGGTACAAAGTGAAACCAATTCATAAATGCCTTTCTATAGCCAACCCTTTGCATAGTATATGATATGTACTCAGTCAGGGCTGAGTAAAGAGATGGATGTGTAGACAGACAGACAGAGATGGATAGATATAGGTAAGAAAATAGAAAGGGAGGGAGGAAAATGAGAAAGAGAAGGTAGGAGGAAGAGAATGAAAGGTTGGGAAAAGTGGGGGAAAAGAAGATGGATGAGAGGAAGAAGAGTAAGCAAATATAAACCAAATGAATGGCCCAGTGACTGGAACACAGAGCGATGGATGGAAGAACAGACAAAAGGATGGATGAGTAAGAGAGTGTTGGGGGATAAAGAGTGGGCTAACTGATGGATGAGATGGTGTAATGGAAGGATGAGCGCAGAGGCACCCGGACAGAACTGATGGGTGGATGAGTAAATGGATGGCTGAGTTGCTCAGTGGTTAGGGTGGTGCTGAGGTGCGTGAGTGAGTGACAGAATAGGTAAATGGTTGGGTGAGTGGAGTGGGTGGGCAGATGTGTGGGTATGGATAGATTGGGTAGATAGATGAGGAAACGGGCAGATGAATCCTTGGAGGGATGAGGAGAGAGGTAGATGCATTGGTTAGATGGATGGATGGATGGGTGGATGGATGGATGGATGGATGGATGGATGGATGGATGGATGGATGGATGGGTGGGTGGATGGAGTGGGTCCATGAATGGGTGCAAAGTGTCATTAAAGATAAGTCTTAAATTTCTCTCTCTCTCTCTCCTCCTGCTCCCTCCCATGTGTGTATGTGTGTGTGTCTAAGTGGAAACTTAAGGGTTCTTTGGAAAGTCAGTTGAATGGTGTTTTGCTGGGGCAAACGTGTGAAGGAAGGTTTAGCTGAAGCAGACACAGGTAAAGGATGCCTTACTAAAAAGCAAGCACATGAAAGGACATGTGATGAAAGATTCTTCACTAACAACACACATGTATTGGTCCACCTTACATGTTGAGCTGCATTTGTCGGGACTCCATAGAGAGAAATGAACCAAAAAACTTCTGGTGGTGTACTGCAGTTTCTTGCCACTTCCTCGGACTTGGGCTGATTGGCAGAGTGATGTCAGCTGAGACAGATGCATATGCTGAGGGCATGTGATGTCCGGAGGGTATAAACAGGACTCAACCGACAGGGACGGAGGCTGAGCTAGGCTAGCCTGTAGAGCCAGCTGGGCAACACTCGTGGGTCTCTCATCTTCGATGACCTTCAAGTTGCTGAGAGGCATGGCTGAGAACTTCTCCTGGCACTGCTCCGGGTCCCTCCTGCTGACTCCTACAGAGGCTGAGGCCTGGCTGTCTCCTCTAGGTACTGCCACCACTGCTGATCCATGTTTGCTGTCCCAACTCTATCAAACTAGACTGCTGCTGTATCTGTGAAGTGTTTGCAAATGGATCAAGCTGCCGCCGCTAACCTGTGAACTGAACTGCCAATTTCCAGACGACATAGACAGGAGTTGCTCCAGAGAACCTTTCTAAACAGGCCCACTTCCCCTGTAACCTTTCTTTCCCACTACCTCTGGTGGGTGGTGGGCTAGGAGGGAGGTTAAAGAGTTTAAGAACCCTTATTAAAGATAAGGTTTGAAAAAATTAAAGTTACATGTGCTCGTTACCATGTGTTCAACACTGTCCTAAGCACTTTAAAGAGATTAGATTTTTTAAGCTGCGTGTAGCACCTGTTTATAATCCCAGTACATCAAATGAGTGTGAAGACCTGGATTTGAACCCAGGCCAGCTAAGTGGATCCAGATTCCATGCTTTTGAAATGCCTCCTAATTCTCAAGGAATAAAGTGTTCTGTATGCCTTAGCTCTCAGGGATCTGATGCTCTCAGCTGGACAGTCTGAGCTACAGGGGGCTGGGGAGCCTCCCAGAAAAGAGAGGCCTGGCTGGCGCCAGCCAGCCAACCCTTGCTGATGTCAGGAGCTCAGCTGTCACTCTTGCTGTTAACCTTGGGGGAAAAACACATTTGTGGCAGATAACAGGCGCAAGGGCGTGCCAGCCCTCCGCCTGCCACAGGCCTGATGGATGGGCTACACGGGCCCCCCCTGACCTGTGTGTGTTCTGTTATCTGCTCGGCCACAGGAAGCTGTTCATCACAGCGACAGCTAGGCGAAGAGCACCTGCTGGGCTCGCATCAGCCAGAGCCACCAACATCCTGGGAGGAAGGGAGGGAGATTGTCCAAGGGAAGGACAGTGCAGGGTAGGGAAACAGAGGGAGGAAGGCCAGAAACCCAAGCCCAGGGGCATCCCAGCACCAAGCACTGCCCTAACAGTAGCACTATATTCTGGGGAGGATGCTGACTTCTTCCCATTCCTAATGGTATTTTGGAAGAGCTGTGTGACCATGGGTTAGTCACTCAACCACTCTGAGATGTAATATAAGAATAAGCTTTACTAGAATAGAGGATCGTGTTTTCTCCCATAGCCAATCATAAGGTACTGGTACTCTCCAGAGTCCAGATTGACAGCTCAGGGAGGGTAAGTGACTAGTACGCGGTCACACAGTATATCAGTACCACCAGGAATAGAAGCTTGGTGTTGGATCCAGACTTGAGTGCCACAATGCCAACTTGTTGTAGTTACTGTAAAATCAGATTATATTATCCTTCTCTTATCCTGCCAGAGTCTTCCCGTCATGCTCAGAAACAATCCACAATCCTTTCCAGGGCCACATGAAACCTGGCTTCTCCATCCAGATGGATACCACATCATTCTGTTTCTTACTGTCATACGTATCTCACCTGGTGGCCCCTGGAATCTCTCTCTCTCTCTCTCTCTCTCTCTCTCTCTCTCTCTCTCTCTCTCTCTTCCCCCTCTCTCCTCTCCTTCCCTTCCTCCCTCCCACTGGTATGACTGGCCTGCTCCCTCCCAGCCACAGAGCTCACTTCTGCCTGTACCTCCTGGGAAAGACTTGCTGGCAGGAAACCACACCCCAGCCCAGTCTCACCCCGCCACCACCCGGTACCCAGATCTCAGGGGCTCCCCACACTCAGAACAGCCCAAAGTGATGCTGTCTGTTCACATGTGTATTTGCTGTCTGCCCCTCACAGGGGTGGACGCTCCCAAGTTCTATGGCCCAGTGCTTCTGAGGCTTCTTCAGATTTGAACCAGATAGCCTCTCCTCTTCTAAGGGCTTTGCACCAGCTCCCTCTGCTTAGAAGCCTCTTTCCCCTTCTCTTCCCTACCTCAGCTCCTTTTCACTTCGCAGATCTTCCACCTTCCGTGATGATGGTCTCAGTACTGCTCTGAGGGAAATGCTGGAGGTCAAGTGGAGTTGAGGCCCCTCCCCTTGATGTGAGCTAAGTTCTGACATTTGGAGCCACAGGATGTGCTGTAACACAGGGACCCTTCTGAGGGAAAGACAGGGACTCTGAGTCACTGTGTAAGTACAGTACACACCCAAATGTCCTAAGGACGCCATGCTGAAGACATTTCTGTCAGTCTCTGGGAGCAGATCAACAGAGGCTCATTTGACCCTGTAGAAAAGAGAAGCTCTGTCCTTCACCCCTCTCACCAAATCCTCATAAGACCAGCATGGAGCCCCTGGGCTGGGCCTTCTGAGCCCTAACCCAGAGAAACCACAGGCAACAACAGATATAATGGTAGCTTAGAGCCCCCAAGGTCCTTGTATGTTAGTGTTAGAGACCCAGAGCCAATGTCTATCATTCAGGACTCTGCCAGCACCCTGGAACGCTGAGATCTCTTTTCCCCTTCTCCCACTGAAATCTGTGGTGTCACCAGCTTCAAGCAATGCCTGGCACATTGGAGGGCCTCAGCCAACACCATTGATTTGGTCGTTCAGTCCTCTAAACCACCACCCTGAACACAGAGACATTCTATCCTTACTTAAAGCCACACAGCAGAGCAAGAGGAGGCCCGATTCTTTTTGACTCCTCTCTACGGGTGGAGGGATGGGAAGTGAGAGGGACCATACTTCCTTCAGCTTGGCCTTTCATTTCCTTCTACGAGAAAGAGGCCAGAAAGAGAAAGGGATGCATCCAGGGTCACCACACCTCAACCAGAAGCCCCACATTCCTGGCCAGGGTGTCTCAGGCCACATTCACAGAGACTGAGCCCAACACAAGACCCAGGCTGGAGAGGAGTGAGTCTCCCTTTGGGGAGAAGGCAGCTGGCATCTCTGTGTACAAAGCCGAGGACACAGGATGGGCCACTGCTTAGAAAGCTCTGGGGTCTTATCAAGCCCATGGAGCATTTTACAACAGCCAGAAGATACCACCATTGCACTTTTCATAAGAGGAAACTGAGGCTCAGACAAGGCTAGATGACACCTGAGGAACCTGGCTGGTCCCTGCAGGGTCAGGACCTGAATGCAAGTCTGCCTCTCATACCCCGTGGCTAAGAGGCCAGGCTGGCGGCATAGAGACCACCCAGGAGTCCAGGAGAGACTGGGTGACAGTAAAGAAAGCAAGGATTTTCCAAAGACTGAGCGGGTGGATGGGGGGCGCTGGTACCATGTCAGAGTCTGGGCAGAGAGTGGGTCCCCATTCCTGCCCTCGCTGCCAGGTCACCTTCCTCAGCACCCCGCCCCCACCTCGCCTGAACAAGGGCTGGAAAATAAATGAGTCTGTTTATGAAGACCATCATGTTACCGGCAAAACAAGGCACTCGGCGGAGCAGCTCGGCGCCTCTAATGGGACATTATTTATGTCATTTTCCTCTAGGCGTTGGAGCCATTACCGCCCGGGATGGTGCTCCGTCACCCTCCACTCCCCCAGTGATGTTCCAATGTCACTGAAGGATGTGCGCTGCGGCTTCACAGGGAGCAAACGGCTGCCAGCCCCAGGACCTGGAGAGGAAGGAGAAGGGATGAGGTCGCCCTTCCCCGCTCCGCTGCCAAGGAAGCCCGGCTCTTCTCCAGTTGATCTTGGTGCCGTGGCCTGCCAATGGCTGGAATCCTCCATGACTCTCCACTGCCCTGCAGAGAAACTCACTGTCCAGTCAATCACAGAAGCCTCGGTTCTGGGCCCCACCCACCCCACCCCCAACCTCAGATGCTGCCACACCCACCTGCCCAGCCTAGGCCTCTAGGCATGACTAGGTCTCCCTACCAGAACCTTTACTTCACAAAGGGTTCCCACAACCTCTGTCTGCTCTTCAAGTTAGCTGTCTCAGCCTTTCCTAGAGAGAGGTCAGCCTGCAGCCTCCATCAAGCGCACCAAATGACAGCCACTGGTTCAGCTCAGGACTGGGACAGCTCTTCACACCTGTTTTACACTCAGTAAAGTGGTGGCTCCTGTACATAATCCCAGCACTTGGTGAGGGGTGGCAGGAGGATTCCCGTGAGTTCAAGGCAGGGTTGAGCAATATATTAAGTACCAGGCCATCTGAAAAGCACCTTTTTGGAGGCTGGATCAGGCTCCCCTAGGAGTCAAGCAACAGTACCCTTTAGACTCTAAGTGTAGAGCCAGCTGGAACTCAACTGTGATGAGGTGAGGCCAACCAAGCTCAGACACATGGATTGCTCCCACATAACGGGTACCCAGTGGATGCTCAGACATATGCCCCTCTGCTAGCCAGCTCCTTCCTCTCCACTTCCCCTCCTTCCCATTGCTTGGTTTGCACTGGCGCAAGCTGCGCCAGCCTTGTCTCTGCCTCAGGAAGCCCTCCCTCATCCTGCTGCCTTTGCATGCTTGCTGAATGAAGCATGAGGCTAGTTCATGAGTTTGCCTTAGCACCCTCTGCTCTGGGGTGGAGATGGTAACAGTCCTGGCTGCAGGGTTGCTGCGGTGCTCAGAAGACCGCAAGGATGTCTGGTGGGTTGCACCTGCAACTGCGGTGGTAGAGGCTGTTTTAAGGACCACAATCACCTGCCTGCCTGCCTGCCTCCGCAGTCTGCTGGGGACCGCAGAGGTCCCTCCCACTCCCACTCCCACGAAGCCTCTGCTGTGCCCCGTGTGTTTGGGTAATGAGTTCAATAGCAGTTGATGGGTCTCTGGCACCTTTCCCTTGGCAACTCCTGAAGGCAGGGCTGAGAGTTTGGCTCCACTGTATACCCTGTCCTTAGCACAGTGTCTGGAAGTGAGCACATGTCTTGATTTTAATAACAAGCACATGAATGAGCTCACGTTGTTCCTACCACAGCCTTGCACTGAGAGACCGTCTCCTTTTGTCTCCTGTCTCCTTCCATTATTTTTGCTTTTATCTTTTAAAACTTTTTCCCCCCTTTGGATTTATTTCCCTTTATTCCTAGTAACCCAAATTGAAATTTCAGTTTATATTTAAACCATCTTACTTTTTTTTTTTTGCGCATGTGCTCGTGTGTGTGTGTGTGTGTGTGTGTGTGTGTGTGTGTGTGTGTGTGTGTGTATGTGTGTGTGTGTCCGTGTGTGAGCATGTGTATAACTATGTGGAGGTATGGAGGTGGAGCAGAGGTCAATATCCAGCGTCTTCCTCAATTGCCTTCTACCTTATGTTTTGAGACAGACTCTCTCTGCGTTCATAGCTCGCCTATTCAGCTAGACTGGCTGGCCAGCAAGCCTCAGGGACCCTCCTGTCTCTTCCTCCCCAGGTCTAGGATTTTATGTATGTGCTCCTGCACATGGCTTTTAATGTGAACTCTGGGAATCAAACTCCAGTCCTCATAATTATGCATAAGTCATTTTCCCAACCGAGCCTCCATCACCCCCAGCCTCTAATCCAGCTAATCCAGCTTGCTTTCAAATGCATTAAAGACTAAGAATTGTCCTCTGATTCCTTTTTTTTTTTTTGGTTTTTCGAGACAGGGTTTCTCTGTGTAGCCCTGGCTGTTTTGGAACTCACTCTGTAGACCAGGCTGGCCTTGAACTCAGAAATCCACCTGCCTCTGCCTCCCAAGTGCTGGGATTAAAGGTGTGCGCCACCACTGCCCGGCTCACCTTTTGGTTTTAACAGCTGCATCAGTTACTTTTCTATCGCTGTGACCAAATGACATGGCAGTTTATACAAAAGGGGTTAATTTGGCTGATGGTTGCAGAAGGATAAGAAAGCATCATGGTAGGGAATCAGGGCAGCAAGTAACAGACATGGTGGCTGGAACAGAAGCTAAAAGCAGAGAGTGGAACTAGGGAAGAGAAGAGTCTGAAACCTCACAGCCCACTCACAGTGACAAGCATCCTCTAGCAAGGCCACACCTTCCAAACAGCTCGACCAATCGGGGACCAGGTATTCAAATGCAAGAAACTATGGGTGACACCCCATTCAAACACCACCATGACTTATACTTTATCGCTGTTTTATAGATGAGAAAACCGTCAAAAGGACGAAACAATGGGCCCGAAGTCACAAAGCAAGAAAGACAGGGCTGCATCAGGACCCACGTCCCCTCTTCTTCCTTCCCCTCAGTTAGATCACCAGAAGCTGTGCAGTATTGTAGCAGAATGCATAGTCTCTTGGGACTGCTATACCAAAGTCCTAGGCAGGATACCAGCAAACTAGTCTTAACAGCTCTGAGGGTCGAAGGTCAAGGTCAGGGCTGGCATGGTCAGGTTCTGCTGAGGGTGCCCTGGGGGGTTCATAAGAACTAGATAGTTCCTACCCCCATGTATGAGAGCACAGACCCATGCACAGGGCTCCACCTCCTGTACCTATGTCCAAAGGTCAGCCCCCTCAACTTCATCACATTTGTGGTAGGGTTTGAATATATAGACTGGGGACATGCTGATCTTCAACCTCCTGCAGTTTTACCGGAGGTCTCACATTGTTTACACTAACTGATTAAGCCTGGTGGTGTACCCCTCCCTTTCCCCTCTGCCCTCTGCCCTTTGCCCTCTCGCCTCTCTTTATTACCTTGTCTCTTCTCTTCTTTTTTGATTCAGACTGTATGTATCCCAGCTTTCTGGCTGTGTGTGACCCTGCGATCTTCTCGAAGCTGACTTCTCTAGCTCTCATGTGTTCCCCTCCTGTTCACAACTTTAAGCTGACCTCTCCTTTCTCTGAGTGCTCACCCAGGCAGGTATGGACCCAGAGTCTCCTGGATGGCTTAAGGATTCTTGGCTTACTCTAACCTCAGCATTCTCACGGGAGCTGAGGTGGCTTTGCTATCCCCTGAAGATTTGCCTGGTGCTGCCTCTTGGCTTGCAGATAGCAAAAGACAAATCCTGGTGACTTCAGCTAAAAGCACTGCACTGTGCACCCAGTCAGCCACTTTCACGCTGGTTACTCTCTGGATTCTCACTGGTGAAGGTGGCTGATGTTGATGCTGAGCCTGAGAAATTAGATTTGAGCCCCAGAACCCACAGCATGGAAGAAAAGAACCCAACTCCTGAAATGTATCCTGTGATATCCACACATGTGCTGTAGAGAATGTGTGTGTGTGTGTGTGTGTGTGTGTGTGTGTGTGTGTGTGTGTGTGTATCCTCGCACAATGTGTAACTCTTCTGACAATGTCAGTGCAGTCATGGGAGAGGCAATGGGTAAGCTATAGTTCTTTACCTTGGACAATGCTCTCCTAGGCTAGATATAGCAGGACAGGGAGTTGAATGCAGATCCTCTCAGCAGACTAGCTTCCTATCTGTCTTGTATAAACTGCCGTGGCTTTGGTCACAGTGATAGAAAAGTTGAATGCAGATCCTCTCACACAGCTGGAGAAAGAGCAGAAGAATGCCCGCTGTGCTCAGGTGCCCGCTGTCCCCACTGCCTACCAGGCTCCCTTGGAGGCTCTTCATGGATCCAGGCTGCAGGTGAAGAGTTTGCTCACTGTATGCAGCAAACCTGCCTCAGGGCAGGATTCCCGGCTTCTCTGTCTCTCCCCAGCCATTCTTAGATGAAAGTGCCTTGTAAGTACCTGGGATCCTGAGTGTGAGGATTCTGCCAGGGGAGCAGGTGAGGCCCAAGGTTTCCCCTCCCTTCTTTCCTTGGTGTCCTCCTGGTCTTCAGCTCAGCATCAGGGCAGGTGGCGCTGCCTATCCACAGCAGGGTTAGGAAGGTCTCCACAGTCCCCGTGCCCCTGACACGGTGCCAGCTTCAACATCTGCCATACTGAGTCTCAGCCACTTTAAATTGCCCTCTGCCTGCCCCCATCCCAGCACATGCGCAGATGTAAGCATGTGTACAGGTATACACACACACATACACACACAAATTCACTCACGCACAAACCCACATGTATATACACATGCACATGTATGCACAAAGACACACATGCATGCATGTGTTCAGGGCTCTGCTCTTGCTGCAGCTCACAACACTGGCACTCAGAGGCCCTCTCCTTGACTTGCCCGGCAGGGTCTCCCCTACCTGTTCTGCAACTCTCCTCCACAAATGGTTCCTCCTCAGAGAAGCCATGCTGTCCTTGGAGCTGGGTGGTGGTTCCAGGGCCAGAGTCCCACAGGGGTCTCACCCATGTTGTCCTGAAATGGCTAGAACAACTCTTTTAGTCCTCATTGTCCCTCTTGCCACTCATTCTACAGAGGAGTGGAGGTCCAAGACTCAGGGAACTCTCCTGAGTTTGAAGACCAGTTGGCCTGGGCATCTAGGTGAATTAGGCTTGGCTCCTCCAAGGTGTGCTGGCTGTAGGTCCTTCAGGGGACACCCTTTACAGTCCATTGGCTTTACCAGGGCTGGGGACAGGTGAGCCCTTTATTGGTGTCAATATGTTCAGGGTAGTGTTTGAGACAACAGACTTGCTGAATGACTAAATCCATCCCATACCCCACCAAGAGCCTGCTAAGAGTTTGGTCCAAGCTCAGAATGGAGTGGGAAGCCCACGTGACTACCCTGATAGTCCAGTAACTGCTCTGGGAGTCCAGCCAAGGGAAGCGCTGCCAGGGAAGACAGAAACAAGAATAGGTGAATGAAATATTGGGTGTGTCAGTGATAAGAGGGTCAGCCAGGCCAGGTGCATACTCTTAATCCCCTAGTTATAAGGCTGAGGTAAGGAGATTGAAAGTTCAAGAACTTCTTCGGCTACAGAGTGAGTTCAAGGTCAGCTGAGGCAAGGTAATGAGACCTTGTCTCAAAATAAAGAATAAAGAGGGATGTGGGTGTAGCTAGAGTACTTGCCTAGCAGATATAAGGCCCTGGGTTCAATCCCCAGAAGAATAGATGATCAGGTCGAAGGTCAAAGCACAGCTGGGCCTCATATGGACATGTCCTGCAGGAGGTCCCTGTCCCTCATCTCTGATCATTGGGGGCAAATCTCGATGTGGGGGACAAGGACAAGGAGCTAGCAGATGATAAAGGGTGATGGCCAGCCACCACTCCCCAACCCTCAGACACACACCTCAGCCTGGCAGCTAACAGGCTCAGAAGCAGGGCAGAGGAACCGGCTGTCTTCCTGTGCCTTGGCTTGACGGTGGCCACACTAAAGGTGGCAGTGTGACAGGAATGGCCACACGGGTGATGCAGGCAGAATTATGGTTCCTCGTTGGCCTTATTTATGGCCTTAATGCCTCTGCTCCTGCCTTGCTGCCCAGGGCTTGGCAGAGGGAGGGAGCCCCAGCCTGCCTGGCCCAGGGTGACCTTGCAGACAGCATGTAACATTGCTGTCCCAGCAATTGCCCCAGTAGGGCTGAGCTTGGGACTAGGGACTAGGGTTACCGCTTCCCATCCAGCAGCCCCAGTGCTGAAGTCATGTCCCTTAGAAGCTCAAGCCACTTATTTTACTCAGAAAGCAGAAACAGGATGGAGAAAGAAGCATTATCAAAACCTCTGTGCGAAGAAGTGCATACACCCAATGGCTTTTAATCAACACAGGTGTTCTGTCTGGAAATCCTATCTCCGCATTAGAAATGAGGCCATTGCAACTCAGAGAGGTTAATTAATGGGTCTGAAGTCAATAAAACACAGACCTCTTTTCCCTCTAAATCTCCATGCTCCAGTACCTCCTGCTTGCATACTGTCCTTCCCTTCCCTAACCTTCTCTGCAAAGCAGAGGTTCATGTCTTGGGTCATGAGGTCACACAAGGCTGGGTAACTGTTCCAGCTGTTATCTTGGAGAGCTAAAGTCTCTTCCTCTTCACACCCCATCTATAGAGTGTACACAATAATGTCCTCCTGTGGTTTAGGCGGGTGAGGTGCCAGTACAGAGGCCTTTGAGCAGGCCCTGCCTGAGCCGATAGAACTCTGATACAGTGGGAAGCCAGGAGAGGGTTAAAGAGAAAGGATCTGCTCTTGTACTGGTGGCAACAGCACCTTCAGGCAAGCTTTACCTGTTACAGCCCATTACAAGCCATTTATTGCTGAGTCTAGGGCAGAGGCACAGCCTTGACCTTGGTGCGTGCCTGACAGCAGCAAACTGTAATCTGGGCACTGGGAGTCATTTCAGCAGCACCAAAAAGGTCACAGGGACTGAGGGCCTCTTTCAGGCCACCTCTGTCCCAGCTTCCAGCCCAGGCCTGGGTCCCAGACTCTCAGGTAGCCTCCAGATCAGCACCCACAGTTCATAGCTTTGGCTGGTTAACAGCAATGGGGGAAGAACTCTGTCAGGAGCCAGGCTGCAGGGAGCCCCAAGGAGATGGGCCAATCTCCAACCTTTGTTTAGACAGAGAATAGAGCAGGTTCAAAGTAAGGAGAGAGCCACACTGGATTTCCAAGGATTCTAGGCTTAAAGACGCTCACAGCTGGGATTTCAAGGAGGATGGAAGGAGTGTAGGCTGTAGGGTTTTATATGGTATTCAGTAGGTAAGGCCGCCTCTAGACGTCAAGAAAAGCAGACCCTGGATGCAGGTGGCTCTAATTCAAGCTTCTTCCCAAATGACCCCAAAGCAAGAGAGAGAAAGAGAGAGACACATCTACCTCTCTGTATCTTTACCTCTCTCTATATATTATATATTATATTATAACATTTATATAATATAATATATAACTTATAATACATATATGTAATATATATATGTGTGTGTGTATATATACATACATATATACATACATATATACATATACACACACACACACACACACACACACACACATATATATATATATATGTATGTATGTATATCTTAGGTCTAAGTGTCTGCCTTGCCTTCATTGTCTATTCCTCTTTTCTGCCATTTTATACCTTTTATGTAAAGCCTTCAGTGCCCCTAGGCCTTCTACCCATTTCCATTTAAAAAAAAAAAAAAGTTAAGTCTCTGCCGGGCAGTGGTAGCGCACACCTTTAATCCCAGCACTTGGGAGGCAGAGGCAAGTGGATTTCTGAGTTCGAGGCCAGCCTGGTCTACAGAGTGAGTTCCAGGATAGCCAGGGCTACACAGAGAAACCCTGTCTCAAAAAACCAAAAAAAAAAAAAAAAAAAGTTAAGTCTCATTCATACTCAAGTACAAATGGCTGGCAATAGTTCTAGGTAATAGAACTTTAAGAAGGAGTGGGGGTAGATAGGCAGGTCAATGTTAAGAGCCCTTGCTGCCCTTGCAGAGGACTGTAACTTTAGTTTTTTTAAACCTTATTTTAATGATGATTCTTAAACGCTTTAACCTCCCTTGTAGCCCACCACCCACCAGAGGTAGTGGGAAAGAAAGGATACTGGGGTGGGTGGGTGGACCTGTTTAGGAAGGTTCTTTGGAGCAACTCCCATCTGTGTTGTCTGAAAATCGGCGGTTCAGTTCACAGGTCGGCAGGCAGCAGAGCTCGATCCACTCACAAACACTTCATGGATACACCAGCAGTCCAGCTCGGTAGAGTCGGGTTAGCCACAGTGGTGACATGATCTAGCAGAGACAGCCAGGTCTCAGCCTTGGCTCAAGTCAGCAGGAGGGACCTGGAGGGACTCCAGGAGAAGTTCTCAGCTGTGCCTCTCTTAGTGGAGCAAAGATCAGCGAAGACATGAGATCACCAAGCATTGCACAGCAGCTGTACCAGCAAGCCAAGCTCTGTCTCTGTCACTCTGCACTATTTATACCCTCCAACTTCACGTGCCCTCCATGTGTCTTGCTTCAGCACACGCACCCAATCAGCCCGAGCCTGCAGAGTCCTTACAAATGGAGCTCAACTACGCAACATAAGGCAGACTAATACATGCATGTTGTTAGCAAAGAGTCTTTTATCATGTGTCCTCTCACGTGTTTGCTTTAGCAGAACATCCTCTCTCCTGTGTCTGCTTCAGTGAAACGTTCCTTCACGAGTCTGCCTTAGCCTTTCACCTGTGTCCACTTCAGGAAAACAGTCCTTCACGTGTTTGCTCCAGCAAAACACCTCTAACACAACTGTCTCTCCAAAGAACCCTTAAATTTCTACTTCAGAGGACCCAGGTTCAATTCCCAGTTCCTATTGTGAATAGGTCACAGCTATCTGGAATTTTTGTTGTTGTTGTTGTTGTTGTTGTTTTTCGAGACAGGGTTTCTCTGTGTTGCCCTGGCTGTCCTGGAACTCACTCTGTAGACCAGGGGGACCTCGAACTCAGAAATCCACCTGCCTCTGCCTCCCAAGGGCTGGGATTAAAGGTGTGTGCCCCCACTGCCCAGAAGCTATCTGGAATTTGAGGGGATTTGATGACCTCTTCTGGTTTCCTCAGGTATTCACCCACACACATGTACACAAATAAAAATAAATCCTTCTTTAACAAAGAAAGGCATAACCCAGGCAATGGTGGTGCACATCTTTAATAACAGCACTTGGGAGTTGGAGGCAGGCAGATCTCTGAGTTCAAGGCCAGCGGGTCTATAGAGCAAGTTCCAAAACAGCCAGAGCTACAAAGAGAAACCCTGTTTCAAAAACACAAAAAAAGAGAAAGAAGTAGGAAGACAGCCACACACATACCCTTCCCAATGTAAATGCAAGTCCTTCCTCTAGTGGTGGCATCATTCATGTCCTCACTAAAGAGTCTCCCTTCAGGAACCCTTTAAACCTTCCAAGGTACTGTGGATGAAAATGGCACCAAAAGGCTCATGTGTTTGAGGGCCTGCTCCTGAGTTGGTGGAACTGTTTGGGAAGGATTAGGAGGTGTGGCCTTGTTGGAGGAGGTTTTCACTTGGGGAGGGCCTTGAGGTTTCAAAAGACTCACTATATTCCCAATGTGCTCTCCTACCTTCTGCTTGTAGTTTGAGCTGCAAGCTCTGAGCTGTTCCTGCCACTGTGCCTTTGCTGAATCATGGACTTAACCCTATGAAACCATGAGCTCAATTAAACACTTTCTTTTATAAGTTGACTTTGTCATGAGGTTTCATCACAGCAATGAAAAGTAGCTAAGACATGCCCCCGGCTGACATGACTCCCTCTGTCACGTGCCCTTTTAGAACTGGGCTCCTTTTCTTCAGAGACCCCTGTCATTGAAGCCCACACACTGATGAGCATCTGTCACCTTCCATTAGACTATTAGGTGCCTAAGAGCAACTGTCTCCAGTGTCTCTCCAGGGCATAGAGAGTCCTTGGAACATAGTACATACTCAGCAAATATCTTTTGAATGAATAACAAAAATTCTTTGATGGATAGCACTTGAGGAAACCACACAGTCTGGAGCCTGCCTTCATTGGAGACAAACAACCTCAGCCTCTTTAAAAACAGGCTCTGCCGGGGATTGAGGTGGCACCATGCCCAGATATTTTTGTCCCCAGCAGCCACTCCCTTCTCTGGGAGGTTCCCTCTGTTGACCAGGATCATCTCTCAAAGCTGTGTCCCTTCCTCCCATCATGCAACAGTCCACAGATGAACAGGCAATGGTGGGGTGTCCCAGGTGAGTCCCTTGTGGCAAGGCAGGGTCAGTTCTGTGGTGCAGCCAGAAACAGACTCCCCCGGAACCTACCCTGTCTCCTCCTTCCCCCCTGTGTCTTCTGCTCCTGTTGTGCAGAACTCTTCTTAGTGCTCCTCATTGAGTCTTAGATGCAGCATCCCCCCAGGCTCTTCTGGGACTGGATCAGAGGCAGTCCTTCTCAAGCCTCCTGTGTGCTCTAGGTGTGTAATCTTGCCACACTGAGGAACTAATTGATTTCCTACAGTGTTCCAGAAGCCATGCTGGATTCTTCATATCTGTTCTCTTCCTTAAAAGAGGGGGAAAGAGAGTATATAACACTTGCTCAGGGCCACACAGTTGATAAACAGTGAATCGTGGACTTGATCCTGGTGCTGGCAGTGAGAGCAGCCTGGCACTGTATGGCAGGGTGATTATTGCTGTAACAGTCTATGACCAAGAGTTTGGCATTGTCAGGAAGTGGGCAGAATGAGACAATCTTCTCAACGGAGAAAGGTTCAAGTCTTGAAGTCTCCAGCACTAGAAAAGAACACAGAGGAAGGGTGAGCATGCAAGTCAGAGGGCAGGACTGTACTTGTGTGAGCAGGGGCAGCAGTAGCTCCTGTGGCTGAAACACATCCTTCTTGTAGGCTCGGACTGCCGAGGTCAAGGAGATCAGCTTTGTCCTCAGGAAGCTGAACTCCATGGCTGCCTTTAGGGACAAGAAGGACATGCACGTTTCTGTTTAGAGACGTGACTCCAGTGGCCAGAATGGAAGACAGCTTGGAGAAAAGACTTGAAAGGGAAGTGCTTGGTGGGAAGAGGGTAAGGTCCTGCATTAAAGCTAGGGGTGGGATAAACAAAAGTGAGAAATTCAGGAGCCGGAGTGACCTGGAAAAGGAAATCACTGGTCTTGAGGCACTGCATGTGGTCATGAGAGAGGAGAAGGCTGGGATGCTCCCAAGTGTTAGCCATTAGTTTTGTCACCTGTCAGACTGAGAAGACTGACATGTTTGAGTATTTGAGCCTAGATTCTATTTGGATGCATTTCTCCAGGGGGTGCTGTTGAAGAAGCAGTGGACAAATGGTCTCTTCTCTCCTGGAACTAAGAGTCAGGTGGGAGGTGAAGTTTTGTATGGAAAACCCTGATTGGCTCTTTGTGACGTCATAGAAACAAGGCTAGGAGTGGTACCCTTGACCATGTTAAAACATCGAGGATAACTTAGTCCATTTTTCTCGTGTTGAACTTGCTGTCCTGAGTGAGCTTACAGAACTGCATTCTTTCAAACTGAGTTCTTTGGACTTTTCCTCAAATTCTTTGGGACTGTGAGCTTCTTGCTTCCTTCATGCCTGTCCTTTATCCACCCCATCCTTTCCAAAAAAAAAAAAAAAAAAGAAAAAGAAAAAGAAATGAGGGGTGGGTGTGGGTGATTTTAGAGCTGCAAACCTCCAAATGGGGAGGTTATATTCTCGAGACAGTGGTATCCATCACCACATTTCCATTATTAAGTAACGCAGCACTGTGCGGGACTGCTTTCGCACCTTATCTGAACCTACCAGCTGTGCCCTAAATTCCAGCCATGGCGCCTGTCTGCGGGGATTCAGTTGCCTGTGTTTAAAATGAGTGTTAGCATCTATCATTTCCCCACACCAAATGGTTTTGTGTCGGTGGTTGGCAGCGCTAATCTGTCACCAGGGTACTCTACTGCCCGGCTCAATACCTTCTTCCTCACTGTTGTGGTGGGGAGGGATGGGTGGCCCTCAGAATGGGGGAAATGTCACTGTGAGGACAATTGCAACATTTGGGGCTTTTTTATTAAAAAGGAAAAAAAGGGGGGAGGGAACCATCTGCGTCGACTGCCCACTCAGATTTACCATCCTGCTGATCCCCGGGCAGCAAGAACCCTCCAACAGCCCGCCCTAGGTTAGAATGGAAGTTGGCCAGACTTGTGGGGGGGGGGGGGGGTTTGCCCAGCCGTTCGAGCGCTGTCCGTGGTGCTGACCTGCCTTGGCTGCCTTCATTTCTCAAGGGCAGAAAATACATCCCAAACATCTGCCCCAAACAACCTTTGGCCAGGCTAGGCAGTGGTGGTGCACGCCTTTAATCCCAGCACTTAGGAGGCAGAGGCTGGCGGATTTCTGAGTTCGAGGCCTGCCTGGTCTACAGAGTGAGTTCCAGGACAGCCAGGGCTACACAGAGAAACCCTGTCTTGAAAAAAAAAGAAAAAAAATAAAGAACCTTTGGCCACCTGTGCTGGAAAGTCAACCTCTTTTGGGCCTCAGAAACCTTTCATAATATATATTTTAAAAATCTCATGGACACTATATTGGAAGATGGAGGACCAAAAAACCTTAAAAACTCAAATAGTGAGTCAGGTGGTAGTGGTACACACCTTTAATTTCAGCCCTCGGGAGTCAGAGGCAGGTATATCTCTGAGAGTTTGAGGCCACCCTGGCCTACAGGCCATGTTCCAGGACATCCAGGGCTACACAGAAACTCTGTCTTGGAAAACAAACGAAAAAATATGCATTTTGGTACCAAAACTAGTGTAGTATTTCCTGGGATTTCTAGACTCCTGGTTAAGAGTCTCAGACATAGCTGGATATCATGTTCATACCTATCCATCACATCTGTAATCCCAGAACTTGGAAGGCTGATGTCAGAGGATTGTACGTTCTAGGTCAGCCTGAGTTCCAAAGCAAAGCCTCTCTGAGAAATAAAATAATCAGCTATAAATCAACCTCAAAAACAAGCAAACAAAGCCAAAAACAAAATGAGCCTCATGGAGAAGAACTCTTTGACAAAATCTTGAGAGTAAATGCGTGGGCTGTGGAGGAGAGAGATGCAGTTGTCTTGGAAAGGGAGGGTCCGCCAAAAGGGCCCAAGTTTGAGTCATCTCCACAACACACAGTTACTAGTTGCCTGGTTGGTAACAATTGATACTCTTTCCAAAACTGTTCTCGTCATTTGTAAAACTGGATGATACTATGTAGTCCGTAGGGCTGCAAGAGGGATTAGTGTTAATGGGACAAACGTGCTGTAGTGGATGCCCTGCTGCAGGCGCAGACCTCCCTTCAGAGCTAAAGGATTTATTTCACCAGCTATCAGGGGTGTCCCTGGCAAGGGGAGCCATCAGCTTGTCAGTGCCTGAGGGAGCTACCTCAGCTGAAGAGCGCAGTTTCACTCTTGGTAACAACTCTTCTGGGGCAGCTTGCTTTCCTAGCCTGATTACCAAGGCAGTGTAAACCCCCCCTCCCATGCCTCTCCCCTCCCCAGCAATCCTGCCATCCCAGGATTGCTCAAAAGCAATCACAAGGCTGTCCAGGCCCTGTTTCTTGGTTCCATCTCTATCCTCTCCCTAAGCGTGCAGTCTGACAGTGCTCTGCACACTGGTCTCCATTCCCACAGTTACCTTCTCCAAAATAGGGATAGAGAGGTTCTTCTGGCTAGAAGGCTCAGGGTAGCTTCCTCTACTGGGCTTTGCTGTGGGGTGTAGAGTATGCTGTTTGTGTCTCCCTGGCAGTGCTTTGCTGTCTGAAAGGAATCCCTTCTTGGCCCTTCTGCTCAGTGCCCCTGGGAACCAGATTGGCTCTTGAGTTAGCATCGTTAGTTCAGTTTGCCCCTCGTTTCCAGACAGTAGAATGTTTGGAGCTGGCTAGACAGAGAGGCCTGGATGCCTTGGCAAGGTGCTGTCCCATTCCTGAGTACCCTGAAATGTCTCTTCATGGTTGTCTTGATCTGTAGGAGATGCATGGGTGTCTGTGGCAGTACCTGCAGCTCAGGTACTCCATCTTTAGCCAGGGGTTGCTAAGTGCATGCTGCAGGAGGGCTCTGGGCTCTGGGGAAATGGCCTCCAACCTGTCTTGAGAGGCCCCAGGAGCAGGTGTGTTCACTCATTAGGGCAGCCTTGCCACTGTATTTGTGGATCCAGAGTTCATGTCGTACCCTGGGGAGACAATGATGACAAAGAGAGACGTCTTCCCTTAGAAGATCATGCCTCAGGCTTCCCTGCCAGTTGGTCCCCCCCCCCCCGGGGTTCAGCTCCCTCTGGTTGCCAGGAGACCACTTCCTTCTGTCAGTCACAGTTTCCTCATTTAGACTCAATATGTGGCGCTTGCCCACTCCACATAGCTCTAACCTGACCTTTGAAGGCTTGCCCACCCACCAGGCCTTACACACCCCTCTGCTTCTTCTTGGTTTTAAATTAGTTTCACATCATGTCAGCTTTGAGCTGAGGTCGAGAGGCCAGGGTGAGGGAGCTGGCTCAGTGGGTACGGGTACCCAAGTGAAAGCAAGAGGACCTGAGTCAACACCCAAGTAAAAAGCTGACTGTGGTCAAGCAGGCCTATAACCCCAGCACTGGGTGGCAGAGACAGGCAGACCAAGACACTCTCTGGACAGCTGGCTGGTCTACCCAAAAGGACGTGCTTCAGGTTCAGGGAGTGGCATTGTCCCAAAAACTGAGTTGGAGGGCCAGAGAGATAACTCAGCAGGTAAAAACACTTACCTGATGACCTAAGTTCAATCCCCGAGACCCACGTGGTAAAAAGAGAACCAACTCTTTCAAGTTGTCCTTTGACCTCAATATTCACACCATGGTATCTATGTGTACCATCATATACACAGACACATAGACATCTGTACACATGTTCATATGAATGGGGAAAAACTAAGGTGTAAAGTGACAGACACAAACACCTGTCATTCGCCTCTGACATTCACATGTGGGCATGCTGGGATATACGCCAACACATCCTGACGCACCCACACCACACACACATGCCAAGGTCACAAGATGCGTACGTTCATCCACTTGAATTCTTCCATAGCCAAACGATGCTCGCCCTTGACCTTTGCCCACCCTCCAGGCCTAAGTCCACCCCAAGCTGGAAGCTGTTCCTCTATGTAGGATTGTGTATGCTTGGTGCCCCTCGACAAGCAGACAGCCTACTTCAGCCAGGACTACCGGAAAACAGGCATAAAGTGGAGAAACAACATGGCCAGAGGCATGCCACTCTCCTGGGGTGCAATTTGTGCTACCGAGCTAAAAGGGAGGGCTTGAGAGATTGGGTAAAAATGCTTGCCACTCAGGTGTGAGAACCAGAGTTTGGATCCCCAGCACCTACGTAAATGCTAGGTGTGCCTGTAATCCTAGTTTACTAGAGGCAAAGATGGGATTCCTGGAGCAAGCCGGCGACCTGGACTAGCTGTACTGGACTAGCTGGATAGTTACACGCCTGGTGCAAGTAAGACGCCCAGCCTCAATGTACCGTACATCTGCGCATGCAGAAAGGACCACAGGCACGCAAATGTAAATGTACATATGCATACACTGCCGAACACACACACACACACACACACACACACACACACACACACACACATTAGTAAAGTGAGCGAGACTGGTAGATGTAAATAAATATGTGGGTGGGGAGGGTGGAAGAAAAGAACAGAGGGAGAAAGACTGGAAGGGTGAACAGGGTGAGGGAGGTGGAGGAAATGAGGGCAGGGAGTGGAGGGAGGTGAGAAGGGGGGAGGAGAGAGAGAAGAGAGAGAGGTGAGATAGAAAGGGGGGCTGGCCCATGACATCTTTTTGCTTTCCTAATACATTTCTCTTTCATCTGACCTTAGAAGAGTCTATTTGTGTTGAGATTTTAAACTGAGAAGTTCCCCCCCCTTTTTTTCAAAAACACCCCCATGCTGTTAGACCGGTTCTAGATTAATTTCTATTCACGCCAGTGGCTTCAGTATTTATTCTCCTCTGAAATCACTGAGTTGGAAGGGACAGAGTGAAAGTCATTTGGCTTTGTGTTTATTTGTGTTCCAAGCCTTAGCCCCGAGAGCGGGGGGGGGGGGGGGGGGGGGGGGGGGGGGGGGGAGGGCAGATGCCGCTGTGAAGCAGGAGAGGGTGATTGCTCAGCCTGACTCCTGCTCCAGTCCTGTGAAGAGCAGGGCACTGGTGGGCAGGCCAGAGCCACAAGTCCCTGGGACTCAGGCAGTTAGTATTCCGGATGGATTTTGAAACTTCTAGTAAACTCAGTGCCAGTGTCACTAAGAAGTCCAGTCTGGGTCTGGGGGTCCAGCTGGTTTCACCATTTAATGCCTGCAGAACCCAACAATCACCCCTTTGTTCTCTGAGACTCATTGGCTCTCCTCTGCAACATGAGATCCAGTGCTATCATGGGGGGGGGGGGGGTGCAGCACCAAGGAGGTGACATTCCAGGTAGAGTGTGGCATAGTGTTTGGGAGTTGAGTAAATAGAGATCCTGAACAGGAGCAGGAATTCTGCAAGCAGAAGAGACACAAAGAGGGCTCTGGAAATAGGTACACCTACATTCAAATATATTAATTCTCTCCCCAATGTGTGCCTGCCTGTGCCACCTCGGCCCAGCAGACTTACTTCTCTGAATCCATATTTATGAGCATTCCAAGCAGAGATGGTATGGTGGCACTTCCTAGTATCGTGGGGGAAGAGTAGATCAGAATAAACATGCAGGAGGCTCAACATATTGCCTGGTATACAGTAAGAGCCAATGGGTGCTCATTAGAAACAAAGCATATAGGTAGACACTCGGAAAGCAGAGAGATGGAGACGCTAGGCTAGTGGCACAAAGAACAGAAAAAGAAACGGAAGGGACAGGTAGAGTAGGACACTGGGACAAGAAACTTTAGAGTAGTGGAAAGCGCTGAGCTGCCAATGAGGGCAGAGGAGCACCTCACAGACCTTGTCCTGCAGTCTAGGGCTTTTCTCTGAAAAAGGGAAAAGCTTCTGGGGGTTTAAGCAAGAGAGGAGCGTGGTCTTGTCATGATTAAAACTGTTAACTTGTCAGGACCTAGAGCCTCCTAGGGAAAAAAAAAAAACTTCTGGTTAAATCCATGAGGGATTATCTAGATGAGGTTAGCCTCTGGGCATGCCTGTGAGGGATTATCTAAATTAGGTTAACTGAGGTGGAGTCTTAGTTTCCTTCCCAGTTGCTATGACAACTTAAAGGAGAAAGGGTTTATCTGGTTTATAATTCCAGGTTATAGTCCATCATTGTGGAGAGGTCAAGGTAACAGGAACTTGAAGCACAGGTCACATCCTCAGTCTAAGGGCAAAGAGAGAGAAGAAAGGAAGCAGGCTAGCACTCAGCATATTGTCTCCATCCTTCTAGAATTTAGAATTCCCTTCCTAGGGATTGGTGCTACCCACAGTGGGTAGGTTTTCCCACCTCAGTTAACATAATCAAGATAATCCCCACAAGCCAACCTGACCTAGGCAATTCCTTGTGAAGCCCATCTTCTCAAATGTTTCTAAATTGTGTCACTTTGACCATCCAAACTAGCCATCACAGGTAGGAAGACCCAGTGGGTAGCACCATTCTATAAGCTAGGATCCCGAACTGAATAAAAAGGAGAACGCAAACTGAAAAACAAATCCTTCCTCTTTAAGTCAGCATGTATCTTGTCATAGCAATGATACAAAGTAACCATGTACTGGGACAAAGTCCAGGAGGGGGGGGGGCAGAGGAAAGAGGAGGGGCCAGGGAAGCCACCCAGCTGTACCGCACACTAGCCAGCCAGTCCAGAACTTGTTTAGTTCTGGTTATCCTGACTGTTCTGTGTGTAGCACTTGGGGCATGGTCACATGGCACCAGGACTCTGGGACTTGTTTGGGACAAGAGAAGAAAAGATGGAAGCCAGGATTTTATCTTACTTCTCCAGAGGCCTCACTACAGGCTCCAGGCAAGCCCTTCCCCATAGGGGCCTGGGCTTGTTCTCCATCCATTTATCAACACCTGTTCCCTCACACACCTTCCTCCTCCTCCTCCTCCTCCTCCTCCTCCTCCTCCTCCTCCTCCTCCTCCTCCTCCTCCTCCTCATCATCATCATCATCATCATCATCATCATCATCATCTTCCTCCTCGTGTACAAACCCAGCTAGAAATGACTGCATAAGGACCAGACTGAGGACCAAGGCTAGCATCATGCAGTCCTTCCCAGTCCCTCCTGACCACACCTATACTATGGTAGCATCAGTCAGGAAGGTCACATGATCAGGCAATGCCAATCCCAGTCAGGATGGGTGGGATCTAAGAAATAACAAGGCCTCGAACTAGAAAGGGAATATGGAATAGTCCAGCCGAGGGTCCTGAGGCTCCCGGCCCTCTTTCTGTTACCCTCTTGTTCCCTCAGTTATGGCCCGCCCCATGAATCCCACAAAGGCGTGGGTGAAGGCAACCCATGTCACACGCTGTGGAAGCACATTGTCCTGCCCACACTCTTATAATCCCCGTCTCCCTGACCTCACCCTCTGCTTTATTCCCTCAACACAGCAAGCTCCCTGACCACTTCCCCACCTCGGCCCCTTCTGTACGCTGGCCCCCTCTCTTCTCCACCTGTCTCTATGGAGATTCTCTCCCTGACAACTCCATCAGAGTCTTCCATCATCCTCCCGCTGAAGCCTGCTCATTTCCTTTATAGCTCCTGTCGTTGTTTGAAACTGAGTTAATTGGTTTGATTCATGTCTATCTTTCTCTCTCAAGACTTTAAGTCCAGCAAGGGAGTTTAGGCCTAATGAGTTGAATCAAGCTTTCCATGTAGAAGATAACTGGTAAATATTTGTAAGAAGACATGGAGGAAGGGAAAAAGTAGAATGGGGAAGGAAGGAAACAGAAAGGGAGGAATGGGGGAGTAAAGAAGGAAGAGAGGGAAGAGAAGATGAGTTTGAGACTAGAGAAGGTAGGAAAGAGAAAGATCCTGACACAAAGGTCTGCCCATTCACAGACCTAGAGACCCAAAAGACTGCATCCACTAGGAAGCCAGGACATAAACCCAGGCCTAGAGCCTGACTTGGTGGTAGCATCCTAACAGTCAGAGAGCTGAGGCAGAAGAATTCAAAGTTTGAGATTTGAGGCCAGCCTGGGCTACCTATGGACACACTGCTTCAAAACAAAGAGCACAAGCTTATCAAGTCTTCTCCTACTCCCTGCCCTGCCCTCCAGACTGCTAAGGGCCCCAAACGACCCTAAACACTTCCGTGCACAGCTGAGCACTTGCAAATGCTCAGGCTGCAGAACGGGGCTGTGACTTTGAAGGCGCCAGGGCTTCCTCCATATCCCCAGAGGTGATCCGACCGAGGTGGCTTCTTTGCCTTTTCAGGCACAGGTATGTGCCTCTCCTCTGAGACATGTGCCTGGCTGTGTTCTTTCAGATAAAGAGCATTGTTCTTTATGTGTCTTTGTGTCGCTTGCTTCTCCTCTCCACGTTGAGTTGGCAAGCTTCGTCCCGGCGGCTCCATTCTACTCATCTTTGCTGCTGTATTCTTCCTTTCTCCTCCCTCCCTCCCTTCCTCCCTTCCTCCCTTCCTCCTTTCTTCCTTTCTGGTAGATTCCTGTTTTATTCAATATATTATCCAGTGTCACTGTCAACTCATCTTGAGATTTACACTGCCCCAGGTCTGGCTCCCCTTAAAACTAGATCCTACATTCCTTTCATAGAAAATGGTATCTAAACCCCAATATTTGGGCAGGTGAGATGGCTCAGCAAATAAAGGCACTGATGACCTGAGATCAGTTCCAGGAACCCATGTAAAATGAATAGAGAGATCCATGCTGCAAAGTTGCCTTTTTAAAAAAACGTTTATTTATTTTATGTATAGGAGTTCACTGTCGCTGTCTTCAGACACAACAGAAGAGGGCATCAGAGCCCATTACAGATGGTTGTAAGCTACTATATAGTTTCTGGGAATTGAACTCAGGACCTCTGAAAAAGCAGTCAGTGCTCTTAACTGCTGAGCCATCTCTCCAGCCCACAAAGTCTTCACGTGTGTGCCAAGGTGTGTCATGGCCTCTCTCTCTCTCTCTCTCTCTCTCTCTCTCTCTCTCTCTCTCACACACACACACACACACACACACACACACGATTCTTTTTCAAATAAACCACCAAGATTTGGGTGCATAGGGTTATGCTTATGAGTGGGTATCATTATTTGCAAGCTAGCCCTCTAAGCAGACATATATGATAAGAAATATATGCATAAACGCATGCATACCACACACCTAGAACACTCTTCCCTATACCCACTGGCTCCTAAACACCCCCAGTTCCAATCAAGCACACTTTTAGCTTGGCAGGGCCGCTCCTATGGTCCCATCCATGTACCAGTTTGCTCAGCTCCCTTCTACACTAGCCATCCTCAGCTGCCGCCTCCTGGGCCCTGCTGCTGCTGGCTCTCCAGCCACCCTGCTGCTGCCAGCTCTCCAGCCACCCTGCCCCAGGCTGGGCCTTCTTGGCCTCCTTAGTCTTTGCCATCACTGATTCCTTCAAAGAAGGGAAAAGAGGAAGAGGAGAGAGAAAAGAAGGGGAAGAGCCCCCCCTTCTCACATGAGCCACTCCAACCTCAACCCTCATCAGCCCAAACTACATGTTGCCTTGATCAAAATCACCAGTGACTATGCCCCAGAACCCCATTATCTTTGTCTCTCTGCAGGACTGCCAGCCTCCCCATCACTCCTGTCCTTCTGGGTTCCCCGCTTGAAATGCAACGCTAAGCCTCTGCTGCAAGACTACCCAGGATGGGTTGCCAGAGAGAATCCGATGCTCCGTTGAATTTGAGTGTCAGGTAAACAACACACCGATTTTATCGTACGTGTGTCCTGTGGGATGTCAGGGATGTAGGTGCACTAAAAAAGAAAAGAAAAGAAAACACAGTAAAATTTTTGTTATTCTTTATCTGAAATCCAAATTTAACCTGTCATTTTATCTGGGAAATTTGACACTCATATTTCCATGGCTCCTATCTTAGCTGAGTTCTTGCCTCTGGGTCTGTGGCTCTGATCTGTCACCCCTCTACCTTGATATCTTCCCACTTTCTTCCTTAGTGATGCAGCTACAGCTCCCCTGGCCTCCCTAAAAGGCCGGCCCCAACCCCATCACTGATCTCAGGGTGTGAGCCCATTTCTTTGAGAAGTAGCCGCTTCTGTCTACCCAGTTCCTTTTTCCCCCCATGGGCCTCTGGCCCCCTTCCCTGCTTTATTTTCTTCATTGGGCCTTGGTATCTTCTAATACGTGATTCACAGATGTTCTTCAACTTAAGTCCCATAAACCCACGATAATTAATAATAATAATTAATAATAATAATAACAACCCATCGTATGTCAGAAGTGCATTCTCACTTAGCCTGCAGAACTCCCTGCCTTGAGTGTGCTCACGGCTTCACTGACCTACGGTTGGCTATCACAAGACAATGCCGCATCACCTCTGCTAAACTGGGGTGGGGGGAATTAAAATTCAGTAAACTAGTTAAAAATAAAATCCGGGGTCTGGAGAGATGACTCGGTGGACAAGGTGTTTGCACTGCTAGCACGGAGACCAGAATTCAGATCCCCAGAACTCAATGTAAGAAACCAGGTTGGGTATGGTAGTCGCCTGTCATCCCAGCACTCAGGGGACCGCTGGAGCAAATTGGATAACTAGATTAGCCGACCTCTGAGTTCAAATGAGAGAGCCTGCCTCAAAAATAAAAGTGTAGAGCAACAGAGTAAGACATAGGAAATCCAACTTCAGGCCTTTACACGTGCGTGTGTGCACACACACAGACGTGACTATGCACATGAACACATACATACATACACGTGCAAAAATTAGATAAATAAACTTTTAAACCCAAAATTAATACTCTACCCAGTTCTATTGGATTCTATCACTTTAGCCTGTCCATAAAGTGGAAAAGTGGCAACTAGGCCCTGGCATGTGTGGCTGTCTATATGTATCAATGGGTGATCCTGTCCTTTGATCAGAATGGGGCTCCCCAAAGGCTGGAGCTGTTGTCTGCCTTGCCCACTGCCTCACATACAGAGAAGCAGCTCAATTAACATGGGGAACAAATAGCTTTTCATCTTCTCTCTGTCCAGCGCAAATGTGTCCCCGATCACAGACACACTGCGATGAGCCCGTGGATTAACAGGTTTAGAGTTGTCCGTGGAGTCCTGTGGGCTGAAAGGGTGGCCCCTGCTTTGGCTGCCGTCCTTCTACTGGCAACTTCTGGAATTACAGGCATAGTACTGCCCAGTGTGAATCAAGTCAAGTATGAGTGGGGAGCAAGCCCAGCCAGGCCCTTCTAAGATGGCAAGCATACCCAGGACCCCTGAACTAGCTTCTAAAGAACCCAGTAGTTACCACATGGTTCTGTGAGCCAAACCCCAGAAGTGCTCACTCCAGGCCCTCACTTTCTCCTGTCCTGGCTCACTGCTGGGTTTGAATTCTGTCTTGCTGTCTGCTGAGGCCTTCATTATCCTCTGCTTGCCACAGAGGGGTAAGTTAAAGTGTCAAGAGCAATGTCATTTACAGCCTCCTGTTGCTAAGCAACGGACCCAGGTGAGCCCTTGAACTTCTTTCTTAGCAGCTGAAGTGTGTCTGGTAGAGTGATGCGGGCTCTGGCTGAACTATGTTACCACCTGGGACAAGCTGGAGGCCTGGTGGCCCTGTCCCTCTTGAGGCTGACCCGGGGTTCTGTGCCCCACCCACATCCTCAGTCCTCTTAGTTAAACAGCACTGCTCAAGGTCTCCTTGGTATCTGCCCCAGGATGTGCCTTCTTGGGTGTGTGGGGGGAGAGGGTGTCTGCTCTGCCTTCTAAAGCTCCTAGGTGGGGGGGGGGGGGGAAGGAGAGAAAGAGAGAGAGAGAACACAAAATAGGACATCAGGATTCAGGTGGGGCATCGCCTGCAGAAGTCAGGCCCCCACTGCCTTCCAGGGAAAATCCCCAGGGAAGACTATGGTTTGCACTGAGCCTACGGTGGACAGGAACTGGCCTGAGACAGTTTGTGTGTGTTGGTGGAAGGGATGACCCAGGAATGCTACAGTCTAGAAGTCAGAAAAGCCTGGCTCCTCTCCTCGACCTCTCCTCACTCTCAGAAGAGTGGGAGGGTCTGAACTAAAGGCTCTGCCCCCTCCCTATGGCCTTTGGGACACAGGACTGGGGATTAAGAATATATGAATTCCTTATATAAAGCACAGGGCATGGGTTGGAGTGTGCCCTGGATTTAGGTGTTTCAGGATCAAACTTTCATTTGAATAGTTTTGAATGTCATTAGTATTCAAATACCAAACAATGCAAGTTGTTTTGGCTTTTTAGCCAGGATCTCATGTATGGAGGCTGGGCTGGGCCGGGCCTCACTACTAGGCTAAGGATGGCTTGAACTCCTTCTTTGTGCTACCTCCTAAGAGCTAGGAGTATGACAGTGTTCTACTGTACCAGGCTGCCAAAAAAGTGCTTTTAAAGATTAAAAAAAACAAAAAACAATGTGTGTGAATGTGTGTGTGCATGCATGTGTATTCCACATATATGCAGGTGTTCTCAGAGACTGGAAGACGGTCCCAGGTCCTCTGAAACTGCAGCTACAGGCAGTTGTGAGGGACTGAGAACCAAACTTGACTACTGAGTCATCTCCCCAGCCTCCAAAGCAAGTTGTATTAAAAACAAATATACATATATGTATATGTGGTGTGTGTATACATACATCTATGTATGTATAGAGAGATATGTATATATATATGTATACATACACACACACACACACACACATGGGTGGGACATGGCTTATCTTATAGAAGTTCTTGGCTCTGAGCCTGGCAACCTGAGTTTGATCCCTAGGACTCTGATCTGTACACATGTACCTTGGCACACTTGGATACACACACACACACACACACACACACACACACACAAATAAATGTTAAAAAGAAAATAATAGGAAGAAAGACATCCAGGACTAGATATTACAGCTGAAACCTGGAGAAGCCCCACCACAGAGAAAGTAAGGTAGGTCAGGCTTTCTATGCTAGGGCCACAAAAGGACCACACCATCCACAGTGCCTGACACTTGGCTACTGCTGCCATGCACTCTGGCAAGATAATCCCCTGCACTTCCCAGCGGGGTCACAGAGGCCAAGAGTCACTTGGCAAATATGTGGCTCCCAGAGTGAGTCTTAAAACCTGTGTTCTCACCTGAGCCTCTGTCACATGTTATGTGTAAACTGAGTTTTCACTGGTCACATCCAGGAACAGCTGCGAGGTCTGCCAAGCCCTGCTGTGGGAGCGTAGGCCAGCAGAGTCCTTCTCTAGGCTTTATTTTGCCTTCTGGATGATGGGAGAGTACCCTGTGAGATGCCGGTACATGTCAGGGTTGCCTTTAGCTCTGTATTCTTACAGTATGAGTTTTAGGAACACTTAGGGCTAAGAAGCTGGAAGCAGAGAGGGAGGCAGAGACAAGAACAGCCTCCTGGTCTCATTGATCAGACAGTTGCTCTAACTGCAAGGGGTGCAAAGGTCCAGAAAGGGCTTGCCATCATGGCCTTGGCCAAGACCCTGTCTCTTAGAAGATCTAACTTTGGGTGTGGGGGAGGTCTGACTAAGGCAGTCTTTTGAGGGCACCTTCTCTTCTGTGCTAGAAAGGCCCTTGTCTGGTAGGAAAACCCACCAGCCGGTTCCTGGAACCATAGGTTTCTAAGACGTGGGGCTGTAGGGTTGAGAAAATGGAGTGGCACTAGGCAAGCTGACAGCAGGGAATCTGTGGCCTCCCATCATGCCTGTGTAGACAGCTTGACATGTTTCAGGTGAAAAGAACTTAACTGTCAATGTCACAGCTGCCCCATCGTGGAGCTAGTCTTCAAGTTAGTTGGTGTCTCAAGAATCTTGAAGTTCGTACAGGACAGAATAAAACTAGGGTGAGGCCCAAGGAGAAGGCAGGCAGCAGGAGCTGACTCCAAAGTCCCTCCCCCTGGAGCTGTCTGTATCCGAAGTGCCACTGTTCTTTCCCATAGAGGTTAGAGGTGTGAGCCATACTGCTGACCCCAGCCCTCAGTTGCTGGATCACATTGTGCAAATCATGGATTCTCTGGACCTCAGTTTTTCCTAACTAGAAAATGGCACTGTTATATTTGGATCACACTACCATTGGTAGGTACAGAGAGAAGAAGCCATGAAAGTCAGCAGTTGACGTTACTGCATTTCTAAATCCAGCCATGCCTGAAGTTGGCTTAGGCGGCTGAGTGATAAAACCCCAAAACATCTGCTTCTTGTCTATCATGGCGATGCCTGCCCTTGTAGGATTTGAGAGGCTGAAGCAAAAGTACCATGAGTTTAAGTTCATCCTAGCCCACATAGGAAGACACTGTCTTACTAAGGCGCTAAGGAGATGGCTCCGTTGGTAAAATGCCTCTTATTCAAGTGTGAAGACTTGAGTTTGAGCCCCAGAACCTAGGTAAAAAGGCAAGGCAGCACAGAGAATGCTTGTATCAAAGCACTGGTGAGGCAGAGACAGGCAAAGGTCCCTGGGGCTCACTGGCCAGCCAGCCTAACATAATTCATGAGGTGTAGTACAGCCAATGAGACCATTTCTCAAAAGAAACACACAAAGAAAAAGATGGATGATGTCTGAAGAAAGAGGAGTCTCCACACATGCCCACAAATGCCTGCAAATTACTCAAGCCGAACAAAGTATTCTTAAAAAACAAATGAACAAAAAACCCAGACACATCCCCTTCTTGCTTAAGACAGTTGAGCTGGGCACTGGGACACCAACAGACAATCTTGGATAATTTGTAGCAGTTCCTGTGTCCCTCCACTCAGGGACCCAGGGATCTGTGTGTAGGTTGATTAATTAATTCATCTGTTCTGCAAACATTTACTAGCATGCACCATGTAATAGGTACTGCGTAGCACAGCGACGTGACGACCAACAAGATACAGTGCAGGCCTCGAAGGACTTGCCATCCAGCTAGGGAGGCAGATAGGAAAATATGCCAGTGTAGTGAAGCAAGCCTGGAGAGAGATTGCCAGACCCTGAGGCAGACAGAGAGGTAGCCAGAAAGTAAAAAAGGCTGGCCAAGATATAAGTGGTCACCCCGAAAGAGGAAGGTAGTAACTTTAAGGCCAGAGCAGTGAACACAGGAAACAGGAGGGCGTGGCTGGTGGGTCACAGTGACTCAGGGTTGGGGGTGGACCTGTTGTGTGTTGACTCCTGGGTAGACCTGTAGTTTCTGAGAGGAAGAAGGTGTCTTCGCAAGGTTCCTGGTAGTGGGGCCACAAGAAAAGTCTGCCTGCTGTGAAACCAGGGGGTGGTCAGTTCTCAGTGTGAGAATGGGTGTCAGACAAACCCCCTTAAAAAAATCCATGTAAGTCAGGTCTTTTCAGTGAAGGGTGAGCAGGGATGGGGGGTGTTTCAGGCAGGGTGCTGGGAGGATGCACCAAGTGCCAGGATCAGGAGCAGCCCGTGTGTCTTCCAGGCAGAGGGGACTCTCACCTCCTGAAGCCAACAGGTATACTCAACTCCTGTGACCAAAGATAGTTATGAATGGGGTCCAATACAAAAATTATAAACTAAGCCAGGCGGTGGTGGTGCACGCCTTTAATCCCAGCACTTGGGAGGCAGAGGCAGGTGGATTTCTGAGTTCGAGGCCAGCCTGATCTACAGAGTGAGTTCCAGGACAGCCAGGGCTACACAGAGAAACCCTGTCTCGAAAAAAACCAAAAAAAAAAAAAAAAAAAAAAAAAAAACCTAATTCAAAGCAAGAGATCCCAGCCTGGTAAAAGTGTGGGGACATAAGACAAATGAGGAAAGGAAGCCAGTAATGGGTGGGTCACTGCCATACGTGAGGGTCCAGAGAGAGTGCCATAGGCTCGGCACTTGTCTTAGAGGGCAAGAGGCCTGGACTTAGGACCTCCACTAGCTGAAGGTTGTCACTAAAATGGCTGCTTCTTGCACTGCCAGCTTGCTCCACTGGCTACGACCTGCTCAGCTGGGCAGCGTCCTTGGGATACTCCCAGTATCTGTGTACTGACACCCCCTGGCATCCTGAGTGGGAAATGGGACGGCGGAGGCCGGGGAGTGTCCCCCACTGCCTGGCACGTGGGCCTAACTGTTCTGTGCTCTGTTTTCCTTACTGCAGAGTGCAGTTGACGGTGACCCCTCCTGCGGTGGACTCACCAGGAAATGGGATGGCTCAGCAGCAGGCTTAGAAAGTAGATTTGCAAACAGTGGCTGTTATGACTTTAGTTTTTCTTGTATGTGTGTTTAGTGTATGCATGGGTGAGTCTGTGCACCTCTACGGGCACATGTAGAGGCCAGAGATGGACATCGATTGTCTTCCTCAAGACCTTCCCATCTTAAGATTTATTTGTTTTTATTTTCTGTGAATGGGAGTCTTATCTGCATGTATGTGTGTGCAGTCCCTGTGGAGGCCAGAAGAGGGCATCAGCTCTCCTGGAACTGGAGTTACAGATGGCTGTGAGCCACTACATGGGTGCTGGGAATTGAACTCAGGTCCTCTGGAAGAACAGCCAGGGCTCCTAACCACTGAACCTGAAATTTACTGACTGGCTAGAATATCTGGCCAACAAGTCACAGAATTTCTCCTGACCCTAACTGCTAACATTGATATCACAGGTACTTATCAAGTGCCTGGCATCTCAGGTGAGCATCAAGAGCCAAACTGACTTCCTCATGCACTTCCCTCACTGAGCCATCTCCCTAGCCTAGTGATCATGATTCGGAAAGGACTGTAAATAGTTCTGAGGTGCTAGGATGGGCGGGGAGAGATAGCAGTCAAGACGGTGCACATCTGAGATCCCGATGCTGTGACTGAGGGTGGGAGCGGTGGATGGGCAGGTCTCCAGAGTCCAAAGGCTACCTAGCTCCCAGTTCAGTGAGAGAATCTGTCTCAAAAAGTAAGATGTGGCAGTAATCAAGGAAGGCAAGCACCCACTGTTGACCTCTGACCTTCACATACAACTAAGGCACGTGAACACCTACATGCATACACGCACGCGCGCGCACACACACACACACAGATACACACACACACACACACACACACACACACACACACACACACACACACACACACACACACATGGTTGGGGGGAGAAGAGAATATCTGGACTCCTACAGGCAGGCTTCATACATTTTTCTAGCTTGCTTTCTAGTTCTGTGATAGAACACTGACCAGAAGGAACTTGGGGGTAAAGGATTCATTCGGCTTACAGGTTACAGACCATCATCAGGAGGAACAAAGACAGGAACCCAAGAAAGGAATCAGGAGGCAGGAACTGAAGCAGAGGCCATGGAGGAGCGCTGCTTCCTGGCTAACTCAGCTACCTTCTACACAACCCAGGACCTACCCAGAGTTGGCTCCACCCACAGTGGGCTAGGCCCTCCCATACCAATCATAAATTAGGAAATTCCAGAGTTGTCCAGAGACAAGTCTGACGGAGGCAATTTCTCAGCTAAAGCTCCCTCTTCCCAGGTAACCCCAGGTTGCGTCTGCTTGCAAAGCTGTGAACCGTTAGGACAGAATAAACAATGAATTATTGGTGAAAGGGGGACTGGGAACCTGGAGACAGGAGGAAGGCTCCTCAATCCCACTCCTCAGTAGTGACCATTACACTGTGTGAGTGAGTGAGTGTGTGTGTGTGTGTGTGTGTGTGTGTGTGTGTGTGTGTGTGTGTGTGTGTTTCTTCTGTAACTGTCTTAGACTAATTTTCAAGCAAAAGAGAGAGATCTGGAAATCCAGGTCCCTGGAAGCTACATGTATCTCTCCTCATCACCCAATTCAGCTGCTCTGAGCACCCAGCAGAGGCAGTTTCTGGCCCAGAGTCATCAATGGGAAAACTGGTTTGACTTTGAAGAGCAACAGTGCACCCTAATCTGTTTCTGTTTTGAGCTCCGATCTCCTTCCATCAGCAACCCGGGTATGGACCATAACAAGATCCGTGTTTGCAGCTGGCATCCTGCCTGTGTTTTCTTAGCGTCTCCATTTGTCTCTTTGGTATCCATTCATCTGAGGACCAAGCTAACAGCTGAGGTGGTTGACATCTGCCCTGGACCCAGGCCACACTCCCATCACTTCCTTTAGCTGACTGCAAACCCCTTAACTCTGTGCATGGCCAGCTAGGAGAGACGACTGGGCTCACCGCTGTGGCCACATAGTCTCATAACAAGCAGAGCTGTTACTCTGAGTGGCCTTCTTGTGTGCCAGACCGGGCCCTTCTCTGTGCTATACTGCAAAGTAGTCGGGATTGTGTGCAACTGTTCCTGTAGGAAGTGCCCTGTCCTCATGCCTGTCACCAGCAGGGTTTACTCTCCTGCTCATGCCCTGCCCATACCCTGCTGTGCAGAAGACTTTGAAATCACCTCTGGTGGTGGCTCAAAACCAATGCTGGAACAGCCTTCTGTATATAATCCAGGTAGGAAAGGCAGAGGTGATGAAGGGTTACCCCTGCATATGCCCGCCCGGGCTCAGTGTGCCAGGCCTGAGCTAAGGCTTAGCATGGTACTTGCCCATTTTTCTGCCCCCCTCACACAGGCACAGCCTGCTCCCACTGCTCTCAGCTCCCTTCCCGCTGCGCTCACCCTTTTGTGAGAGTATATGCTGATGTGGATGTCCCCCTCTGACCCTTAGCTTCTAGACATCCAGACTTTGTCTTATTCCCATGACACTCCAATCTCAAACCCATAAAGCACACTGTAATCCGGCATTGAACTTGGAAGGAAGGAATGAAAGAATCAAGGAACCTGAACCAGGCTCCAAATAGAGAATTTATTTGCCAAGGCCCCCAGGCCCTGTAAGTGACAAGGACAAATAAGGGCTACTCCCTCTCCAGGACTCCAGCACCAGTGGGGGACCCAACTGGTTTAGCAGTGGTCTTTCACCCTACCCTCTGTACCCTGTCTCATTAGGGAGCCCAAAGGTCCTCCCTTGTTCTGGAGATTCTTCCATATGGAAAAGGAGGCAGTCACCACCATCCCACCACAGCCCGGGAGGGGACCAAGCCCATGGCCTCATCCTCCAGAGCTGCTACAGCCCACCACAATCCACAGCCCACTCCAATTAGCCCACAGCCTACACACCAATTACTGTGTCAATCGCAGCACTGGAGAAAGAGAGCAAAGGAGCCTGGGGGAGACAGAGAGAGGGAGGGCCAGGCTGAGGCAGCCTGCCCACACGCACTGGAGAAACACTGACTGAGCTCCCTTTCCTTCTGACTAGTTTGCTTGAGAGCTCAGGCTCCCCCACCCCACTATTCTGGACTCTTTCCAGCTAAAGATCCAGAGGGCCTCCCATTAAATCCCAGTGCACACCCTATTCCACGTATATGAGTGCCTCGGTTTCCCCGTGCACTACATTCTGAATGAGAGGGACTTTTCTATTTCCTGGGCATCCGAGACACTTGGTAGTAAATGAATTGTGACATAAATAAAGGCACACCTGTTACAACGGGAATCGAAATGATTCCCTAGAAGGCAATGGCAAAAGATACGGATCCAGAGGGCTGGGACTGGCTCTGTAACGCCTCCAGCCATTCATTTAAACAGCATCTGACATCACGATCTCTGTGTCCAGTCCTGGATTGGATGCCAGGGACCCAGCAGGAGGCTGGCTTGTACACCCAGGAGCTCTCAGACTGCTTGTTTTGACTAGATTGTTGAGGTTTGTCTTCTCTATATTGTCTCATTTTCTGGGTCCTAAAGTCCTTTAGACCTTGAAAAAAGTATGGGGGTGGGGGTGCACAAAGAGGACTGGAGACTGTGGCTGAGTATGGAAGGGCAGGAGGTGTGGCCTGCCCTACAGAGCAGACACACGGCATCCCTTCCTTTTTACTCTTGCTGTTTGTCTCCATGGGCAAGACAGGCTCCCCTTAAAACAGTCCGGTCGGCCTTCTTTTGTCTGGTGCTTTGAGGGAGCCCTTCCCTCTTCATTTTCTGACTATGATGGGAACGGAAACATCTATGCTGTCTCAGGGGTTGCCCAGTCAGAGTTCTCCGTCAGTCTGGCCAAAGCAAGTGGTCCAAGCAAGACCATGTAACCCTAGCAATCCAGTCTGAGGTTGCTATAGCGACCCCAGAGACAGACAATGAGAACAACTGCTACTTGAACCAACAGATTAAATCTTCTCAAGTCAGTTGAGGTCAGGCTTCTGTCAACTGTAGCCAAGTTTCTTTTCCAAACTTCCCTAGCTGGCCACCTACTTACAAATTAATTAATTTAAAAATTTAATGTGAGCCAGGTGGTGGGTGGTGCATGTCTTTAATCCCAGCACTCAGGAGGCAGAGGCAGGTGGATCTCTGAATTCGAAGCCAACCTGGTCTATAGAGCCAGTTCCAGGACAGCCAGGGCTACACAGAGAAACCCTGTCTCAAAAACAAACAGAAATTTAATGTGGAGAGTCTCTGAACCACTCAGGTGCTGGGGGCCGGAAAGATGGCTTTCATTTAAGGACACACACTGCTCTTGCCGAGGACCTGAGTTTGGTCCCAGCATCCCTTCTGGGTGACTCCCAACTGCGTGTAACTCCAGCTCCAGGAGATCCAACGCTCTCTCCTGTCTCCAGGGTACCTGCACTCACGTGTGCACACTCATACTCATATGCTTAATAATAAACTAAATCCTCTAAAATACATAAGATGAGGCACAGGTGCAGAGGCGATGCCCAGCCTTTTCTGTTCATTCGCGCATAGAGTCATTTCTACAATGACAAGTGTTACTCTCAAGAAAGAAAAGGAGCATTTGCTCTAAAATGGATGCCATGGTGTCAGGACATAATAAGAAGTGACAGAAGCCAGAGTGGGAAGTTCATTCTGAGTCTATGTCTTCGAGGTTCAAAGGCAGGCAGATGGCATCTGTAGCCCTGGAGGGCAGAAGAGTTGACACCATGATGTGGACTGGACAGGTCCCAGGAGCTTCTGGTCTGGTGGGAACAGTGCTCATCTCCCTGGTGATGGTCTCCAGGGTGTCAGAAGCTGTGGAGCTGAACCTGTGAGGAGGTGTGTCTTTCACTTGATGTGTGCTGGTTTTGTTTAGTTCCTGTCACCAAGAGCACTTATGAAGAGAAAGGGTCATTTGGGATCCTAGTTAAAAGGGTTGTGGTCAATAATCACAGACTCATTATCTCCAGGCGTCTTGAGAGCAGCGCCTAGTGAGGGTGAGGCAGGAAAAAAAGAGAGAGAGCCTGGCTCCATGGTTCCCTTCATCAGCACTCCAGTGGCTCCCCTTGAGGCCCCAGCTCTTAAAGATCCAGAACTTCCTGACAGCATCCAAGGCTGGAGATCAGGTGAGACCCCATGGTTATTCTTGGCTGTCAACTTGACTACATCTGGAATTAGCTAAAACTCAAAAATGGAGGGCACACTTGTGAGAGATTTTTGCTTAATTTGAGATGGGAAGATCTACTTCTAATCCAGATCTTTGAGGTATGACACACCTTTAATCCAGATCTTTTGAGCTGGGAAAACCTACCTCTAACCTTTCTGCTGGAAGCTATGTAGTGAGTCCAAGGGAGAAAGCTTTTGTTCTCTTTGTCTGCTTGCTCTCATCTCACCAGCAAGTCCATTCCTTCACTGGCATTAGAGCTGACTTCTTCAAGATTCCAGTGAATTCCAAAGACCAGCTGAGACACCCAGCCATGTAGAGTGAGCAACTGCTGGACGTGTAGACTTTCCATTCATAGTCATAGACAGTCATAACTGGATTAGCTAGACCACAGCCTGTAAAATTGTTTTAACAAATCATAGATAGATAGAGAGATAGATACTCATTCTATAAATTTTGCTGCTCTAGAGAACCCTGAGCAACACACCAGACATCCCACATGTGGGCTTTGGCCCAACACTCCTATCCCAAACAAAGCAAAAATCAGAATAATAAAAACATTTCACAGCAGTGCTGAGGAGATGGCTCAGTGGGGAAAGTGCCTACCACACAAGCATGAGGACCTGTGTTTCGGTCCCCAGCACCCACATAAAAGCTGAGCCCAGAACTGGGGAAGTGAGATTGGAAGACACTTGAAGATAATTAGTCAGCAAGTCTAGCTGAGTGGGTGAGCCCCAGATTCAGTGAGAGACCCAGTATACAGAATAACATGGAATGTGATTAGGAAGATATGTCAGATGTCAGCCTCTAGCCTCCACACGTACACACACACACACATACCTATGCACACACCAGTGCACATACATGAACATGTATGTACATCATGCATACACACAATTTGGGAAGGATGACAGACCAGCATTTTACTGTGTAGCCCTGGCTGGCCTGGAGCTCACTGTATAGACCAAGTTGGCTTTGAAGACCAGGGATCTTGCTGTCTCTGTCTCTCAAGCACTAGGATTAAAGGCCTGCTCCACCATGCCTGGCTATACACACAAATCTTTAAACCAACAACCTGTATTCATATATGTGGATAACTTAAAGCCCTTTCACTAGTCCACTGGCCTCTCAAATTTTATATGCTCTTTCAGGTGACTTTAAGGGAAATAACACAAAATAGTTTCAGTTAAAAATTAAAATAATGAAGCCTGGCAGTGGTGGCACACGCCTTTAATCCCAGCGCTTGGGAGGCAGAGGCAGGTGGATTTCTGAGTTCAAAACAAGCCTGGTCTACAGAGTGAGTTCCAGGACAGCCAGAGCTACACAAAGAAACCCTGTCTCGAAAAACCAAAAAATAAATAAATAAATAAATAATTAAAATAATGAAGGAGTCTGTCTGCCACCACATGGGGGGTGAAGGCAGAAGACACCCAGAGGCCCATCAGATATGAGAGCCACTGCTGCAGGCAAGCATGTAGTAAAGAGATGGGAGAGAAAGAGAAACAGAAGGGTGTAAGCACCACGACAAGAGGCAGAATTGGAAACATGGAGGTGGTGAGGAACAGCCTCATGTGCACTACCACCTGAAGCCAAGGTGAAGTCCCAGCCCATGGTGCCATCGAGAGCCATGTCTGGGTCCATCATCCTGCAACAGCAAGGGTCTAAGTCAATGTCTGTGGTCCATGTTACCACCAAAAGCCATGTGGATAGTCCTGGTCTGGAGCCATGTAGATGAGGGGTGTGGAGTCTGTGCAGAATTGGCCCCGCCCCCACTGGACATGTAGGGGAGAGTGGCCTTGCCACTCTATGTCTGCAGTACTGGGGAAAGCAGAGGCAGGGGTGTGGGTGAGCTGGCTCGAGGGTGTGAGCTGTGTGAGAGAGCTGTTCACCCCTTGCTGGCCATGCAGCAGTATGGATTCAGGAGATTCCCCGCCATCACCACCACCCTTCTCCTACTGCGGCCCCCCACGGCCCCTCACCTGAGGAGTGCTGGAGAGATGGCCCGGGTGACCTGTGTGTGAGAGAGCTGGCAGACTGACCAACTCAGCCACCACCCAGGCCCAGATTCAGAGCTTTGATCCAGGGCCCACCCCCAACATCTACTACACCTATGAACTGCTGGAGCTTATAAAGGGGCTGGTCCTGCAGATCCAAAGCTGCAGGGTCTCCATGACACAGGGCGACAACAGAATATCTGAGAGGAGTCCTGGTGAGCATCCAGTATTGATGGTGTAGCAGCAGCCAGAGGCCTTGAACCAGACTAATGACTCACCGCAATGAACATCCACAAGTAAAGATGTTTGGATAGAAGGCTACACTGGGGGACAGCCTGCCACTTCTCCAGCGAGACACTTTGTTGTTGTTGTTGTTGCTGCTGCTGCTGCTGTTGTTTTTCTTTTTTAAGATTTTCTTTTGGGTTGCAGTGGCAGAGGGTTGGTGTGAAGGGAAGCGGAGATGAGTGGGATTGGGGTGCATGAGGTGAACTTCACAAGGAATCAATAAAAAGTTTTTTAAAATTCAAATAATGTGAGAAAATGTTACTGGATCCCAACCTTCTCCTATCACCACTTAGGCTACACCTCCCTCTCCTGGAGACCCCTGCAGAAATCCTGGCTGGTCTCAGGCTCTGTGGAGACCTCTGCAGAAATCCTGGCTGGTCTCAGGCTCTGTGGAGAACCCTGCAGAAATCCTGGCTGGTCTCAGGCTCTGTGGAGAACCCTGCAGAAATCCTGGCTGGTCTCGGGCTCTGTCTCAAAGTAGACATATGTCAGGACCTGGACCATCTAAGGGCTGCTTCCTTCTGGAACAAAGAGCCGGGCATTTGGGAGAGGAAAGTCTTGCTTTCCCAGCAAAAGTGGTTTCTTGTCATCAATGGGCGGAACCTTCTCATGGATGGATACCCCTTTCCACAGGACTAATTATAGATTTATTAATATTTATGGGTCTCTCGTCACAGCCGATAGATCTTGTTCGAGGACATTAAGCCTTATCTCCCTCCCTCCAGGAAGGGGCATGGAAAACCAGCTCTAATTGGGTAGCCGGCAATCAAGATAGAAAGGAAAAATGACAATAGCTTGCCTGTTGCCATCTATTAAAATATGGTCCGCCCCTCTCAATGATTATCTGCAGAATTAATATCTTGCTAGTCCAGGTTTGGGCCCTAATAGCAGGAAACCGTATTAAATACTTTGCTAAGAGCAATCAGCTTTTTGATAAGGCTAATGGCCCTGGCCCTGGCTATTTCTCATGCTGGGCGGTCTGCTCCTAATCCAGCAGAAGCCCGGCCACTTTGTCCATCTCGCTTGTCATTTAAAGTCAGCAACACTGGCACTATCTCCTGGTGAGGCTCCCCACTGCCTCTTTCCATCCCCATCCTGTCATGGCCTGGAAGGCTTGTCGTGGGAAGGAGGTGGCGGGTCACATTGCATCTGCAGGAAGAAGCAAGGAATGAATGCTCAACTAGCTTTGTCCTTTTTATTTATTCTAGGCTCTGGGTAGAATGGCGTGGTCCGAATTTAGGGTGGATCTCCTCACCTCCGTTAAGAGAGTCTAGAAAATCCCTGAGAGTTGAGTCATTCCTGCAGATTTGTTGCCACAGTGACTCCAAATCCTATCACGTTGACAATAAAGGTTAGCCATCACACGATCTCTCTGGACTCAGTTTCTGCATTCATAAAATGGGACGAGAAGTTGTCGTCTTCTGCAGAACTTTCTGGTCCAGCCAGAGATAGGCAAAGTGTTACAGCTCTCTAAAGGGAAGCCTACCCAGGGAAGTACCTGGGGTCCCAGGTCTCACCCGCTACCGTGGCAGCGTCAGTGCCAGCGGCTGGGGCAGGGCAGTTGCGGGTGGCAGCAGGCAGTGACGGCAGAGGCGGCAGGGGCATGAGCCCAGCCTGCCGGGGGGTTCAAAGTCCAACAATGAATGCTTCTGGAGAGAAAACTCTTCCCCAAAGAGTTACAGCTCAGTAAAACAGTCACTCTCAGACGACTCTCTGTGAAATAACTCGTGCACTTTATTTCATGTGGACAGGGGCTTTATAAACACTGAGGAGGAGGGTGGGATCCAGGGGTAGATGCTTCCCATTGGCTCAGTTTGAGACGCTAAGGATGCTCTATTTGCATGGGGAAGGACTCTAGGGGTTTTCCCTATGAGACTGATTGTCTCGGTCCTCTCAGTGGGGTGTCGTGGTTCCGTGTTCCAGAGCAGGTAGAGTTGGGCAGGAAGTTGGCCCCACTTCTACAGTTCTCTATTCTGAGTTTCACAGGTTTTGGCCTCACTCAGCCTTACCAGTTCTTCTGTCTGGTAGCACAGTCCACTTGTCCCACAAGAAGTCCCTATAACTGCTGTTTTGAGCTTTAAATGAGACTGTGTAGGCAAGACAGAGTGCCCGGGCACAGGCAATGCCCACAGATCAGATCACCTTCATTACACTCCCTGGCATTCAGAAACCTCTCTATCTGTCTCCGTCAGACCTTGTCTTGTAATGTTTGGACTTGGCACAACTCAGTGAGTGCTGTCTGTCTCCCCTCTGCCACCCCAGACTGGGCTTTAGAGTCTCAGGGACCAGATGTGCCCAGCTTTGCCATTTCCTGAGGCCCTGGGTAGCTAACATGAAACCTGACACAGTGAATGCCCAGATGTTGCCTCAGTATGACTATCATTCCAGATGTGTGACACTCACTGTGTCAGACCCTGTGGCAGGGCGCTTTACAGAGATTAACTCAGAGTAACCAGGGCCTGACAAGAGTCTTCAGCTGCCAGCCCAGGGAACTAGGCCATGCTTCTGCTTCCCAAGTGTGTCTCGGACAGCCCTGCTGGGCACCGTGATGGCTTTCTTTCCCCCAAGGTGGAAGCTGCTGTTTACTAGGTCCACACTCTGACTAGGCTCTCCCCAAGAGTATTCCCCTCAAAGTGACTACTGTGGTTCTCATTTAAGAATGATGGATACTGAGGTTCAGAGAGGTGAGGTAATGTGCTTGGTCACACAGCACATTAAGTAGAGGTTCGGGTTTTGAACCCAGGTCCAGAAGCTCTGGTTTCTTTGGGACTAGTGGTTCAGTGAGAAGGATGAGTCTGATCCAGCTCCTGCTGGACTGCCACCATATCCTGACTCTCTCTCTCTCTCTCTCTCTCTCTCTCTCTCTCTCTCTCTGTCTTTCTCTCTGTCTCTCTCTCTGTTTTTCTCTCTCTCTATCTTTCTGTCTCTCTCTGTCTTTCTCTGTCTCTGTCTCTCTATGTCTCTCTCTCTCTGTCTCTCTCTCTGTCTCTCTGTCTTTCTTCTGTCTCTCTCTGTCTCCCTCTCTCTCCCTCTCTGTCGCTCTCTCTCTCTCTCTCTCTCTCTCTGGCTCACCATCACTCTGGCAATCTGCTCCGTGGTAGCTGGCCCTTTATCTTGGGAGGTAGACCCACTCTGGGCTCTGCTTTACTTCCGGTTCACCAGCTGGAATCTAATTTTAACAACTACAGAGTCTCCTTTCTGGGATCCAGATCTGTCTAACTCTGACCCTGGTGCCCTTGGGTGAGAGGGCCTAAAGCCTACCAGATCTCCGTCTTTGGGCTACAGACATCAGGTTGAGAGGAAAAGGGTAGAATTCTCCTTCATGGGAACTAGTGTGCATGATAGAAGCGCTGTGGGGAAGGAGGGAAATGACCTTCTGGGTGAAGAAGGGCAGGAGGCCTGAAGACTGGGCCCAGGCCCTGGAAACAGTGAGCTCACCAGTGAGCCAACGAGTGGATGAGGGAGTGCCAGCACCTTAGGACTGCAGGACTAGGGAACCCAGGCGGGCCAATCAGCCTGTAGGTCTCCAGCAAAGAACAGACACAACAGGTCCTGTAGACAGTAAGACCAGAATTAAATCTAGTGAAACAAACCCAGGGGTTAGGCCCTCTCAAATGCACAGTGCCTGGCTCACCCTTCCATGTAGGCAAATCAATAGGCAGCAGTGGTACAAGAACCCAGAGCCCAAGAAGAGCTGATTTCTCCTCCTGCCGCTGGCACCTGTCACCAAGACAGCTATGCAGTGGCTTCTGACAGGTACCATAGCCGCTCACCATCTCAGGAGTGCTGACAGCTGCTCAGGCTGCCTCTCTTCAGGGAATACACTCATCTGAGACCAGACTGTCTCCACAGAGGCATGAGGAAAAGAGGGCGGGCCGCATGCAGGTTGTCACTACACTGTACACCCAGCCCATCTCTCAGGCACCACATGACAGGAGACTTTTAATCATCAGAGCCATGGAGGGCCTCTGTAAGGATCTCTGACCTCAGTGGTACATGCTTCTGCCCAGGCATGCCTTAGGCAGACCTCAGAGCCACCTATGCCCGTATGAGTGTAGGTGTGTGCTCAGCCTCTGACAGGCCGCATGCAGCTGGTGCTTGTACCCCAGAGACTAGCAGCATGCACAAGAGCCCATGTGTGTACACATGCAGGTTCTCTACGTGAGAAGTGCAAGTGTGCAGGCATTCATGTTTTAGTTCCCACACTTGTGAAGCTGAACACTCACACACCCATGTTCACAGATGCACAGGCAGGGCACGGGGTCTCAGTCTGGACTCTTTCAAAAGGAGCCTCTGGGAGGGCAGTTCAGATGGGACACAGGAAGATCAGAGGAAAAACAGGATGAAAATCTGTGTGAGTTACCATGGTGCCCTCTGCAGGACACGCGCCCCAGACCCTGGGGGACACACTTCACACTCATCCCATCAAACAAAACAACATATTATATCACCTCATAGTGGATAAAACTAGGAATCAGTAGCAAGAGAAGCCACAGGAACTGTCCAAATCCTTAGAGACTGAACACTTTCCAGTGGCCGCAGTGGGCCTTGGAAGAAATCAGAAATGTAAAGCTTCTTAGAATCAGGTCAGGCTTGGTGCAAACAACTTGAATCCCAGCACTTGGGAAGCCGAGGCAGGAGGATCTCTGTGAGTTTTAGTCCAGCCCTGATACTTTCCAGACCCTTTGGGATTACAGCTAAGGCAGTTCTGAGAGGAACATTTATAGGTCTGGTGCTGAGATATATAAAAATCAACAAACTGGGGCAGAAACTGACAAGATGGAGACCAAAGAATGCTCCACAGAACCTATGAGGCAAAAAGTTGCTTCTTTTGAAAGATTAACAAGTTTGACAAACCTCTAGCAGAAACAACCAAAAAATAAAGGATGTCTGGAATTCGCAATGAAAAAGAAGAGGTGACAGCAGATTCCTTTCGGCTACTGTGAATAGCTCTGCTATGAATGTATCTGGACACCGTGCGAAGCTGCCTCTATCTGCCTTGGGTGTGTACCCAAGACCAGAATCACCGGCTCCTGTGGGAACTCTATGTCCGGCTTTCAGAAGCCCTGTGAATTGTTCTACCAGAGGCTGACCTACTTTACATCCCCGTTAGTGATACACAAGGCACCCTTGTCAGCAACGTGGGTGCTGGGAACTAAACAGGGTTTAGGCTGGCCCTTCACTCTCTAAGCTTGGATCCTCCGAGAGAGAGGCACGCCCTCCTAATCTTTGAGGTGTCCCCAGACCCCAGCCTCCTTTTTTAAAGTGGAAGTACTTGTAGCAGTGGCATACACGGCCTGGTTTGTTGTTTCTCTTCTCATGTATCTATGATTGTTGGCGAGGTGAAGGCTGCAGCTCAGTTGGTAGAGCTTGCCTAGCAGAAAGCCCTGAGCTCGATGCCAGGGTATGGTGCCACACACCTGTGATCTCAGCTCTCAGGATGTGGAGGCATGTGGATTAAGAGTCAAAGGTCATCTTCAGCTACATTGTGAGTTCAAGGCTAGCCTGAGCTACATAAGACTGTCTCAAAAATAAATAAAAGAATACTATCATTTTATTTTTCTGTGGCTCACTGGTTGACAGTGTGCTGTTTAGAATCCATGGCTATGCATCTCTGAACTCTCTTCCATTATGATTTCTGACTTCTGTAAGGTTACATGACACACTCTGTAGGTTTTAAATCCTTGCAAGTTCATGATTCTTGCTTTCAGAGCTAACCTAGCATCTGTCCTGCTTGGGTACCTGGGAAGTTACTGCTGCAGCAGAGTTCTTCACTGACACCTGCTAGGTCCAGGTGACCGAGGCTGCTCTTCCTCTTTGATTCTATCCTGATTATCTGCATCGCCCTTCCATCATTGTCAAAAGAAATTGCCATTGCAGTTATAGTGGGTTTTGGTGGCAGAATTTGTACTTTTTAAAAATTAAAATCAGTTTTTATTTAATATTATTGTTTTTAGTAAGACATCACTCCAATCCTCTTCTCCAATTAATTGATGATTGATTGATTGATTGACTGACTGATTGTGTGTGTGCTCGTACACACACACACACACACACACACACACACACACACACACACACACACGTATGTGGGGGGGCAGGCGTATGCATACTAGGGAGAACCTCCAGGGGTCCGTTCTCTCCTTCCACCTGCTAAGGCACGGTCTCTCTTCTTTCTTCTGCAGTTGCACTGTGTACTCCAGCCTAGCGAGCCTAAGAGCTTCCTGGAGAGACTCCTGTCTCTGCTTCCCACCTTCTTGGGTATTCTGGGATTACAGACACACACTGCTGCATCTGGCCTTGGTTCTCCAATGCATCAGGCATGCCTTTTTTCCCCCTCTAGCTTACTCAGTTTCTTATTGCTGTGGCAGGGTGCCTGATGGAAACAATATGACGGGAGCAAAGGTTCATTTTGGCTCACGGTTGTAGAGGGTTCAGCCCACGGCAGCTGCCACGTTAAATCATTGCTAATGTTTTCAACAAATGTCACCGGGACAGGTACACAGTGTGCTCTAGCTCAAGTCCAACAAAGACAAACCTCGGAAGTGAGGCTTTTCAGCAAGAGCTGTCAGGTCCAATAGTGAGGGGTCCCTACCTCACTGGGTTTCTGGTGTATACTGTCACTCTTCAAGACTCTCAGAAGAGCCACTGAGCTGTTTCAGCAGGTTAGAGCTTG
>CM052701.1:20469811-20581189 GCA_028551405.1 Uromys caudimaculatus
TCTCCCTCTCCCTCTCCCTCTCCCTCTCCCTCTCCCTCTCCCTCTCCCTCTCCCTCTCCCTCTCCCTCTCCCTCTCCCTCTCCCTCCTCCTCCTCCTCCTCTTCCTCTTCTTCCTCCTCTTCTTCCTCCTCCTCTTCCTCTTTTTCTTTTTTAGGTGTTTTCAAGATTTTTTTTAATTATTGGATATTTTCTTTATTTACATTTCAAATGTTTTCCCCTTTCCAGGTCTCCTCTTTGGAAATCCCCTATCACATTCCCCCTCCCCCTGCCTCTATGAGGGTGCTCACCCACCCACCTACTCACTCCCATCTTCCTCTTGGCACCCCTCTACACTGGGGCATCAAATACCCTCAGGCCCAAGGGCCTCTCCTCCCATTGATGTCCAACAAGGCCCTCCTCTGCCACATGTGCGGCCAGCACCATGAGTCCCTCCATGTGTACTCTTTGGTTGGTGAACCAGTCCCCGGGAGTTCCAGGGGGTCTGGCCTGTTGATACTGTTGGTCCTTCCATGCTGCTGCAAACCCCCTCAGCTCCTTCAGTCCCTTCTCCAACTCCTCCATTGGGGACCCCCATGCTCAGTCTAATGGTTGGCTGTGAGCTTCCGCCTCTGTATTTGTCAGGCTCTGACAGAGCCTCTCAGGAGACAGCCATATCAGGTTTCCATCAGCAAGCACTTCCCAGCATCCACAATAGCGTCTGGGTTTGATGGCTGTATATTCGATGGATCCCCAGGTGGGGCAGTCTCTGGTGGCCTTTCCTTCAGTTTCTGCTCCACACTTTATCTCCATATTTCTTCCTGTGAGTATTTTGTTCACCCTTCTAAGAAGCACTGAGGCATCCACCTTTTGGTCTTCCTTCTTCTTAGGCTTCAGATGGTCTGTGAATTGAATCTTGAGTATTCTGAACTTTGGGCTAATATCCACTTATCAGCGAGTACATACCATGTTCGTTTTTTTGTGACTGAGTTACCTCACTCAGGATGATATTTTCAAGTTCCATCCATTTGCCTGCGAATTTTATGAAGTCATTGTTTTTAATAGCTGAGTAGTATTCCATTGTGTAAATGTACCACATTTTCTGTATCCATTCCTCTGTTGAGGGACATCCGGGATGTTTCCAGCTTCTGGCTATTATAAATATGGCTGCTATGAACATAGAGGAGCCTGTGTTTTTATTACATGTTGGAGCATCTTCTGGGTATATGCCCAGGAGTAGTATAGCTGGGTCCTCAGGTAGTATTATGTCCAGTTTTCTGAGGAACCGCCAGACTGGTTTCTAGAGTGGTTGCATCAGCTTGCAATCCCACCAGCAATGGAGGAGTGTTCCTCTTTCTTCACAGCCTCGCCAGCATCTGCTGTCACCTGAGTTTTTGATCTTAGCCATTCTGACTCGTGTGAGGTGGAATCTCAGGGTTGTTTTGATTTGCATTTCCCTGATGACTAAGGATGTTGAACATTGCTTTAGGTGTTTCTCAGCCATTCAAGTTTCCTCAGTTGAGAATTCTCTGTTTAGCTCTGTTCCCCATTTTTTGATGGGGTTATTTGGTTCTCTGGAGTCTAACTTCTTGAGTTCTTTGTATATATTGGATATTAGCCCTCTGTCGGACATAAGATTGGTAAAGATCTTTTCCCAATCTGTTGGTTGCGTTTTGTCCTATTGACAGTGTCCTTTGCCTTAAAGAAGCTTTGCAATTTTATTAGGTCCCATTTGTTGATCTTAGAGCATATGCCATTGGTGTTCTGTTCAGGAACTTTTCCCCTGTACCCAGGTGTTGGAGAATTTTCCCCACTTTCTCTTCTATTAGATTCAGTGTAACTGGTTTTATGTGGAGGTCCTTGATCCATTTGGACTTGAGCTTTGTACAGGGAGATAAGAATGGATCAATTTGCATTCTTCTACATGTTGACCACCAGTTGAACCAGCACCATTTGTTGAAAATGCTGTCTTTTTCCCACTGGATGGTTTTAGCTCCTTTGTCAAAGATCAAGTAACACACTAGGTGTGTGGGTTCATTTCTGGGTCTCCAATTCTATTCCACTGATCTTATCTGCCTGTCACTGTAGCAATACCATGCAGTTTTTATCACTATTGCTCTGAAGTACAGCTTGAGGTCAGGGATGGTGATTCCTCCAGAAGTTTTCACTATCCTGGGTTTGTTTTGTTTTGTTTTGTTTTGTTTTGTTTTGTTTTGTTTTGTTGTTATTCCAAATGAATTTGAGAATTGCTCTTTCTAACTCTATGAAGAATTGAGTTGGAATTTTGATGGGGATTGCATTGAATTTGTAGATTGCTTTTGGCAAGATGTCCATTTTTACCATATTAATCCTCCCAATCCATGAGCGTGGGGGATCTTTCCATTTTCTGAGGTCTTCTTCGATTTCTTTCTTCAGAGACTTGAAGTTCTTGTCATACAGATCTTTCACTTGCTTGGTTAGAGTCACACCAAGATACTTTATATTGTTTGTGACTGTTGTGAAGGTTGCCCTTCTCTGATAGCATCACCCGTGTGTGAGAGAAGCCAAGGCAGAAACTTAAGCAGGGCAGGAAAAGAATAGAGACCATGGTGGGGGATGCTTACTGGCATGTTCCCCATAGTTTGCTCAATTTGCTTTTTAAAAAAAAAAAAATACAACCCAGGCCCACCCAGGGATGACACCACCCTGATCAATCATTAATAAAGAAAACACCCCACAGACTTGCCTACAGGCCAATGGGACGGACACATTGAGGTTCCCTCTTCCCAGATGACTCTAGGTTGTGTCCAGTGGATGAAGAACCAACAAGCAGAGCATCGTGGTTTGTAGTAAAGTGATCTGTGTCCTCATTCCCACTCTGACCTTCCACAAGGCCCTATCACCAAGGGGTCCCGTGCTCTTTGTCAACCCCCCTACCTCAGTTCACGAATGAGGTCTGCCTGATTGTCACATGGTGTCCCTTTCTTCCTGGTGAACTGTCCAAATGCCCTGCATCAGTTTTCACTTCCCTCAAAACTTCTCGAGGGTCTTCTCTGAAGTGCTGGGAAAAGAACAAGATCTGGCAGAGTGGGCACCCAAATGTGGGGCAGACTCGCCTTCCACTCTCTAGAGACCAAGAGGTCCTTGTCTCAAATACATAAAGCCCAGATGAGCCCCCAAACTGTAAGAAACAATGAGCATGCATCCCAGATGAGCCCCCAAACTGTAAGAAACAATGAACATACATCCCAGATGAGCCCCCAAACTGTAAGAAACAATGAACATGCATCCCAGATGAGCCCCCAAACTGTAAGAAACAATGAGCATGCATCCCAGATGAGCCCCCAAACTGTAAGGAACAATGATCCTCATTCCATAATAAGAATGCTGGAGACTCAGAATAGCAGGGGTGAGGCAGATTTATTTTTGGTTCTTTCAAAGCTGGGCATCACCCTGGACAAAGGTGACAGTGGCTGATGTGCTGATCTGGCATAGAACAGTGGGTTCTATATCCCTAATCACGTTTCTCTGTCCCCTTCAGTTCTCATTGGCTGAGTTCTTTAAGAAGGCACAGTCTTCCTGCATTGCCCCACCTCCACCCCACAAGTGTCCATCCTATTGGTTCAGGATGCAAAGCTTTAATACATATCCTGGGGCTTAAGGTCCCCTCCTCTTCTGATACCTGGGCTTAGTCACATAGCAGACTGCCTGTAAGTTCATCTTCTCCCTCCCCCCCCCCCCTCCAGGGTTTCTCTGTTAACAGCCCCACCTGTTCTAGAACTCACTCTGTAGACCAGGCTGGTCTCAAATTCATAGAGATCCACCTGCCTCTGCCTCCTGAGTACTGGGATTAAAAGCATGTGCCACTAGCACCCAGCAAGCTGTAACTTTTCAGCCCTAAGATGAACTGACAGCACCTAGACAAGCAGGCACAGCAGCCAGCTGGGGAGACAGGCACAGTGCAGCCTTTTATCTATGTTGAATTCCAAATGCACCTCACACTGAAAACGGACTATAATAGTTTATGTCTTACACACACACACACACACACACACACACACACACACACACACACACACACACACTAATAAATAAAATGAGTGGTTTTTTTGGTTTTGTTTTTGTTTTTTTGTTTGGTTGGTTGGTTTGATTTGGTTTGGTTTTTTCAAGACAGGGTTTCTCTGTATAGCCCTGGCTGTCCTGGAACTCACTCTGTAGACCAGGCTGGCCTTGAACTCAGAAATCTGCCTGTCTCTGCCTCCCAAGTGCTGGGATGAAAGACGTGCGTCACCACTGCCCAGCGAGGTTTTGTTTTGTTTTGTTTTGTTTTGTTTTGTTTTGTTTACGAGATTCCTACAATACAAATTAGGGCTCATTCTTAACAATGCTCCTTTCAACTTCAGATGACAGTCCCAAGCTGCGATGTAGTTGTTGTCTGTATTGCAGAAGGCCTGTGACCCTCTGGTCAGGTTTAATTGCTTTGCTGGAGAGGCCCACAGGGCTCACGGAAGCACTTGCTTAGACTCTTTCCAGAGTCACAGGATGGCACTGCCAGCTGGGCAGAGGGCATGTGGGAGGACGTAGAAGAGGGCACGGGGCATCCAGACCTTGTCAAGTTTGCTTCATTTGGCTTTATTTAATTTTCAGTGTTTCACCTAGAAAACTCAGGAAAATTTCTACTGCCCTCATTGTCTTTACAAAGGAACAGATCTGGGTCAGAACTTCCTCCATCATTCAGGAGCCCTTGTGTAGCTTTGGCATTGGGTGCAATTTTCTATTGTTTTTTGTTATGTCCATGTATTACCTAATCAAAAGACTGATATACATATACAAATAAATAGCAGTGAAGGATCTGGCTCAGTCGGTAAAGTCGCTTACCATCACGCCTGGGGACCTGAGTTTGGTGCCTGGGGCCCACCCACATGAGAACACGCAAGTTTTTCTCTGACCTCCATAGCATGCCATGATATACATGGGTGCATGCATGTGCAAATGCATGTACACACACACACAACACACACACAGATACATACATACATACATACATACATACATATGCACACACACAGATATATAGATACATACATAGATACATAGATAAGTTCATTGCTTCTTAGCCTTTTGGCTAAGATCAAGCATACAAGGAAATCAGTACTGCATGCATGTACACCAATGCCCTGTGTGATTTAGGCACACACATGTGCACACACCTATAATACACTCACTCAGTCACTACAGGGTAACAGAGTTGGCCCATTCCAGACTCTCCTTGCCTGAGTTGCTGATTCACTTGGAGGAAGAGGGGGTGAGAGAGGAGGCCACTGTAGAATCAGATTTGCCTCAGAGGGGTACACAAGTCCATAGCTGCTGACCCCTAGGCTGAGGTGCATACAAGTGCAGTGGCCCACATATCCAGGAGCTCATGGATCTGAAAGACACTACACCCGTTAAAGGAATTATACAAATATCCCACCAAGCAAGGGATCGGAACTGGTGCTTGGATCATTAACCTGAAGGAATTGGGAAATCAAGCAGTTCTCTGGAGGGGAGGTTGAGGAAAATGTGGCTCTCCTGAGCCTATCGGCTTTTCTCTGTTTAGGTGGACATATGTCCCTCCCTTTGCCCTTGGATCCATCTCCTCCTGAACCTCTCCTAGCAGGAGGCCTGGTCATAGCTTACCCTGATCCCTCCACAGACAACTGACCCAATATTGGGCTCCCCGTGTGCCATTCCAACAAGCAGTGCCTGCAGATATGGGTTCCTTCTGTACTCCTGCCTGACTCCTGGGAATAACCTCGTCTTCCATTGAGGGCCACCTACCGCAAGCACCAATGTCAAAAGTTGAGTGAGAGCCATGTGGGACAGCTGGATCACCTGCCCTGCCGACACCAAAGTTACAATTTAGCACTTTTAAAACTGTAGTTCAAGGCCAGGCAGTGAAGGTGCGCACCTTTAGTCTCAGCACTTGGAAGGCAGAGGAGGGGGAATCTGTGAGTTCCAGGACAGCCAGGGCTACACAGAGAAACCTGTCTCTAGTTTCTAGTCAAGAAAACAGTACCTAAAGAATAATATGATGAAGACCAATCTCCCGTCACCCAGTTTTAACTTATGTTGAAATTATGTCTAACCTGCTTCAGCTCTTGCCTTAATTATTAATTTTTAAATTTTTATTATGTCAGCATGTCAATGTTTTGCCCACTCTTTAACTGGTTCTGGGTTTCCACTACTTGGCCAAACTGGTATGTGAATTCTGGTCCCGGGTGCTGCAGTATGTATGCATGCTGCCAGGCAGGCTCTTGGGATGAACATGGGATTGCAGACTGCTGCAATGCCAGCCTGCCCAATTGTTTCCCAGTGTGATTGTATCGATTTTTTTCCTACCAGCAGGAGCTCTTCAGGACCTGGACCTGCATGCTTCTGTCTTTACACAGTAAGAGGCTCCCCAGAGACAAAGTAAACAGACAACAGCACCAAGATGCAGTGAACTTGAACTGCAGACAGACAAAGGGAAGAAGCCCAGTGCAAACCACCCATCCTTAGCCAATACCATAGCAACCCACCCAACAAAGCCGGAGGGTATCCGCGTTGTGTCCTGTGATTATCTTTTGTTACTTATTATCTTTTTAAGGAACTAAAATGTTACAGATGTCAGTGTAAGCCTTCTATAGACCACACTTCAACCCAATTTCTCTCCTCTCCCCATCTGCTTCCTGGAACTGAAATAGTCTCAGAAGACAAGACAGATGTTGTTATATTTTATAACTGCATCTGTGATACCTCACACTGTCAGTGGGTTTTCGTTTTTGTTTTTAGACAGGGCCTCATTATAAGGCCCTGGCTGGCTAGAAACCCCGTATGTAGGCTAGCCATGGATCCATAGATACTTGTTTGCCTCTGCCTCCTGAGTGCTAGGATGAAGGGCAGGTGCTATCAAACACAGTAGTTGGGTTTTTATATTTATGTCGATGGAGTCCAACTGTCAGGTCCTTCATGATTTCCTTCTTTAGTCCCTTCACTTGTTGGAGTTTCTAGACAGCCTATAGCCATGGATGTGACTCAAGTTCATGGCTTCTTACTAATGATCCTTTCTCTGACTTGCTACTCTCTGCTTACTCGGCTCCTACAGCGAGGCCTTCACGGGTGCTGAGCCTGGTTTTACATTTGAAGGCCCCATATTCTGTGGTATTTAAGAAACAGGAATCTGTTCTGTTTCTTCAGTCCATCCATCCCCAGTGTCCAGTTGGCATCTCCAGCTTCATGCTGACAGAACTGCATCTCGAAGGAGGTGAGGGCAGAATGGAGGGGTCTGCATGCTGAGTAAGGCTCCTCACTTGATGGAACTTGAGTTAGGCTCTGGAATTTTCTCCTGGCCCCATCTGTGCATGTCCTAGTAAAATCCAGGTGAGTTAGCAAGGACCTCCCCACACCTTGATAGTTGGCAGCGTCTTCACCCTCCTCCCTGCCCTTTCTTTAGCAAAAACATATAGGGTTGGTGTGGCCTGAATTCTACTTTTCCCTGGTGTCTCCTCACCTCAGAATATTCCTGGGCCACAAACTTCACCTGCCCTTGTTGAGTCTGGGCTCACCCCACTGTGGAGAAATGAAACTACTTTTTATGGGAGGCGTTACATGTTTGCTCTAGCAGGAGTGGCCAGGTTACACAGTCTCCTCAGCTGGGTTTCAGGAAAGAAGCTAGATAGAAACCCAGAGCCCTTAAAGACACAGGCTTGGGGCTGAGAGTGTGACTCAGTAGGGTGCAAGCTTAGCATGCACCAAGCTCTGGCTTTGATCCCCAGTGTCACAAAAACTGGTGTGGGTGATGCACACCCACAATATCAGCATCTGGGAGGGAGAGGCAGAAGGATCAGAAGTCCATGTTCATTCCATTCCTAGCTAATAGTGAGTTCAAGGTTAGCCTGAGCTACCTGAGACTCTGTCAAGAAGAAGAAGAAGGAGAAGGTGGAGGAGAAGGAAGAAAAAGAGGAGGAGAAGAGGAGGAGGAAGAGGAGGAAAAGAAGAAGAGGAGGAGGAGCAGGAAGGGGGAAGCAGCAGCTACATGCCCTTTGTTCCAGGAACCTACCAACCTTCAGGAATGATGAGACTCACACCCTCATAGGCTGGAGGACCAGAAAGCAGAAATAGCCTAGACTACTCTAGGCTAGACCTCAGAGAAGTCTAGATTTATAGGTCTGATTCCACATGGCTGTACCCTTGGGGCCTGTATGGTGTGGGAACATTCGACAGACCGGAGTGGTCTCATGGACAGCAGTGCACCATGGTGATCCACCACAGGGAGCCAAGCAGAGCAGCAAATCACATGGGCAGATGACAACTGGGAGCCAGCCATGGCCAGCTGCAGTTCCATAAGGTGTTGTCCAACCCTATGACAGAGAGAAGACAAGGCTGCCTGTGTTTCCTCTCCCCTTCAGGGCCTCGGAATGGAAACTGTGCTGTGTCTTTAAGAATATAAGAGAGTTGGGGCTGGAGAGATGACTCAGCGGTTAAGAACACTAACTGCTCTTTCAAAGGTCCTGAGTTCAATTCCCAGCAACCACATGGTGGCTCACAACCATCTGTCATGGGACCCGATGCCCTCTTCCGAGGTGTCTGAAGACAGCTACAGTGTACTTACATAAAAAATAAATAAATCCTTGGGCCGGATTGCAGCCTATACATTTGAGTGTTCTGGGCTTCAAAAGCTCCGGGAATCCTGGGATCCATGAGGCCGATTAAGTAACAAGAAAGATTTTTAAAAAAAAGAATATAAGAAAGTTATGCTTCTGTATACCTGAGGATGGGTGGGCAGTGACCCCCCACTACACTCAGAGAGGAGCCTGGGCTTCTAGGAAGACCACTTTAGGACCCCAAATAGAACAAAGTCTGGCTCTGGGCTCCTGGAGCCACTTACTGAGATTTCAGGTCCTACAGAATGGCTACCGGAAAGAATTTCTAAGAAATCCTGTCATTTCAGGGCTCATGATCCCAGACAGCTGAACCAGAGTGGAAACTGACCCAGGAAAGGACTCATCCACACTCTCCTCCTCCTGCTACCCCACCCATCCAGGCCACACCATCCCCACCCTGCCCGAAGCAGAGGATAGGATCTGCAGTAGGAAGCGGGGGTGATTATGATGGATGTCCATGCTCCCCATTGCCCAAGCAACTATGTCTGGCTCCCCAGAACCCAGGACTCGCATTGCCATGGCTTGCCAACCATTTTATGTCCACCCCATTAAACAAACCATGGAGGAGAAAAAGTCATTTCCATTTCTCTCCTCAGCTGTGATTCATGGCTTCTGTTAGGTCCTTCCCCAGATAACACCCCTGTCTCCCCAGAACCCCAAGAATGGGGTAGGAGATGGAGTGGTACAGCACCCACATGTACACATGCACACATACGCATGCACATACAAGCACACACATGCATGCACACACATGTACACAAACACATGCACACAGTGCACATACACATATGCATACACACACAAACACATCATACACAGAGGCATGCACACATGTACACACATGCACACGTACACACACATGAATGCACACACACACAAGCAAACACATGCACACACAGGCAAGCACACAGTGGACGCATACACATATGCACACACACAAACATATCACACACACACACACATGCATGCATGCATGCACAGAAGCATGCAGGAACCCACAGCCCATCCTCTGTTCTTGCCCAAGAGGCATCTGAGCAGAGACCAACTCTTGATTTGCATTTACTCCTGGTGCTAAGCACAGAGCTACCTTCCTCGGGGCTGAGCTGGATGTGATTAAAACTTAAAGTTTTAAAAAGTAACTAAATTGGGAGTGTACTGATGTAGTCACGGGTGCAGGGACTCCTGGGAGATCAAGACCCTCTGCAGGAAACCAAAGTGGTTGGCATGGTGGGATGGAGAGTGGGGGCGGTGAGTGTAGGTGAGGTGTGGGGGGCCCAGGAGGAGGTGGCCTCAGCTGGGTTCTAAAGGCAGACGCCTGATGGAGATTCTGCTGTGGGCAACTTGCTTGCCTTGTCTGAGCCCTTCCTCTTTAGTGACTGAGGATCAAGTACAGGGTAGGACCTTCTCCACGTGATGTCTTTAGGGAAAGGGGAAAGCAGAGTCTGTGCTTGGGTGGGAGCGAGAGGCTGCTTTAGACCTGGTCTGATCAGGAGGAGGGCACTAGGGAGGGCTTGAGACCAAAGGAAATGGGAAGTCACAGGAGAGGTTGGCCAGGTCAGGTCACATGTTTGAAGAGTCCATAGATGGTAACTATAGAGAGGTCAGGAAGGTCAACTTGGGACTTGAACCCTGGTCTCCCCGGGCATATCTTGAACATTCAAACCAGATGGCAAGTCTTGAAATCCAGGGTCCCACATGTCTGATCTCTCCATTTCTGGCTAGATCTTCGCCCCCACTGTCTCACCACCTCAGACATATAGACTGTGTCAGTGGGGTAGGGGTTAGGGTCCAGCTCAGAGTAAGGGGCTCAGCTGATTTAATTTCCCTGGAGCCAGGTAGGGGCAGCAGTCCTAGTCCGCAGCCTCCTGCTGAGGCCTGTCAAGCGTGCGTTACTCTCAGGAGCGGGAGCTGTCAGGCATAGCCAAACTGCACTCTTGGCTGCCTCAATTTCACATCCCCCAGGTAGCGCAGACACATGAATGGACCGGAAATTGAATGCAAAATCAAAATGCAGCAAATAAATGGAAGCAAAAGTCATTTGGAGGCAATAATAAGAACCACCTCTGGTTGGGAGCAGGACTTCTGCAGCCTCTGCAGGATGGCCCAGGAGGGGATGTGAGGCTGGGCACCTTTGCTGTCCGTCCCCAGTTCTCCTCCATGGACTTACATTGCTAGATGGTCTTCAAGGTCACTGAGGGCACAGACAGAAAGAGAGACTTGGAAAGTTGGGAGGGAGGTGGAGCCAAGGTCCCCAGGGAACAGGGGTCTAGGAGTCAGGAAGACTTGGGCTCTGATTCTATATTTTCCAGCAGGCGTAACCTCTGGTGAGGGGCTAGGTGGGTAATTTCTCTACAAGGCAAATCAAGATGCTCTGCATTTAAGTTGGCCAGGGTGGTCCTGACGGCTGTGCCCCATCCTGGCATCCCTGATGCCTGCACATAGTAGGGCAGTCCTAATGGCTGCCCTACCCTGATGCCCCCATTGCCTGCACACAGGTACTCAATGCTTGCTATAGGACATTCAATGTGATGGGACCCTCTGGGAGGGTATAGAAGCCAGGTATAGAATCTTGCTCTCCTTGCTGGCAGAGCCCAAGAGCCTTGCCTGATGCCTAGACACAGTAGATGCTCAATAACACAGCATTGACTTCCTTTCCCCTGATTCCATTCACTAAAGAGCCCTAGTACTTCAAGCCCCCCAGTCATGGCACTCTGGGGGCTGCAGACTGACCTCTTGGTCTCTTAGGGACAGATATGGGACGTCACAGCCACCAAGAACTATTTCATCATCTGTCACTCCACAGATAAGAGAGCAATGATGTGACTTTCCTGGGATCACAAGACAGACTAGCCCAGTTGCTGGATTGGACTGTCAAGTCCCTTTCTCTTTGGCACCGTTCTTCAACAAAGAACTGATGGGTGACTCCTGGCCTGGCACACATCACTTAGAACCTCATGCTGGTACCAGAACCCACTCAGAGAGCAGTGAGAACAGGAGGCTGGGAGCCAAGGCCCAGCCTGGACCACCGGGAATTGGGACTGGGAATGAGGGTCAAGCCGAGGAGCTTCTGGCTGGGGCGGCAAGGAAGCGGGGACAAATCGGCAAGAAAGGCAACCACCTATTAAGTACCTACTATTTAAACCCGGGCTACAGTTGGTATTCATCTCTACCAAGTAACAGCACTCAAAGCAAGGACACAGATCCTGGAGGGAAGAGGACACAGGGACAGCTAGGCTGGGGGCCAAGGAGGGCTTCCTGGAGGAAGAGGTACTTGGGTTGAGATCTGGAGGATGATGGGAGGTACAAAAAAGGGAAAGAGAAGCCTAAAAGGCACATTAAGATCAGGTGAAGGAAGAGGTTGGAAAAAGGTGGCGGGCCGGGGGAAGAACCCAGAAAGTACAGCGGGTGGACTGCAAGGTAAAGAAGGAGAGAAGCCAGAAGACTCAGCCAGCCAGGCAGTAGTACAGAGAACCAAAGACAAGAGACGGGCGGGGTGGGGCGGGGCGTGAGGGGGAGGGAAGGTAGAAAGAGCGGAGGAGGGAGCGGAGAAAGGGGCTGCCAGTCACTCTCGGCTCCCACACACTTCCGCCCCGACTTTCATCTCTGACACAAAAGAGGAAGCGAGGCCCCTGGGGGAGGCAGGGGCGGACGGCCGAGCTGCATAATGCATTTCTCGTCCAGCCTGTTTTCCTCTTCCTCGCAGGGGTCCTGAGCTGAGCTATTGCAGCTAGTGGGGCAGAGTCGGGTGCATAGGACTGGAAGGGTGATCAGGATGGCTGCCGGGGCAGACCTGGCTGGGATGCCAGCCAAGCAGGATGGAGGAGGCCAGCTGCCTTTCTCCCCAGGCTCCTTACTGCTGCTGGGCCCCGGCCCCTGCCTTCTGCAAGCTTGAGAGATGTCAGCTTAGGTGCTGCTGTGGACTAAGACACTAGCTGAGGAGGAAGGGTTATCTGGGAATAGTGCATGTGCTTTTGTGGTTGCCCACAAGGTGATTGGCAAGTAGTTGGTAGTTTTCCTGGTGTTAGCAGTTAGTGGAGATGTTTGTTAGCAGTAATCTCATTTAACTGCGGGTTAACACTCCAGGAGATGGCTATCAGAAGCGCCCACAGTAGACTACGGTGTTTATTATTAGGGTGTATACTCTGGCCTGCTTGGTTCCTCGGTTTACCTGATCTCATTTCCTCTCTCCCTAGTAATTCTCTGCTGCTTCCATCTTCTAAGAGGGCCCCTTGGCCAGAGTACAGTGGGTCTTAGCCAATGACTGACGGGTGCAAGAGCTTGGTAGCTCTGCCGTCACAAAACTCTACCCGACATGGTGACCCGACATGGGACCAGGTAGGGCATTTCCTGAAATCATCCTCTTGCTTGGCTCCCCCACGTCCCCAGGTAGCCCTGCACCCTTACCGGACCTCTTACCTGGGTCTTCCTTCTTCGTAAATGTCTCCAGGTCTGCTCCTTAGACTCCACCCTAGGCAGAAAGGCAAGCTGCTCTAAGCAGCAACGGCTCAGGCTCCAGGCAGATGCTCAGCACACTAGCAGTCCATCTCCTGGTAGCCATGTGGCCACAAGACAACACGGGGTTCCTCAGTAGCCACGGGGTGTTGGTTCTAAACTCCACCCCAGTATTAAAATCTAAGGATGGCCATGCCCCTTGTATAAAATGATGTGGTATCTGCATATAACCGGTGCACATACTCTTACACTTTACGTCATTTCTAGATGACTGTACTAGGTACAGTGTAAGTGCTGCCCAGAGGTGTAGTGTGTGTGTGTGTGTGTGTGTGTGTGAGAGAGAGAGAGAGAGAGAGAGAGAGAGAGAGAGAGAGAGAGAGAGAGAGAGAGGAGAGAGAGGGCCCTGTGTTGTTCAGGCTGGCTTCAAATGCACTATTTAGCTGAGGACCACCTTGGACTTCTGATCTCCTGCTTCTGCAGCCCCACTGCTGAGAGCAGAGACCCGTTCCACCACACCCTGCTTCTGCAGTGCCAGAGATGGAACCTAGAGAAGCATTCTACCAGCGGAGCCATAGCCTTAGCCCAATGCACTGTGGCCTTTGTGGATTTGTTGGTGGTATTCTCTGACTCTAAGGGCATGGACAGATAGGCCACCAACTGTCCTCTGCCTCTTGGGTTAATTTTCTCATCTATAGGATGAGCACCATTGAGTAACACCAAGGGCTGGGATAATGGCTGCCTTAGCAGTTGGTAACCCTAGGACAGCGGCCACCCTTTGTGATCACCCTGCCACCCCACTTCCTGTCCTGCCCTACCACTCAGTGTCTTCCTCTCCCAGAAGCAGCAGAGCTTCCAGTGTAACCCACATGTCATCTTGGATCAGCGCTGGCCTTTTCCTGCTTGAACAACTGTTCCCATTGCTACAACCTTTTAACTCTTCTGAGTCTGTCAATGTACTAGAACTTGCATTTTTGTCCCCAAAAGGGTCTTATCATATAGCCCAGACTATCCTCAGACTTGCAAATCCTCGTGCCCTAGCCTCTGAAGGTCTGGGATGAAAGGTGTCTGCTACCACGCCCAGCTTGGAACTGGCTTTTACTACATCGTGAAGGGAGATGGGAAAATGGAAGAGGCTCTGGGCTCCAGTTTCTAAGCTGCTGACACTTGACACCAGCCCTGGGGGTATTTATTCCCCAAAACCAGAGGGTGCTCCTGGTAGCATTTTTGAGGGGGGAAAGGTTTAATGAGTGCAGCATGGATGGATACACCCCCTTCCCAAGCTCTTGCCTGAGCTCCAATGCATCATGGGTATAGCAAGCATTTTGTCTTTTTCTAAGTTAAAAAAGCAATGTTCTTTCTGCATAGGTCCTTTAGCAGGCTTCCCTCCGGGTGGTACCCAAGAAAGAGCAGGCTATCCAGACGTGGCTGAGCATCACACTCTAATGTTCACAGCCCCAGAGAAACTCTTAACTGGACCACCATTTCAAAAACCACTTCCCTTCTGAAGCTTGGTGGTGCATGCTTGTAATCCCAGCCGACTTGGGAGGCTGAGGCAGGAGAATTGAAAGTCAAGGTCTGCCTGGGCAATGTGACGAGACTGTGTCTCAAAATAAAACGTGGGGAGAAAAAAACAGCTGGTGTACAGTACTGGGCTACCATGCAGGAAACTCTAGTTCAACCCTCAGTCAGTCAGTCAGTCAGTCAGTCTGTCTGTCTTATCTTGGTTTATTGAGGCAGGGTCTCACTATGTAGCTCTGGCTAACCTGGACCTCCCTATGGAGGCCAACCTGTCCTCAAACTCCTCCTGCTTCAACCCCTGCCTCTGGAAAGCTGAGATTAGAGAAAGGCAGGAGCCACCACGCCAGCCAGAAAGCTTTCTTGCCTCGCCGGGGCTTAAGAATGTCCAGTTATGGAAATTTTAGATTTTGCAATCCTGCATCAAGCATCCCGGTCTGAAGAAACTCTCATTTAGGCTCCAGAGAGATGGTGTGAGCAAATGTCCTGTCTGACATCGGTCACACTGCCCTGACAACCCCTTCTGGACGATCTGTGCCTGAGTCTGCGAAGGGCTCGCATTGACTGGGTGTGGCAGGCCTGCCTGCTTTTCCTTTGGAGCAGAAACTAATCTCTGCCCTTCCAAGTAAGGAGGTAAAATATTTGGTGTGCCTCTAAACAGATGATGGAGACTGTGAGTCTTTGAACCCTGGCATGAACTCACTCCAAGAGGCACCCAGGAAGCAAGGCCATGTGCCAATACTTTCCACAGTCAGGAAGGGCCCCAAACTGCTTGCTCTCCCCCTCTCCCCAGCCATCCAGAAGTTTGCTGTCATCACCAGAAATTAAAATCGCAGAAGTGTGTGACCAGAAGGAGCGTCACAGCCAGCTCCCATCAGATGCTGAGTTTCTCTCTGGCACCCTCATTCACTTGGCCTATTTGAATTCCTTCAGTGTCCAGAGCTTGTCTCTAGCAAAGCTCACTTCTGGACACCTCTTATCCTGGTGTTGAACACGATGATCATAAACAGACATCTACAAAACACCTCTCCAGTATACACTGGGGACACGAAAGAAGGCAGACCCTGCCGGGGACCCTGAAGAGTCAGCAGTGAGATAAAAGAATTCTCTGCCCATTCAGAGGATCCCCAACTCCTCAAAGCTGCCCCAAAGTGACAGGTAATGTCAGACGATTCCTAGACCCTCTGAAATACCTAGATCCAGTCCAGATCTCTCAGGGTGTAAGGGCAAGGTCCTACCACACCAAAGCACCACTCAGGAAGAATCCTCAAATTGTCTGCACCCTCCCTTACTGCCACATTAGGCTGCTTTCCCAGACAAACCCAGACAAGCATGAAGACTAAGGTCTGACTTGGAACCCCACCCTGCCCCCACCTCACCCCACCCTGCCCCCATCCCACCCTACCCTGCCCTCACCCCACCCCCCACTCAACCTTCTCAGAGCTACAGGAAGGCTCCGTGCAGTCCCAGGCCACTGGAGGGGGTGGACAGCTGAGCTGGGTGATGGGTGGTTTTAATATTTAAACACAGCTTCCCGCTGTACAGCCACAGGCGAAGACAGCTGTGTTCTTTTTCTTCTTCTTCTTCTTCTGCTTCCTTCCTTCCTTTTTTTTTTTTTTTTTTTTTTAAATCTTTAATGTCTCCCGCCAGGCCCTGCTGGGGAGGCGTCGGTCCTGTGCCATATATCAAAGGATTGCCACAGCTGGAAGGATATTTGGAGCATTCCCAGCCAATCCATTGTGTATAAATATATAGATATATATATATATAGGTTTCATTATCCCCTTCAGGGCTGCCAGAGAATATATTCTTTTAATATGTATAATATATTTGAGCTGCTATGCAGCTCAAGGGAGGAGGGAGGGGCCACCATTGACATTTCCCAGGCATTTCCAGGGGGGCAGAGAGAGAAAGAGAGAGGGAGGGAGGGAGAGGGAGAAGAGAGAGAGGACTTAGGGAAAGGGAGGGTCTCATAAGTCAAGGGGGAATCTCAGGATCCTGTCATAGTGTTTCAAATATAACCCCAATCTCGTGCCTGGGCCCTACCTTGCTGTTTTCTTGGTCCTTTAAAGAGATGCATATGCTCTTCTTGAGTAGCCATAGTTTCCCCGCTATTTAGAGGTGGTCTGCTCTACCTTAGGTGTGAGTAGTGGGGCGACATCTCCTGAAGCCACCACAGTGCATACCAGCGGAAGTTTAAGGGCATGTGCTTGCTGTCTGACCTTGGGCAGGCTGCATGCACTGTCTGAAGCCCAATGCTTCATTTATAGATGGAGCCAGCAGGCCTGCCTTGCAGGATGAGTACTGAGCTCAGATATGGACAGCTCCAGAGTGGAAGGAGAGGGCTGAGCCAGGCTCCCTTGCACTAAAGGAGATGGGACCTGAAGGAGGAGTCCCACAAAGCTCAAGGAAAGAGAATGTCCCACAGGCCTCCCCAGCCTGCCCAGGCAAGGGATGTCTTGGTCATGTGAAACCCATCCAGGCTAGGTCATTGGCTGCAGACTTTCCACAGCCGCTTTCCCAGGTGCAAAAGAATCATGTTGTTCTCTGTATCGAGGATAATTTAGAAATGAGGTCAAAAAAAAAAAAAAAAAAAAAAAAAAAGATGCTTAGTTGTACTGGCATTCCCCACCCCCAGCTCCCCACCACTTCCTCAGCCCTCACCTGGGTCTGGAAGAGGCAGTCAGAGGTCACCAGAGTGCTAGTGGGTACGAATCCTAAGCTCTGAGGCAGGAGTTTCCAAGAGTTGGTGCAGCTGAGGACTTCTCAGCCCCATCTGGACTCACGGATGGGGTCTGCCATGCTGCCAGGGTAATCTGAGGCCAAGCTGAGATCTGGAGCCTGGTACTTGCCTGTAGAACTACAACCCCACCCCCACCCCCACCTCCCACCTCCCACCATGACCCCCACCCCAGGGCAGGGCAAAAGGAGGTGGGGTAGGGCCTAACATCCTGCTCTGGGCTGCCTTCTGCCTCCGGTTCATGCAAGTCCCCTCCCACCTGGCGCGTCTGTACATCAGCCAGCACTCCTGCCTGTCTCCTCCCTCTCAACCCTGCTGTAACATCCACCCAGAGACCCCTGAATTATGCCATCAGTTTCCTAGGGACTTCAGGCTCCCAACAGACCCCACCCAGCAGCCAAGGGAGCTTTCATGAAAACAACTCTGATCTTTCCTTTTCTGTGTCAATCCTCCTGGCCGGCCTCTGCATAGCTAGGCAGCAGGTGGTTAGGCTGCACCTTCTAGCTCACGGCTACATGCTGTTCCTTAGCCTTTCCTTACTTAATCAATCAGTGAATCAATTTTTAAAAGAAACTTATTCTTTTTTAAAACGATTATGCATGCATATATATACACATATATATATATACATGTGCGCGCTCACACACACACATATATATAAAACTGTAGCTGTCTTCAGACACAACAGAAGAGAACATCATATCCCATTACAGATGGTTGTGAGCCACCATGTGGTTGCTGGGAATTGAACTCAGGGCCTCTGGAAGAGCAGTCAGTGCTCTTAATCGCTGAGCCATCTCTCCAGCCCTCCCAATCAATTACAGAAGAGGGAGAGAAGGGTGCGTGTAGGGAGGGGTGGAGGGTTTGGAATGTCAGCCTTGCCTTTACATGGCTCACACACTTCCTGGCAGCTTCAAATCTCTAAAGGGACAGAGGTCATTAAGTCCAAGTCCTTGCTTATGAGTGGCTCTAGGCAGTCTAGTTAAAGAAAAGCACTGCCCCCTCCTCCCACGCGCGCACCCATGAAGTCTAAAGAGAGGTTTGGTGTTATGGAACTGGGATTTAAAAGATTAAGTAGTCTCCTTCCACAATCTCACTTTATTTTTCTGAGCAGAGGGGATGATAGCCTCAGCCGGTCTAAACGTGGCCTCTCTGCCCAACGCTGCCTCTGCGGAGCGTGGGTGCCCCCTGCTGGAGAACAGTGAACACGCAGCCAAGCTCTTCACCTTCACGAGACCCGACTTGACAGCGGCCGCAAGTTACAGTCACTGTCCTTTGTGGAGAGATTCACAGACACGTAAACACCCACTGTCTCAGGGGTGCAGACCACTCTAAAAATGCACGATGCCAGCTCCCCTTTACTTGGGCATATGGCATTTACAAAGTAAAATGCTACTGTTGGTAGAAATGCAGATAGGGATTTGTGTACTGAGTTCCCCTGGGGTAGGAGAGTGGAAATAGGACCAGGCTTCCCCAGGAAGAAGCAGGGAGGCAGGGACACTGCCCAGATCAGCATCTCACCAGCCCTCACTCAGGCTGTGGCTTCAGGCCTTGTCTGGGTGCTCTCCCCATCAGGGACTTAAGCCTGCAGTGGAGAAAGAAGAAAACCAGGATCCAGTATCCCAGGTGCAAGCCCTTAGATTTGACATTAGGGTTGCTAGCTTTTCACTGTGTCGACAGTGCCTTGTGCTGCTGAGCAGTTCTTATGGGCAGAGCAGGCCCAGCCCTAGCACTGACCTCCATGGGATTATGGACAAAAGAGAAAGGAACTAAAAGCCAGCTAGCTAAGATGTAATTCCTGCAATTCCTGTAGAATTCCAGAGGCAGTGGAATCCCTAGAGCAAGCTGGCCAAGTAGACTAGGTGGAATTAGCATGCTCTGGGTTCAGCTAGAGAGTCTGCCTCAATAAATAGAGAGGAGACTAAGGAAGGAAGACACCTGATGTCACACACACACACACACACACACACACACACACACACACACACACACACACACACACAAAGCAAGGCTAGTCAATAACTCAGCAATTGCTACTAACATGGGAAAGAAGTAAAACCACACGTCCCTGTGCGGGTGGTGCCAGTATGCCTTGTCCTAGAAACTCATGTTGAATGTAATCTTTAATCTTCATGGTACTCTATTAAGAGGTGGGGCCAACAAGAGATGGCTGGGGCTCCACCCTCACTGTGTAGATAGACTCATTTGTGGGATTGGAGGATGAAGGAATGAATGGTCTCTCCAGAGAGTGGGTTTGCTGTAAGAGCCAGTGTGGCCAGTTCTGCCGCCTGCTCCCTGTATCTCAGCTGTGCCACACCAGGACTCTATCCACAAAACCATATGCAGAGATATCCTTCCCTCCTTGGGCCAGAGCCATGAGCTAAGACAAACCTGTCATAGCTTACCATCTGCAAATGGGGGAGGGGGGAGAGGAGAGGGAGAGGGAGAGGGAGAGAGAGAGTTAATGTTTTCATTTGTGAATTTATGTGTCTTAGTCAGGGTTTCTATTGCTGTGATAAAACACCATGACCAAAAAGCAGCTTGGGGAGGAAAGGGTTTATTTCAGCTTACAAGTCCAAGGAAAGTCAGGGCAGGAACCTGGAGGCAGGGCTGATGCAGAAGCGATGAGGAGTATTTTTTTACTGGCTTGCTCACTCATGGCCTGCTCAGCCTGCTTTCTTATAGCACCCAGAACCACCAGCCCAGGGGGTGACATTGCCCCAGTGAGCTGGGCCCTCATAATTAATGATTGATAATCAAGAGTACATCACAGACTTGCCCACAGGCCAAGCCTAGTGGGGTTATTTTCTCCGTTGAAGTCCCCTCTTCCAAGAAGACTCTAGCTTGTGTCAAGTTGACTTAAAAGTAGCCAGTCCAACATGAGGGAGTGTACATGCTGTTCCGGCAAGCTCCTGGGATTCACTGAGAGACCCTGCCTCAGTGAAGAAGGTAAAAGAGCAATAGAAGACAAGTCACAAAACTGACCAACCTCGGGCTTCCGCATTAGCGGTTCTCAGCCTCCCTCATGCTGCGTCACTTAATACAGCTCCTCGTGCTGTGGCGACCCCCAACCATAAAGTTACTTTGTTGCTACTTCATAACTATAATTTTGCAACTGTGGTGAATCATGATGTAAATATCTGATATTTTACCCCAAAGGGGTCAAGACCCACAGGTTGAGAACCACTGTTGTACATGTGCACGGGCTTTGGGTTTCCCTAGTCTGTTCCTCTCTTGCACATGGCTGGGGGAGGGGTGAACCCAGAGCCTCACACACCAGGCCATCACTTTGCCTCTGAGCAGTATGCCTGCCTGTCCATTCCATGTCTACCTCTCTGCCAGCACAGCACTGTCTAAATTTCCATAACTATCAAGTCAAGTGTTTCCCCTACTTTGTTCTCCTGGGCTTTATTATCTGGGCTTGTGCCTTTCTACATAGACTTTAAAATAGGTTTTTCTATGCCTATGGAAAGCCTTTCTGGGATTTTTATGGGAATTGCACTAAAAACGTAGATCATTTGGCAAGAATTGCCATTTTCCTATGTTAATTCTGATCCATGAGCATAGTCAGCCACTTAAAACTTCTCTGATTCTGTTCTTCACAATTCTGTAATTTTCTAAGTACACCTTCTGCAGGTGTGTGAGCCTCTCTCTCTTTGGAAACATTGTATATGGCATTGTTTTCATTCCAGGCTCCATATGGCTGTTTTGTTAGAAACAAATCAAAGTTCCTCAATCTTAAGAGATTGACTCCCACAAGGTTCCATTTCCCTAGAAAATGGGCAACTGTGGCAGAGTCTGCCCCCCCCCCCCCGCCAGGAAAAGGGGACAGATTCCTCTGCAGAATGTAACTTTTCTCGACTCCATCAGAGAACTGAGATCACATGGCCACCAAGCAGATCAGATTCTGAATGGTGACTACCTGCTTGAAGAAGGACCCACTGAGGGTCCATTTAAGCTGCTGTAGGGACAAGTTGCCTACACTCTGTGGAGTAACTGGTCCCCCCCCCAAACATACATTCACACTCTTATACACACTCAACACACACATATCTGCTTTCTCACACACATTCACATATACATACACATATTTTGCCACATACATGTATATTCTCACATGTACATACATATATACACTCACACTTATCATACACGCACGCACACACATCATATTGCATCACACAAAATGACCTGAGACCCCAGTTAGCAAGGGTCAGCAAAAGCCCGGGGGTCACAACTAGTCGGTCTTCCAAGGCTCAGCACCGTGACTGAGGCAGAAGGCATCTCATATGCTGGTCCCACTTAACACTGCAGCTGGAGAGACTCAAAAATCAGTCCGCCTGCCCTGGGCTCGCTCGCACGGGTGGGGATTAGGCATGACAAAGTACAGACGGTTTCAGTCAGCTCTTATCTCAGGATGTCCCGCCCACTAGACATTCTTGTTATTCTTGGCAAGCACAGCAGGAAAGACATGAGATTGGCTTCATCCAAGGTCACCCAGCGAGCTGTTCTCCCATAAATGGCTTGAACCCAGTTGCTTTCCAGAATCGTCCACTCTATAGCTCAAAAACAAGACATTCTTGGAGGGAGGACAAGAATTTCCTAGGCCCCACTGCTTCTGAAGAAATGCAGACACAAGCGTGGTGTGGTGTGGCCTTGGAGGGAGGAGGAAGGTCTTATCCCATGGAAGGGACCCACCACTGAAGAAGCATCTGTCCTGAAGGGTCAGGTCACTGAATAATCAATGTGACAATGTTGAAAAGTAGGACCTTTGGAAGGCGATGTAACCCTATAGCAAAGATACCAAAGAGCTAGCTCACTCCTACTGTGTGAGGCCTTGGCTAAAAGGCACTATCCTAGTCAGCTTTAACTGCTAGCTTGGCATAGTCTACAGCTATCTAGGAAGTCTCAATTGAGGGACTGTCCAGATCAAACTAGTCTATGAGCATGTCTGTGAGGGATTGTCTTGCTTGTTAATTAACTAGGAAGTCCACTGTGGGTAGCACCATCCCTAAGCAGGTAGGTGGTCTTAAGCCATATAAGAAATCTAGCTGAGCCTGCCACATAATCCAGCAAGCAGGGCTCCTCCATAGCTTCTGCTTCAAGTTCCTGCTTAGGTGTTCCTGCCCTGACTTTCCTCAGTGATGGATTATGTGCTGCCTAATCTTATGTCAACTTGACACATAAACTAGAGTTATCTGAAAGGAGGGAATCTTAACTGAGAAAAGGCCTCCAGAAGATCTGGCTTTAAGGCCTTTTTTTGTTTTGTTTGTTTGTTTCTTTGTTTTGAGACAGGGTTTCTCTATGTAGTCCTGGCTGTCCTGAAACTCACTCTGTAAACTAGGCTGGCCTCAGACAAAGATTGATCCATCTGCCTCTGCCTCCCAAGCACTGGGATTAAAGGCATATGCCACCACCGCCCAACTGTAAGGCATTTTCTTAATTAGTGATTGATGAGGGAGGGCCCAGAGCATTGTGGGTGGGGCCATCCCTGGAATGGTGGTCCTGGGTTCTATTAGAGGGCAGGCTGATGCTAGGCAGTGGTGGCACATGCCTTTAATCCCAGCACTTGGGAGGCAGAGGCAGGCGGATTTCTGAGTTCGAGGCCAGCCTGGTGTACAGAGTAAGTTCCAGGACAGCCAAGACTACACAGAAAAACCCTGTCTTGAAAAACAAATAATAGAAAGAAGAGAGAGAGAGAGAGAGAGAGAGAGAGAGAGAGAGAGAAGACTGAACAAGCAAGCCAGTAAGCAGCACCCCACCATGGCCTCTGTATCAGCTCCTGCCTTCAGGTTCCTGTCCTGTGTGAGTTCCTGTCCTGACTTCCTTCAGTGATGAGCAATGATGTGGAAGTCTGAGCTGAATAACTCTTTCCTCCCCAACTTGTTTTTGAGTCATGGTGTTTCACAGTGACTGGAACCAGGAAGAATAAGACAGATAAATCCTGTTCTCCCCTAAGTTGCTTCTGATCATGGGATTTGTCGCAGAAGCAGAATAAAACCAGAATGGATGCCATCTACAGCCAGAAGCCCTCCTCAGCTGCATTGCTAGCCACCTCCCCCAAGGAGTGGGGACTTCCCAAGCCCCCAAAAATGTGGAAATCAAGTTTTTGTTGCTTATAAGGTGTCCCAATCTATAGAATTTGGCTAACAAATGTAAAACGTGGAAAAAAAAAAAAAAAAGGTGGCTAGATTTTTACCATGTTTCTAAAGGCCGAGGACAGCAGACCTCAGAGACCACAATCCTCTGTACACTCTGTCTCCGAGGCCGCTGGGGCCTGCTCCCTCTGCACCAAGTTACAAATTCTGTCTGCTCCTACAGTGCAAAAGCTAGATGCTCCTGGAAGAGAGACAGGAAACTCTTGTCCTCAGCTCTCAAAGCCTGATGTTGGGGGTGGGGGGGAAGCAAAAGCCATTTGCCTCCAAGGAAGGAGCTGGCCCTCACTAAAGAGGAAGCATTCCTGCTTGGGAGAGGTCAAGGATCCTCCAACTCCACAGACGTTAAAAGTCACTGGTCTGCTTCAACAGAAATGGACCCCAAGGCTGAAGGAGTCAAGCTCCCAGAGATCAAGGATTCCAAAGCAAGAAGAAAACGGAAATGAATAATACATACTGGACTTGCAATTTGCCCACCAGCATATTTCTCAACAGAAACATTCTGGGGCTAGGAAGGAGGGGGATGGTGTATACCATGTGCTCAGGGGAAGACTGTCTATCAACAGTGCCAGGCCCGGCCAAATGGCCTGCCAGAAATGAAGGAAAGAGAAAAATACCCCCCAAAAGCTAAGAGCAGTCATAACCACCAGGAGAAAGAGATGTTAATACATTAATCAGAGCACCTGGAAGGATAAATCTTACTTGTAAGAGTGAATACAGAGGTATTTAGACTACGCTGATGTAAGCATGGCACACAAGCCACTATATGTTCAGTACGAAGGATTAACTGCATTTACTTGTTAAGAGACTGGCAGCATAAAATGAGGTAAATTGAGACATCAAAAGTCAAAATAGGGGCAAGGGCCTGCTCAGAGGTATAACCTTTGCCCAGCACACAAAAATTGCATAAATAAATTTAAATGGGGCAAATGGAATCTTTTTGTTTTTTGTTTATTTCTTTTTTGTGTCTTTTAAAAAGAAATCTGTATGACTAAGGCTAACTTTCTATCCACTTAAAATAACTTGGAACAAGACAATATATCACTACCAGAGCTCAGGTATCTATCATACAGAAAGCCCTGGTTATTCCAACACAGCTGAAATATGATAAAAAAGACTTTAAAATCAACTTTATGAAGATAATAGAGGTCCTTGAAGAAGAAATGAATAAACCCCTTAAAGAAATCAAAGGAAAGACAAATAAAAAAATTGGAGGAAATAAACAATCTCTTAAAGCCAAAAAAAAAAAAAAAAAAACTTAAGGAAATTTTAAGGAAATGAATAAAACTGTTTATGACCTGAAACTAAAAATAGAAGCAATAAAGAAAACACAAACTGAGGGAATTCTGGAAATTGAAAATCTAGTTAAGTGAACTAGAGATGCAAGTATCACCATCAGAATTCAAGAGATGGAAGAAAGAATCTCAGGCACTGAAGATATGTGTCTTACTTAGGGTTTTACTGCTGTGAACAGATACCATGACCAAGACAAGTCTTATAAGGACAACATTTATTTGGGGCTAGTTTACAGGTTCAGAGGTTCAGTCTATTGTCATCAAGGTGGGAGCAGGGCAGCATCGAGGCAGGCATGATGCAGGAGGAGCTGAGAGTTCTACATCTTCACCAGAAGGCTGCTAGTGGAAGACTGGATTTCAAGCCGCTAGGATGAGGGCCTTAAAGCCCCCCCCCAATGACACACCTACTCTACCAGGGCCACATCTTCTAGTAGTGCCACTCCCTGGGCTGAACATATACAAACCATCAGAATACGACTGAAGAAATATATACATTGGTCAAAAAAAAAAATGTTAAGCTAAAAAACTTCTGACACTAAACATCTAGGAAATCTGGGACACTATGAAACCTAAGAACAATAGGTATAGAGGAAGGTGAAGGATCTGAGCTCAAAGACCCAGAAAACATTTTCAACAAGATTGTAGGGGAAAAAAATATTCCTAACTTAAAAAAGGAGATGCCTATAAAGGTACAAGAAGCTTACAGAAGGCCGGGCAGTGGTGGTGCATGCCTTTAATCCCAGCACTTGGGAGGCAGAGGCAGGCGGATTTCTGAGTTCGAGGCCAGCCTGGTCTACAGAGTGAGTTCCAGGACAGCCAGGGCTACACAGAGAAACCCTGTCTCGATAAACCAAAAAAAAAAAAAAAAAAAAAAAAAAAAAAAAAAAAAAAAAAAAAAAAAAAAAAAAAAAAAAAAAAAAAAAAAAAGAAGCTTACAGAATATCAAATAGATTGAACCAGAAAAAGAAAGTCCCCATAGCACATAACAATCAAAACAGAACGAAAAGGATACTAAAAGCTGCAAGGGACAAAAGGCAAATAACATATTAAGGCAGACCTATCAGAATTACACCTGGGGGCTGGAGAGATGGCTCAGCAGTTAAGAGCACTGACTACTCTTCCAGAGGTCCTGAGTTCAATTCCCAGCAACCACATGATGGCTCACAACCATCTATAATGGGATCTGATGCCTTCTTCTGGTGTCTGAAGACAGCTACAGTGTACTCATCATATGTGTAAAATAAAGAAATCGAATCTTTAAAAAAAAAAAAAAAAAAAAAAGAATTACACCTGACATCTCAATGGAGATTCTAAAACCCAGAAGCACCTGGACAGATGTCTTGCACACTCTAAAATAGACCACAGATGCCAGCCCAGATTGCTATACCCAGCAAAACTTTCAATCACCATAGATGAAGAAAACAAGACATTCCATGATAAAGTCAAATACAAACAGTATACATCTATAAATCCAACCCTACAGCAGATACTAGAAGGAAAACGTCAACCCAAGGATGTCAACTACACCCACAAAAACACAAGCAATAAATAATCTCACACCAGTAAAACCCAAAAAAGAACACACACACACACACACACACACAAACAACTACTACAACAATAAAATAACAGGAATTAACAATCATTAGTTATTGATACCTCTCAATATCAATGGTATCAATTCCTCAATAAAAAGACATGAACTAATAGGATGGATGTAAGAATAGGATCCATCCTTCTGCTGCATGCAAGAAACACACCTTAACATCAAAGGTAGACATTACCTCAGAGTAAAGGGTTGGAAAAAGATTTTCCAAGCAAATGGACCTAAGAATCAAGCTGGTGTAGCTATTCTGCAATATTTAACAAAATATCTAACAATATCTAATATCTAACAAAATAGACTTCAAACTAAAATTAACCAAAAGGCTACTTCATACTCATCAAAGGAAAAATCCACCAAGATGATGTTTCAATCCTTAACATCTATGACCTGAACACAAAGGTACCCATGTCTGTAAAAGAATCATAGCTAAAGCTGAAATCACACAGTGACCCTCACTCATTGATAGAGGGAGACTTCATTACCCCACTCTCACCAATGGACAGGCCATCCAGACAAAAACTAAACAGAGAGATATTGGAGCTAAAAGATGTTTTGAATGAAATATACCTAACGTAACTACAGAACATTTCACCCAAACACAAAAGAATATGCCTCCTTTTCCGCCTTGCACAGAACTGTCTCCAAAACTTAGCACATACTCAGGCACATAACCCCCTGCATCCCATCAGATAACCATGGGTTATAGCTGTATTTCAACAACAGAAGCAACAGAGTTGTTCTACTGAATGCCTGCTGGTTCAATGAAGAAACAAGAAAGAAATTAAAGACTTCATAGAACTCAATGAAAATGAATGTACAACATACCCAGATTTGTGGAACACAATGAAAGTGGTGCCAAAAAGAAAGTTCATAGCACCAAGTGCCTGTATAAAGTAATTGGAGAGATCTCATACTAGCAATTTAATAGCACACCTGAAAGTTCTAGAACAAAAAGTAAGCACACCCAAGGAGTAGACAGTAAGAAATAATCAAACTGAGGCCTGAAATCAATAACATGGAAACAACAAGAACAATATAAAGAATCAACAAAACAAAGAGTCGGTTCTTTTAGAAAATCAGGATAGACAAACCTTTATCCAAATGTGTCAGGCTGTGATAAGAAGTCTGTTTTCTGGTAGAGCTAAGGTTTGAACGCTGCAGGCCCAATAGGCTATCTTCAGCCTATAAGGGATGGCAGATGTTTGCCAAAGCTCCTAGAATACAGTTTCTAACACGTGGCTATATCTCTCCATAGGTCTGTGACATTTGTTCACACCCCCCAAGTCCCTCCTCAGGTAGAGGTGTGGTCACGCTCCAACCCCACCACAGGTAGAGACGTGGCCACACAGCCCCAAGCCATCCCCATGTTAATGAGACACCTAGAGGCTTAGCCACACCCCTTCCCAGTTAATATTTCTACCTCGCCCCTCCCGGAGGTCTCCAGGTACGTCTCATCCATGCCATTCTCCACATGTCAATAAACGCCTTAGAACTATGGACTGTCTCTGTTCATCTTGATCCACCATGGGAAGCGAGGGATCCGGCCTTCGGCCTTCGATTAAGGAGCTGCGTCTAATCTCTCGTCAAAGGTGTCTCAGCACTTCCAGATGGCTGCCATTCACTCAAGCCAAAGCAGTTAGCCGGTGCGGCGGGAGACCAGTGCGCTCTGTGGCCCCATTTGTTCCCAGCTCTTCTGTGGCATCCCCTGGCGATGCCTAGAGCCTGGGAACTCCAGAGCCAGCTGCAGCATTCCCTGGGAACGGCCCCTTGCCCCACCATGGGCAGTGTCTTCACTTTACCCCTTTGTTCCCACACAAATGAACTAAAAGAGAGAGCATATCCAAATGAACAAAATCAGAAATAAAAAGGAGGCTATAACAACAGACACTGAGGAAATCCCAAGAATCATTAGGTCATACTCTAAAAACCTGTACTCCACCAAATTGGAAAATTGAATAGAAATGGATAATTTTCTAAATAGACACTACTTACCAAAGTTAAATAAAGATCAGATAAGCAATTTAAATAGACCTATAATCTGTAAGAAAACAGAAGCAGTCATTAAAAGGCTCCCAACCAAAAAAAAAAAAAAAAAAAAAAAAAAAAAGCCCAGGGCTAGACAAGACAGTTTTAGGGCAAAATTCTTTCAAAGAAAAGTTAACACCAATATCATTATTTGCAGATGATGTAGTAATATACAAAAGCAACCCAAAAAATTCTATCAGGGAACTCCTACAGCTGGTAAACACCTTCAGCAATGTGGCTGAATACAAGAGTGACAAGAAAAATCAGTAGTTCTCCTATATACAAATGAAAAACGGGCTGAGGGGAAAAATCAGGGAAACAACACCCTTCACAAATAATATAAAAATCTTGAGATAACTCTAACCAAGCAAGTGAAAGACTTGTATGAGAAAAACTTCAAGTCTTTGAAGAAAGAAATTGAAGAAGATATCAGAAGATGGAAAGGTCTCCCATGCTCATGGATGAGTAGGATTAATAGAGTAAAAATGGTCACCTATGCAATCTCCCAAAAATAATTCCAACACAATTCTTATAGACCTGGAAATGACAAGATTCAATTTCATATGGAAAAACAAAGAACCCAGGATAGCTAAAACAATCCTGTACAATAAAAGAACTTCTGGAGCTATCACCATTCCTGATTTCAAGCTCTGCAACAGAGCTATAGTAATAAAAACCATAGGATATTATGGCAGATAGCATGCAGAAAAATGTGCCGTGCCCAAGTGAGCTCCCTGGAGACCGATCACTGTCTTCCTCAGCTGTGATGGGTGTGCTCTGGCGAGGTTCAGTTCCAAAGACTTCATCCCAGGATTACTTCTTGCTACTGATGTGCACTCTCATATTTGCCGTTGCCACACTCCTCGTTTATGTGGCTCGGTGTGAGTGGACACTGGGAGACCCTCACTGCCTACAGCTGCTGTGTTTACTTCCTGGGTGATATTGGGCAAATTTCCTGCAGATCAACATGAAGATGAACTTTCATGAATTAATGCTGTTTAGATGAATTAATGACTTTATAGAATTCCTGATTTGATTCAAATAATTTTAGGAAGAAAATTTAAGGAGATGGTTTCAGTTGTTTTGCCAGAAAGATGTAATAAAGTTAGAGTCAAGAATAGAATGTGCTCCTCCTCCCAGACTAGTAAGTAAAAGCTGCAGAGCAAGGAACACAAAAACCTTTCATAATTAGACTGAGACAAGAAATAGGCTTGGGACAGATTTGTGATCAAGAGAAAACATTCATTCTAGGTCAGGTCCAAGGATGAAGCCACAGGTGTTGGGTGGACCACCCCATGGGGAATAGCCATGGGCAGGGAGACTGCCTGAGAGTAGTAGGTGATAGCGTGGGTTGATTTTTCAATAATTACATGCAACAGGTAGCCTTCCAGAAATTGGTTCTAGGAGCAATGGGCTGCCTACCCAGGTCCTGCCTTCTCTTTGGCTTGACTCAACTGGGATTATAATTCTGCTGAAGGTAAAGAGAGGCTCTGGATCTACTGCTAGGTTCTGATGACCCCCCTCCCCGAGACCTCCAGGAGGCCCACAAATTTATCCAAGGTAAGTGTCTTAGTTAGGCTTTTACTGTTGTAACAAGACACCATGACCAAGGCAATTTTTTTAAGGACATGTACTTGGGGCTGGCTTACAGGTTCAAAGGTTCAGTCCAATATCATCAAGGTGGGAACATGGCAGCGTGCAGACAGACATGAGACAGACAGCTGAGAGTTCTACATCTTCATCTGAAGGCCACTAGAAGAAGATTAGCTTCCAGTAAGCTAGGATGAGAGTATTAAAGCCCACGTCCACAGTGACACACCTACTCCAACAAGGCCACACCTCCTAATAGTGCTACTCCCTGGGCCAAGCATATACAAACCATCACAGTAAGCCAGATGATGCAGGGGGAAACTGAAAGCCCTAAGGGATGCTTAGAGAGGTTCTTTGAGGCTTACCTAACCTACACTCCTTTTGACTCAGAAGCCAGAGAAAACCAGTCAACTGTAAACATGGCTTTTGTTAACCAAGATGCCCCAGACATCCCTTGGAAACTTCAGCACCTTGATGGCTTTGTGGGTAAGCAACTGACTGAATTAGTAGCTATAGCTAAAAAGGTTTTCAACAATCTGAAGACCTACGAGGATTGACAGACCAGAGAACTGGCAAAAGTGCTGTTTGTTGCCATGAGCCACAACTGCTCTGATGAGAGACTAAAAAAACCTAGCTCTCAGAAGGGGCAGAGGTAAACCAGCCTCCACTGAAGGAAAAGCTTGTCCTCTATTAGAGAGGGACCAATGTGAGTATTGCAAGGGAAAGGCCATTGGAAGCATGAGTGCCCTAGGAAAATCAGAGAGAGAGTCAAAGGCTCTGGAATTAGAAGAACTAGATGACTGAGAGTGTTGGGGCTCAGTCCCCCCCCCCATGAGTCCTGGGTGACCCAGAGATAAAGGGAAGTCCGTAGACTTTCTGGTGGCCACAACATTCTGTTTTAAAACCTCCGCTGGGGTCATTGTCAAATTGAAGAACATGGATGCAAGGGGCACTGGGCACCAAGCCCTATCCATGGACCACCCGAAGAAAGGACTTGGGTGTGGGATGGGTAACTTACTCATTTATGGTCATCCCTGGATGTCCATAGCCCCTTCAGGGAAGAGACCTCCTCACCAAAATGGGAGCCCAAATCCATTTGACCCAGGAGTAAAAGTGTTGGATAAAAAGGCCCTATCCATGTTCTGACCTTGGCCCTAGACAAAGAATACAAATTGTTCCCTCACCCAGCCCCACCTCTGAACCCTTACTCCAGAGGTTTCTGGCAGAAGTCCCTGAGGGCTGGGCAGAAAAGAATCTAGTAGGATTTGCCCATCATCGGGACCTGGTTCTAGCCCAATTAAAAGCTGGAGCCATCCTAACCCAAATCATCCAATATCCAATGCCCAAAAAGGCAAGAACTCAGATCACCCCGAACATCAACCATTCTTAGCATCCCAGTTCTATCAACCTGAAGGCAAGTATGGGAATTTCTGGGATTCCACCTGGTTTTGTAGACTGGGTGCCAGAGTTCACTGAGATAGCAAAGCCATTAAATGAGGCCACCAGGAGCCAAAAGATATGATAGAATGGACCCCTGAGATGGACACAGCTTTTAAGACCTTAAGAAAAGCCTTATTGGAGGCAAGTTTTGGCCCTCCCAGACATTGACAAACCTTTCCACTTGTATGTGGATGAGAGAAAGGGGATAGCAAAGGGGATGCTCACCTACACTTTGGGCCCAGTGGTCCAGGGATGGCCGGCCTATCTCTGAATTATAGCTGCCACCACCCTGCTGGTCAAAGATGCTGACAAGATAACCATGGGGTAGGAGCTTGTTATCATCACCCTCATGCTATTGAGGGGAACCTCAAGCATCCACCTAGCCAATGGCTATCCAACGCCAGACTGGCATACTTCCAGGCTTTGCTTTTGAATCCGCCTTACATAAGATATAACCCATCGTCTGCCTTAAACCCAGCCACCCTGCTACCTGACCCATCCTCAGATGTACTGTATGATTCCTCTACAATTTGGGGGCATGTTTAGAACATCGCGACAGGCTTGACTGCCCATCCTGGCCAGATGCAGAACATACCTACTTCACTGAATGGAGCAGCTTCATCCAGAACAGAATCAGGTTTGTGGGGGGAGACGGTAGTGGACTTGGACTCTGTCGTTTGGGTAACTGCTTTACAACCAGAAACTTCAGCCCAGAAAGCTGAACTGAAGGCTCTAAGCCAGGCTTTAAAACTAGTGAAATGGGTCATAGCTAACACCTACACTGACAGCAGATATGCCTGTGCTATCGCTCATGTACATGGGTCCATAGACAAAGAGAGGGGACTGGTGGCTACTGAAGGAAAAACCATCAAAAATAAGAAAGAAATACTTGCTTTACTATGGCTTCCTCTCAAAGTGTCCAAAATTCATTGCCTAGGCATCAGAAAGGGACATCAGAAATAAGGCTGATAAGGCTGCAAGAGAGGCCCACCCAGGTTTCTAATGCCCACATCCTGGTAGCCTTGCCACCCCCTGCACTCCCAGCCATCCCCAAATATACTGCTGAAGACAAACAAGATGAGGCCAAGTGCGAGGGATTTTACAGAGGAGAAGCTGGATGATTGCTAACCTTCGCGGCTGTACCATCCTACCTAAGGAGCTCTCTAAGCAACTCATCCATCAAACGCATCAATCAAGCTTCACATCTGGATCACCGAAAACTAAGGGAATTGCTACGAGGGGCAAATTACAAAATTTCTACCTTGGAACCCTTGATCAATCAGGTAATCTCAAACTGTCCTACTTGTCAGGCCATGAATCCCTCCAGCCTTAATCAAGGGACCCCAGGAACCAGGATTATTGGTCAACAGCCAGGGGTCAATTGAGAAATAGATTCTACAGAGATAAGGCCAGAAGTATATGGATATAAGTATCTACTAGTTTTTATAGATAACTTTTCAGGATGGGTGGAAGCCCACCCTACAAAGGAAACTGCCAACATAGTGGCAAAAAAGGTTCTGGAAGACATCATACCCAGGTACAGTCTGCCTACCCTACTTGGTTCTGACAATGGACCAGCATTCATCTCTCAGGTAACTCAATCTTTAGCGCAGGTCTTGGGTACTGTCGTGTGTAGTTTTTGCTACCTTGTTTAAGCTCCGGGCAGACCATGCTACCAGCCCCCACCCAGAGAATATTGGATCTTCAGATGAAAAACACAGACATAGACACACACAGAACTCACACACACTCACACACTCAGCTCAAATTCAACCGGCCTTATTGGCTCAATTGCTGGGGTCTTCTAAGCCTTCCTCAGCTATCTCATGCCCTTCTTTTCACTCTCAGTTCAGCACCCTAAATCTACCCTCAACTTTAGTTGCTCAGTTACCTTCTCCTTGTTCAGCCCTCTAAATCTGCCCTCAGCTTAATTGTTTCTAATATCCTGCCTGCTACCCCAGGCCCAGTCAGGGAAGCGGCCATTGGCCACTCTGCCCAAAACCTCACATGATTAATGGCTCCTTCTCCCCCCCACGCCCAAGCATGGCAAATCTCCTTACCTCCCCTGCGTCTCTTAGCCTGTCTGTGGGGACCCAGAAGTTCCACCTCTTTCCTTCCACCCAACAGTTGGCCCCTGGCATCTTTATTGATTGATCAAGAACCAATTGGGGAACAGGACCTTAGCATCAGAATCACCCTCTATAGGGTACCAATTGGAAATTACGTTGTGCATACAGACCCCAGAGCTCAGAGCACATAGGATGAATGACCCTGGAGGAGGCCTTGACCAAATTAATCCTTGAAACTAGCGTTCTCTGGATATCTCTCCTACCTTACGCTGTATACAGGACTTGGAACACCCCCTATGCTTCGGGTCTTACTCCCTTTGAGATGCTATATGGGAAACACCCTCTCATGCTGTCTAAACTCCAGTCTGATATTCTAGCTGAATTTGATCAACACAGATTTTTTTGAATCCTTAGAAGCCCTCCATAGGGTCCAGAAGCAACTCTGGCTTGCCATTCACCAGGTTTACAAGTCTGTTTCTTCGCCTAAGCCCCATTGCTTAAAACCAGGTGAAGAAATCTGGATCAAGAGACATAACCACAAGACTCTGGAACTGGCAAGGACCTTACACTGTGATCCTGACGGTGCCAATGGCTGGACATAAGGTGGACAGGATCCAGGCGTGGATACATCACTTCCACAATAAGCCTACTAGGAGAGAGACAACCCAGCAACTGAGGTCCCGCTGGAGGAAACTACCAGACAAGAGCAATGGAAGGTCACCCCACACCCTGTTGACCTGCTGAAGCTGTGAATTAAAGGCTCCTAATTCTGTTTGCCTGCAACTCACTGCCTGCTGCAACTGCTGCTAATCCCTATTGTTGTGTGAAATCTTTAAAAAAACAATCCATGCTACCATTCAGCATTGCACTGGTGGACAGGCCAACCTGTTCTCAGCCTGGCAGACTCTCTGACTCAGTGCTGTAAAATCTCTCTGCCCTCCACCTGGCTCGCTAAGTTCCCATGGCGGGCTGTTGGCGCGCGCGCGCACACACACACACACACACACACACACACACACACACACACACACACACATGCAGGCATGCACACCCCACACTTCCAAATTCCTGTGGCTGGCTGGGGTGCCCTGCGGCCATACCTTTCTCTGGAACCCAGTCGAGTCGCTGTGTGAAGGAAAACACCACCAATCTTAGTTTAGAATCTACAGGTGACACAATCGCTGGGCGCAGAAACTAGCATCCTAATTTTGTAAGCTATTTAAGTTATAAATCCTCCAGTGGCGCATCCTGGCGGATCCACCACCTAAACCTGGGGCCTCTCCCTACCTACATTGTGTCTCCATGTTCTCTCCTGTCCAAAAGGAAGTGTCTTTCTCCTGCTTCCCCTCTTCCTCTCTCCCAGTGATTGGTTCCTTGAAATCTTTATTCATTAGGGAAGGTTCTGCCACACTTCACCAGCCCCACAACCTCACCTGGACAATTATAAATGTCAAAGGAGAAAAAGTCCTCCATCGAATCTGGGGCCTCGCCCCAGAAGAAACTTGGTTCCCTGACCTGAAAGTATAGCTAGATAACTTCTCTAGATTTATGGCCGAGGACCTTACCCCCTGGTCAGATTCGGACCAGTTCTATATTTGCCCTGGTCATAATCAACAAAGGCCAAGAGGTTCAAATGTGGGGGAGCTCACAATGGTTGGTTTTGAAACTCTTGGAGATGTGAATCCACTGGGCACTAATGGTATACCCCACCAGTGACCAAAGTTTTGATCATGGTAAAATGGGAAAAACCAGGGGAAGACTAAAAAAGAGAAAGAGGTATATTGTTATCTCATTTACTAATGAAGGGGGAAAGGCCTGGGACTGGAAAATGGGAAAGAGTTGGGGTCTACAAGTTTATAACTGGTACTGGCTGAGGGCCTGGGACTCAGAGGTTGTATTCACTATCTAGCTATTAAGTTAACCTGGCTCTAGCTTTCCACTGGGTCCCAACAAGGTATAATCAGAGCCAAATAAACCTTTGCCCCAACCTGCCCTCACCTCTACCCTCTTGCCTCAGCGAGATCCCACACTGTTGCCTAAGTCAGAGCCCTTACAACTAATAGAAGTCATTTTCCAGGTCCTCAGTTCCTTCCTCCAGATCTGAGGACCAGTGGTTATGCTTAAATGATCAGCCCCATATTATGAAGGAATAGCTATCCCTGGAGACTAGTCACAGATCACATGGTACTCAATGTAGATGGCAACAATCAGACAGAGGTAAGCTGACCATACAATCAATAATCAGTCAGGGGTTTGTATTGGAAATAAAGTAGCCTCAGCCTATTCTCATCTCTGGAGCCATACCATAGTCCCTGCTGTTGTAAGGTACATGCTGCCCCTAAAAGATGCTTAGTGGGCTTGTGTCTTGGAGCTTACACCATGCATTTATGGCCTGGTTATAAATATGAGCGGGGGGGAGGGGCTGGAGAGATGGCTCAGCGGTTAAAAGCACTGACTGCTCTTCCAGAGGTCATGAGTTCAACTCCCAGCAACCACATGGTGGCTCACAACCATCTGTAATGGGATCTGCTGCCCACTTCTGGTGTGTCTGAGGCCACTACAGTGTTACTTGTGTACATTAAATAAATACATTTTCTTTTTAAATATGACTGGGGATTTTTGTGTTCTGGTGCAACTTGTTCCTAGGGTGGATTACTACTCAGGGGAGGACATTGTCAACCAACTGGCACCTCCATCCAATTGGGTAAAGAGAGTGGTCATTTCCACTGTGTTACTGGGGTCCCTCCCTGGCATAGGACTGGCTAGAACTGCTGGCATAGGGGCCTCAGCCCTAGTACTTCAGGACAAAAATTACATTATTCTACAATGCTATAGACACAGATTTATAGGAGATGGAAAAAGCCATCATGGCCCTGCAGGATTCCCTTTCCTCCTTGACAGAAGTAGTCTTACAAACCAGAAGAGGCCTAGACTTGCAGTTCTTCCAGCAGGGAAGACTCTGTGCAGCATTAAGAGAAGAATATTGTTTCTATGCTGACCACTCAGGGGTGGTCAAAGAATCTATGGCCTTAGTCACAAATAGATTACATGACAAAAAAGTAGAAAGAGAACAGTCTCGGGGTTGATATGAGAGTCCCTCTTCAACTGCTCTCCTTGGCTGACCACCCCTGTCTCCACCCTGACTGGTCCTCTTATCCTACTAATGTTTTCCTTGACTTGCAGTTCCTGCATAATCAATGCTTTACTTAGGTTTGTTAAGGAATGGATTTCCGACCTTCAACTGATGATTGTCAAACAACAGTACCAACCCATGGAAATGTTTCAAGGATTCAAGATAGCCTGTTACTCAAGGGGGAATAAGACGACTGAGCCAGGCTGACTCTATGACAGGCTCCAAAGTGGCAGTTCAGGAGACTAGACCTAAGTTTCTGTTTCCCAGAACTGGGCAAGTCAGTTCCTGGGAAAACCACAGCCCATGGGCAGCCAATCAGGATCACCATCCGGCCTGAAGCAAAAATAATCAGTCAGAATGAGTCAGCAACAGTTTCCTGGACACCCAGTGATGGTTCGAGAAAGTCCCCAGTGCCCTAGCCAATCCCAGAGACACCAACACCCCTAGGGATAGAGCCAACCAATCAGGATAAAGGTCACTTACCCCTCCCTTCCCTGGAATTCCCCTAATCAGCTTTAAATTGAGCCTTCAAGCTCACCTCTGGGTCTTCATTTTGACAAACTGTAGACCCCTGCATGCTGGATTTCTGCAGAATAAGTGTGCCTTGCTTTTATATATTATTTGAGTCTGGGTTAGCATTCTCCAGCAATTCACAGACCCTAACACTTCTCCATTGCTGGTGGGAGTGCAAACTTATATAGCCACTTTGGAAATCAGTATGACAGTTCCTCAGAAATTGGGAATAGATCTCAAGACCCAGCTCTACCCTTATACACTATACTCTTGGGCATATACCCAAAGGACATTCCACCCTACCACAAAGAAATTTGTTCAACTATATTCATAGCAGCTTTATTTATAATACCAGAAACTAGAAACAACCTAGATATCCCTCAACCAAAGAATGGATAAAGAAAATGTGGTACATTTGCACAACGGAGTATTACTCAGCTGTTTAAAAAATTGACATCATGAAATTTGCAAGTGTTGGACAGTAAAACCATGCCAGGAAGTTTGGTAAGGTAGAGCAGGTCGAGACCCAGAGACTCAATGGGCACACACCTGAGGCTTAGGCAACTCCCAGCTCCCTGCCAGACTCCTGGCTTGGAACATGTGCCATGCTTGTCACATAAAAGAATATGTCCTATGGTTACGCAGGCCCAAAACAGAGTTCTCCATGCTAATGAGGTACCTAGAGGCCCAGAGGGCTTAGCCAATAATCTTCCCTTCCCAGACATTCCCCCCTACAAAAGATATTTAATTTCAGGCCTACCCTGAGAAGTGGGCATGTACGTTACACATCCGTTTTCTACCATGAACAACCAATAAACTGTTTAGAATAATGAACTGTCTCTTTCATCAAGATCCCAGTGGAGAGCCATGGAAAAGGCATTTGACTACAGAGCTGCAACTTAATTCTCTGTAGATGGCCTCTCTGCATCCCAGCCATAGCCACCACCAAGCCTGTCTCTGTCAAGCTAAGGACAATCATCCCTGTGGGACAAGCCAGTGCTCCCCTTTTCAACCCTGGCCCTGGGCTAGATGCTGCCCCCAGCCCTCAGCTCTCTGACTCCATTCTCTGCTCTTCTGTGACTCCCAGCAGCGCCTGGATGTCCAAGAGTCTGAGAACCTCACAGTTTCAGCTTCATCACAGGTCCGGGGACCCCTAAACCAGCTCTGGGTCTTCCCACATCCCAGACTGTGCTTTCCCACCACTGGAGCAGTGTCTTTGTGCTTCCAAACAACCCAGCACCATTTCTGTGGGGGAAACACAGTCAAACTCCCTTCGTTCAGGGGGATGCAGACCAAGATGCAACTAAATGGATAAAACTAGAAAAAAATCATTCTGAGTGTAGTAACACAGACTTAGAAAGACAACTATGGCAGGTACTTGTAGGGCATGTGGGCCATGCCACCACACAGAAGAACTGGTAAGGATGAGTGAGCTCAGAACCTGGGAATCTCAGAGATTTGAGATCAGCAGGAGTTGAGCGGCTTTCTACCTGATTCTGTACCTAGTCTGGACCGGGTAACCACAACACCCCACAGAGAGGATCACAGGCCGTCAGACTCGTAATACAACACCTGGAATTCTTCCTTATGCAAATACAGCATCATAAACATCTCAAACTCAGCCAATAGGAAATACCTAGGCCTAAATCGCACCCCACTCCTCAATGTTTACGTAGTCTCTATCCACTTGGAATAAAGCACACAAGTTATTTCACCAAGGATCATCTGAGAGTGGCTGCCTTTGCTGAACTGTAACACTTGGGGAAGGGTTCTCTCTCCCCAAAGCATTCACTGCTGGATCTTGTACCTGCCTGGCCAGCCAGGCTCGCACCACCTCTGCTGCTGTCACAGTAGCTGACAAGAGACCCAGGACCCTAGCTACTTCCATGAGTCTCTTCTAGGAGCTCTAACACTCTGGGTATTCTCACCCAGACCAGAGCTCAGTAGAACTTTTTTGTCCCCAGCTCCACGTTGCCTTCCTTGGTCTGGTAAGTGCAGAGGTGTCTGATGCCCCAGAGGAAGAGGGTGGACAGTGGACAACAGTACTCACTTATAAGTGGATAGTAGCTGTTAAGTAAAAGATAATCATGCTATAATTCACAGTCCCAGAGGGACTCAGTAACAAGGAGGATTTAAGGGGGACACACGTATCTCCCTGAGAAGGGGAAATAGAACAGATTTTGTGGGTGGAGTGGGGGCAGATAGGGATGGGAACAAGAGACATCAGGTAGGAAGGTGTAGAGGGAGGGCCTGATGTTAAAATTCTGTTCCCCAATTGGTTCTTGATTTGTCAATAAAGAAGGCTGGGAGCCAATTGCTGGGCAGAGGGTACAGATGGGACTTCCAGGTCCCAGGAGGAAAAGGTAGACACAAAGAAGTAAAAAGGGCTTTTCTGCCATGCTTTGAGAAAAGAAGAACGGAACTATCATGTAAGGCTGGGGGGTGGGGGAGTGGGAGGAGCTAGGGTCTGCGGCAATCATGTAAGGCTGGGGGTGGGGGAGTGGGAGGAGCTAGGGCCTGCGACAATCCTGTAAGGCTGGGGGAGGTGGGGAAGTGGGAGGAGCTAGGGCCTGCGGCCTCTGCTACAGCAGGTGGCCAAGGGTTTGGCAGGGACTTGGTGGAACAAGCCACTAAGTTTAGGGCAGGAGGAGAGACAGAGATAATAAATTGGTTAAGGGCACGCTTTTCCAGGCTGGAGATATCTGCACCCAACTACTGTGCCAAGAGGGTAAGTTATAAAGTAACAAGCTGTGTGTGTCTTTTCTCCACAAATTCAAGTGTCTCAGGAGTGGGCTGGTAGCGCAACCCCTCCCGGAGCAAAGGAAAGCTGGGTAAGGGCTGGTGGTGGCCAATCCCAGAGCTAAGCTTGGTAGGACAAAGGGGAAGCCAGGAAGGGCCAGAGCACAGTCCAATCCTGGGCAAAGATGGTAGTGTTTTAAAACTACACACAACAGGAAGGGTGGAGGGAGAGTCCTGGGAGAGACTACTGGAATTGGGGACATTTGGGGGGCAATGTGGACAACCAGTGCAGTGGAAACCCCCTGGAATCTATGAGGGTGACCTTAGGGAAGACTCTTGGTAATGGGAGCTATGGAGCCTGAACTGGCCATCTTCTGTAACCAGGCAAGGCTTCTAGCGGTGGGACAGAAACACCAACCCAACCACAAAATCTTTAACCTACAAATTTGTCCTTCCTGAGAAATGTGCTGGGATAATGGTGGCACAGAGCTTGTAGGAGTGGCCAACCAATGAGTACTCCAGCGAGGGAGCCCAGGCTCTAAATTGCTGGATGGCCAGAAACCAGAGGCTGAATAGCCCAGAGACTTAGGATAGAACCAAACACAACTGGAGGGAAAAGTCAGTTAAGTGATTAGTAATTATACTCTGCTAAACTCATAAATTAGTGCCTAGCCAACTATCATCAGAGAGGCTCATCTAGCAACTGTTTGGAACCGAGGCAGAAACACACAGCCAAACATTAGGCAAAGCTCAGGAAACCCCATGGAGGAGGGAGAGGAAGAATTGTAGGTGCCAGAGAAGTCGAGGACACCACAAGAACATGGCCCGTGGAATCAACTAATCGAGTATGGATCTGACCTAGGTGCTCTCCTTATGTGCTATGGCTGTGGACTTGGTGTTCTTGTGGGGTTCCTAACAGTGGGAGTGGGGTGTCTCTAACTTGTTTGCCTGCTCTTGGGATCCTTTCCCTCATGCCAGGTTGCCTCTTCCACTCTCAATATGAGGGTATGTGTCTGGTCTTAATTGTAACTTGTTGTGTCTTGTTTGGTTCATAGCTTTGGAAAGCCTGATATTTTCTGAAGGGAAATAGAGGAGGAGTGGATCTGGGGGAAGAGGGGAGGTGTTGGGAGATGCTGGGAGGAGTGGAGGGAGGGGATATAATGTATGAGAGTAGAATTTTTAAAAAAAGAATAAAACACTCTAACAAAAGCAACACAAGGAGAAAGAGCTTGTATTTGCTCACAGGTGGGCACAGGGAAGTCGAGGCAGCAGTAACTTGAAGTACCAGGTCACATCACACTCACCATCAGGATGCAGAGCGATGAATATAAGCTCCCTTCTTCATTTATACAGTCCAGGACCCCAGACAGGACGTGGTGCAGCCCCCTCGACACAATCTTTGCCAACCCACATTCCACGACTGATCCTCGGTCCTTAGCTCATTGCCCCTCCACTTCTCTACTCAGTCCAAAGATGATATATCTGTGTTCTGTGTAAGGGCAGGGGGATGAATTTTCATGTTCTCAGAAGGATCTGGCATATAGGAACTAAAGCCTAGGATTTAGGTTTCAGATCCCTATGGCCTAGATTCAAGTCTAGCTAGGCAGCCTCAGACAGTGTTCTCCACCTTCCTGGATCCATTTCATCTTGTGTAAAATAAATAAAAATAAGTCTACATGTTACAAAATTGCACTGAAAGTTAACTACGGCATTTGAGGTTTTAAGAAGTCAGGCAGTTCTGCACCATATCACTAGGTGTCACCACAGACTTGGCTAAAAACTTCCTTCTTGCTTCCTAAGGGAGAGAATCCTAAAGCCTCTCCATATGGAAGCAGAGGGCAGCCCTGGGAAAGGCTACTCCATTTGAATATGTGTCTCTAAAGGTCACTTGTGGACAAGACCTAATCTCCACACTCAAAAAGTTATCTGGTAGCCGGGCAGTGGTGGCGCATGCCTTTAATCCCAGCACTCGGGAGGCAGAGACAGGCGGATTTCTGAGTCCGAGGCCAGCCTGGTCTACAGAGTGAGTTCCAGGACAGCCAGGACTATACAGAGAAACCCTGTCTCGAAAAACCAAAAAAAAGAAAAAAAAAAAAAAAAAAAAGTTATCTGGTAAATTCATGGGGCCAGGCTTTGGGGGAATCATTAAAATCAAACGAATCTACAAGAGGAAGGCCCTCGTGATGGTGTCTCTGGGCAAGAATAGGAAGGGAAACTCTGACTACCTGGATTCCCCTAGTACTGGCCTCATTATGATCCAGAAACAAAACATGGCTCTTCCCACTTGCCAACAGATGCCAGCAACCATGCTCTGGGACTTCCCAGTCTCCAGATTCATGGGCCATATAAACCCCCTTCTTTTATAAGTTGGGAGTCTCGAGTACTCAGTGACAACAGAGAGCACACTTAAAACAGAGAAGGGCCTTCTCTGCTGGGGGTTCTACAGTGCAGCCAACCCTGGGCACCTTAGTCCTTGGTGAGAACAAGTGACAAACACTATTCTGAGCACAGTGTGCTATGATCTCGCTGAGTCCCTGCCAATGGCTGAATTAGCTGCAGGCTAATATTTCCTTCCCTACTCTATAGACAGGGAAAATAAGTCATAGACATGTTAATAATTGTTCGAGGATGCACAGCTAGTAAGCGTGCAATGGAAGAAAGCTGTAGCACTCTAGTGGTCCCATCTGTATTCCAGAACTTATATATTTCTTTAATCACCTTGGTAAAATTTCTGGCTACATTTTAAATCATTTGATGTCACATCGCTTCTTTGGCGCCTTTAATATTATTGTCCCATTATAGGTCCAATTTCCTGAATCTAATTCTTGGTTAAAAAAAAAAAAAAAAAAAAAAAAACCAAAATGTTGTGCTGACTTTCAGAAACCAGAATTGTGCAGTGCAGGGTTGGAATGGGAAGGAAGACAGCCTGATTTTACACACCGATCTCAGATCGGTAACATAAATGCCCTGAAGATTAGTCATTGAGCCCCAAACCTGCAAACCAGTTCTAACTGAATTCTAGGACTCTGGTCACCAGCTAAGAGGCTTGGGGACCAATAAAAAAGGGAGGAAGCTGAGTGTGGTGACATTCGATAGCACTCAGGAGGCTGAGGCAAGAGGAAAGTGAGGCTGAGGCTAACCTGGGCTATCTATACAGTGAATTCCAAGCAGTGTCCAAATAAACAACTCAGGAAAAATAATCAAAATAATCAAACAATAATAATCAAACAAAAAATAATCAAACAATGCTAAAAAGGAAAGGGCGGAACTTTATGCTCTGTGTGGTGTGGAGAATGATCTTCCTTAGCTGGACTTTTCAGTTTTGAATGAGCTTGTCAAGAATACAGCAAAAAGAAAAAAAAAAGGAAGAAAGGAAGGGAGAAATAGCAAGTTGAGCTAGACATGAAAACACCCAGCATAAAGCTTTGGGAGTCAGCTGGAGTTGCAGTTGAGACATCTCTCCCTGGCTGAGTTTTCATCTTGGGACAAACATAGTAACATCTGTAGGAAATGGTTACTTTTCTAGCTATTCTCAAGAACACAGTTTTTTTCACTGGGGCTGTTCCACTGTTCTCTCAAGAATTAGATCTGACTGTCTCCAGACTCATGTTCTTGGAAAACACTTAGCAGAAACAAACTTGCATCTGAATAGAGGGTGACAGAGAACCCTACTTCCAGAGCCAGCTTCTCAGTAGGTGACAATCTACCAATAGAATGTACATCACACACCTACCCATAATGTAATGTGCACCACGCACCCACCAATTACTACATTCTCCTTCTACGAGATCCCAAACTGCCCTGCTGTGGTGGTCTGAATGAGAAATATCGGTGTAGGTGCATGTATTTAGACACTTGGCACTGTTTGGGAAGGCTTTAGAATGTTTAGGATGTGGGAGCCTTGCGGGAGTGGTCACTGACAGTAGAAGCTGACGGTTTATAGCCTGGCCTTGCTTCCAGTTTGCTCTGTCTCCTGCATGTGGTTGAGATGTGATCCATCAGCTTTCTGTTCCTACTGCCATGCCTCCCCCCCCCCCCCAGTATGGACTCTAGCTCCGCCCTCCATCCACTCCTACCTCCCCCCACCTGCCCCCTGGAACCATAGGTCAAAATAAAGTCTTCCTTAAGTTGCTATTGGTCATGGTTCTTATCTAAGCAACATTAAAGTAACTAATACACTGTGCTCAGTCTCCAGCTCTACTGAAATCACTGGGCACAGGAGTGAGTCTGCTTTGGCTTTGTGCTAGCATCTATCCCAATAGGCCATGGGTGGCGTTCCCCCCCCCCCCCACTGCACTGTATATGGTGCTTAAAGTACTACTTGCGGGAGGCCAATGGGTCAACACTTGCTGACTATGGTGATTTGAATAAAAATCACCCCTATAGGTTCATAGAGAATGGCACTAGTAGGGGGAGTGGCCTTACTGGAGTAGGTGTGGCTTTAGGAAGTGTGTCACTAGGGAATGGACTTTAAGGTCTCTGAAGCTCAAGCCAAGACTCAGTGGCTCACTGTCTCTCCTGCTGCCTGTGGATCAGGATGAAGAACTCTCAGCTCCTTCTCCAGCACCATGGTCTGCCTGAGCACCACCGTGCTTCCCGCCATGACGATAATGGACTAAACCTCTGAACTGTAAGTCACCCCCAATTAAATGTTTTCCTTTATAAGAGTTGTTCTAGCCGGGCAGTGGTGGCGCACGCCTTTAATCCCAGCACTTGGGAGGCAGAGGCAGGTGGATTTCTGAGTTTGAGGCCAGCCTGGTCTACAGAGTGAGTTCCAGGACAGCCAGGGCTACACAGAGAAACCCTGTCTCAAAAAACAAAAAACAAACAAACAAACAAAAAAAGAGTTGCTCTAGTCATGGTGTCTGTTCACAGCAATTGAAGGCTGATGGGGAGGACCTTGACAGGTGACTACAGAGGAGGGAGCATCACCTCCAGAGAAGAGTGACAGGGTCACCTTAGCGAGATTCTCCTGGCTGTGGTGTGAAGGACCCCTGTGATTTCTGTTGCTGTGATAGAAACTAAACAAACAAAAAACTTGACAGAGATCAGCTTAGAGAGAGCCAGGTTCAGTCTGTCATGGGGGTCAGGAGGAGAAGGTCAAGGTACCAGGAGCTGGAAGCAGCTGGCCACACCACACCCGCAGTCATGGGCAGAGAGAAATAAATGCATACAGGCTTGGGTGCTCACCTACCTTTCTCTGCTTATACAGTCCAGGTTCCAAAGCCAGGAATGGTGCTGCGAACTTTCACACCAGGTCCCCCCATATTAATTAAAGCAATCAAGAGCATCTTCCACAGACAAGCCTATGGGCCAACCTACTCTAAATAAGTCCCTCACTGAAACTCTTTCCAGGGGATTCTAGCTATGTTGGCAAAACTAGCCATCCCAAGGGCTGTTTGGGGTTTGTCAGGAGTCAGAACGGAGAGGCCAGTGCAGGACTGAGGAGGGAGGGTGGTGACCAGCACCAAACTTTGGCAGTGAAGACAAAAAGATCTAAGGAGACAGGGTCCCCAAGGAAGAGACAAACCTCAGAGGGTGCAGAATTGAGGAAAGCAGGTGTCCTGGTTAGGTGCCAGGTGGACAGGGACAATTTCAGAGGCCTTAGCAGGAAGTCAAGGTTGGCTTAGCCAAATTTTAGGGCAGAAAGGGTTTCGGGGTCATTCCAAATCCCAGGATTCAAATGGAGCAAGCGTGAGCGTGGAAGCAAGCAGGGAAGGTCAGCAGAGGTCAGAAGCCAGGCCTGTCTCCAGCTTTGCAGAGTCCATAAGAAAGGTGGCCACCAGGGCTTCGCCAGTGCCTACACCTGCCACAGAAGTACTAGAAACACATTTTCTGACCCTTGTTCTGGGGCCTGTATAAGTACAGAGCTTTTCTACGCCCACCCTTGTTCTGAATACCGACAGGGAGACTTTATATTTACTAATAAGCTTCAGACACTATAGCTGGGCAGGTTCTGAGCTATTCTAACCCAACAAAGCTGGCCTTAGACTACTTCTCAGACTGCTTTCCAGACATGTGGCCCCCGATACCTGCCACCTGGTTCTTGCCTTGGCACTTCCTGCCTTCATAGGCTTTCCAATGCTGGCAACTCCCTGGTTCCCCACCTGAGACTGTCTCCCTTTCTCTGAGCACGGAGGTCCTGCCTTTTCCTTTCCTGCCCAGCTGTAGGCTGTTCAGCCCTTTATTTTAACCAATCGGAAGATGCTGGAAAACAATGTTTTACAAAATACTGAGTCAGGATTCCTATTTCATAATAATGACAATACCAAAGTCCAGACTGCAACCAGATCTCTGGCTATAGAAACCAGCATCTGAATACAGTGTACGAAAACAGTCCCCAACAGGATCTTTTAAAATAAGCTTTTCGTATTTTTTTTTTTTTATAGGACCAGCTTGATGAGTGAGACCATCTACCTGAGCCAAGTCTTTGCTTTGTCCCTTCCTCTCCTGATCCCCTGAAACCACTAATTGGATTGCTATCACCACAGTTCAGTGTCACCAACTCTTGAGCTAGACAACAGGATCACACTCTTTGCACTAGTTTGGGTCCAGCTCCTTTTAACCCACATCCTGTATGTCAGATTAATCTGTAGTATTCTAGTCGTTTGTTACATTTATGCATAAAATATGTGTGTCCCTCAAAATTCAGAGGGGATTGGTCCCAAGGCCCCAAATATGAGGATCCTCAAGTCTCACAAAGTGATGCAGTGTTTACAGGTATCCTACACACACTCCCATGTACTTCACTCCAGCTCTAGAAAACTGAGCTAAAACTGGTTTTGGACCCTGGGATAAAAGACTGAGGTGCATATTTTATATATCAAAGCATATCTAGCCTCCAGGTTTTCCCAGCATCCCTCAGTCCCCTCTTGGTATACCTGCCCCCAACCCTGAACTTTCCAGCCCAGGGGCTGGGCTGCTTGCCCCAGAGGCTCCTCCCTATGCCAGACATTTTGCGCTCGCTCTCGCGCTCTCTCTCTCTCTCTCTCTCTCTCTCTCTCTCCTTCTGTCTCTGCTCACCAGAGAGCAGCTTCCCAATAAACTTGCCTTTAAACTATTCTAATCTGGCTCGAACTGGCTCATTTCACCAGTGGTGGAGAAATAACTTATCAAAAGCCTCTAAGAGCTATACAAGTTCTTATGTTTTTTAGGCAATGACAAGAACAGCTGAACATGTTCGGTACAGGTACAAATTCTTCCAAATGTTTTAGAAACATTTTTGAACCTCCCATGCAGAAGTTATGGCTACCAAGTGCCTAATGTATCCCACAGACTGAGCACTATCCAGTGTTATGTCCCATTCTACTGTGGACGGACACTGGCTTGTTTCCAGGCCAGCTGAACTAGGGATTCCTCTGCTAAAGACAGTCTTGCATAGGACTTCAGGGAGACCCAGATGGTCCATAAAAGTGGACCTGGGCACAGCACAGGGGTGTGTTGAGAACAAGGAGATACTGAACTTCCTGGAGGGCCTTTCAGCAGTGTACAAGAATGCTGGTTTCCCCCGACTCAGTGCTCAGCCTGACAGTCATTTAACAAGAGCTCCCTAGTCCTCTGCTTTCTTCTGTTGTTAGGTGATAGAAAACCAGGTACAGTGATCCTTAAGGACTCATAAGCAGTTAAACAAGAGGGTCACAGTCAAACCTGCTGTGGTCTCCACTGAGGGAAGAATGAACGCCATCCCGACTCAGATGTGACACCTGGAACTGGGATGGCCATCTTTTTTTTGTTTGTTTGTTTTGTTTTTTGAGACAGGGTTTCTCTGTGTAGCCCTGGCTATCCTGGAACTCACTCTGTAGACCAGGCTGGCCTCAGACTCAGAAATCCACCTGCCTCTGCCTCCCAAGTGCTGGGATTAAAGGCGTGCACCACCACTGCCCAGCTTGGGATGGCCATCTTGTGCACACAAAACCAACTGAAGGACAACAGTGTTGGAAGAAACCCAGGTTCTCTGTCACACTAAGCCACTCCATTTATCTGCCACTCATTTCCTTTTTAAGCCAATAATTTAGTGTTTTTAAAAAAAAACAACCCGGCAACATGAAGAACAGGCTACAGGGCCATCTCATTCCCGAATCCAAGGTGTCCATGTCTTCCACAGGAGTCAGCAGCAGCCAGCTCCACAGAACATTTTTTTTCCTCTTTGAACTCCTGCTTGATGGACCAGCCTGTGGCAGTGGGGACAAGAGAGTCTGTTTGCTGCATCCCATTGCTGCAGCTCCTTGCCTGGCTCCTCCCTAGATCACCATTGCCCACTTTCCTTCCTTGGATCCCTTGGCTTCTCAACACCACCAAGACCTATGTGCTGAGGAAGGCCCAAGAGCCCTTACATAGTTCTACTCTCTCCACCCACAGGGTGTCCAGGCATTTCCGCTATGACTTCTCAGTCACACTTTGATTGTCCCTTGCAGCCTGTCTTCAGGCCTTTCTTCCCTGGCCAAGGGCTTGTCACCTCTTCTTCACACCTACAACCTCAGCTTAGGTGTCAGTGCCTGTGCCTCAGTGTGTGCTTCCCGCATCCAGTTTGATATGATCTCTTCTAGATCCCTTAGTCACTACCTGTCTGAGTCACCGTGACTTAATGTCTGGAAGGATGTTCAGGTTGCTTAGTTGGTCCCCCATCCCGAACCTCACCTCCATGTTTTCTAACCCTTGGAGAGACCCAGATTTCTCTTCATTGCCCCGAAGAACATAGCTTCCCATGCCTCTCAAGACTAAAATCCAAACTCATGACCAAGGTACCCGTCATATTCCTTGTTCACTTCCCACCTTTAGGGTTGTCACCTCCATGTCTGGAACAAGACCCCTTCACTCACACAATGCACAAATTCAATCTGCCCAAGAAGGCCCCAACCCTCACCCACTCCAGACACCAGGGTTCTATTCATTTCTCCTCTCTTTAATTTGCCTCCTAGTGCCTTCCACGACGCCTAATTACGAATCACGTACTGGTACAGCTAAAAGTGATTACTGGGTGGTAGTCTCTCCTCTGTCTCCCAACACTCTCACCTCTTGACTGAGAAAATTGGGGTCAGGAGTCGAACTCCTTAGCGTCTAGCACTGCGCTTGCGCACAGTATGAGCTCAGGAACGTGTCTAAAAAGATAGTAAGTGACCACGCTGACTCATCTAGACTTTAACAAGCCTGGGACAAACCATTTCATCACCCAGAAGGAACCACGTTCTTAGCCCATGGTTGAAAGGGCCAGATCTGAGCCACGAGAAGTTTTCTCAGAGTGCACAAACTCCAAGGTCTAGAGCTTCTGGGGAACCAGGCTCATCAACGTAACTAAACCACGCTCGCCCGCGGAGCTCTCAAAGTGTAAGGATCACAATCTGCTGCATAGGCATGAAGGGGACCATGGGCCAGAGGTTCGGGGCTGCCCAAACTGTGCCTGACCAAATATTCCACGGGTTTGAAAGCTTAAGCGCCCCATAATTTTATTCAAGTCTACAAAAAGTTCAGAAAGGACATTTTGTGGCGGATACTGAGGGAAGAGTGCCTGAGAGTAGCCTCGCTTTGAGCCAGTTTGTCAGGCGTCCGCAGCGGACAGCCCGATTTTGGACGGTGGTCCTTGGACCGCTCCACTAGAAAACGAAGGGGGCGTCTCCCCAGCTCCTGCGGCGTCGGTGGCGAGCTAAGGTGGAGGCAGGCAGCAGCGGCGACGGCGACAGTGGCGGCATTGCCATGGCGGGGCTCACAGGTATCGTGGCGTCGCCCGCCTGGGCAGGGTGAGAGGCGCTCGGAGCGGCCGCGCCGCCATGTTAGCCCTCCGGGGTCACCTTAGGCGCTGCTTGGCCTCTCGCCGGGGCTTTCCGCGCTGCCGGGGGCGGGCGCACCCTTTTTTAGCGTCAGGTGACCTCCTCTTTTCGCCCCAACCTGGGCCTTGGAGGTCCCTTCCCTTCCCTTGGGTGGGTTCGTGGGTTCCGGGGTTCCTAGCTGTCACTCTGGCCTCCAAGGTCAGCGCGCTCCCCGGACGGGGCTGGGAGGGGCGGGCGCGACCACCACCTCCTCTGTTCCGGACCTTGGCAAGGTACTCAGCTTCTGGGAGGCTGGACACTTTCCTTGCCACTTCAGGTCCCCCCCCCCCCAAGTCTGTCTGTCTGTCTCTCTCTCTTCCTTTTTCTTTTTTCCCCCTATCCGAAGGAGTGTGGGGAGAAGGTAGAAGTGGGCCCCGAACGCTCTTTTTTGTGTCTGGAGTGATAGGGTGACCATCTGCTTCGGGTTCCGTGTACTTCTCACTCCCACCAACTTTTCGTCGTCTCTGGACACCGGTTCCCTCTCCAGTGTGTGGGGAGTGGCCCTCAAGGGCCGCAGAAGGAACGGAGTGCCTGTCACACTCGCCTTGGCCTGGAAAGAAAGAATGGGGGATGGGACAGTCGATTTTTCCTTCTGCCAAACCACCTTTAGTTTCCTAATAGGTCTCATGTCTCCTTTTACTTGGGAAACTGGGGCCTGTTCTAGTTTATAGGTTATTTCTGTTTATAGGTTCGGATCCTCTTTGTCCCTTTTGGGGAACTGATGTATTGGGGACAGCCTCTCTGCCCTGCCTGACATGGTCCAACCATCCTGTTAGCCATCTGAACTACAACACAGAAGCCAGGACCCAAAAAAGTTCCATTTTATGTGCCCATCCTAAGTGTTAGATTGAGCTTGCTTGTTTCTTTTAAGTCAAGATTCATTAATGGCAAGAGTTTCTGTTTAAAGATTAGGTTTCTGGAACCTTGGTCAGTTTCCAGGAACCAGATCAATTCTCCATCTGAAAATGGTCATGTTAAAGTTGCTGCCAAAACAGTTTAACTTCTTACCTGTTATTTCTCAGAGGAATGAGAGTTAGGCTGCCCTCTTTTCTTGTTCTCTTCGGAACACACGCATTCCATTCAAGCTTGTCACTGTGTGATCTACCAAATACCTCCCTGTATTGCCTTCCGGCTCTGCCCTGGAATGTTCAGGAATCTGTATCCTGCTGTGCCTATGAGTCCTGTGGAGGGAGGGGGACAGGATCATTTCCAGAGAAGATGGTGGCAAACGTATCTCTCTGGCATATGAGAGAAGTCAGTGGTCACCTGAAAAAACGAGACTTTGGTAAACTAGTATTGTGTCTGTGTGTACACATTTAAATCTCCTGGGGAAGATTAATTGCCAGCTCAGAGTCTCCCTTTGGGGTGTTGGCTCCTGAAGCGATCCAAGTTTGAAAGTAGATATCTAGTAAGTAGCCAGCAGCAAGCCTGCTTCCTTCAAAGCCTCTGTGTAATTAAGCTGTCTTTGGCCAGCCCCAGAGACAAAGCCAAAAATCTTAATCCCTGTTCTGTCCCTCAAATATATTTTAGTCACAAATTCAGTTACTCCACAGATAGCCATAAAAGTCTCCTAGACCCCACATCTCTAAAAGTCTTGGTACTTAGTGACCTCCGCCCTATTGAGCTTGTCAGGCCAAGACACAGCCTTCTCTGGTATTAGTGCCTGGAATCTCATCCATAAAGCTACTCCACTTCCCTCACATCCTACCTTCTCTGCCTTTGCTCCTCTTTGGAGGTAGCACCCTCTTTAGGAAAAAGGGATATTTAGCTCAGTGTACTAAGGACTTTGCAATAAAAATACATCCCATTGCTTTATATGAGAATAAAATGTTTTAATATATAGCTTGTGGAAGCATTTTATAAATAAGGTATGTTTGGATCAGGCTTGCAGGTTTTACACAAAGAATGGGTGTGAACATGTTCCTGCCTTCTCTGGAGGGTTTAGTTTGCTGTCAGGACAGAAGGGTGTGGAGTAGGAGAAAGTGGGGAGTGGATATTTCACATTCTCAGAGTCACCAGGGTGCCTTGAAGTCTCCACTTACCCTCATCACTGCTGGATCATAGATGGAAGAAAAAGGTTTTACCAAGGTCATCTGGAAAGCTCTGGGGTTACCAGGAGCCTCCTGGCTTGGAGATGGGGGGCAAGATGCACGACATCCAGAGTAGCCTGACTCCTCCCTGGTTTGGCCTACCTTTGTGTACTCGGCTGGCATCTAATTTGGGCTGAACGTTAGAACATATGGAACAATAGAGTGGCATTGGGCTCCCCCACTCCAAATCTCCAAGGGGAGAGTCAACCTTCATTTGGAACCTGTGTTGATATGTACTCAAGGTTCAATGAGTTTAGTATGGCAAACCACAGAAAATTTTAGCCATAAAGGAAGTAACCACTGACTGCAGATGAGTAACTATGGGGCAAAGGACCTGACCTAACTTCGGGCCTTAGCAGCAGCTGTATCTACTCTGCTGAGGAAGACGGATCCTTGGAATGAGTGTCGCATCCAAGTCCTGTGGAATCCTGGCTCTCTGATGTGTATTGGGCTCATCTGGACCTTAGTAGGGAACTAAAAGCAACCTGGCTGGGTAGCCTAAGCTGATTTGATGGGTGCAAAAGCCAAGGCCACACCAAATTCTGTGCTACTTTCCCCCATAATTCCCTTGTGCTGAATGAAATTATAAGCATCTTCAGAGGTGCCAGTTATTAGTTTGAAAATCAGGTTTTCTTGGGGGAACTACAGGTCAAGGTTCAAGAACTTTGAGGCACTTTGTGTACCTGAGTGTTTGTGCTAGAAGTTCAGGAAACAGCAAGAGAGACTGATGGCCTTCTAACTCACAGACACAGGAGCAGGTGTGCAGAGACGGGTGGGTAAAACCAGAAACAGGCTTAACAGGTGGCAGGACCATTCAGTGAGGCAGTCAGCTGACACTTGTGGACAGCTCTGGCTGACCAAGAAAGGGAACTAAGGGGCCAGCCCACCCTCCGTGATGCAGTGGGTAGGGAAAGGGCAAGCTATCATCTGATAAGGCCCTTAAGGGGGTCCTGCTGGAGGATTGGAAAAGCCAGGCAGAATGGCCAGCCTTAGGGCGATCCTGGGGCCTGCAGCTTTAAGCTGGGTGGAGGAGGAGCCAAGCCACATCTCATGCCCATTGTCCCAGCCAGTGTCCCCTCTTCCTGCCCAGCATTCATTTCCTGGGGCTCCTGGGTGGAGATCTGTGGTGTAGCTTTATATTCTTAAATTAACCCCCGTGGTCCTTAGTATTCCATTTAGAGGGCCTGTCCCAGTTATTTTCTCTCCATCTTTCCCAGATAGATAACCTGCCACGGTACAGTACCTTACCTCGGCACCATCAAATAAATGCACCCATCATCGTGGGGAAGGGGAAATGTCCCTTATTCTGGGACAAATGAATGCCACTCTTCGTTGGGGATGAGAAACAGTTCTTTATCTCAGGACAGATTTAAATGAGGCAGATAAGAGAGTCTCAGTTCATTCTTGTCTTCTTGTACCCTCCTCTCCTCCCTTTCCCAAGTGGTGTGCCCCTCCACAATGGGTACATTGCCCAGCTTTAGAGATATGTGACGCTGTCAAAAAAGAAACCACAAAGAACTTTTTGGTGCACCCCCACTGCCCTGCAGGGTCCTAGGACACTACAAGACAGGAGAGGTCCGTGTTTTATTTTTTTGTGGAGGTGGTCCCTGTCTCCAGGAGCTTACAATCTAGCTGGGGAGACACAACTAATGCACACTTAAACCAGTACAATTAGCGACTACCACAATATTACCACAACTGCTGCGTGAGACCAGGGATAAGCAAGGTCAGTGAAGGGCCGGGGGGGTTATAGACAGTGTTTTGGTAAAGGTGGGATTCAGTTACTGGTTCAATAGGTCCGAATCAAGTGACACATTTTGGGGAGGGCTTTGGAAGGCAGGGGAAAGGGGGAAATGAGGGAGCAAGGCAGGAATATGCGTGCCATAGGCAAGGGACAGCAAGGGGGCCCCACTAGTTTTCTTAACCCTTTTCCTTTACCACCCACGCCCTCCACTCCCCCCATGCTGCACGCAGTTGACACTTTCTCTTCTGCACGGAGATTCAGCTTCAGCTGGTGATGTCAGAATGTCCATTCTGCTGGCTGGTGGGATCTTGGATCTCCATGGTAGGATCTTGTGCAGCTGAGGTGGTACTGTTCCGACTTGGTCCAGATCAGAATGCCTATGCCCATATCTTGAGGGTTGCTCTCCTCTTCCCCCTCCTCTCCCACCCGCTGGTAGTGGGACAGGGGCAAAGGGGCCGGGAAGGGAACTGATATCTTCATCATTGTCGGTGCTGCTTTTCTGCGGGCCTACCGGCCCCTCACTGACCTTAGCAGGTGCTCCTCTGACGAGGGAGCACAGGGGACCCCCCATTCCTGTGAGGCACTGGCCTCCATGCTGGTCGAGAAGCACAGGGGCACCTGATGACACGGCTGCCGCCCAGGGCTGGGAGCTGGGGCCTCAGTTGGGGGCTCGCTGCCTGCGCTCTCCCAGTACCTGCCGCCCGGTCAGGGACACCGTGTGCGCCAGCTTCTGCAGGGAGTACCTGAACACCTGCGGTGAGAGACCCAGGACCCACCCTTAGAGAAGTACCCATGACCCACTCTGCTACTGCTGCTTACTGCTGCTGCAGCTGTGCCCGCCCAGCCCCGCCTGCCTGTCCAGCAAAGCCTGGAGTGGCGGGCGTGGCACACAAGTGCCCCGCCTCCCTCCTGGGATCTAGCCTGAGTACGGCGGGTATTTCTTACTGCGTTGGTTGTGATCGTCCGCAGCGGGCGACCGCCGCACCCCTGAGTCTTTGTTCCCACCTGGGCGCGGGCGCACTGGGGACAGGGTCTGCGCGAGGATGTGGGCACGGGTACGGGCGGGGACAAATAGTACCACCGCGTCACTTTGGTACACAGGGATCGCGGCAATTGGGATAGGATGGGTTGGGTAGGGACTGCAATCGCGATGTGTATTAAGGGATCCCGGGGCGACTTTTGGGTGCATACTCACCTGCAGCAGCACGCGGAAAATGTACCAACCGATGATAAGCAGTTCTGCCGAGGCTGCTGCCACTGCAGCCATGGTTCCAAAAGTGGGTGAATGGTCGAGTGCAAGGGTTCGCCGAGGTCTACAGGTCTCGGAGTCTGCTGCTGGGCGCAATGCCGCAGCCCCGGTGGCCGCGCCTTAAGTACCCTCCTGCCACCTAAGTGTGCATGCGCGCTTGGGGGGTTGTTGAGAAGGAGGGGTGACGGGGGTTGCTCCTCATTCGCCAAGAGAGGAAAAAATCCCGTCTGTGCTTTCCACACCGACCCCCACCTCCTGAGTTCACTCTTAACACCCTTCCAGAAGATTCTGCTCTGCCCGCTTTTGAAATTCGGTGTAAAATGGAGGGGAGTCGTGGCTCTAGAGTGTAGAATGAGGGTAGGGGTGCAAGCCTCTTGGTACGATACACCCAAGCCTGCAAATTCTTCGTGCTGCGTAACCAGTGCGGCGCCAAAATATGCCTTCCATGTGGATGGAAAACCGAAGTTACAGAAGTCTCTCAAAAAGCAAAATGTATACCCTTTTTCAGCATTCCTAGTAGTCCGTGAATTTTAAACCCATGCCAGCTGTTTTGTGAGAATCTTTGATCATGTACCACTTTTCTGATTGTTGCTTCCCGCACTATCCAGCAGGCGGTAGTGGCTGCGGTCCCGAGCTGGACCGGCACTCGGTTCTGAGTAACAAAAGCAATTGTATCTACCCTGAGAGGAATGTAGGAAGGATTGGTGTGCTTTGTGTGTTCCACAGAAGCGAGCTTTATGGAGAAGTGGTCCAAATTTGGGGCTAGTTTTCTGCAGGACAGATACTGACCTCCGTTTTGTGCTCCCCTCCCCCAATCCCTAGTAGGTCTGCCTGAGCCAGAGTGGTTCTTTGTACCAGTTCGCTATGCAGCTGGAGCACAAAATAGGATTTTGCTATAGCCACGAAGGGTTATGGCTACTGTCTTCTAGTTTCAAAGCAAAGCCAGTGTCCTTCTGTTTGCGTGGTCTTACAACTCTTTAGTGGATCACGGTAAGAGTGGAAAGACCAAATTACCCCCTGCAAGTAGAGGGTTCCCACGGTCCCAGTGGCTGGAGAAAGTACCTCTCAAGCAAGCTCCTTGGCACAGAGGCCAAATGATATTTACCCCTGTTTGGATAGGATATTAATTTTGATTAAATACTTACAGAGACCCGTTTCTCTTCAATGTCAGTAAAAGATGGAGATTTGACAGTCCAAGTGAGTTTGGGTATTGTGGTTATGGTTTTCTTTCTTTTTTTTTTTTTAATTGTTTTTTTTTTTCAAGGAAGTTGGCTAGTTTGGGGTAAATGATGCTGAATATTTGAAAAAAGCAAACATGGTCAAGGCTGCTTCTGTGTCTTTCCATAGCTTGCCAGGATCTGAGGTTCCACTGCCTAGCCTCTCCAGGTCAGCAGTGCAGATAATTGTAAAATTGACATACTCCACCACACTCTGGAGCTGCAGATGTGAGACTAGATACAGAGCCCTTCTTTACCACACGGGGGCACAACACCAAGCCCATGGTGTCCTGTGGCAACCACAGGGCGGTATTGTGAGGTCTGGGACCTTTGAGGACGGGCTGCAGCCCCAGGAGGCGATACATGATCTCTGCTGGGCAGGGCCCAGGCAAAGCCAGCCCGCTGTGGGGACCGTGCCCTCCTGGGATTCCCCAGTAGAAGCCCAGGAAAGACACACCCCAGGAGGCTGTCTTACAGTAATAATTTGGATAGGAGTGGACACTCATGGGTGGGGGGGAGGAGAGGGCACTCACATTGCTGCTGTTGACCGTGATCCATTTCCCAAATAAGTATACAATTTGTTCCTGTTTTTTTGTTTGTTTGTTTTGTTTGTTGTTGTTTTTTTTGTTTTTTTTGTTTTGTTTTTTTTTTTTTTTTTGGTGTATGTCTGTCTGTCTGTTCTTTGTGTGTTTGTTGTGTTGACTTTTCTCTTCAGGACCCCTGCTGCCTTGGTGATCCCGGGCTGACAGCCAGAGAGCACAGCGGCTCAGCTCCTGGAGAGAGAGTCGAAGAAAACGGAGGGCAGCCACCTGTGCCTGCTGGCTCCCATTAGGTCGGTTCCTGCAGCGGTGCCTGGCGGCCTTGGTGAAGGCCCTGCCCGGCAGAGATCATGTATTGCCTCCAGTGGCTGCTGCCCGTCCTCCTCATCCCCAAGCCCCTCAACCCCGCTCTGTGGTTCAGCCACTCCATGTTCATGGGCTTCTACCTGCTCAGCTTCCTCCTGGAACGCAAACCTTGCACAATATGTGCTTTGGTTTTCCTGGCGGCCCTCTTTCTCATCTGCTATAGCTGCTGGGGAAACTGTTTCCTGTACCACTGCTCCGATTCCCCACTTCCGGAGTCAGCCCATGACCCCGGTGTTGTGGGCACCTAACGTCTGCCGAGATAGCTTGCCAAGGAAGCAGAAGACGGGAGGGGAGGCATTGACATAGGTCATAAAGCATTGGAGTTTCAAGTCCTACAGCCCTGCGGGTACCACATTCCTAATGGAGCCTTTTGGCCTGTGATATTTTATCCTTACAATGTGAATAATGGCACTGACCGGTGCTTCTATTGTAGAGTCCTGTAGTAGTGGGTGATCTTATGGTTATGTGTTCTGTCACCATCTGGGTCCCGGCTGATGGATTGGCCCACCCCCTTGCTCATTGATTTGGGGAGTCTAACCTATACTGGTCAACTACCCTTGATGTGACCTGGGTGGATACAATGTAGTCTCATTGTCACCTCCATAACCCTCCCTTGTCCAGATCTTCCTCAGTCCCTTTCCCTTGTTTCCCTTTGGTTCTCTCTCACCCCTTTCCTTTTTGGGGGAGCACCTGTCCAAGACAGGACTTGTTTTTGCACTTATCTCAGATTTGAAGAGATTGCTGACGCCCGAGAGCCTCGCTTTTTCACCCTTTGTTCCCTGTTGAGAAGGTGAGACGGAATCATGTCTCAACTGCTCGCTGTCCACTGACCTCCAGTATTTTCTCTGCCTCATTTTTAAGAAAGAAGCCATGGGGAGACATTGCTCTTTGGCCTGGGTATCTGGGCTCTTGCCTTCACCCAGCCTCTCTCCCTTTGCTCTTCCTCCTGCCTCTCTCAGCCAGCCTAAAGGGTCTGCCTCATGTCTCCAGTGCATGCCCTTCAGGAGGGAGATGTGCAGTATTCTCTTAGACCCAGTGGTCCCCGGCTGAGTGAATGGGAAAGTATTATGTTTTTCATAGCAGCCATGATTCCCTTGATAGGTGTTTGGATATTTTTTGATGTGCCCTGTGTGTGTGTGTGCACTCGTGTCAGCGTGTATGTATGTACGTATGTGTGAGTGTGAGTGTGGTGTGTGTGTGTGTATTTACATACAAATACATGTGTATATTCCTTTTGAAGAAGCTTTACTGAATGTGTTCTGATTTTGAGGTTTAATAGTAGTAGCTAGCTGTAGTAGGTCCTGCTACAGTTTTTATTTAGCATGGGGATTACAGATCGACCAGCACAGTGGACTCCAAAGTGGTTCAGACAAGACCCCGGGGAGCGGTCGCCATCCTCCTCCCACCAGGAGCCTCTTCATTCCTGCACATGTAGACTGTACACTATGAAGAATACACAGGAAGAAAGACTTGGTGACTTTGTACTTGTTTGCTTTTCTCTGCACTTCAGAAACAAGTGTTTGCAAATGAGACTTTCTCCTGGCCCCTGCCCACTGGGGATCAGCACGGTTGTCCTTACAGTTGGAAATGTCCTCTCTCTCGTGTGCGAGTGGGGGTGGTGGGCCAGGCACAGGGCAGAGCTGGAAGCAGGCATCTGGGGAGTGGGACTTCGAGGCCACACTTGTGAAACCCTCGGACTGCTGTTGTAAAGCTTTTCTTTCTGGTGTGTTCGTTCCACAGCTGTTTGAAATGTTTAATAAAGCTTTATAAACTTTACTTTGTGGTTTCATGTGGCTGCAGTCCATTTGGGTCATGGTGTTGGATTTCTGAGTTGGTGGGGGGCAGGGTGAAGCACACAGGGCTGAGACCTTGGCGCCAGAGTACCTTAGCTGGAAAATCTGATCTGTTCTGTGGAGAACAGATGCTGGGATTGGGGGAGGGGAGCAGCGGGCAGTCCAGGCAGTAAATAGGGGGAGTCTGGATGTTTTCAGAGATGAGATGTTTGCACTTCTCAGCTCCCATAACCTCCTGCCTGGAACTGCTTGCTCAGTAGGACTTGAGGAATGGATCTCTTGATAAACAACTTAGGACAGCTGCGGTCTAATCATCAAGGATTTTTATGATGCTGCTTTTGAAGTAAAAATAAGTGAAAGCCCTCATGGCATTTCAGTTGGAAAAATAAATAAGGCTCGCCATCCACCCAGCACACTTAGGCGACAGCTTAGAAGCACAAGAGAGTACAGTCCCTCCCTGTGGATGTGCACATGGTACTGAGTGTGGCCTGGGCCACTCAGTTGGGGCAACATGTCAGTGCCCTGTGCTGGGCTTACTCCTCCAAGTCTCTCTCAGAACGCCAGACAGGAGCACTGCCTGTGCAGCAGGAGCTATTGTGAGGGCTGCTGAGGTAGTGTATGAGGTGGGTTTGGTGACTTCAGGGAAGTTCAAGTGACCTCCCCAGACGTTTCCTTTATGGTGGGAAAGCTGTGTGGATTTGCTTCTGCTCTTTTGCATTTTTCTGCCTTTTTTGCATTCCTGGCATTGCTGATCCATGGTTTCCTCTTGATTATAACTTTCCAAAGAGACAACTGTGATCTGTATATAATCCACTCAGCCCTGTAATCCCAGCACTTGGGAAGCTGGGGCAGGAGGATGATCCTCTGAGTTCTGGGCCAGCCTGGGCTACAGAGTGAGATTCTATCTAAACAAAAAATGAAATTACCAAGGAATTATCTATTTTAGAGGGGTTTTCTTTGAAAAACCGCAGTGACCATCTCAGGGTGTCTTTACTGTCCACTTCAGTGGTACTCTTGCCTTTTGTGCTGTTTGCTGTGTATATAGATAGCCCTTTGGTGTTCTACAGAGCTTGACAAGCTAAGGAGCTGGGCATAGGGAAAGGCAAGCTTGTTCAACAAATACAGAGACCTGTACAAGGCTTGCTGGAGATGTCAGGATAAGCAGGCCTGACACTCTAGGACTTCATGATTCTAGCCTAGTGGGGAGCAAAATAGACAACAGCAGGTTCTGAAAACAAACAGGCTTTTGTGTCCCTCTTCTGTGGAGGACCTGGATCCCAAGTGAGGTCAAGACCATTGCTTATTTTGCTCTCCCTTGGAAATCGGCTTTCTGTTTTAGGTCATGTGCTTGAGAGTTACATATAGGCCTCCCTGGGAGAGATCTGTGGCCCTTTCAGTAGTGTGCTGGTAGCCCATCCCTTGAAGGGTGCCTGTCATGTCGGAGTTCATTCTGCCCACATGGCTTCCCACCTTACCTAGAATGCTGTCCTCCCTGAAGTACCTTTCAGGGAAACAAAGATGCTTCCTGTGCAGAAAGCCACTAAGCATTCCAGGACCTCGCACATGCGCTGCCACCACGGCTCTGTGAGAACGTGTCCTGCTCCCACTGTCAGTTTCCTGATAGGTAAAACGTGATCTCTAGAACAAATAGTTTTCCCAGCCCTGATGATCTGGGAGTCTTCTCCCCGACTCCTAGGCTCTTTTGGAGCCCAGTTGAAGGTGGCTGAGCTGAGTTGATGGATACTTAGGGAGCTGCCTGCATGTGCTGTGTGCTTTGATCCATGTAGCATGTGAGCCCAGACACTGCTTGTGTCGGGAGCTTCCCTTTGTTTCTTCCCCTCTCTGGTGATGGTTTGTCTAGAGCCTATCATTCAGCCCTCGTAGAGACTGTTGCTGAGGTATGTCAGAGTTCATCCTGGAGACTGAGTTCCTGGAAGGCATGGCCCATGAGGCCTGCTCAGGAGGCCTGCCCTGCCCTGCCCTGCCCTGCCCCTCCCCACCCCACCCCACCCTGCCCTGCCCCTCCCTGCCCCGCCCCACCCTGCCCTACCCTAATTTTCTTTTTTTTTGGTTAGAATCTCCCGTGTGGTGAGACCCTGGGACCACAGTGGACAGTTTCTGCCCTTGCAGTGTCCTCCAGGCTAAAGAGAAAGGGGATAATATTTACTGCTCAAGTTATCCCTGAGATCCAGGACTAAGGACTATGTATGCAAGTGTGCTGAGGGTCTCAGGAAAGAGCTGATGCAGACATCTGGGAAGATTGACTTGCAGACCTGAAGATCAAGTGCAGGTATATGAGCACTGAAGTGATAAATGAGATGTTACTTTTCACAGTATCTCTGCTTACAGATAGATTGAGCTGCAGAGTAAAGTGAGGGACCACTAGTATCTGGCTGCCTTAGAATCAGACTCCAAAGAGTTTCTGGGGAAAGAAGTCAGTCTGTTTAAATCTGGAGCCCTGGCAACTGGGAGGCACTATGGGAGGAGTTTAAAGCTGATTTTGCTGCTAGCAGGCCCCAAACAGCTAGGAGCTAATGGGGAGCCATCATAGTAAGCAGCGTGTGAGGCAGAATTTACTCCTTGGGGAACAGTATACATTTGAGCAGTGGAAGCAGCAGGACTACCAGCCTGTCTAGATCACTGGGAATGAGGAGAAGGGGCTCAGAAGTGGCAGTGGTGAGGTTAGCGCCAGTACTGGGGAGAGTGGAGTATGTTGAAAACAGCATTATCCATCCTGGTAGGTAAAGCCAAGCCACGGTGGAAGCTCATGTAGAAGGCCTGTCTCCCTTTGAGAATTCAGAAAAGGGAATCAGACGCTGGGGTCCAGAGCAGACATAGAGGACTAAAAAGCTGCTATGAGGCTTCACGGAGCCCTAGGTCTTATGCTATGCCTTGGTGATGTGTAAGACTGTCCAGGTGCCCCTCTAGTTCCCTCACCTTAAAATGAAGGTCGTTAGCATCAGTCTCAAGGCAGTCTTCATGGTGCTACTTCCTCTGTTGGTGGAAGGGTACTCCATGGCCCTCACTAGGCTCTGTCTCCTCAGAGCAGCCAGCACAGGGGTATGTGTGATGGTGCCTTGTTGCATCTGGTTGAAAAGAGCCTTCCTTCCCAGAGACAAATCTCCCGGTGGTTCTCTCTTCTTCTCTTTCCCTGGGCAGTTACAGAGAACCCACACTTCAATGGACAGCCTGCCCAAGCCATTGTTCCCCTGTCCCATGTAGTGGTGGCAACCTTCCATAAAAGAGGCAAGGAGGCAGAAGATTACATACCTGTGGGTTTGATTTCCCACCACCTGGCATATGACCTTGTTCTTCACCATTCGTGTTCCTTGAGGCCTGTTGCCCCATTTATTAGTCAAGGAAGAAGTCTTTAACATTTCCAGAGCCATCTCCTATGAGACACTGGTGACCTTTATTCTTTTTTTTTTTTTTTTTTTTTTTTTTTTTTTTTTTTTTTTTTTTTTTTTTTTTTTTTTTTTTTTTTTTTTTTGGTTTTTTGAGACAGGGTTTCTCTGTGTAGCTCTGGCTGTCCTGGAACTCACTCTGTAGACCAGGCTGGCCTCGAACTCAAAAATCCACCTGCCTCTGTCTCCCGAGTGCTGCCTGACAGTGACCTTTATTCTTGTTACTTCAGTCTTGAGAGATGTTGGCTGAAAGTGTGTTAAGGCAATGAAGTATTTAATCAAAGGATTTTACATTAAAGGAATAATCTTGAGCTTTACTCTTGGGTACAAACATGCCAAGAATATTCATGTATAGCCAAGGCAGATGTGGAAGGGCCCACAAGGAAGGAAAATAGACAAAGCACTTCAGTGGTTCCCTGGTGCCATGGTTCCCACTCCTTAGCTGGGTCACTGAAGTCCTTCACAGCCTGTAATCATAGAGGCTATGTCACCTGACCAGACACAGAACCTGCCTGACCAGGCCTGGCACAGTACTTGTTGGTCTGTGGCTTTGTGGGTAAAATAGGTGGTGACTCAGTCAATTAGTGCTAGACTCCTAAAAGGCATTAGGAGACTGGTCTTTCCTAGAAGGAAGGGAATCCCCTCCCAAGACTCCTCTTGGCAACTTTGCAGTAACGAGGATTATTTTCCAGACTAGTATTTGAGACAGCAGATGAAAAGAAACTCATAAAAAGCACACAGCCTGGCATCCTTTCTGTAGAGTAGAGCACACAAGGCAGGCACCTGTCAGGCCAGATGTAATGGAGTCCTGATTACATCCTTCTCTGTCCCTGCCCTGGCCTTGAACCCCATGTTTGAAAGCCTCCTGCTCTTACTGTCCTTTCATATCTGGCAGGTGGGTGAGCTGACAGCAGATTCCCTGTTCCACGACTCAGGCCAGCTCTGGCCAGTTGCTCTGTGTTTGACTACAGATTGACAGCAGCTATGGCCCTTGATTCCTGAACTGTAGACCACAAGCCGAGCAGGTTGCTGGCATTGCTCCTCTTGCCTTTGCCACCTTCTCTCCTCAAAGATCGGGAGCATCTTCACCAGTGTGTCATAACTGCCTCCCTTCAGCTCCTCTCCACTGCTGTATACCTGCATCCCTGAAAACATACTGCCCAAATGGTAGTCTTACTCCAGACCTATGCCCTCCGTAGCCTGCGGGCCTCATCTCTGTAAGGCCTACTACTTACAGGTGACAGAGCCCTCTGTGGGAGCTGCTTTTAGTGGATGGCTTTGGGTTGTTTCTTTTTACTTACTAATCAAGTATGAATCAGTTATTTCCATACTCGAAGCCATTTTTGTAGGGGCTCTGTGGTGCCATTTTGGACAGACAGAAAATAGGGCCTGCAGGAGCTTAGCACATACCAAGCTATTGCCATAATGGTCCTCGTGGCTGTGCCCACCTAACAGCCTGGTGTGCAGTTGTGGAACCTCCTTATCTGATAGCACCACTGTACCTGTAAACCTGACTTTCTGGCCCCTCAGTGTTTCCCAGGCCCATGGCTTTCTCTTCAGTGGGATCCAGTCATCTCTGGCTGCTCAGTTGCACCCGTGTTTCTGAGGGTCCAGCCCAACTCCTTTCAACCTGTGGTCCACATGGCTGCCACTGGGCTTCCTTACTAACTTAGGGCATTTTCTGTGGCACTTGGCTCAACTTTTGACCTTCCACAAGGATGACATGCTCTCTCTGAGTGGAGTAACTGGTACTCACAGTCTGGCTGGCGCCCCTGTGCTTCTTCTCTAGGTGCCAGTCAGAGACACTTGTCCTCAAAAGAGGTAGTCCAAAAAGGTATCTGGGATTGGGGTGACAACTGTCACGATCATGAGGACCAAGAAGGACTCACTGTGTCACTTAAGGGATTTAATCGTCCCTTTGGGATTTGCATAGTGATAGAGGCAGAAAGGAGAGTCCAAGGGGAACAAGTAAAGGTGAGCTGGCTCTTCAAAGGAAGGGCACTGGGAGGCGACTCCTTTTGGACTGCTCTTTTATATGGCTGTTACTTGGCAAGTGCTTTTCTAGTCAGATAACCTGACCAGTTGTCAGTAGGACCCTCCTGAAACCCTCCAGCCCTAAGAATGGCACAGTTGTGCCTACTGTAGTGAAGGGCTTGCAGAGGTGAATTGCCCAGGAGTAAGAGCAGACCTGACACTTGCCCCATTGTCCTTCAGACATTGCCCTCCTCCTCCTCCTCCTCCTCCTCCTCCTCCTCCTCCTCCTCCTCCTCCTCCTCCTCCTCCTCCTCCTCCTCCTCCTCCTCCCAGTCCTGAGTGGAAGAGGGGTGTAGAGCTGCCGAGGGGAAGCCCTGAGAGAAGACTGAGAGGTATGAGGGTCAGAGCACCTGTTCATGGGAAGGGTGACAGCAGCTAACTTTTTAAACAGTCAACTTGGAAATGAGAACCTATTAGAAATTTGGAGTGAGGGAAGAAGTAGATATTTTAAAGTGTATAAAAAGCAAAGAAATGACATCAGGAAGGTGAAGGCCAGCAGTGAGCAAGGACAAATGATGGTCCGTGTCCCAATTGCCTGGGGTGGACTGGACTAATTAATCAAGGTTACCTGGGACAGAAAGCATGGAGCAACCCACTCACCCAAACCAAAGAAACTTAGCACCAGGCCAGTGCCCTCATCTGTCCTGAAACCATTCTGGTAGGCACTAAGTAAATACTCACTGATAGGAAATAAACATCTGAAATGAGAAATTACAGCAAACGAAGCATCCGGGCATGGAGGCTCATGCCTGGTATCCTTAGCCTTTGGTAGCTAGAGATTGAAGTATCAGGAGTTCAAGGTCGTCCTTGGCTATATAAGGAATTAGAGGCCACTCTAAGCTACATGAAACCCAATAAATAAATAAATAAATAAATAAATAGTATGGCAATCACTTGAAACTGTCAGTGTTAAGGTGACGATGGTGGACGGGAACCAGGGTCTCGTCCACCGGCCAGCTGCATGGGGCTGCCTGGGTCATTCAGAACTGATAACCTACAGTGGTCAAAACTGGAAGATAGTCCTCCTTTGATCACAGTTCTGCCTGGTGTTTGAGGGTTGTATGTACTTGTGTGTCTTGAGATTCATGGATCCATGGAGTCTGAGTCATCCAGACTTCACATAGAGGGCCTCCAGTAAGAATTGGCACAAATAGTCTGTCCATTCTGATTGTAGCATCCCTTTCACACAGTGCTCGGCTTCCTTCCCTGGAGAGAGAACATTTACCACCTGAGTCTTAACAACCCATAGCTCCACCATTATTTTTCTTTGTTTTGTTTTGAAACTTTATGTTTATTTTATAATTGTTTTGCCTACATGTATGTAAGTGTACCATGTGGGTACCTTGTGCCCACAGAGACCAGAAGATAGCATCAGATTCCCCTGGAGCTGCTATGTGGGCGTCAGGAACTAAAAACTCAGGTCCCCTGCAAAATCAACCACTGCTCTTAACTGCTGGACCATTGTTCAAGACCCTGCACCATTTTCAATCAATTAGATAGGCAGAGTCCCCACCCTGATTTTCCCAGTAAGAACGCTTCTCCACTGACTTGCTGGGAATTATCTCCACTCATCAGGTCTGCCTCCCAATCTGTAGGAGGAAGCAGTTAGACTAGATTATCCCTGAGTTCCTTTCCGGTGCTAGCATCACATCTTCCGACGCCCCACGACTGTGACAGTGCTGATTGGGGTGCGGATTAGACTCCATTCATCAGCTCCACATTCGTGAAAGGATCAACGTGACTGCAGTCCCCAAAAGGTGAACTTGCCAGGAACTGCTTGCTGACTGAGACGATTTTGCTGCCTGTGGTGAAATGTCTTGGCAGACAGACCGTCCAGGTAAGTCGGTTCAGGTGAGGGAGAGGGTGGGGATGAACCCTTGTGGCCCCTGAGTAATGTTTCCCTGCAGGATTGGATGCCTACAGACTGCCATGGTGGATGCCAGCTACATGGATCCATTCACATTGACTAAGTAGGTGAGCTATTTCTCCACACTCTCTCACCTTGAAATGCTGCCCAGTGTTCATTGTCACTGTGGCCTTCAGGTTCTCTGTGCAGGTGGCACATTCTTTGAGGACATAGCTCCAGATATCATCACCAACCAGAGACTCGGACCTGGAGCAGGAGCAGGCCTGTCCAAAGCCAAGGTGCAGATTGTTGATCTGCTGTTCACCAGAAGGAGAGCTCTATTCTAAGCTGAGGTGGCTTAGTTGATACACTTGCTATGCGAGCGCTAGGACCTGAGCCTAAGCCCCAGCCCTGTATAACAGATGAAGGTGGATATTGACAGCACACACTGGATAATAAATTTTAGCTTCAAGGAAAGATCCCACTTCAGAATTAAAGTGGACAGTGATAAAGACACTTGACTCCAACCTGTGGCTTGACATACGCATGCATGTGTACACACACAAACACATAAGCACTGCTATATACATACATGTGCCAGCACAAAGGTGCAGACAGACTCACAGGAACCAGACCCAAAACTGATCTGAGACTGCCATTCTAAGGGCAGATACAACGTTCTTCTCAGGTGCCATTGGAAGAGACAGCAAAAGTACATATATTCCAGAACCCAGCAAAGCGTTTGCTGCGCAGCTCTGAGGTCAGGGCAGCAGCCCCCAGGTAGGGGACAATTGACCTCCAATCTGGCTGAGAGGAGGGAGGAGGGGGCTGGAGGGGCTACAGAGCCAGGAAGGCACCCGTGCTCAGCATCAGGACAGGGGAAGGCTCGGCCAGCCAGGCTTGCAGAGTGGGGACAGACAGCAAGGGGCCCCAGAGCAGTGGGATTAAGTGTTGAGGTGAGGGGATTAGTTGTGTTGATGGAAGGAGCAAAATTCAATCTTGTTCCTTCTGCGGGGAACCTGATCTCCATGTTCTCAGGGAGCCTTCATCTGCCCTGCTGGTCCTGACTTTGGCTCTAATTAGCTGTGGCTTCATCTTGCCTGGTGACTAGGGTCATGTCTTAGCATTCTTTGTAGCTCTGGGCACTTAGCAACAGGCAGCTGTCGATGTAGGGGCAGAATAATCATTGTCTCGACTTCAATATCTGAAATGGAGATTTAGATACATTTATGTTGTCAAAAAGATTTCTGTTGTGTTATACAGGGGCTCAACAAATGACACAGAAGCAGTGGTTACACTGTCTGGATCTTAGGGATGCTCGCTGGCCTCAGTGTGGGCTCAGCTCCTCATAGTGTATGCCAGGAGGTCCTGGCCACCTGTCTGCTCATGACAGCCCCTCCACCTACATGCAGTGAGGCAGCCAGCTAGCACTGGCCTGTATCACAGGGAAGGAAACTGAGACTCAGAGAAGCAAAACAAAAAAGACAGTGGTGAGAAGTAGAGTGGATGGAGGTGAGGCCATAGTCTTGATTCTTTGCTCTCTTCTAGACAGTGTATACTGAATCCTGGCTATTTCTTTCATACTTGCACCAGAAGTCACGGTCAAGTGAGCCATGGCTTAGCTGCCTGAACTGGGACCCATACTATGCCTTATGGGATTAGACAGTGTGCCTTCTGTGTGGAAGAGCAGCCCATGCTCTACCTCAGCTACATGAGATTCCTCTAGAGCCGTATGAGAAGTGAAGAATGCTAGAAAGCCCTGATCTCCTTTACAGCTGGTGTAGCTAGGGCTGGGGATGTGTGAGACAGCTCTCAACCAGACCAGTAGGCTCTGAGAGAATGAATCGGGGCTTCACGGGAGATAGAAAACAAGTACTTAGAATGGGTGGCAGGGGCTGGAGAGATGGTTCTGTAGTCAAGAGCTCACACTGCTGCTGCAGAGGACCCAGGTAGGTTCCCAGTACTCACATCATGCTGAGTCTTCTGACTTCCGCAGACTCCTGCACACACACACACACACACACACACACACACACACACACACACACACACTCTGTAATTCACTTGCATGCTCATGCACACACTTAAAAGAGCAGGCCAGGAGTGCCCAGATGTCTTGAGTGCAGCCCTGATGGGTGGCAGGCTGCTGGGTTGAGGAAGTTAGAGACATTGGAAAGCGGCTCAGATGTAACCAAGGTGTTAGAGACATAGACAGGTAGGCCTGGCAGACACTTAAATCCCAAGTAGAAGTCTGAAGAAAGGCAAGCTGTCCTGGAGCCATTGCCACTCAATAGTGGGGACCCAAAGAAAGTGACTTCCCAGAGATATCAGAGGGCCCAGGTCAAGAGCAGGAGTTAGAGATGTCTAAGAAGCTGATCAAGGTGGCAGAAAAGGGAAGGACCCAAGAGATGCAACAAATAACTTGGAGAGGCCATTGCCGTGGCAACCAAGGTAGTGGAGGGTTTCAAGGAGAAAGTAATCAACATTGTCAGATGTGGCAGTGAATTCCAGTCAGGTCAAGACAGGAATTTTCCCTTTCCATTTTAGGATTAGCTGACTTGTAGTGACTTTGAAAGAGCATTTGTGGGAAGTTACAAGAACATATAGGGGGTTTGTCAACATGCAAGGGGGACAAAGACTGTCTCCGAGAGCCCTTAAAGAATCAAGGAGAACTTAGAGATGTGAAAGGTGGGTGTGTTGAGGGCAAGGGCAGGAAGGAGTCCATGGATACGTGCTCCCAAATGTGATGAGCACACGTTGTTCACCAACACAGTTCATGTCACCCCTTCAGTGTGCCTAGACTGGGTTCTTTGGAGGAAGCCAGGCGGTTAGTAGGGCTGTGTGGTGACAGAGGAAAAAGAAGCAGTCATGCACATCAGCGTACAGTGTCCTACACTGATGGGGTCCTTACAGAAGCATGCTCCAGACTCAGATGGAAAATCCAGTACAAAGTATTCTGGGCCGAGAGTAACCCTGTGCCAGAGACTTATTCCAGGATGGACAGAAGCGGACTCCAGAGAGGCAGACAGACAGGGAGGAGCTAAGGAGATACAGGGCCTGGTCTTTTTCATCTTAATTTTGGGGAAAGAGTGATGCTGGTACCTGGATATCCTGGGCTGTGGACTCCGTGTACTTGAGCAATTAGGGATGGAGGCGATTATTTGAAATAAGCTCCCAACGGGGCTGGGATCAAGTGCATAGGAAGATAAATTAGTTTGGGGCAATAATGTGCATATGACCAAATGTGGGCAAAACTCAGTTATTTACCTTTTAGAGAGCAACATGATCCCATGTTCTTTTGGGAGCTTTTATCTGCCCTCTGTCCTGCCTGCATGTCTAATTAGCACCAGTTTGATCCTGTTTTGTGGCTGTGATCATGACTTAATAGTCTGTGTGCAGTAATCAGTGAGCTCTTTAAGTACCAAGCCAGTACCTTCTGCCTTAGACTGGAATTCCAAAAGTCAACATGTACTCTTGCTTCCACCAATAAGTATGACTGTGGTAGCGCTAGAAACAGAAATTGGAGCAGTTAGGTCTGGGGAGGCAGACACTTGGTGACTGTGAGGAAACCGCCTCATGACCATCACCTCTCTCACAAGATACGGTGCTCTGTGTTCCCTCCAGGAGGGAATGGCAGCCAGAGAAGACACAGCTGGTTATACCAACACCATACACGTGATGAAGTGAAGAGAGACGGACAGGAGAGAAGACAGCAGCAGGCTGGGAGGTCAGGCCGGCAGACCCAAGCTGGTCTTCCTCAGTGTCCATCTTACTGCCCTGGTGTGGTCTGGAGACAGGGCCCTCTCCCCCTGTGGCAGGCAGTCTGTATTTGCACCCAGACTCCGGTGTTTGCTGTTGTTTTGTGCATTCTCCGATGTCCCATCTGTCCTCCCAGGTCCTGTGTCTAGAACCTTCACGCTGCTGATCTCCGTCTGGTTTTGTGAGCCAGGGCTGTATTTTAATGAGCAAAGTTCTGAATAGTGTCTGAATACCTGATACGGTAAGTACCCTTACCCTGCCCTCTATTCTTTTTTTTTTTTTTTTTCTAAAAAACAACAACAACAACAACAAAAAAAAACCTTGTTATATTGCTGGTTTACTTTTGTATATCTTATAATTAGCTTGTCAAAGTTACATGGGAAAAAAATCTTATTAAGTGAGACTGCATTGGAGAGAAAAATAACATCATTAGGACGCCATCAGCGTCCCCCATCAACGGCTGCGGCTCCCGTCCCCCATGGTCAGTCTCCCTTGTTTGGTTTGGTCTTTGCTTCCCTTTTAATGCCTTCTAATAAAAGCTGGCCCCGCAGGTAGCAGGTGTTCTCCACATTTCTTAATGGCTTGACCCCTGAACACCTTATTAGTTTTGTTGCTTTCATGAGTGGAAAAACTTTCCTGGTTTTTCATTTCACTTTCCAAATTTTAATCAATTTGCTTATCACCATGCTGCATTCACAGACACACACTGAGCAAACGTGCTTTGTCCCTAGACAGACAAATGAGAACACAGCACACGTGCAAATCTGAGCTAATTGGCAAGGAATGAATTTGAATGTTTGAATTAAATTTCATTTATACAAGTAAAACACAAATACATTTTCTCTTAATTACAGTCCACAGTACAGATGGGGCCATCCCTACTTGGCCCTTGGCCTCTCTCGGATCCTTGTATCTACAGTGGGCGGGAGCTGACCTAAGTGCCCCTATTGTCTAGTGTTTGTCCATGCCCTTTCCAACATGTCTCTGTCCTTTTGTTTTGTCTATCTGCATAGGTAGGTGGTGTCCATACTGGAGGTGCCACTGAGCCCTGTGGCCTGTAGGACTCACCTCAAGTGGCTGTCTGCATCTCTGTCCACTCCAGTGTTCTGCTCAACTGGCCGCACACAGCCCTGTCTTAGCTGTGTGCTGTCGACTAACGGTTAAGATGCCTTTGGTGGCTTCCTCGTGCTGGTCTCCTTTTGTTCACACACAAGGATTTCTGTAGGACAAGTACTTGGAACTGTTGGGTCACAGGGAAGACAGGTTCTGAATTCAGATAAAAAAACGACTACAATGTTCTCCAAAGTGCCTAGTTCAATCTCCTGACTAAATGTCTCCAGGTTTAACGTTTTCACCAATTGGGTGCCTAAAAATTCTGTCTTAGTGTGCACTTTCCTGCCACAGCCGATGCTTTCATTTATCCACACTCCTAGTTCCCTCTCTGGACTCTGTGCCCACGTCCTTCCCGCCTCTCCCCTCTGCCTGCCTTCTTCCTTCGTTTCTTCCCCTCCCTCCCTCTCTTCTCTTTTTCTTCCAGGGACTCACTGCATAGCCCATCCTAACCTCAGGCTCGGGGTCCCGGCACTATGGCTATGATGCTACATCCTGCCCTTCTTTTCCTTATTTTTTTTTCTTTTAAAGATTTTTATCTTTTGTGGATTTTTAGTTCCTTATGTATTTTATGAATTCGATATACTCATGCTCTGTTGATGGTGACAGATATTTTTCTACATTGTGGAGTTTGACCCTTACTTGCATTGCTTTTAGGAAATCTTAAGGTTTTGATAACAGTTGTCTGTTGGTTTTACTTTTTCTACCTTCTTTTGATAATCTTAAGAAGCCTCCTTTATATTAAATAAATGTCTTGTATTTTCTTCTCTGGCATCTGTAACTTACATATATATTTATGTTTATATGTAGTTTATAAATATATAATTATATCATGCATAAAGAATAAATTCCATATGGACAAATCTTACCACTTAATGTCACACACACCCCAACACTATTTTGTGGGATGTAGACAGTTTGATCTAAGCCTGTCCCCACTACCTAGCAACCAACCGTGCCAGCCCTGTGCACTGTCAGGCCGCCCGTCCTTGGTCTGTGCCAGTGCCTCAGGCTTGATGCTAAGCTTTGCTAGGGCAGGCCTGGCCAACTCGTCCTCTGCCGTCTTCCAGAACTTCTTTGTTCATCCTTATGCATTAGACCTACTGCATGAATTTTAAAATTTATCAACTTTCAAGAGAACTTTATAGGAAATTTTGTTGTGATTACACTGAATTCACAGATAAATCTGAAGGAAGCTGGCCTCTTTTTCCTGTGTGCTCACAGAGCCCTCCCAGCCCAGAGAGCATCTCGTCCCTCCAGAGAAGATGCCTGCTTCCCCTGGGTCAGCTTGTCTTCTGTTTCTTGTTGGATTTGATCCTCAGACCTTGTACAGGGTTCCAGCAGCTCAGGATGGCTCCCCTGTGCTCCTGTTTGCTTGACCCGTGTTTGCCACACTCCGTCCCAACTTTTCACTAATCTGGGAGCTTGCTCTGCATACACACAAAGTAAACATTCTTCCTCCCTGGGCTCAAACACACAAACACCACTAAACACAGAGCTGGCATAATTAGCTGAAAACAAATTAGAATCTTTCCAAATTACACTTTAATTAAGGAAGCAAAGCATGACTACATTCTCCCTGTTAGAGATGGAGTGACATGAGCCCAGCTGCCGTCTCCTGTACCAAAGCCCTGTATCCCATCCGTCCACAGGTTTGTGACTCTGCTTCTTGGGCGTGGAGTGCTTTGACTGAGTCCACCATGCTGAGGGTTTGCCTGAGGCTGCGTCCTGACTCCCTCTAGTATCTGTCCAACACAGCCATGCTGGTCCCTGACTCTTGCTCTTTAACGCAGAGAAGCGCCCATTCCCTCAGCTCCCCTCCTCCCTCTCCAGACCCTGCCATTAGCTGGTTCTTTGTTTCTACTCTGTTTTGAGCAGCCTTCTCTTGTCAATGATGGAGACGTGAGATGCTGGGTCTGCATGTTTTCAGTTTAAGCAGACTTCACCGGTGCCTGCCATGGTTTCTGAACCAGGCAGGTGTCTAGCCAGAGGCCACGAGACTCTGATCCTTACACCGTGAGCAGTTCTCTATGTTTGCCAATTGGATGGGCGAAAAAGTTAAATCCCTTTTTGCATTTGCATTTTCCTGTTTGCCAGTGAGGTTGTCATGTGTCCATCGGGCACCTGTATTCCTGCTCCCAACTGTCAAGTTTTATCAAGGTCTTCAGCTCACTGACCTGTAGAACGTCTTGATATAATCCAGATAGTAAGCTTTCGTGCTTTGGACAAAGATTTCTCCGAGCATGTCTGTTGCTCTCAGCTCACTGTAGAATCTTGGTTAGACAGAAGTTACCAGGTTCTATCAAGTGTGCTCCTCCGTCCCCTCTGTTCCTTTTTGAATGTCTATCATGTTTGGTTTACATGGAGCCCTTACTCTCCTCTAATGATTTCACAGTTTTTGTTCTTGGCTCTTTCTTGCATCTGGAATATATTTCTATGACTGAATTGAGACAGTGTCTAACCTTTCTCAAAACGGGCAGCCAGTTATCGGAGCACAATGGAACAAATCAGCTTGTTCATCCTGTCTCCGCTCTCTCTAGACTGAGGCCCCACAGCTAGGTGGCTTGGAGGCCCCTGGTTTTCTTGGTTTTATGGTTTGGTTTTGTTTAGGTTTTGGGGGGTTTTTTGTTTTGTTTTGTTTCTGCTAATCTGTCAGTAGCAAGCCTTAATTCACCATTACTTTTTACCACCTTGTGATATCTGTGAAGTAAAATGCTACATTTCATTGTGCTTCTTTCCAGCTGTCTCAGTCCTCTACACAGACTCAAAGCTGCTTGTCAGATACTGTGAATTCAGAGACTAATTTGGGGGAAACTAACATCAGTGCAATACTGTGCCATTCACTGCAGGAACGAGGCAAAACTCTGAGTTCATCTAGTCACCACATGTCTTACACACACAGAGAGAGAGAGAGAGAGAGAGAGAGAGAGAGAGAGAGAGAGAGAGAGAGCGCTTTCTCCTCAGAAACTTGTGGCTTTCCTCCTGGGTTGATTTCTTTGGTTTCCGTTATTGTTGTGAATGAGTTTTCTCTGCTCCCCTCCTGTTTTGTTTGGCTTTTGTTTGCTACATTTCTTTTTAATCTACTTTCTAATCGCCGCACTTCATTCACAGACACAAAGTAAATGTTCTCCCTCCATGGGCACAAACAGGAAAGCACAGCCCAGCACAGAGCCAGCGTAATTAGCTGAAAATGAATGGGAATTTTTTTCAAATGAAAGTTTAATGACACAAGCAAAACATGAATACATCCTCCTTTTAAGAACCAGAGCACCGCTGCTGGAGCTGGCGTCCCTTCTGGCCACCTGCTTCCACCCCGTTCCCTTCCTCGTCCCCTGTGGCAGGCAGCCGCTGTGATGGGCTTGGTGTGTACTTTTCTAGACCTTTCTAAAAACTTGTAAATATGTATCTAGGCACCCACAGGAAATATAGAATTTTGCCATCAATAGTTTTTACATTGAGTGAATATTAGGGCTGCAGAATGTCAGCATCCCCATGCATCCTAATGTGGCAGTGGGGGAGGGGTGAGAGCAGGGAAAACTGAGCTGCTGTGGACAAACAGTGGACTGAGGAAGAAAGAGACAAATAGATTCCTTACAAGTCAGCGATGACCAGAGTGGAACTTTAAACCATGTGTGGGCATGGGGCTCTTAGGGAATAGCTCCCAAAGGCCCCAAAGCGTAGTTTGTCACATGGGATGTAGTCAGTCTTGCAAGGGTAGTTAAAGGGCCCCGCCTTGCTCCCTCACCAGAGATGTGCTGGCAGCTTTCTTGGCCTCCCCTTCCCTTTCTGTCTAGGTGCTGCTGCAGGGTGAAACATGGAGCTTGGGACCCTGACAGCCATCTTGTGATCAGGAGGGGAAGGAGTCGGCTGACTGAGCCAGCATACCTGAAACCACTGACTTCTGGATTGTTCACACTTGAATAAATGTTCTTGCTCTCAGCTGCTCTTAGATGTGATGTGATGTTCTGTTGGAAGCACCTTTCCTAACACAGGAAGTTTTCGACCTGGGGGACGGCCTTAAGTGGAGTCCCTTACTGGGTGAGGACTAGAGGCTTCTCCTCTCCTGCCTTACACCCCGTGCCCCTGTTGGCCAGCCCTCTTCCTTGGGCCCCCTGCTTCTCCCTCCATGGCTCTGGTGGGTTTGGTGAATGCCAGTGTTTCACAGCACTCAAGAGCATAACAAAGGCACCATACTCAGGCAGGAGAATTGTAACTTGGAGACCAAAGTGGGTTCCATAGTGAGACCCTATTTTCAAATAAGGCATGGTTGTGAGATCCTGTGCAGGAGGCATGACTGCCCTCTGAACACACCCTTCAGCAGCCTTCTTCATGAACCAGACAGCAGGGCCCACCTCAGCATGTTACAAGGTCCAAAGAGAAAGTGCCCCCAAAATGCTTAGCCCAGGGCCGGTACCAGGCAGATGTATCCCTGTCAGGTGTGAGTTCCAGAATTCTGACCCAGTACCCCCATGAAGCAGCTCATACCTGGCTGGGCAGTGATGGTCAATAAAGGCAGGTCACATAATAGAAGATGAATTCCAGTGAGGATGGAGAAGAGCTGGAGGAAGATGACCAGGAGCAGCCACAGCCAGGAGCCTCCCCAGACAGCTGCTGTGTGCGGGTTCACCACCCACCTTCAACCTGTTCTGCTCAAGGATACGTTCTTCACTGCTTCCAAGAAAATGTCCACACACACACACACACACACACACACACACACACACACACACACACACACACACACACCAACTGTCTTCCATCCACCTCCAGCTCCTTTCTCCCCACGGCTCATCTGTGAGATTCTGTTTCGTCTGGCCCTGGAGACGAGCACCTGGCTAGGTTATTTCCACCCACCACTGTTGTTCCCCTGACCACAGGCAGCTCTCATCACTGCCCTGTGCCCTCCTTACTGCTTGCTGGCTGGGCAAACAGCAGGCTCTCACCAGTCACCTTCCATAGGGACCCTTGGTCTTCCAGGCCATGCTAGGAGCCATTGGTCATCCAGTGACCATTCTGCCCTGAGAAGATCTAGGTAAGCTGCTCGTGTCTCCATAGGGTTCCTCTCCCATTGGTCACTCAAACATTTCCATTTAGGCAGAAAGAGGTTGTGCATGTGCGTCCCTTTTAAAGTTAATTCATCTTTTAGAGTGTGTTAGCACGTGCACCCAAGCCAAAGGGTTAACCTGAAGCAGTGGTTTTTAGAAGCTACCCATCTTGGGTTTTTTGATACGGAGTCTCACACAGTCTAGGCTGGCTGGCCAGTGAGCCACCAGGATCTATCCATCTCTACCTCCCCAGCGCTGGGATTGCAAACCAGTACTCCCTTGCCCAGCCTTTGAAGGGGCTGGAGATCCAGCTCAGGTCCTCGGGTCTACAATAAGCACTTCGCTGGCTGAGCAGCTCTGTGGTCCCACGCTATCCTTGATTTCCTCCTCATTCCCATCCGTTAACCAGATGCCTTCCCTGCTGCGAGTTTCAAAAGACTCTGAAGCTCCCATGGCATCCATGTCCTCCTCAGAACTCAGGAGAGAATGCCAGAGCCCACTGTCCAATCTGCAGAGGTGGCCACTGTCCCTGCCCACCTTATATGTGTATGCCTCCACCATTGAGAAGGTGCTTTCCGATGAAGTAGGCTGGCTTTAGTGGCCTCTTGGGCCAACACAATGTGGCAGAAAGGACATTCTGGAATTGGTTGACACAGGGTCATAAGCAACAGCTTGATTTTGGAGCCCACGTGGTGGACCATGTGGAGGTAGCTCGAGGATATGCCTGGTCCTGCCGAGCCTCCTGGACACTCAATCCCATCAAACCTCCAGAGGCCTGCAGCCCTGTTGCCACCTCATGCAGCTGGCATTCCGTCCTGCACTGTAAGCCTCAGAGCCTTTCCATGTATGTTTGCATGCCATGGAAGTTTGGGGCAGCTAGTTACACACCAAAGCAAAAATTAACAAGGAGCAGGCCGACCATCAAGTAATATATAAAACAATACTACATGACACGGCACCTAAGTGGACCATTACAACACCGAATGAGAAGTGCGATAGGAGGACATCTGTACGGCACAGAGCATCCTGGGTTAGATTATTGGCCTGACTTCTTTAAAATGAACAGATAGATGTAAGGTAAAGGGAACCGGAAAGACGCTGTAGGCAGTGTCAAAGCTGTCAGAATGAGAATTTTGAGACTGCCATGGTCCTGGAAAGTGGAAGAAAGAGAAAATGAGATTCATGGGACTAAGCAGTCAGAGCCCAGGCCCTGGAGGACCTCACGACATCATGTGAAGACTTCATGGTCACTGTCCTACAATCAGTGGGACCATGAAGGGTTTCCCACCATAGTGACAGGTCTGTGATTTGGGAAGATCACTGTGGTGGCAGATGGGAATGGCACACTTGGAGATGACAATCTCCAATTCAGAGAATAAAGTCAGCAGTGTACCCTAATAGTTGGATATTACAGTGAGAGGGTGGGGCGGCAGGGAAGGGGGCATTGGTGGGCAGTGAAGGGTGGTAGAGCTGGAACACAGGACATGAGTCAGAGGAAGGCCCCAGTGGGCTCAATGTCAGGCAGAGCTGAGGACAGGGGCACAGCTAGGTGACCAGCAGGCATGGTGCCCCATCCCAGGTCCTAGAAAGGGCCAGCCCGGGGATGGAAGTTGAAGGGAGAGAATCTGAGGAATGAGTGGGCTCGCAGGGAAAGGGTGGGAAGGCACCTAGTGAGGGAAATCAGAGTCAGAGACACTTGAGGGGCTGATGGAGGTGTGGACAGGCGACAGAGAAGAAAGGCCTGAGTGATGTGAGGAACAACTAGAAGAGGGGGTTGCCATGGCAACCAAGGTAGTGAAGGGTTTCAAGGAGAAAGTAATCAACGAAGCTATATGCCCGGATCTCAGAAAAATAAGAAGTGAGTGAAGTCCTCTGAATTTCGCAATCAAGGAGCCATTGTGGCAAGAACGGTTTGGAAGGGTGAAGGGCTAAAGGCTGTCCTATCAGAGGCAATGGAGCAAATGAGTGGAAGAGTCAGGTGTAGTGAGAAAAAGATGGGTGATCGAGGGTTTCTAAAACAGGAGTGGCCCTAGAATTGAAAGAGGCACCAGGGGAGAGGGAGCGAATGACAAGAAGAAAGATCGGAAGTCATCTGGCATCTGAGCCAGATTGAAAGGAAGTAGGAGGGTCTGATTGCAGATGGGCAATGGCTGACGGGAGGAAGGGAGCACAGTGGGGTTCTTGTGCTGCCCTTTCTGGCCCTGATTAGGGGTATTGAGGCTCACTGCACTCAAAGTCTGCCCTATGGTTGAAATTAATTTTTTTTACAGGAAACGGGTGTGCCGGAGTGAGGAGCGAGACAGCCATTGTGCCTGTCTGGGATAATCACTAAGCCCAAAGCTGCATGTGTCCTTCTGCAGCCTTGCTGTGCCCCAGATAGTTGGCCTTAAGGCCACCAGACCTCTTGCCCTCTGGCTTTCAGTGGATGTCAAGAACAACAGAGCAGGATCCTGGCTTCTTTCCTATGGTTGTTAGAAAACAGCATGGCCTGGCTCACGGTAAGGTAGCTTTCGGAGAGTCCCCATTTTTCTCTCCAGGTTCTAAAAGCCCACACCCTCCTCTAGCCTTTTCAGGCTTAAAAGTATGATGCCTTTTACCTGTCACTTACGCTGGACACACTGTCATCTCCGGAACCCTTGGCTCCATCCTACTCTGAGATGACTCCTGTTAGTTTCGGGTGAAGCCATTGGAGTCACCTATATGGTGACTGTCCCTCTTCTAGGACCTTGGAGAACTGAGCCATGGGCCTGTGGCCTAAGCTTTATGACCAGCACAATGGAGGGCGTACAGTCCTGAGCAGTGTCACCTGTTCACTGTCTGTGCAGAGCTGAGGGGCCAAATGAAGAGGCAGGTGTCCATGGGGCAGAAAGGCATGCATCCATCACGTCAAACTGACCGGTGCCACCAGGAAACCTCCTCCAGTGGAGAACAGCAGCCAGTCAGGAAAGGATCCTAACTCGGTGGGCATGGGAGGACACACAAGGCAATAGCTAGACAGAATCTTTTGTAAGAATGTGCTCCTTCCAAAAACCAGAAGAAAGCTAACATACCTGAGTCCCTTTCCAGGAAGATGTAAGACAGAAACCCCAACTCGGAACCATTGAAACAACAGATTTATTGTCACACAATGAGGATCCCTGGAGGGTAGCTCTAGGGTCATCATCAAGGACCTGTGTATTATTCATCTTTTATTTCACTAAATTTTGTGTGTGTGTGTGTATGTGTGTGTGTGTGTGTGTGTGTGTGTGTGTGTGTGTGGTCAAAGGCAGTTGTGAACTACCTGATACATAGGCTCTAGGAACTGAACCCAGATCCTCTAGGTGAGCAGCAAGTGTCCCTAACCATTGAGCCATCTCCACCCCCACATAGGATTTTTCACTACCCAGATCTTCATCAATGTTACTCACAAACCAATGATTATCAAGAGAGGAGGCCCGCCCATCTGGAGTGATATTGTCAATCATTCACCACCCTGGAGGAAGCAGGCTCACTGCTGTGCCATGAAGGTCATGGACTTGGCTCCTGTTTCCCAGAACCGAGGAAGAGTAACCAAATAGGAGCCATGCTGGTACAGACATGGTGCTCTAAGGTTGGACAAGTCAGTTTGCTCTTCCTCTGAAGGCTGCTAAAGGGTGTGAGGTGAGAGGTTGGCATTAAAATGTGCCTATTGCAGAAAGAACCTTGGCTTCTCCACAGGGGGTAGGTGGTCAGAGGGGAGAAGGAGATAATCTGAGCAGGAGGTCAGAGACTGATGACAGCTTGGATAGAGCTATTGGCAATGAAGAGGGGACCAACTAGAAATATGACTGGCTGTCCTCACAAGGTCATGCAGCAGCTGGGCAGTGGTGGCGCACGCCTTTAGTCCCAGCACTTGGGAGGCAGAGGCAGGTGGATTTCTGAGTTCGAGGCCAGCCTGGTCAACAGAGTGAGTTTCAGGACGGCCAGGGCTACACAGAGAAACCCTGTCTCGAAAAACCAAAAAAAAAAAAACCCCAAGGTCATGCAGCACATGAAGCAAGAAGAGACCTATACCATAGCACTGGAACCAACCCACAAGGCAGAATACCAGACAAGGCCAGACTGGGCGAAGAGGTTACAAATTCGAATGAAGAAAGACAATCAACTGGAAAAAGGACAAAGACTGAAGAGATGGCTCAGTAGCTAAGAGCACTTGCTATGTTTGCAGAGGACCCAGGGTGGGTTCCCAGCACCCATATCGGGCAGCTTACAACTGTCTGTAATTCCAGCTCTAGGAGATCTGAGGCCCTCTGGCTTCTGTGGGCACAGGCACATATGTAGCTTACATAAAATCTCATTGATTATACACACACAAATACATTGAATGAATGAATGAATGAATGAATGAATGAATGAATGAATGAAGTTTACCTTGAGGGATGTTGGGGTGTGTAGGTAGTGTTAGGATGTCTAGATGATATTGGGATATGTAGGTAATGTTGGGGTGTCTGTTTGGTGCTGGTATGTCTTGGGGAGTATTGGGATGTCGGGGTGGTAATGTCCAGATGTCTGGGTAATAGAGGTAGGGATATCTAGGTAGCGATGTTGTGATGTCTGAGAGATACAGAGATGTCTGTGTGGCATTGAAAACTTCTGGGAAATGTTGGATGGATGTCTAGATGGTGGTGGTGGTGTGCCTAGACAGTGGTATTGAATGTCTCGTAGGTGTTAGAATGTTTGAGTGTTGGGGTACTGGGCGGTGGTGGTGTGGTATCTGGGAGGCACTGGGATGTCTGAGTGGAGTTGGGATATCCAGGTGGTAGGACTGGAATAACTGGATGATAGTGTTGAGATGCCTGGGTGTCGCTGGGATGTCTACATGGTCATATTCAGATGTCTAAGTGAACTACTATCAAATTCTAGTGCTCAGGAGCAAATTTGGTCCTGGAAACTAACAAAGGATGATGGTCCGGCGGGCGGGCGCTCAGCACTGTTTGGGGGAAGCCACTTCCTGGAAGTGAACAAAGCTTTGGTACCTTATGAAGCTGGAGGAAATGACAGCAGCAGAAGGCTGGAGCACACGGTCTGGCAGATACATAGGACATGGAAGGGGAGGCTGAGCGAAAGGGAAGGGCAGGATCCCAGGAGCCAGGGAGGAATTCTAAAAGGACCAGTGGCTTGGGCAAGCAGGGATATGGTTTGGAGACTCTTCCTGCGCAGCTCTGAGGTCAGGGCAGCAGCCCCCAGGTAGGGGACAATTGACCTCCTGAGAGGCTGAGAGGAGGGAGGAGGGGGCTGGAGGGGCTACAGAGCCAGGAAGACACCCGTGCTCAGCATCAGGACAGGGGAAGGCTCGGCCAGCCAGGCTTGCAGAGTGGGGACAGACAGCAAGGGGCCCCAGAGCAGTGGGATTAAGTGCTGAGGTGAGGGGATTAGTTGTGTTGATGGAAGGAGCAAAATTCAATCTTGTTCCTTCTGCGGGGAACCTGATCTCCATGTTCTCAGGAAGCCTTCATCTGCCCTGCTGGTCCTGACTTTGGCTCTAATTAGCTGTGGTTTCATCTTGCCTGGTGACTAGGGTCATGTCTTAGCATTTTTTTTTTTTTTTTTTTTGTAGCTCTGGGCACTTAGCAACAGGCAGCTGTCGATGTAGGGGCAGAATAATCATTGTCTGTCTTGACTTAAAATGTCTGAAATGGAAATTCTGATATATTCTTTTTTGTCAAAAAGACTCTGTGACAGCTCTGAGAAAGTGAGGTGACAGGGCATAGAGGTTTTGTGGTGGCTGAGCTGGAAGGGACAGGACTGTATCTTGCTGGGTCTCAGCCAATCCTAGCAGTTATGTCTCTAGAACATTCCCGATAACATTGTCCCTTCCCACAACCTCCATCCCACGGCCTCCCACTTTCCTCTTCCTGTGCTGCCACACAGGGGAAGCACATGCCTAAGGCTTCACATGGGATCTATCCATTCTCCAGTGACCTCTCACAGGCCCCTTGGACAAAGTCCCACGCCTCCCCAATCCAGGGCTTCCAATATGCAAATCTGCCCCTGCTGGGAACCCCAGCACCTGCTCTTCCTGCCCTGAGAAATCCTACAGTTCTCAGCTTGGCTATGTCTCTGTGGACTCCTCAAACGCATTCCCAGCCAGTCCCAGTCAGTTGGTTTCAGCCTTAGTGTCCCCTTGGGGAACACCCCACACCTCACAGCCACTTGCTCATCTTTCTTCCCCAGTGTAGCTCCGGGTCCTGTGGGCCCTTGCAGCCTCAGCTTTGGCAGCCCCGTTCCCCTCTGAAAGGATTCTTCCTCGCTGCCTCTAAACTCCATAACGCCGTCTTCAGGGACTTTGCAGGAGGATGTCTCATTCTCCTGCAGTAGCGCATGAGAAATTGTGCTACATCCGCTGCCTCCCATGGACCTCACAACCCCAAAGTACAGAGCAGGAAGCGAAGTGTCTGGACAGCAGGTGGTGTGGGATGGCCCAACACTGCGCTCAGCTGGCAGAGACAGGACTCAGATCTGTGTCTCCTGACCCTGCCTGTGACTTCAGAGCTGGGTCTAGCACCGGTTTATCTCTGTGGAACACAATAACATGATCTACCTTCCAGGGAGAAGAAGGAGCTAGAAAATGTGTCCACGTGTGAAAAAGTGACCTTGGAGGAAATACGAAGTGAGATGCCAAGCTGGGAAACGTGTGGAGCCAGACTCGGCGAGCAACTGATCTGGTCTGATCCGGAGAATTCAGAGTTCCAAATGCAAACAGATACTATGGCATAAAGTAAAAGGTTTTTGTTTTTTGGTTTTTTTTTTCAAAATAATGAAGAGAAAGAATGAGAAAGCTGTCTCCATGGAACGGGCTGAAAAGCCCAAAGCCAAGCCCGGATTGTCTAACACTGTGATGTATGCTGCAGACACTCCACAAATGAATGAGCAACAGAGAGATCTGTCACTAAGCGAAGCTATGCAATTAGTTTCTCTATTTGGGAAACAAACCCCCCACAATCTTTATCTCCTTTTATGCCAAGGACCTAAATCAATGTCAGGTGGTTTAAATGCAAAACAAAAAGCACATTAGTAGGGACGGAAGGTGGAAATGGCTCCTGTCCTTGTCTGTGTGTGTGTGTGTGTGTGTGTGTGTGTGTGTGTGTGTGTGTGTGTGTGTGTGTGCGGGAGGAGGCCATGGTAACTGTCATAGCCACAGAGAGAACAGCACTGGGAAATACAAACATAATTGACTAAAGGGAATGTGTGTCAAAAATTCTCATAAATAAACATTCACAGAGGCAGAAAGGGTTTTCATAATGAAATGTTGGCACAATAAGAAGCGTTGAGTCCATTTATGAAACATGAAATTCAAAGGGTAAGTTCAGTTGCAAGTGTTGAGTTTACACATAACAAAATCAGTGTAAATGAAGCTGCAGAGATGGCAATCTGGGCCCCTTTACAAACACGAGCGCTGGTGGCCTCTTCGGACCTCTCTCTCACACAACTGGCCACACTGCGGAGTGGCAAACCCTTGGAGGAAGCCATTTTAGGAGGCGACTTGCTGTGGATGTGTGATGGCTCAGACCGTTGGACTCGGAACTCCATTTGCTTGAAATTCATCCCAAGAAAAAGATGAAAAGCCGAGCTCAAAGATGTGTACAGGGAAAAAAATGTGCCTTGTGCTGAGAGAGAGGGAGGAAGAGAGGGAAAGAAAGGGAGGGAGGGAAGGAGGAGAGATGGGAGGGAGAGAAGGAGGAAGAGAGGGACAGAAGGAGGGAGGAGGAGCAAGAAGAGGAGGGAGAAGGAGGAGGAGGGAGGAGGAGGAGAAGAAAAACAAAGCTGTCAAAATCTCCAGCTTAGGGGGAATAGTTAACCAAATTATGTTCCATTCGTTAGAAGGATTATTAAACAGTCATTAAACTCAGTAATTACAATGACTGGTGGCTAACACAGGGAAATGTTTAGCATGTAATCAGTGTAAAGCTATGGTGCAGGATTATGGAGATGTATAATAAAACCACTTGGCATAAGTGTATGAGACGGGGTGTGTTCCACAGAGCCTGACGGTGGGTGCTTGGGACTGTTATCAAAATTATCAAAAATCCCCCAAGCTTTGAGCAGTCTTCAAACTTTGTGCCATGTTCAAGTGTCAGTGTTATTATGGCAGCTCACTGTAAAAACACAAAAGAACACAGGAACAATAGAATGAACGCTTGAGAACACGCCTACATCCAAGAGCATGTATTTCTCTCAAACAGGAAAACTCAAGTAGAGTGTGGCCCCACACACCTGTGATCCCAGCACTCAAAAGGTAGAGACAGGAGGAGTAGAAGGTCAAGGCTAGTCTTGGTTGAGACCAGCCTGGCTTGCTTTAGACCCAAAGAAAGAGAACCTAAACAGAACAACTCAGAAGAAAGTGAGGGGTCATCTTAAGGGGTTGTTTCCCACATAGGCAAGTTTTCCAGGGCGGGGGTGGGATGGGTAGGTAGGAAGCAGTCCAGCCTGGGGGAGGTGGCTAGGAACTAAGGAGCAGGTATCTTTGACCTCCTGGCATCCAGTGGCCACTGTGTGAAAGGTCCTTCCTCGTCTCTGGCAAATAAATGTTGCTGGACCTGATGGACACCAAAGTCTTCAGTACCCCTCTCTGCACCATTTCCAATCTTTAATCACGATCACGTTGTCATCTGTCGCCTAGTAGGGCGAATCCGGACCTTTTCCTCCTACTGTGTTCCCAACCTTGTTTTTCTTTCTCAACATCATCTTGACTGTTTTTGCCCATTTTCCTCTACCATATGGCTTTTAGAATCAATGCACTAAATACCATTAAAAAAAAAAAAAAAAAAAAAAGCCCTAGTGAGATTTTGATTAGGAAGGCATCAGGTTTGTTCATTAATTTGGGGCACGTTGACAACTTCACAATATCGAATCTTCAGGACCCTAACATTTCAAGGGTGGTTGAGTCAGAAACTCAGATTAAATGAGAGTGGGGAGGAAAAGTCGTCATAGAGATGGTTTAAAAACAAGGAGGGGGGTTGCCATGGAAACCGAGAGCAAGCGTTTCCCAGAAGGGGAGTGATCAACAATATCAAACCCTGCAGAGAATTCCAATAAGACAGGCGTGGAGAAACACCCACACACTGGAGGTGGTAATTAGGGGGTTTTCAGAGCCCACAGCAAGAGTGGTTTTGGGGGTGTGATGGAGCAGAAACCTGACCACGCTGCCTGGGGATGACAAATAGCAGCAAAGACAGCACTGTGCAGAAGTTTAGATAATTAAGTTGAGATAATTAGAAAAGTTTAGGGCAGGATTGTCTAGGAGCTGGAGACACTTGTGAAGCCAAGAGAAAGTTTTCAACTCAACTCTATACGTGATCTTTGAGCCTCTCCAAGGCCAATGGGGAGACCATGGGGCTTCTAGTCCAGATGGGGAAACAGACCCTATGTAAATCGCCAGAACAAATGGCAATCGTGAGCAGGGGAAAGGAGTCTGCTGAGGCTTCCCTGAAAGCTAATAGATGAAGGCGGCCATCAGGCTAAGAGAGTCAGGGCAGCACAGATCATCTGGTTTAGAAGCTTTGCAGCTTTGTCCCAAAGCGCGGTGATGACATGTCCTGACTCATGAGTTGAAATCCCCTCTCTGGTTTCTGGTGAGGGGATCACAGTGGGTACAGAGGTCAGCAGGGAGGTCTTCCAGAGGACAACTCCTGTCTGTCACCCAGACCTGGCACATAGCACCTGGCCTGAGCATGAGAGAAGGAAGAGAAAGAAAAGTCTGGGGCACCTGTGGGAGCTCAAGGCTTCGGAACGGATGGGGTGGGGGGGCTAGTTGCTACAAGAAGTCCCCTGGCATCCAGTGCTGTTGCCACATGAAGAGAGACCTTGACTGGGGACAAAGCGTTGTTTGTTGAGTCTCTTGAGTGTGAGAGGCCTTTGGGGCTTGTGGCTTGGCCACCAGGAGGGAAGACTCAGGTAGAGACAGAAGGTGGTGAGACAGGCAGGGTGGCATTAAAAACTGCAACATGCAAAAGGAAGCAGATCCCTGTGCATTCCAGAAGTGCATAGAGATACCCTGTCTCAAAAAATGGAGAAAGGGAAGGGAGGGATAGAGAGAGGGAGAGAAGATAGAGAGCTGGGGAGTTGGCTCAGATGGTAATATGTTTGCCATGCAAACATGAGAACCCAAATTTGGGTGCCCGGCACCCACACAAAAAGCCAGGTAAATCCAAATCTGGGAAGAGAAAAACTGGAGCATCCTGACTGAGCTCCAAGCTTAGGTAAAGACCCTGTGTCCGAAAAAACTAGATAAAGAGCAATTAAGGGAGACTCTTGACCGCAAACTCTGACCTCCATGCACACATGCGCATACATGCATGAATACGCATGCGCACACTTACCCACACTGAGGAACAGAATTTATAGAGGGCAGAGGCTTAGCCCAGGTCTGTCCAGACAGACCAGCAGGGGCTGAATTGGGGAGGAGCGAGACAAGGAGAAAACAGAGGTAGATGTATGTCAGGAAGGTCCCAGGAGCCCAACAGGACAGTGCTTCCAGAAGAAAGAGGCCGTGGCAGGAGGCCAGGGAGGCCAGGGCTGACAGGCGGCCCTGGACCTGGCCTTTGGGACCAGTGTTTCAGAGGGCCTGAAGGAAGAGACAGGAGTGAGGGTGGCATAGGGACCACCTACGTGGGAGGAAGGCAGAGGCGACAGGACGGTTTCCATTGGTTTAGGGTTTAGTAAGAGAGCACTATCAGTACATCAGTTTTCCCAGAGAAAGATCCCGTGGAAGCCAAGCCACTGCAGAGCAGGGGCCGTTAGCTAAATGAGACCTTCGAAGAGAGGAGCTGCTGGGGAAGGAGCCGTCTAGAGAGAGCTCCATGTGTGGCTTTCTACACAACAACCTGCATCCCACTTTCTTCTAGGGAATGCCCTTTGTGACTTAACTGTGTCTCTCTTTGGCAGGAATCTTTGTCTCATTTGGGTTGGAATGGGACAGCCTGGGACAGCTGAGGGGTGGCTGCCAAAGAAATATTTTCTGATTTGAAATAATATGCCCAAAATGTAAGGCCAAAAGTTTTTAGCCTAAAAATGTGTAATCAGTGGAATACACACGCACTGTGTGTGCAAGCTGACAGATGGCTATAGAGGGAAAGGGACTGGGAGAGAGAGAGTGTATCTGGTGGCCTTGTCACAGAGGGCAAGGACCCCAATGAGAGTCAGGGCTCCAGTGTGTGCCTAAGGTTCTTAGCCATTGACCTGTGTGGGGGTGTCACTGATTTCTCCAGGCAAATGGGTCCTGAGTCCATTGAGCAGATTAGTAGGTAGAGTCTTGTGTGCAGTGCTTGTGTGTGAGTGGCAGAAGGGGACTCTGATCTGCTCGCTTCAACCCTCCAATGTCCATGGTCTCCATAGGCTTTGGGGGGGGGGCTCCCACTCCACCTTTCTTGTAAACACCAGGTTAGACTTGAAGATATGACTAGGGTCCCCATCCTATTTCTCTTGGAACTTAGCAGACAGAAACAGGCCTTTTCTGAGGGTTGAGGCTCAGGCAGTATCAGAGTTCTAGAAGAATCTTTGGATGTCCCATCTTCTACCCTGGTCTTACCCCTTCACAGGGCTCAGAATCTGGCACGGTGAAATCTTTCAGCCGATTCTCTCCCAAGCTCTGCTGCTTTCTTTGGCTTTGACTCCAGCCTCTAAGCTTTGGGGACTCCAGAACCTTCGCTTTCTCAAGCCTCAGAGACAGCCCTGAGAAGCTGTGGCTTTCATTCCCTGGCCATCCTGCAGACAAATACCTCTAACAACTGCCTTCTGTGCCCGGGGCTCACAAAAGCCCACCCGAGTGCCTCCAGCCCAGGCAGGGGCAGAAGACTGAGGTGCCAACTCCACAGAGCAGTGTGCCCAGAAGTTCACACAGAGGGTGGGGAGTGAGGAGGAGGAGGACATGAACATCAGAGTCTAGAGAGAGAAAAATAGTCCCCCGCTCCACACAACTAAGGAGTCAGTCCTATCCCACCCCCAGCAGTGAGGAGAGAAGGAACTAGAAAGAAATGCCAGAAGGATCCAGACATTTGAAAAAGCAAACCCACTTTCTTCTTTACTTTATGCTATATATTAGCATCATTCAGCTGAATTAAAGTTTCAATTAAAAGAAGAAGAAGAAGAAAAAATAACAAAACTCTTGAATAAGGCTGAAAGGTTCACCTGGAACTCTGGATGAGACTTCTGAGCTTAAAAGTACAAGAGGGGAGTGCAGAGAAGAGAGAGAGAGAGAGAGAGAGAGAGAGAGAGAGAGAGGTTTGAATTTTCTAAATTTAATTGTAGGAAAATCGAAAATAGCATTGCGGCTCCACGCAGAGGTTAATATCCTCGGTGTTTAAGAGCCCACGCAAATTGAGTTTTAAAAATTCAAGTCACCGCTGGATAAATGTGAAAGGGTAGGAACACTCAATTAACACAAGATTAATTTCTTATGGCTCATAGGTTGAACCTACTTTCCAATATCTAAGTATTTTTTAAAAAGTAAATTAAAGCAACAGCAAGATAACACTGCCCACCACTGAGCGGAGAGAGACATTTTAATGAGAATGCCCCATGCTGGCTGGGGTGTGAGGAAACACAGGCTTCTGCTCATGGGAATGGGGATTACTGTGGCCTTTGACCCAGTAATTACACTCGGGGTGCTCCATCTGAGGGAATAATCTCAGACTGACAAAAGATTTATGTACAAAGAGAAGCGTGGCCTTGTTTATAATAAAAAATGGAAACAACCAAAATAACAATCAGGAAAATGCTAAGCATATTGTTTTATATCTGCTCCTGTGGCCCATTCTTCATGGAGTAATTGTATTGTTTTTTGTTTTTTTGTTTTTTTGTTTTACAAAAAGCTCTGAAAAATTCTTACAACATATTAAAATTTAAAAAGTGAACAGCCACGGAGAAGCCACAATAAAATTATGTACAGGATGTAATCTCCATCACAGAAACAAAAAGTCACACCTAGAAAAATTGAAAGTGTGCTGGGACCTTGAAGCCAAGAGTGGGAGGCACTGGTACCATAGTGGCGGGAGAGCAGGGCTGGGAATGGAAGGTGCCCGGTGTCCTGGCTACAGGCTCCAAGTCAAAGCCTTCATCTCTGGACCAGAGGGTGGCCAAGTCTTGCTTCAGCCTGGCTGTCTGGTCCAGCCTTCTTCAAAGCCCAGAGGAGGGGTTGCTGTGCCACCGAGCTTAGAGAAAAGAAGCTCTTTGGTCAGTGTGTACAGAGTACAGTGCTTGAGAAGATGCCAGAGAAGAAAGGGGTGAAGAGCAGGGCCAGGACACTCCTGCAGGCCCTTTGGCGGGAGCTGGGATTCATCCCAAAGTCAAGGAGGAGCCAGAGAAGGCTTTGAGCTTTACTTCTCAGACAGATTACCATATTAGTGGGGTCTCTCTTCTTGGCAATACCAAAGCCTCACTAACTCAGCCATAAAAATAACAGCAAAACACAAAAGAGAGAAAACCCAAAACTGTCGAGAACAGAGCATACAAGGAAAATTTTTTTAGCCAGAGTTGGGCAGAGCTCTTAAATTCATTGTAAGAGGACACAGTGGTAAAAGCATGAGCCATAAATGAACAAACTGACTGGATTGAGGTGGTTCAGTGGGTAAAGACACTGGAGGTCCAGCCTGACCACCTGATTCCATCCCCAAGACCCACACGGTGGAAGGAGAGAACTGACTCCTGCAAGATGTCCTCTGAGCTCCACGTGTGCGTGTGTGAACTAGATGGATGGATGGATGGATGGATGGATGGATGGTTGGACAGATAGATAGGTAGGTAGATAATAAATGAATGAAATAAAATCTTAAAAGAATCATTTGATAAACCAGATCAAAAGAATCAAGAAATTTATGTGAATTCACTTGGCGGGAAAGTTAACACTTTCCCAGCATGCCCAAGGCCCTAGGTTTGATCCTCAGCACAGAAAATATAAAAATTTAAGCTCTTTGGAAGAGCCACCAACAGAGTAAAAAGACCAACCACAGACTGGGAGGAAATATTTGCAAATAATTTATCTAATGAAATATTTGTATGAAGTCTCAAAACTCAAAATAAAAAAAAAGTAGCCAATAAAAAATTTAAGCAAAAGATTGGAAAAAAGATAAACAGATGGGAAGCAGACACTGGAGACCCTCGGCGTCATTTGTCAGTAGAGAGATCCACGTTAAAATCCCAGGAGACAGGCTAGAAGAGAGCTGAGCCGTGAGGGTCTCAGCACCTACGGTAAAGCACATGGCCATGTGCTCTTATAGACCCAGCAGGGGCAGAAGCAGAAGACGTGCTAGGGCTTACTGGCCACCAGTCTAACTCCAGGTTCAGCGAGAGATCCTTTCTCAAGGTAAAAAGATGGAGAGTTGGGCACCTGACAGCCTCTTCTGCCCCTACACACGCTCATCTGCACATACACACACACACATACACACAGACACAGACACACAGACACACACACTCATCTACACATACATACTAACGCACACTAACACACTCATCTGCACATACATGCACAGACACACACAGGCACTTACACACACACACAGGCACTTACACAGAGAGAGAGAGAGAGAGAGAGAGAGAGAGAGAGAGAGAGAGAGAGAGGAAAGAAAAGACAACCCCCAACTATGTACCTATCAGAATGTCTAAAATTTAAAATGCTGGCCATGCCAAGTGTGGGTGTCAATGTGGGGCACGAGCACGCTCATGACTTGCAGGAATTTGAGTGTGAATTGGCCCAGAGACATGACAACATGTGCCCTTACAGAGATGAGTACATAACCATTCAGAGCGGTTTTATTTGTAAGAGCCCCAAACTACAAACTTACCACTACCAGTCCATCCCTGCGGGAATGGATAAGCGATCCAGGTACACTCACAATAGACTGCCATCCGTCAGGCAAGCTATTCACACAATATGGACGAGCTCAAACAATTACACTGAGGAAAGAAGTCAGACAATAGTAAAAGAGCTATGGTTCCATTTGCATAACATTCTAGAAACTACAATTGGTGTGTAGTCGGGCCGGAGCTGTAGTTGCCTAGGGAGTGAAGGGGGAGAGGGGGAGAGATAGAAAGTGGAAGGAATCACAAAAGGCTTAAGAAACCAACCCCAGGGGCTCCTGGGTACAGGCATTTCCCTGGCTAAGTGTATGCAGGTGTCAATATTCATCCGATAGTACGTTTTATGTTGGCTTATTTGCATGTAAATTATACACATGCACACAACGGTAAGACAGGGTTTTCTACTATCATGGCTGAGTATCAAGGGCTCTCCCCCACCTCTCACCCCTCCATTCAGTTTCTCAAAAGCCCCAAAAAACCCCTGCTCTCCTTGAGAGTCAATGAATTCCTCTTTGTCTCGAAGCTCTTTCTGACTTGGTGCCTGTTGCCTGAAGTCAGAACTCTTCTGGGGAGATTAGATCTACCACTTAGAGTGTGCCAAGAACACAGGTTGGGGGAGTGTCACCTCTTTCTGGGGACTCAGAACTGGGGGTGAGCTGTCTGAAGGAGGTCTCCTGGAGAAGCTGCTACTTCAGTTGATATCCCAAGAAATGGAGACTGGGGAGAAAGACCAGAAGGGCCCTCTGTCAGAGGAGACCAAGTTTCACAGAGCAGGAACTGAGTGGCAGGTGCTCACCAGCTGCTAGGTTTCCCTGGAATTTTGGGTAAGATGGGGCATGGTGGGAAGGGTAACTGAAGTATCAACGGTGAGCTTCTCTCGACATTTAAAGGACTTGAATCTAACCCCGTAGGCAATGCTAAGTCAGGGAAGACTTTGGAGCAGGCAAGGGCCATGGACTCATAAGTTGTTTTGTTTTGTTTTATTCAAGGTCTCATGTGGCTCAGGCTGGCTTCAAATTTACTATGTAGCCAGGAATGACCTTGAGCTTATGACCTTCTGGTCGACCTCCCAAGTGCTTGGCCTCACAGTCAAGCATTATCATGCCCAAGTTACACAGTGCTGGGGCTTGAAGCCAGGACCTCATGCATGCTATAAAATCATATTTCCCACTGAGTCCATCCCCAAACTGAGTTAAGTTTTATGGAGCTCTCCCTAGGCCTTGGGGAAAGAAACAGACTAAAGTTGACATGGAGATGCCAATGGACACCTGGGAGATCTGACCAGCAGAGACTTAAGTCTAATAGTTTGTCTCTCAGGATATCTCACCTGGAGACAGAGTTGGGGTGCTCATTGTAAATCTGCCTCATTGAAAGGAAAGAGGAAATAAATTCCCAGGCAACATTCCAGAACCTTCATGCCGCCATTTTCAGAGGCTGGAGGAGCCCAAGGCACCTGCAACAGCATCAGAGAGAAAGAAATGTCAGCATCATGTGGCACGTGAGCAGATCGGGCAGACCAGGTTGCCATGGAAACCGAGCTAGTGAGACATTTCTAGGAGAATGGAATCAGCAGGACCAAATGTAGCATAAAATCCAAACCGATGAAGGCTGATTTTTTTTCTTCTCCTGATCTGGCAATTAGTAAAACACTGATGAGTTTAACAAGAGCCAGTTCACAGGCCACAGACCAGGCAGGATGCAGAGATGGGGAGACAGTTTAGAGGCAGGGTGGGCCAGAATTAGTGATGGGGCATGCAGTGGAAGATGCAGTATCAGGCAAGACTCCTGGGCCCCTACCCTCTGAGTGGACTGGAAGGCAGCGGGGGCTGCAGCAGGACAGGGCTTGCAAGAGGAGGACTGAGACCCGACTTGGGACATTTGTATCGCACAAATATATTCTCTCTATAAATATGCAATATGCTAGCCTCTGACCTGAAAATTTGATTTACAAAAAAGAAAGAAAGAAAGAAAGAAAGGAAGGAAGGAAGGAAGGAAGGAAGGAAGGAAGGAAGGAAGAAAGAAAGAAAGAAAGAAAGAAAGAAAGAAAGAAAGAAAGAAAGAAAGAAAGAGGGAAGGAAGGAAGGAAGGAAGGAAGGAAGGAAGGAAGGAAGGAAGGAAGGAAGGAAGGAAAGAAGACAAAAAGACATGGTCTCACAGCTGCTTTTAAACTCACGCAGCCAAGGATGACCTTAAATTTCCAATCCTCCTGCGTTCCTGGAATGTTGGGATTACAAGCATGGGCCACCAGGCCCAAGTTTTGCAGTGCCAGGAGTAGGGCCCAGAAAATGATGCATGCTGGGCAAGCTGTTTACCAGCTGAACCATATCCCAGCTCTCAATTCATTTACATGGAACTATTCATGAGAGTGCCTCTTCAGACGAAAACAGGTACAGAAGAAACTTTCCCATATCAAGAGGTTGACAGAGGACAAACTTGAATCAGGCAATCTAGACACACAGTGTACTATCCCTGCGATAAACAAGCAGGGTGTCCTAGAGACCGGGTGGATCTGAACGCTGAAGCTGGGTCATACGCAGACACCAGGCAGGATGGACCCTGGTGTGGCCTGAACACCGGAGATCACAGGGTCCACTAGGGAGCTGCAGCTCTAGAGATGCTGACACACAGGGCAAGATTCCAGAGACTAGGAGAGAGGGACAAGGTAAGGCCAAAAGACAGATGTAGGCAGGAGGTCCTGCCAGCTCAGGAAACAGAGAACCCAGGAGGCTGAGTAACAGCGGCCCATGCCCACGGAGGCCAAGAAGCTGGCTCATCCATGGGGAGGCTTTTCCAGATCAGTCTTAGGGGACACTAAGGAATTCTGACCAAAGGACACAAACTAGACTCTGGCTGAGCAGGCAAGAGGGCTAAGGGGAACTAAATGGGGAGCAGATTCTTGCCAAGGCTAGCCTTTAATTCAGCACCATCTTGCTTCTGCCATAGGAGTGCCAAGATCACAAGGGCCAAGACACTGGGCTCCACATAAGTTTTTTGTTGTTGCTACTGCTGGGGCGGTTTGGTTTTTTGAGATAGGGTCTCACTATGTAGCCCTGACTAGCCTGGAACTCACCATGAAGACCAAACTAGCTAGCTTCAAACTCAGAGATTAGTCTTCCTTGGCCCAAGTGCTAGGATTATGTGTGTACCACCACACCCAGTCAGATAGATATTTTAAAATAGAAACTCTTGAAATTAATATTTTGAAACAAAAAGATGTATGTGGTTCAAAATTCAAAACAAGTGTCCTGTGAAAAGTCTGTCTCCTGTCCTTCTTGTCCCTGGGTCCCTTCACAAAGGCAGCCTGCACAGAAAAGAAGTCTCATGCTGTAAAAATCTGGAAGCTGGGATCAGAAAATAAACTCACCATACTGACCCTTCAGGGAAGGGTGGCATCGAGGGAGGAAGGCAGCGGGGACACCGGTGGGCTGGGGGAGGGGGAGGGGACTTAAGTGCAGCAGTGGGAAATGAGTTTTGGACAAGAACATGTGTTTCATTGAATGGCAAAAGAAATTAAATCATCTCCCGTCTGCCCAGGAGCATGAGCTGGGCGTCTTCTGGGACCCAGCAGCGACTGGCGTCCACAGTGTTTTGCCCCACTCCACAGCTGGAGCCCGCCATTCCTTTTGAAGGGCCTCAGCACCTGGCAAAGCACACGGAGCCTGGCAGCTGCCGATAAACACTCTGTGACATGGAGTGGATGTAGTTCAATCTTTCTTAAGTACTGAAACTAACTGAAGTGCAAAGGGAGCATTGCTGGACCGTCTAACGCCGGGGGAAGAGTGGGGGAGGCCGAGGGAAAAGGGAAGGGTGCCAGGGAAGGGTCCTCGGCTGCACACAGGACAGTCCTATCCTCAAGGCCTCCAAGAGCCCCCCCTCATGATATATAGGAGTTTTCCCTTTAATCTCAGTAGCACCCCACTCTGTGGAAGTGGTGTTGGACTGGGGAGAGGCTCTAAGGGCTGAGGGACTCAGACGGGGACTTGTCTGTCTCCTGTGCTTTTTCTTCCCTCTGTCCGTGACTCTGGGCAGATGACTTCCCTTCTCTGGATCTGTCTTTCCACTAAACTGGCATAGACAGGCATGGCCATGTTTTCTATCTATTGTGGGTGCCTTTGTTCCCATCTAGGGCCCTACTTCTCTGAACACATTCCCCATGCAACCATACAAAGAGACATGTGAGATTATTGGACACACATCCCAGAAGATCAGCTCCAGGAGGCTGATGGGTAAGGAGCTGGATCCTGGGTCATGATGGCACCCAATGGAGTGTGTTCCCAGAAGACGGGCATGGTCAGTGAGGACTGTGAGCTGCCAAATCAAGTGGGAGTCACGAAGGAATAATGCTCTTGAGTGTTTTGGGGGGTGGGGGTCATGTGAGAGCAGTGGATGGGGGTAGGGTGGGTGCAACTGGGTGGAAAACTACTCAAGAAGAGAATCAAGACCCCTCGGGCAGTGGTGGCGCATGCCTTTAATCCCAGCACTTGGGAGGCAGAGGCAGGTGGATTTCTGAGTTCAAGGCCAGCCTGGTCTACAGAGTGAGTTCTACACAGAGAAACCCTGTCTCGAAAAACCAAAAAACAAAAAACAAAAAAGAGAGAGAGAGAATCAAGACCCAGTGGACACTGGGCCTCATGGAACAGGAGAGGTGAGCATGTGCGTGCTCCGAGAAGTGGCAGGCTGGGACATAGAGCAATTAAGGATGTGACAGGCAGAGAGCAGATGGAGCTGAGGGGACAGATACAGGGATTATCATCAGATAATCACGGGGGTTAGGTTGAGCCAGACTTAATTAAACCAGCTCTGTTTCATGGGGAACCTGATCTCAGTGTCCTTCCAGGGGCTTAGTGCTCTTCATTGATGGATGAGAGTGGCCTCATGGGCACCCTTTTGCTGAGTGTCGTGTTATTCTTTCTCTTCTCTCACGCCCCTGGCCACCTGTGGTGGTCAGCACAATGACGAGTATTGGATGTACTTGATCGGGTAAACACACGAGAAACAAACACATCGTGCCCTGTGGACATCTGGCCGGTGTGGCTCACTGAATCTTTAATGATGCTTGCACATGACCACTACATTAAGATATAGAACAGTCTCAGCCCTCTGAAGGTTCCATTGCACCCCTTCCTGTCCAGTACCTTCCTCCCAGGAGGAGACTTCTGTCACCTGAGGGCTTTGCTTGTTCTTCAACTTCACGTGAATGAATAGACTCGAGTGAATGGTTTCTTTCATGAAATGTCTATGAGATCCATCCATGTGCGTGCGTGTGCATGTGCGTGTGTGTGTGTGTGTGCATGTGTGTGTAGGAGATGGGAGTATTTTCCTGGGGTTGGTTACACGTGGAGGCCTGAGGGCCGAGGTCAGCCTTGGATGTTGCTCCTCAGGAGACATCTTCCAACTGCCCAGTGCTGAGATTGCAAGCGCATGCTACCACAGCACACTTTGTACAGGGTGCTGGGGATCGAACCCAGGTCCTCACACTTGTGCAATAAGCACACCATTGGCTGAGCCATGGCCCCATGCCCTATTCTTCATCATTTTGCATAGGATTCCTTCATGTGAATACACCAATGGACCTATTTATCTATCCATCTATCGTCTGTAAATGTCCAGCTGGTTCCCAGAGCTGCGCTGTGACGGATGAAGATGCTGTGGACACGTCCACCCCTGGTGACCCTGAGCATCCGGTTCTGTTTGTCTGGCATGTTCCATGGCTGTCACGGGGGGAAGGAACATGTCCTGCTTCTGCAGGTATTAGCAAGGCTCCTGTAGCAAGTGCACTCTACAGAGAGGGTTTTGATTTGGTTGGGATATAATTTACAAGCTGTGACCCTCATTCTTTTGCTGTGAGGTTTTTAAGAAATACACGTAACTCTACAGCTCCGCTGAATGTAGATGTGAACGTGAGGCTAAGGGTTGGGTCTGTAGTAGAACATCCCTGGCCCTGGATTTCCCCAGCACTGCAACAAACAAAAACAAACAAACAAACAAACAAACAAACAATAAGCCTTCACAGAACTTCAATGTGGCTAGCAAGGCCTAGCTACCTAAAGACATTTTTTAAAGGCGAGGCATGGTGGTGAGTCTGCAATCCCAGCATTCCAGAGTCAGAGGCAGGAAAGTCAGAGTTTCAGCATCACTCGGCTATCTAACAAGACCCTGATTCAAAAAGCCAGAGGCAGGGAGGCTGGAGAGATGACTCAGTGGTTAAGAGTACATCCTGGCCAAGTGGTGGTGGTACAGACCTTTAGACCCCAGCACTTGGGAGGCAGAGGAAGGCAGATATCTGAGTTCAAAGCCAGCCTGGTCTACAGGGCAAGTTCCAGGACAGCCAGAGCTACACAGAGAAACATTGTCTTAAAAAACCAAAAAGACAGCTGGGCAGTGGTGGCACACGCCTTTAATCCCAGCACTTGGGAGGCAGAGGCAGGTGGATTTCTGAGTTCGAGGCCAGCCTGGTCTACAGAGTGAGTTCCAGGACAGCCAGGGCTGTCAGAGACCAAAAGGCCTTGGCTTAATTGAGCCTTGACATGTTCTGCTAGATGAAGAGTCCCAGGCTTGACTTATTTTGCAAGTCATAGTGTCCCGGGCTCCACAGCGGGCATTCCTTTGATTCCTTCCTGCCAGAGACCAGATTGCCTTGTTTTGAATCTAGGGCCTTGCTCTTAATCAGATAGTCAGGGTGTCTGTCCTAGGCTTGGCTTAATTAGCAAGTCAAAGTGTTCCGGCTCCACAGCAGGCATTCCTTTGATTCCTTCCCATTCTCACTGCCTCCAGCTAGGGATTAGACATCCTGTTTTGAACCGGCCTATAGCTCCAGGACAACAATGACACAGAACTATGTGTGATGTCTAGTTACCTTATGGAATCCCCCTTCCTCTGCCATTTCCCGCCCTAAAGTGTTTAAATATACGTAGCAATAAAGATTGTTTGGGGCTTGATCGGAACACCGTCTTGCCCTCACGCATCCTTTGTCTCCTGCCTCTTTCCACCGCCGACAGTTTCTCTCCACAGCACCAGAGTGTCCTGCAAGCAGGACGCTCCGGACCCAGTCGCTAGCCTTTCCTGGAAGGGCCCTCTGGGACTTGGCGGGATAGCGAGCTCTTTGCACAGGGCTACACAGAGAAACCCTGTCTCGAAAAACCAAAAAAAAAACCCCAACCAACCAAACAAACAAAAACCCAAAAAGATAACAATAATTAATAATAACAAATAATACATGTGTTTAAGCCAAAAAAATGGGTAAAAGAGCTGACATACACTCACCAGAGACAATGTGGTCTGACTTGCAGTGTTGGGGACGAAACAGGCAAGCTTTGCATGTGTGAGGCAGTGCTATACTACTGAGCTACAACCCAAACCCTAACTTTTTTTTTCTCCTATTTTGATTTTGAGACAAGAGCTTGCTACGTTTTCTGGGCAAACCTTGAGTCTGTAATCCTTCATCAGTCTCTGGAGCAGGTGGATTACAGGTTTGGGTCAGGACACCTCGAGTGTCAAGCAGCTTTGAATGCTGGACTACTTTGCACCCAACCGTGAACACTCAGTCCCCTGGCTCCTCCTTACCTTGGCAGCACTGCACAGCATCAGGCTTGGGGCTGGGAGGGCTGCGCATGTGCGCAAGGCTGGTGAGACTATGGAAGTCCATACGACTGTCAGTTCAACTGGGAGGGTGTGGGATGAGGGGGTGAATGGTGTGTTGCAGGCTGGAGCGGGCAGTGTCTTAGAGTTGCTCTTTCTGTGATGAAACACCGGGTCTAAAGCAGCCTGGAGAGGAATGGTTTTGTTTGCCTTACACTTTCACATCACAGTTTGTCACTGAAGAAAGTTGGGATAGAAACTCAAACAGAGCGGAACCCAGGAGGCAAGAGGTGACGTTGAGGCCGTGAAGCATCAACTGCTTAGTGGTTTGCTCAGCCTGCTTTCTTAAACAGCCGCGTTCACCTACCCAGCGGTGTCCCCACCCACCATGGGCTGGGCCCTGCCACATTAACCACTGACTTAAAAATGCCCTACAGCCCAGGCTTATGGAGGCATTTTCTCAGTTGAAGTTCCCTCCTCTCAGATGATTCTAGAGTCAAGTCTGACATAAAACTAGCCAGCAACAGGAGTTAGACCCCAGCAGGCAAGCCTGAACCTTTGAGTCTGGGAGGAGCCTGGTGCATCCTCCAGGGTCATGGCTCAAGGACACAGTGAGTAACAGAATCTAAACGAGATTCAAAGAGTGTTCACTGGAGCTGAGCAGTCGTCAGCTGAGTTCCCACTGACCCAGGTCAGGGCCTCAGCAGCAGTTTCTGTGACAAGAATCTGAGTGCCATTGATTTCTTCAAGCCATAAGGGTTTACAGCAGGAGTAAAGAAGACCCAGGGGAGGGAAAAGAGGGGAAGGGATACCCAGAGACAGGTAAGAATTCAGGAAGATTATGGCAGTGGAGAAATACAGAGGTCACAAAATGCAGTCAGAGGCACCCTTGCTGACAGACACTAGCCAGGGAGGTTTCAAATGTCCCAGGACTTAGAAGCTGCTGTCAAGTGTGTAAAGCCAGGCCTTAGTCAAACCTGGGCTGGGATTGGGGGTGGGGTACTGAAGCTGGCTGGAGACCCCACACTGACAGTGGCAAGACCCAGGCTGAGTGGACGGATTAGAGGAAAACAATGCCCCAGTGTTGCTGCCAGAGTGAAGCAATTATGCCTCACTGGTAACCTTATCTCCGTATCCTGGAAGAACTTGTGGGGGGTCCCAGGAAGACCAGCTAAAAACTGTCTGGGGTCCCCAACAGTTGTTCCGCTTCACTGTGGCCCATGTTAAAAGTTTTCAAGAAGAAGGCGGGTGGGAGAACTAAGAGCCTGGTGGCATCTTAGGAAGCCTTGGGGACAGCAAAGACTGGGACATCAGAGTGAGGCAGGGATAGCTCACTAGAGAAGCTTGCCCAGGACAGACAGAGACCACGGATGGGAGCAGCTAAGTACTGCTATGTGAGGCCCAGGAGATAGACAAGAGACAGCTGGCCTTGGACACAGGAAAGTGCTGGCTCCTGACTGCAGAGGCCTGAGAGGGCGGGAGCCTGCCGAGGCTTGAGAACAGCTGTGGTGGTGGGCAGGAAGAAGCTCGAGACCAGTGAAGGGGTGACTGAATGGCACTTAAGACCCAGCTGAGGCAGGAAATTAATCTGTGCTGGCGCCGATCAATCAGCGTGCCAGGTGATTGGCGTGCTCCAGCCAAAACCAGATGTTCCTCTGCTTCAGTTCCGCCACCATCTTGCTTTGTTTGCCTGGTATCCCAGCTCCCCTGTGATTGGCAGATACAGAAACTGAGGCCCTGGGAGAGGAAGCCATGAGCCTGAGTTGCACCACACCAGGGCAGTCCTGTGACCCTGGGACCTTGTGCAGCCCACACACCATGGAACGATGATGCTCTTCGCTAGATCTCCAGCACAAAATACAGAGCTCATTGCCTGGAAGCCCAGAACTGGTTTTGGTTCTGACCTGCTCCCCAAGATCTCTCAGGGAAGCATCAGGGGGAACCTGAGGTTGAGAAGTGACATGTGAGTGAGTGGTCTAGGTCACTTGGAGCCTTGAACAGCAAGTGCGGTGTTTTTAAACTATATCTTCAGGTTCTTTGTCATTCCTCCTTCCAGAAGCAGAGCTCAATGAGGCCAGGACTCTGCGACTCACTTCTAACAACAAGACAAAACAGGACTGACGGTGTGGAGTTTGGGGATCATTACTTCTGTGTGAGGGAGCCAGCAGCCATGCCCTGGGGACTCTCGGGAAACCCTGTGAAGAAAATTGTAGGGCAAGGAACAGCAGTAGATAAATGATATTTTGGTATTTGGAAGTAGACAGCTACAGTAATGAAAACCTAAAGTTTGAGAATGACCTCGGGACCACGTAGCCGAGGGACAAAAGACTGAGGAGAAAGATAAAAAACCGAGAGTCCTAAGGAAAATATCAAAGAGCCATCGGTGAGGGTGTAAGAGGACACGCTCACTAGAAATGGGGAAGACAGGACCTTGAGGTGATGGCAGAATTTGCAACACCCACTCACAGTAACGTGAACAGTTAGAAACGCAACTAATGAGCCAGGTGATCTAGTTACAAGGTTTCCAGGCAGAATGTTGATGGTGCCATCTGGTTTATTCTGGTGTTTGTACTGAAATGGGACATGAAAGAGATAAACTAACCAATAGCTGTCAAACATGGATGGTCCCGAAACATTAGGCTTCTCTGGGAGACACACAATGTGAAGATTAAGACAGAATTTGCCTGGGAAGTCGTTCAGTGGTTGAACACTTGACTGGTATATCCCGGAAGTAGTTTCTATGCCCAGCACCAAAAAGGTTTTAAAAGGAAAGGTGTTTGAGCGAAATGAAATTCAGAGTCTTAGTACATTCTGGGTAGCTGTAACAAAATCCCTGAGGCTGGGCTCTTCGCTGTTGTTATTATTGTTGTTGCTCTTGTTGTGTGCTCTTCTGAGATAAGGTCTCACTATGTAGTCCTACCTGGTCTAAAACTCAAGAGATCCTTGTGTCTCCTCTTCCTCCTCCTGACTGTGGGCAATTAAGGTAAATACCATGATGCCCAGCTGTTTGTTTGTTTGTTTGTTTATTTATTTATTTATTTAGGTTTTTCGAGACAGGGTTTCTCTGTGTAGCCCTGGCTGTCCTGGAACTCACTCTGTAGACCAGGCTGGCCTCGAACTCAGAAATCCACCTGCCTCTGCCTCCCAAGTGCTGGGATTAAAGGTGTGCGCCACCACTGCCTGGCCCAGCTGTTTATTTTTTTTAAGGGGATTTACTGAGCTGGAAGTTCTGGGGCACTAAGAACACGGGCTGAGACATTTTAGCCTGAACAGCTCTCAGCATTCACCTGAGAGAGACCCAGGTTTAATGCCCATCAGCCTAGCTCCTAATGACTGCCCTAGGCACTTAGCCCTGCCCCACTGCAAGAATAAACTGGCTCATGAATGAAGGCTAGTGGGGACCTATCCCAACACAGTGTATTCATGAAGCTCCAAATGAGCAAAGCAATTAACAAGGAGTTTAATTTCTTGCCAGTATTTAACCAGTGACCAGGAAACTCCAGGTGTCAGCAGTGTCTTAGATGAGACGAGGAAACAAGCAAAGCAAAAAAAAAAAAAAAAAGCTAACAAAAAGCAAAACAGTCGAAAAATAGAAAAGGATTTAAAATAAAGAAACAAAAGGGGGGGGTAAAACAAGGGGGCAAGAAATGTTAAAAGATTGTTAGCTTCCCCCCCCCCCCCCAGCTTTTACACTTAAAATATCTTTCCAGGCTGAGGCAAAGTCAAACCAGGGCAGTAGTTTGGTTCCACTCACATCCTCTACCGGATGCTGTCAGGGGTGTATTCTGAGCAGCAGATGCCAGCCGTGGGTCTGTCTGCCTCGGAGGCCTGTGTGTGGAGAAGTCCGGCCAGGAGGACGGGACCGGGCTGGGGATGGACATGGATAACTGCTTAAGACCGTGGGCACCTGCAAGTCTTGGGGAGCTGGCTCAACAGTGCTCAGCAGAGGATGAAGGGAAGGCAGGAGCAGGTGCTGAGGACCAAGGAGGAACACAAGGTGCTGGGACTGCCAGCGGCGGGGGCTGAAAGGTCTTGGAGGGGGCGTGGAAGGAGGGGAGACAGATGGGCTGCCGGAGGCAGGAGCTGGAAGAGGCAGAGATGGCTCAGGCTCCTGCCGTGGACATTTCCGTGTGTGAAGATGACCCACTGGGAGGATGCAGGCAACAGGGCAGGGAGGCTTTGCCCCTGGGGGAGGGCAGGATGAGGTCATCCCATGAGTGCAGAGGGGAGAAGAGAAAGAAGAGAGCCTTCCAGAATGAATTAGACTTTAGACTCACTTTGGCTGGAGGGATAGGCCAACAGGTGAAGTGCCCATGAGAATGGCAGAGTGGGAGCCGTCTCAGACCATGAGAGAGAGAGAGAGAGAGAGAGAGAGAGAGAGAGAGAGAGAGAGAGAGAGAGAGAGGGCTGCATGTGTACACGCACGCACAAATCCTGCCAATACACATACATGAACACACATGCATGCCACACACACACACACACACGCCCTCTACACATATTCACACAAAACCCTGTATGTGCACAGGCATACATGTATACTTTGTATATTTGCACATGTGCCCATATGTCTTGCATATAGACATGTATGTCAGGCACACACACACACACATTTATACCAGTACACACTCATGCATACATGTACACCCTAAACACACACACACACACACACACACACACAACACAGCGCTCCCTACATGTACACATGCACATATACATATCTTAATTACACACATAAGTGTGCACACCCCTCAGTACACACGCACATACTGTGCAACACATATGCACACACAGCACATCACACACACACATAAATGTAGCAGAGTCTGCATGTACACAGCAACCCCTTGCATGCGCACACACACACACACACACACACACACACACACATACGGGCACAGCGTACCTTGTATTCACTCACACCTACCCTGCATTTCACGCATGCACACAACACAGCTTGTGTTTATACAGTGGTGGACACACAGCAGGAGCGATACACAACAGAAAGTTGAGAAGACTCTTTAGGAGTGCAGTACAGCATGTGGCTAGATAAGACTGAGGGAAGACACTCAGACACACACAGGCAGACACTGGGTGTGTCACCCAGGGGAGGGATTTGCCTTTACTTTCTCATCCATGAGAAATGATTTAAACACCTTGAGCTTTGTTGGGCTCATGGTTTGCAAAGATCCCATGCACGGCCGACTAACCTGCTGCTGGGGTCTCTGATGGTGCAGACTGTGGAAGGAGTGAGAGCATACAGAAAGTAAAGCTTCTCACCCAGTGATGGCTATAAAGTGAAGAGAACAGGAAGCAGCCAGGAACAAGGTACCTTTCAAAGACTCACCACTAGTTACCTGTGCACTTCCAACATGCCCCACCTCGTAGTGCCTCACACCCCAGGAACACTACCAAAGTTTGAGTCTGTCTGCAGATTCACCCACTGATGAAGCCAGAGCCCCATGGTCCAGTCACCTCTCAGTGAGTGAATCTGCCACCTGGAGATAAGTAATAAGCCACGAGCCTTTTAGGGGCTACGTCCCATTCAAACAAAAGCGACATACACAGACCCACATATGTGGGCAGTCCCAGATCCCAGCTTCTGGGAGGTGCCCAAGGTTTAGAGGTGGGGCAGACTTATGGGCGTCAGGGCAAGTGGAGGTGTAGGGCTTTCACATCCTCAGTAAATGACAATTAAAGCAAGAGGGGAAAACCCTACATGTAGACACACTGGTAAGTGGGGGGGGGGGGCGACGACACACAGACACAGTTGTAATAGAGCACAAAGACCAGGTCTGCATGAAGGACGGAGAAAGGCATAGAAAGATGCGGAGACCTGGAGAAGCACAAATACATGTGCACTTGGAGACGGACAGGCAGACATGACAGGCACATGCTGGCCCCACAACAAACACCGAGGACCAAAGACAAGCAAGGTACGGACAGAGGCCATGCACAAGAGCTGCTGTCACCTTGTCAAAAGTACAGGGGACCCAGTAATGCCTGGCAGGAGATGGCCAGCTTAACCAGGATGCACCTGGTCAAAGATGATAAAGGAGTGAGATGAGTTCTGACTAGGGTGAGCCCAGAAGGCTTTGCTGAACTGAGAGGTCTGTTGCCAGGTTCATATTCAGACCACAGAGGCAACAGTCAGACCAGCACAGGAGACCTGCCTGCCTGCCTGCGTTTCTTCCTCCCATATTCCTTCCTTCCCATTACAACCTTCATATCTACGAGTTTCTCTTTCTATCTTATTCTATCTATTAATCTAGCTACATGTCAATCATTGTCTATCCACCTATTCATCTACCAGAACAATTCACACCACTCTAATAACTGTGAATCATCCAGGAAGATCAGTCCCGAGCCCACACTTGGGAGGCAGTTCAAAGCAGACTTCAGTCTTTCCTATTATGCTTTAAAGCTGTTTTTAAGTCAAACATGTTCACAGCATCGTTGAGATAATTAACAATTAATTCTTCAAAGGAAGAAAATGAAAAAGAAAGCAAAGGGGAATAAGAGACCGTAGGGGAAAGAAGCGAGCCATAGACAATCTGTCTGTCTTTCTGTCCTCCCCTGCAGGTGCCAGGGCCCAGGGACAACTCAGACAGAACCTGCCCTGAGATGACTGAGGTCTGGTGGGAAGAAAGATCTCCAAACACATACCTGGGCCTGGCTCTCTGGGGTGTGTGCCTGTGGTCTAACCTTTCTTCATCAGAGAGTGTGTGTGGCTGTGAGTTAGGACCAAGTACAAGGTCCAAGATGGGCAAAGGCCAGGAGGAGGTGATACATAGCCTGGATCCCCCCACGACCTCTTGCAAGAGGTTCCTGTGGCTGGGAACAGAGTGGAAGTCTCAAAGCATGAAAGAATTTGAGCTGATCTGGAAGGTCATAAAGCAGAATTAGTCAGCCTGAACTTGCCTAGGAGTGCAATGGGGAGCAGAATGAGCGATGATTAATCCAGCAAAGGGTGAGGTCCCAGATGTGGGGGCTGGAGAGATGGCTCAGCGGTTAAGAGCACTGACTGCTCTTAACTGCTCAGAAGTCCTGAGTTCAGTTCCCAGCAACCACATGGTGGCGCACAACCATCTGTAAGTTCCAGGAGATCTAACAGTCTCCCCTGGCACAGTCTCCCTCCTCTCCATGGGCACAAGGCAAGCATGCAGACTTATATGCAAGAAAAACACGCTTGCATATAACATAATAAAATGTTTAGAAAGCAAGCGTGCAAGATGGTGGGAATGGGAGGAATGAAGTTGCAGATAGAGGTAGCACCCAGATGGCTTGGTGGTGTCTGCTAGGGACAAGACACTGTCCCTAGATGTTGAGGCGGAGCCCTGGCTGCTATGGCAGGACTGGATATAGCTGGAGAGATCAACGAGGTGCCTGTGGCTTGGCTGTTACTCTACAGTGAGTGCCTGGGCAGGTGAAGATAAAGAAGTAGAAGCCAATGTAGGAGGGGGAGGGGCGATCCTCGGGTGTCCACAGCAAGCCTTCGTCCTCTAGTCCAGATTCAAGGACATGGGTGTGTGAGACAGCTCTATGCCCATAAAGGACGAGAGGCAGCAATCACTGTCTCACTGGGAGGATGGGGAAAGCCTTGAGTGTATAGGGTAAGGATGGACTCCCATTATCCATTGGGGCCTGGTGGGCCAGAGGAGATGAAAAGGCAGAGGGTAGTGGAATACAGCCAGCAGATGGACTCTGGGGGATTTGCTCAAGATTGGGGGGAGGGGGGAGTTTCCAGGAAGATTGGGCTCAGTTACCAGGGTTGGCTTGAGTTTGGGGCTGGAAGAGAAACAATGAGGTTCAAGGGTTCCTTTCCAGTCTCTTCTGCAGATGAGAGAGGACCCAGCAGGAGAAGAACATGGACACACCAGGGCATGGCCTGCTTCAGATTGGAGGAACTCAGACAGAGGAGGAGGTCATGGTGGTCATGGAGAGAGGACAAGACAGGACAAGAAGTTTGGAGAGAAAGTCTGCATCAATCTGAAGGCAGGTGGCAGGGAGGGCCGTGTCTGAGGTGGATAGTAGACTCAGATGTGGAGGACTGGATAGGGCTGACGAGAGGAGAGTGACACCACAGCTCTGGACCTTGTGCTAAGCGAAGGACCTGGGGCTTGCGGACCTATGTAGGCTGAGTCCCTGAAGCCCACCAGGGAGAATAGGATCCAGAAGCTCATGAGAAAGGGACAGACAAAGGAGTGAGGCCCCAGCTGAGGGCCGAGGAAGTGGTTGGTGCAGACGTGGGTAAAGCACACACATATGTGCTCCCGTGGACACACACGCACACATATGAGAGAACATGCACACACAGTTGAGCTGAGAATGTCTTAGAGACTTCACGAGTTCCTGTCACTCATTTTCTCATGGTGACAATTGATCTCTCTTGTTCCTGAACTCCTTAGGACATGGTCAGAGGCCTTGAAGTTTGCGTCTCCTTAGGATTTCCAGGGGCCCTGTAGACATCGATTGATGGCTAGCTGATTGATAGCTGCCTGTTTATTGACCACGAAAATGCCACAGCAGGGGACTGTGCTCTGGTAGCCTTCAGAGGGAGAAGCACAGAAAGATGGTGGGTGGTGGCAAGGCAGAAGTGTCACAAGCCTTTCAGAGTTCTTGGGTGTGGCACATCCTGCATAATGACAACTGAGAAGTTGTTGAGGTGCAGACACCGTGAGGTGGATTCGAGCCCTGAGTCTGTGGTGTACACCAGAGAGGAAGGGGACGGAGAGGCTTTAGGAGATGAGATGGGGGAGGGGGGCGGTTTTGCTCACAGACAGCAGGAGGTGAGCTGGGTAAGAAGGAAATACAATGTGAGAAAAGGGGGGCCATGAAAGGGCAAGAGGTGAGGGGACAGACAGACCCCTGGTCCAGTGCTCATGAGTGCCTCTGTGGCAGGACCCAGCCCCTAGCTTGCTGCCTCTGAGAGATGTGGCTCACATGCAGGGGCACGCACACACACACAAGCATGCTGGGAAATACAGAAAAACAGCAAAACTCGACAAACTTCAGAAAGAGAGAGAAAGGAGCTGAAGGGGAAAGTGTTGGACACACAGGCGCACGCACACACAGACACACATACAGTCGGAGCAGGGATGACGCACAAACTCCAAGCCAAATCCAATATGTTCTCCGCAGAGAGGAGGGAGCGCAGCTGAGCGAGATGAAGGCAGAAGCCGCAGGGGTGTGGAGAGTGGAACATCAATAATAAAGTCACAAAAGCAATCAAAGGAGGGGGGAGTGGGACCCTCTGGAGGGGAGAGGCAGGCGTGTGTGGAGTATGGGGGGGGGGGGGGAGAACAGGCTAAGAGAAAGCCTAAGGAGAGAGGTCAATGTGCCCACACATTCACCCAAAGCACACACCAAGACCAATCTCAGAGAGAATGCATGAGGGAGAAGAGAGAAGGGAGGGATGTAGTGTGTGCATCCACAGACCAAAACATGGTGGGCAAACTCTAGACAGCACCAGAATCCAGAAGAGCAAGGCAGAAAGGGAGCCCTAAGCACAGACAGGTGTTGGGAGCAACTTCTTGGGCCCTGAAGGGAAAAGAAAACCCTCAGTGCCCATCCACAGGAGAGCAAAGCACACACCCAGGCCTTCTTTCCTCTGGAAGGGCTCTGGCAGATAGGTTTAAACAGGTGCCATGTCTGCAGCAGGCTGACTGGCTGCTCTGTGGAAGGGGGAGGAGGAGCAAAGCTCCATTTTGTAGGTTTGCCATTTTCTATGCTGTAAATGCTACTACTGAGGCCAAGTCAAGCCAGTAATGCTGGCCCTGAGGGGGCAGGGGCAGAGGCAGGCAGATCTCTGTGAGTTCAAGGCCAGCCTAGGCTACAGCGTGAGTTCCAGGACAGCCAAGGCTACACAGAGAAAACCAAACCAAACAAACAACAAAAAGAAACATAAAACCCAGCAAACACACCAGTGCTAAGGGGCGTTGGGAGACATCTGCCAGGACCATGCTCCAGAGACCCAAGCTGTCACCAGATTTAAAACAAACAAACGAACAAACAAGTGAGCAAAACCTCTCAGTGGCTGAGCTGGGGAGATGACGGGTTAGAACACTTGGTGTACCAGCGTGGACTGTGAAGACCGAGGTTTGAGTCCCTAGCACTCACATAAAAAGCCTCCCGTGTACCTGTAACCTGGTGTGCTATTGGGGGCAGAGACAAGAGGGTCACTGGGGCTTGCTGGCTACCAGCCTAGCTCCAGGCTCAGTGAGAGACCCTGTCTCAAGGGAGCAAGATGGGGAGTGACAGCAGAACTCGTCCTCTGTCCTCTGCAGACGTGGGTGTGCATACCTGTGCTCATAGCCCACACAAGCTCACACACACACACACACACACACACTCACACACACACAGACACACACACACTCGCACACACAAGCAACTGTGCTTTACCTAATGAGAAGATACCTCAATGTGGGTGGTCACAGGAAGTGGTCACTGTAGTGTTCTTTGGGGAGCAGGGGCAGAAACACCGGCCCTGTGCTATGCTTTAATTCTTTGCTCTGAGATTTCTCTTTGTATCCCATAGATAATTAAACACTTTTTTTTTTTCACTCAGGAGGCTAAAGCAGGGACTGTCAAGTTAGAAGCCAGCCTGGGCTACATAGGGATATCCTGTCTCAAAACAAACAATCAGAAGGCAAACATAGCAGAAAGAAGGCGTGCACATGGGTGAAGGGGAAGGGAGGACCCCAGCAGTCCCTAACATACCACAGATGCTGACCCTGCCCTTGAGCAGCCTGCAGGGGGTGGAGAAGGTGCCCTCAAAACACACATTTCTGGGTGTCTGTGTGGCAAAGACGGAAGTAGAATGAGCTATAGGTTAGATGTGGGAGGTAGATGAAGGGAAAAGCTTGTCTGCTTCCGCTCCTGTACCTGAAGACAGAAGAGAAAGGCAGAGTTCTCCATGGACTTGGTGAATCTGTGCTCCTGGTGGGGGTCTCAGAGTTGTAGGGTTGGTCAAGCACTTTAGGACTCAGTAGTCATGTCTGCAGCGAACGCAGAGAAATGGATCATCACATGCTTTCACACACACTATGATGCTTAAAGTTAAATTTGCAAGGTACCCTTATCATATGCTACTTTTGCTGTAGATAGTGGCTCTGCTTCCTCCAGGGACTCAGACGCAGGATGTGTCCCGGCCTATGGGATCTAGATCCTCAAGGGATGGTCGGTACATGCTCACTGTGTGCTGGATGGATAGGTAGGTGCCTGCATGGATGAGCAGATCAATCAATAGGCGGATGGATGATAGGTGGGCGAATGGGTGGACGGATAATGGATGGTCCACGAGCGGATGAATGAATGTATAAATGGATGATGGTGAGTACATGATAGGTAGACGGACGGATGGATAAATAGGAGGGCAGGTAGATGGGTAGATGGGTGGGTAGGTTGGTAAGTGGGTGAATGGATGGTGGATGGATGGTTGGATGGGTGGATAAGAGGATTAATGGATGGATGGATAGGTTGGTGGATGGATGGATGGATGGATGGATGGATGGATGGATGGATGGATAGGTGGATGGATGGATCAATGGACAAGTTAGTGAATGAATGAATGGATGGGTGGGTAGGTTGGTGGATAGATTGATGGGTAAGTGGGTTGATGAATGGCCTGGTATATAACTGGGAGGAAAGAACAGTCAGCAGTGACTCCAGGCTTCTGAACGCTGACCCTGGGTCTAGAGCTGTTGAGAATGGCGACACATCTTACTGACACAGAAACAATGTGATGGGTGGAGGAACCTTGAGACCTGTGGCCTGAGGGGCAGGGTGGGGTCGCTCATCAGCAAGACTTGTCCGGCACAGAGGGGCCCGGGTTAGTTTATCCAAGAGAAACAAGTGAGTATAGAGCCAAGTACCAGCTCAAGGTCTGGGGGGGCTTCAGAACAGGAAGAGGAGGCGGAGAAGAGACAGAGACTCCTGGCATGAGCTAATTAAGCAGTTTATGGACAAAAAAGATCATGAACATGAACAGGTGGAGGGGGGCAGAGAAGGTGGGACCACGTGCATCAAACTGCAGGAAAGGAGAAACCTACAGGTGCTCCTGGTGAGACCGGCCAAGAAGGACACAGGTGCTGATACACAGGCATTGTGTGTCTATGGCTAGATAATTCATGGGTGGTGGGGGGAGGGAGGAAGAGTGGAAGGAGAGATGAAAGAAAAGAGTAAGTCAAAGAGTAAGGATATAATAGGACTAAAAACAAAAACAGAAAGAAAAAAACCCAGGCGTGGCCACACATGCTTTAAATCTCAACACCCAGGAGGTGCACACAGGAGGATTACCACAAGTTTGAAGCCAATCCTGGGCTACATTCCAGGTCAAGATTCTGGTGTGGCAGCTTTGCAGGCTGTGGAGACAATCAGGACTTCCTCTGAGGGAAAGGAGGAGGGGGCTAGGATCTGTGAAAGCAAAAACAATCTCAGAGCCCAAGAGCAGTTGGGGGGGGGGAGACACAGTGGGGGGGGCAGCCAGCACATACACACAGAGCAAGAATAACACAGCCTCTGAGCAAAATTCAATAACTCTCCTCTGGAGAGAGATTGAGCTGTGCTGGGCAAGATAAAATCAGAAACCAGAGCGAAGGGGGCTGTCAGAACCCGGAAGCGAAGGGGGCTATCTGTCAACAAGAAAGTTAAAAGAAGAGGAGGAGCAAGATGAGCACCTGACAATAACCGCTGGACTGAGAGTGAGGTACCAGATGGAGGGGTTGGAGAAAAGTCTGAAGAAGCGGAGGGAATTGGCAGCCCCATGGAGGGAGCAAGAGCGTCAATGGGCCTGACCCTCCCCCTGGTCGTCCTCTAGTTCAGACCACTAACCAAAGAATACACATCTATTGACCCATGATTTGGACTACATATGAGAATCACCTCGATGGCCACCAGGGAGAAAGGAGAGGACTTTGGGCCTGAGGGTGCTAGTGGCCCCAGTAAAAGGGAATGTCAAGGTGGGAATATGGGAATGGGTGGGCGGGTAGGTGGGAGGAGGAATTCCCTCACAGAGGCGGGGAGGGGGAGGGGACACGGGGTTTCCAAAGAAAAGGGGAATCATCGGAAATGTA